>OW121709.1:14994166-16237083 GCA_933228805.2 Hipparchia semele | reverse complement strand
TGATGAGATCTTACCACTGGACTTGTTGGAGTGACTTGGTGGTATACCTCGAAGACTTCTATTGGAACTCCTAGATCTTCAGAGTTAGTTGTATCGAGTTTGGGCTCGTTTTGAAAGTTACGATGAGATCTTACCACTGGACTTGTTGGAGTGACCTGATGGTATACTTCGAAGACTACTACTGGATCTTCTAGACGGCTACAGCTAGTTATAGCGAGTTTGGGCTCGTTTTGTAAGTAATGATGAGATCTTACCACTGGACTTGTTAGAGTGACCTGATGGTATACTTCGAAGACTACTACTGGATCTTCTAGACGGCTACAGCTAGTTATATCGAATTTGGGCTCGTTTTGTAAGTAATGATGAGATCTTACCACTGGACTTGTTGGAGTGACCTGATGGTATACTTCGAAGACTACTACTGGATCTTCTAGACGGCTACAGCTAGTTATATCGAATTTGGGCTCGTTTTGTAAGTAACGATGAGATCTTACCACTGGACTTGTTGGAGTGACTTGGTGGTATACCTCGAAGACTTCTATTGGAACTCCTAGATCTTTACAGCTAGTTATATCGAGTTTGGGCTCGTTTTGTAAGTTATGATGAGATCTTACCACTGGACTTGTTGGAGTGACCTGATGGTATACCTCGAAGACTTCTATTGGAACTCCTAGATCTTTAGAGTTAGTTGTATTGAGTTTTGGCTCGTTTTGTAAGTTATGATGATTAGATCTTGGAGTTCCAATAGAAGTCTTCTATTAGTCTTCGAGATATACCATCAGGTCACTCCAACAAGTCCAGTGGTAAGATCTCATCATTACTTACAAAACGAGCCCAAACTCGATATAACTAGCTGTAGCCGTCTAGAAGATCCAGTAGTAGTCTTTGAAGTATACCATCAGGTCACTCCAACAAGTCCAGTGGTAAGATCTCATCATAACTTACAAAACGAGCCCAAACTCGATATAACTAGCTGTAAAGATCTAGGAGTTCCAATAGAAGTCTTCGAGGTATACCACCAAGTCACTCCAACAAGTCCAGTGGTAAGATCTCATCATTACTTACAAAACGAGCCCAAACTCGATATAACTAGCTGTAGCTGTCTAGAAGATCCAGTAGTATAGTCTTCGAAGTATACCATCAGGTCACTCCAACAAGTCCAGTGGTAAGATCTCATCATTACTTACAAAACGAGCCCAAACTCGATATAACTAGCTGTAGCTGTCTAGAAGATCCAGTAGTAGTCTTCGAAGTATACCATCAGGTCACTCCAACAAGTCCAGTGGTAAGATCTCATCATTACTTACAAAACGAGCCCAAACTCGATATAACTAGCTGTAGCCGTCTAGAAGATCCAGTAGTAGTCTTCGAAGTATACCATCAGGTCACTCCAACAAGTCCAGTGGTAAGATCTCATCCTAACTTACAAAACGAGCCCAAACTCGATATAACTAGCTGTAAAGATCTAGGAGTTCCAATAGAAGTCTTCGAGGTATACCACCAAGTCACTCCAACAAGTCCAGTGGTAAGATCTCATCATTACTTACAAAACGAGCCCAAACTCGATATAACTAGCTGTAGCTGTCTAGAAGATCCAGTAGTAGTCTTCGAAGTATACCATCAGGTCACTCCAATAAGGCCAGTGGTAAGATCTCATCATAACTTACAAAACGAGCCCAAACTCAATACAACTAACTCTAAAGATCTAGGAGTTCCAATAGAAGTTTTCGAGGTATACATGCAGGTCAGTACTACATTCGGGGAATGTAACTTTGCAAGAAATTTCGAAATTCTATCAAATAATAAAATAATGCTATTATATTGAAGGTACCATAGGTACCTAGTACTTAGTTTCTTCTTTTCAAAATATATTATCAATTTGGTTTGCTCAACTTAGACTTAGATTTAGAATTAAACTTAGACTTAGACTAAGTCTGAGTTCAAATCTAAGCCTAAGTCTAACACTAAGACTAAGTCTTAGACTAATACTAAGTCTAAGTCTATATCTTAGTCTTAGTGTTAGACTTAGACTTAGCTTAGACTTAGACTCAGACTTAAAGAGACTTAGTCTTAGTCTAAGTCTAAGACTAAGTCTAAGTCTTAGTCTTAGTGTTAGACTTAGGCTTAGACTTAAAGAGACTTAGTATTAGTCTAATGCATTTCCCAGTGGCTTAAAAAAGTCTAAATCTAAGTCTAAGACTAAGACTAAATCTAAGTCTAACTTAGTGTACAGCAAGTCCGGACGAAAATAAAAAATAAAAAAATAAAACATAAACAATTTATATCCAAGTATCAAAACAAGTTAATTCACTCATTTTTAACGCAGCTTGCCCGCGCCTGTGTGTGCGTGTGAACGGTGCATGTGTAGAAGTGCGTTTTTATACCTACTCTTTGCGAAATCCCGTCCTTAATACTAAATAAAGTTTAGAAAATAATGTTCGTAAAGATGCAGACAAATGACTTCTCCTTTTTTGAAGTCAGTAAATGATAGATTATTTATTCTTGAAAGGCCACAATACTTTCAAGCGATGCACTTCAAACGTAAGAATGTGCACAAGAGGTAGGTTGCTGAGGTAATTTGTATGGAAATGTGACAAAATGTCGCAGCATTCTTCCGGTTCAAACACTTCTTGGCCATCTGGTGAATCCTGAAAATATTTTCCAAACAATATCAGCATTGACCCCACTTATTATTATGGTCCACATGAAAATAAACAAAATTTCACATACATACTTGTTAATAAATTATTTATTATGGGTTAAGTACCTACACTATTGTGTACAGCTTTAGCTCTCATAGGGGTGACATGCTCACTTAGTGACCAAACCCCTGTAATGAAATTAGATAAAAAAAAAAAAAAAGAAAAAAAAGTACCTACACTAAGGGCCGATCTACACCGGAAAAACAGCGAGCTCTTTCAGTGTGAAATAGTTTTAAACTTTATCTACATTATTGCTAAAGATCAGTATCGCTTGACTCGTGTGGCCTCGCGGCACCGCGGCCGGCCGCGTGGGCTTTTTGAGCTTTTCAAGCGATACTGGTCAGTGATAGTTAGTCCCTTTAGTGATAGTTTATCATGTATCATCATCGTGTGACAGTCAGAGTCAATCTATCACCGGCCCACTACTGGGCAACTGGTTCCTCTTGAATGAGTAGTTTAGGCCATAATCTACCATGTTGGTTAGTGTTGTCTATCGATAGACTATAAAATATAGTTTATCGATAGTTAAGGCAAAACCAATAGTAACTACAATCTATTGTTAGTATTGCCGTGTTAATACTATCGATAGTATAGACAGCAATATTATTGATAATAATGGCAATATAATACATAAATTATCCATAGTATCACTAAATAGAGAATCGTTTACCTCTATTGTATGTTTAATCATGAGACGTTTGAAGTAATGCCAGACAGCGTAAGGCGATAGCCAGTAGTACCACCTAAAGTATAAGTGGGTAGACAAATAAATGGTCAGCAGGCACGCCAGTTTGAACTTATTGAAGTCTCGTTGCGCCGCGTAGCCTATGGTCTCGAGGATAAAATTTATGAGGAAGTATTTCTCCATTAGATGGTAATTCACCACTATGTTCTTTCTTACAAGGATTTCAGCTGTAGTGCAAGAAATGTATGTTAGGCCATGAAATTAGACATGAAACTTTCTGGAATCATGTTTAACTAGATGATGCCCGCGACTTCGTTCGCGTGGATTAAGGTTTAATTCCCGCGGAAACTGATTTCTTGGGATAAAATGTAGCCTCCATCTCCATTCCAAATTTCAGTCAAATCCGTCCAGTAGTTTTTGCGTGAAAACTACTGGACAAACATACACACACACACACACATACACACACACATATATACAAACTTTCGCCTTTATAATATTAGTGTGATGAGCAATGTAAGTATAATAACTAGTGAGTAGGTACAATATAAATGTCTTGAAACCCTGATATGAAGACCTGTTTACATTTTCTTTTACCATGCTGAACTTTCTCCTTTCCCGGGTCTCCCCTCCAACGTAAAGCTTTTGTTAGGAGTGGGTGCGACGATAGCGCAACGGGCGAGGATTACAGTGCAGATACCAAGTGATCGTGAGTTCAGATCTTTCGTAAGTATCTCGATTGCAACTGATGGAGTTATGGACTGGCCGTAACGTGGCAATTTCTTAGCATCACCAGGCCTGGCGCACCGCAGTAAAATTCGGAACTACAAGTACATTACCTACCTTCCTACCTTGCGTACCTTCTTCGGAGGTAGTATTTAGAACCACCTGCCCCCTGATTATGTAACTCAGTGCTTATCAAAAAATGAAAGCCACTGACATACCTATATTCAGCGATATTTTATATCCATTGAAGGTTTACTATGAAATAGTAAACTCCTTTCTCTTCAAACCTTCAATGGATAAAAAATGCCTATCGTCGTTGATAGGCACTGAGTTACAGAATCAGCCCCTGGAGTCTATGGTGAGTTATATAGCGTGAATACTGGTACCCCACTACCTATTTGCTTTCTAAATTCAAGATTAGGATTCGGCAGATCCGTAGCTGCTATCATTTCCACCACATCGTCCTCCGTGATCAAGACCCCAATTAGCAGACGCGGCTTTGCTTCCTTCTCCGGCTTCCTGAAGGGAGGTGCTTCGTTCTCCTTCAGCGAGTGAAAGTAAGACGGTGCGGAGATCTGTTCCTTCAATGGTGCCCCTGAAGGGTGGGGACGGTGTACTACGGGGACTGAAGCTGCTTTAGCGTGACATAATATGTCAGACTCTTCACTGGTTTTCGAAAAATTTTCGTTTTCGGAACTGCTCATTTTGATAATATTATCGCAATAGTTACCTATTAATAATTTATAATGTCGCTTGTAATAACCAAAGAGAATGGTAATCACGGAGTGGTTACATTCTCTTTGATGGTAATAACATGACAGCTAGTCAAACAGGCCCAAGAGAATGTAATCACCAAAGAGAATGTAATCAACTCCGTGAGACAGGCACTGAGCCACTGAGTATATTATAATCCAAGAGAGTATAATAGTAAGTATATCTCACGAAGTTACGGGCGCTTTACTTGTGGTTACGTCGCAAACTGCGCAAGTGTGCGTGCCTGTCAAGAACCTAGGTGTGAGCGAGCAGGCGTGAACAAGCTCTCGCTCACACTTATACAGATACGACACACACACAACCATGAGCCACGAGCCCTCGTGAAATGAAAGAACTATATATGTATTATATGATACTCCTTGCAGAACAAAATACGTCACTAAACTTTATAGGTATCTACTCTTGGCTCAGAAAAACTGCAGTGATCCGAAGTTATCATATACTTTTTTAACAGTAAAGCAAAACACCGTGAGGAAACCTGCTTTTCTGAGAATTCTCCATGTTGTCAAGTTGTATGAAGTCTGCCATTCAAGAGGAGATGCCCAATTCTGGGCCGGAGATGGGTCGATATGAAAGAATGAATGAAAGGTTTTTACAACTATTAATTTCCGTTTCAATAATTGTAATTACATACTTCATTTTTACAACTTAAAACATTTACATACACCTTAAATATATTACTCAGGTTAAATCAACCTGCCACAAAAAAAAAATGAAACGCCATTTCATTCACCGTTTCTGTTTCCGTTCATAATATTTGTCACTTTTCTCAGGCCTCTCTTCAAGAACTAGTTTAGTGCTAGTTTCTTTACTTGCAATATCGAATGTGTCCCAATAACGGCCACCCTTGAGTGTCGAATCTGCTGAACTTTCTGAAGAATCTGAACTATCTGAAGTGTCTGAATCATCTTTTAAGTTTTCTTTTTCTTTTCTCTTTTTGCGTTTATCTCTTTTTTTATCATTGGATTTATCTTTCTTTGAATCTTTTTTGGATTTTTTATCTGAATCTTTATATTTTACACGCCGATCATCCCCAGAATCTTCTTTGCTGTCACTCCCATCCCTCCTACCATTATTTTTTTCCTTGTTGGCCTTTTTAGGAACGGCAATATCATCCCGACCTTTTCGACCTTTCTGAATCCTGTCATTTTTATTATTTTGCTCATCATCACTACTGTCATTATTTTTACTTTTGTCACCTCTTCTATCTTTTTTTTGCGTCTCATCTTTTTTCGAATACCCACTGTCGTTATCTTGATTTTTTTTATTTAGTTCATTATGTTTATCGTTTCTATATTTTTCCATTTGTTTTTCTCTGCTAGGGCTGTTTTTATTTCTGTCACCATCGCGTCTATTAGGATTATCGGAATATTTATTTGTTCTATCCTCATCTGTCCTATAAGTTTTTCTCGAATCTTTACTATTATAACGATCATCGTTATTTTGGTTCCTCAAATCTTTATTATATCTGTCATCATTGTTTCTGTTGTCTCGATTTTCATATCTATTTCCATCATATTCTTTAGTATTGCCACTTATTTCTGGTCTAGAATCACGATTATCATACCTCTTGCCCGATTCTTTATTATACCTATCATAGTTGTTTTGATCATCGCGATTGTTTCTTTCTTTCCGAGAATCAACATGATGTTCTGGTTGATCGTTATCGCGTTCACGGCGTTTACGTTGGCGATCGTTATCATTTCGATCGTTACGACTTGTAGTCTCTTCTCTTTCATCATGACCACTTCTTTCTTTTCTATAATTAGGATCATTGTTTCGTCGGTCTAATTTATCATGATCACGTTCGCGGCCTCTTAATTGATCATTACTACGATCATCTACCCTCTCTTGCATGTTTCGCATATCTTTTCTGTTGTACCTATCTTCATTTTCATGATTGTTACGATTTGTTGTGGAATCTCTATCATCATGCCTTCTATCTGATTCTTCATTATTTTTTCTTCTATCATTACTTTGTTGATGCCGAGAATCATTTCTATGATCCCTCTCTGTTTCTCGTCTATACTCTTGTGGGTCTTTCCTACGATCATCACGCCTATCTTTATCTTTTTCATTTCTATTGCTATCATTATACCTCTTTCTTTCCTCATTATTATTTCTTGAACTTTGCGTCTCTTCTCTGTTATTTCTTGATTCGTTTCTTCTTGCATCTGAACCATATGTATCATAGAACCCATCGTGTCCCCACCTTTCAACTTTGTCATTTTTATTTGAAGAATCTTCAATTTCCGGAGTCTTTGGTGTTTTCTTACTCTTTTTTCTCTTATCTTTCTTCCCATTTTTGTCTTTTTTCTTTTTACTGCTATCTTCTTCCGAGTCTGGAACACAGATACATAGGACCTTTAACATTTAAATACATTTTTGTTCAGTTACTCTGATAAACAGCAATAGACCAATTAATCATAACTCAATAAATACATAAAGTAATAAACAATTTTAGTACTAAATTCAAATGTATCTCAAACAAATAATTAGAACTCACCACTAGAGCTGCTTTCGCTGGATGTAGAGCTGTCTGAACTGCTGGAGCTAGAGTCAGAACTGGAGTCACTGTCCAGCTTGATCTCAGTGATAGGTGCTGGAACATTCTAGAAAATAACAAGACAATGTTCAAAAACTGAAACCAGACTATTCTGATGTTATTTATATTGTACTAGCTAGTTTTGATTCTTTAATTTTCCAGGATAAAATATTGTCTATGTGCTATTCTGATGTATAAGCTTTGTGAAGTTTTGAATCAAAATCCATCCAGTAGTTTGTGTGTGAAAGAGTAACAAACATCCATCCTTGAAACTTTCGCCTTTATAATATTAGTATATTATTATATACAATTTATGTACAATATGTTACAATTTAAGCAAGTAACCAGTGAGACCTTTCAGACTTTTAGATTTTTTCTTGACATATTATGTATTTATTTTCTTCTTGCCATATCCGTCATACTAGATTTGTTAAATTCAAATTCAAATTCAAAATTTATTTATTTCATGTAGGCTACCCTGTAGCACTTATGATACGTCACAAATCTATCACCGGTTCGGAATGCAGATTCTGCTGAGAAGAACCGGCAAGAAACTCAGCAGTTGCTCTTTTCAAAAAATAAAATAAATTAATTTTACAATAAGTAATAAAACCAAGTTAAGTATACAGTGCTTCCACAGTGAAGCTTCAAAAATACAATACATATAATCTAACACATGTCAGCATGGGAAGTCAAAGCAGACCCATTCCCGTTGGCGGCACCCGTTCACGAGCACAACGCATGATCCAGCCATTGCTTCGTTATTACAGAGTACTACGTTAACATATTGGGTCATACCTTAGGCATTTGTTTCAAATGTTCTCTTAATTCATCAGTTAAGCCTCCCAGACCAATAGACGTGAAGAAATTTATTGAGAATCTTGTGTTCTTGGGATTATCTCGAGGGAATATCCCCGAGAAAGCACTCTGTAAGGTCCTGAAAATGAAAAAGAATAAACATTAGATTTGCAACTTAATAAGCTACCAAGATGAGCATTTAATTTCAAGATGTAATCAAGAGATGGTTCACAAATAAAGTAGTGGCAAATTTGCTGATGCCCTTTTGATTTGATTAAAAAAATTAACTGAATTTATCTATGACTAAAGCTGCCTTCCTTCGAAAATAGAGGTCTAGAATATAAATTCCAGAGAGAGAGTATATAGATGATCTTATTTGATGACAAGATAGTATGGGTATGACAGTGTAGATTCAACCCATACCTAAAATTGATTTCTACACGCAATCACGCCGGAACGCTAAATCGCTTGGCGGCACATCTTTGAGTGTAGGGTGGTAATTAGCCAAAAGCCTACCACCAGCAAAAATTTGAAATTTGACCTTGACATGTGTTATCATTTATCAATCATCAAAAGGAGTGGTGCATCACACACAACAGACCATAATGGTTTATGTGTGAAAGCAAGAAGAAAGAAAGAAGACGTGTGGTATCAGTATGTTTTCTACCTAATTGTGAACCATCTCCGATCAAAACTTACGGGTCCTGAAGGCGATCATTAAGTTTCTTCAACCCCATATATTCTGCCAATTCTTGAAACAAAATCTTTATATAAATTCTACTAGAACTAGTCGTGTCCTCTTCATTTAGTTTGACACATTCAAGCACTTCCCAACTTATCGAATCGGTGAATAAAAGATGAGCAAAAAACTTGCTCACATTTCTGAGACGATTTGTATCTAATCGATGAGCAGTTGAATATGAATCTTTGAAGATCTCTTCAAAAGGACTTATGTAAATACGATTTATGTTGCAGAAACGTTGTGCTAATAAACCATAGAATTTTTCGTAAGTTCTCTGCTCAGCACAACAGTCTAGGAACATGTGACACAACTCTATTTCTTGTCCAGGTTTTAGTTGCATCTTCATTAGTTTGTGAGCGCATTCCTCAAAGTCCAAACTGGAGTTAATAGTCAAGTATATTGTTCGACGTAAAGCGACTAAGTTAGTTTCTGTGTTATCTATGATTGTTACTGCTTTCTCCTTGGCTTCTTCATCGTCCTCGGATTCTTCACTGCCAGATTCCTCTGAGCCTTCTTCTCCAGACTCAACATCAGAACCAAGGATTTCTCTGCTCAGAGCTTTGTATTTTTCCTCATTTTCCTCATATTTTTCATCAAATTTAAATACATCTGAAATATATATTTAATAATAAAGAAAAAGGATAAAGGCATATTTTGTGTAGACTAATGTAACTATTATTTCATATTTATACTCACATATGTGTGTGTAAAAATGAAATTTAATTGAATTAATATGTGTATATACACTTATTAATTGACACTTTCACTTACAAATAATAACAACAAGATTACTATTAGTAAGAATTTAGAAAATTATAGTTATCAAAAAATAAAAATACTCACTCAGAATATCCTGTGCATCGGTGGCGTCATCCAACATCAGCAGATGTGTGAACTGGTCTTCCTCAGGCACCAGCTCCAACTCCTCAAGAACAGCGGGGTGGTCCTTGAAGCCATCCTTCCAAACTTGGAACATCACTTCTATCATATACTGGACCCTTGTAGCAAATTAAAACACTAATGAAAATATTATTCTTATTTCATACTAGCAGGAGACTATAACTACATCAGTATATGTAGTATTAAGGTTTTTAAATTCCAAAGGAACACTTTGATACACACAAAGTAGATACCACTAGTACAGTAACAAACTCCACACAATTGTTGGTGAATACATAAAACATATTTTACCTTTTGTCCAACTGGCCTTCATGTAAAATATTCCTTAACATCTCAAAAATTGCATTTACTCCTTTTGAAGACACCTCAGTAAGCTTCTGACCACATTCCTTCAAAAATGCTATAGCAACCTCCACAGAATCATCGGTTGGTGTCTCAACAAGAAGAGTTAGCAGTTCTAGAGCTAGAATTTCATGTGCAACCCTCTGGTTAACTAAATGGGCTATAAACGAAGCAGACGATATACAAATGGGCTTATCATTCCTTTTAAAACCTCTTTTGAACTGTATTACTAATCTTTTAAGTAATAACTCTCCAATGTTAGGAAAGCGTGAGTTCACAGCTGCTACCAGGGCTGCATAAACGTTGGTAAATGTAGGCGAGGCAGCCTGAGCTTGGATCACAGATCTACACAGCAAACCACGCCCGCGTACTATGTTCTCTTTTAACAGCTGTTTAATGATAATGCCGATGTTTCCCACATTGATTTTGTTGATGTGACCGTGGATAGACTTTTTCAGAGCCTCCCATGCGAGTCTCTGGTATGCAGGCGATGACTTGTCAGTTATTTGCGCTTGCATCATTCGAAGCCGAGCTGGTGGGATGTACGCACCACCCGTTCGGGTGTTCAGCATGTCCGTTTCTTTTGTTTTTCTTACCGGAGCTACTGATTTGGGATCGGGTTCGTTTGGCGCGTCATCACGCCTTTTTTCTTGCTTGACTGGAGATTTTGACTTGGAATGTTTTCTCTTACGTCTGGAGTCATTATCGCGTGCCTGGTTTGGACTACGAGACCTAGATCGACGTCTTTTCGGTCTTCTTTCCGATTTATAATCATCACTATCACTATGTTTATCCTTTTTACGTTTAGTTTCCCTGTTGGAATCCATGGTTGAACACAATTAGAGCAGAATTTAATAAATTCAGTGAATGTTAATTTAGGATACAGAGATGGTTTTTATAGATGTATTATTTAATTCGAATATCAATGATATTCATTCAGTGAGAAAAACGAATTTTCACGTGAAGGAAACGCAACTTGACGCATCCATCTTGGATTAAAATGATTAAAATGACAGATGTCAGTGATTTGCCATTGCCACTGACAATTTAACAGTAACGTGCACAGATAAAAAAAACCATAGAGAACCAACAACAACAAGAAATAATGAAATGTCTATGGTTACCAAGAACTTTTACGCGTCTGAAGAGGTTGTATGAATCTGTATGGGCTTGTCTTACTTGGTTATTTCCTTCAAGGCCTACTGCCTTCTCCATCAACTTACACCGGCAAAACAATCTGTGCCTAGTTGGCATACTACCTGCACAGCCTACCTGAAAGCCACTGTTTGAGAATGAATTGATTTATGCTGTAATTTACAGCGTCATGTTTTACCTATCCCGAAGAAAGAATGAATGAAGAAAGCCAAGCCAAGCAGGCTGGTCTAGCATTTCGGCCAAGCTTTATCTGAGCAAGAAGTTCATGAATCAATATAAGTAGCACAAAAATTCTTTGCAGAATGTTTATCGCCCTTCAAGCCAAGTCACAAAATAAACTCAGGAAATAACCAAGTATGTAATTAATTGCACGTCGTCATCAACTGAAGAGCGCTGCTTGTTTCTTGTAGGTACCACGCCCAAGAGTATTTGAACATTATTATAGGTTGTTACGTTTATCGTATCTTCATTTAAGTGGGTATGATGTATCAGAGAAGCTCATGCTTTTTTCAGCTTTTGTTCCTATTCTATAGTCGCAGGAGTAAAAACAAAACACAGCATTTTTATTAGTATTTATGACTTTATTCAATACGACAATGAAACTACAAACGTTGCCTGCACTTCAAACAGCAATTTCATATGAATACCTCACAAACTGAAGCGCATTATCAATATTAATCATGATAATTACACAAAACATAAAATAACGCACATCGTAACACCGTAGGAGATAAACAGTGACTAACATTACTAAAAAATATACGAACAGAAAATATCATTAAAACGTTAGGTACATAATAATATAATTATTATCATCAGAGAATCGAGTGTCAATTTTTGATTTAATTTAACAAAACGAGTGAGCGATTATGGTTAACTTTCAGTGACTTTTTAACGTCATGGTTTTCGATTAGCGTTAGTGACAATTGTTTTTTCTTGGAAAATATTAGGCACACTTTAGAAATAGGGGCCTGCGATGGTTTGGCTTTTGTGGGTGTTAATAAATTTTTTAAACGATTTACCCAACGTTGCGGATCAAAGTGTCAGTACATACTGGATTGTGAATGATAGATTAGTGACGTGTTTGTTAACTCAAAAATTGGCACTCGCGTCCCGTTAAGCTATAAGTCGGCGTCGCTATACATGATTTGTCTCGATCTTGAGTCTAAAAGGCTACACAATATCCAAGGCAAATTGGTCAGAGGTTTTCACGTCTCGCCGCTATAGAAACAAGCTAGTTCTTACACCTAGTTCCCTTACGAGTAGCGTTAGTAACATAGTGAAGCAGGCAAGCTCGCCCGTCGCCGTCGCCCCGCCAAGCAAGATACAATCATCTCTTACTAATAATTATTTTCTTCTCCACATGCCACATCCCTAGTGCCACTTTCCAAGTGGTATATCGAATACAGGTATGCATTGCTGCAGCTCTTTTACACATCTACGATTATATTTACGCATTTGAAAATCGATTTGTGTCGTAAAATTACTTTTTTTATTGTATCGATTATTATTTGATAAATCGAAAATAATCGATACAGTTAAAATAATAAATCGATATTGAAATGCGAACCTATAATCGCTGTTCGGTAAGAGACTACACACAAGTGAATACCTATATTTTACATGAAAAATGCCAAAACGGTCTCGCTACGTGAATAAGACATTAAGTATATACAATTATTGTTATTATTATCATAATATCATATCGTCGACGACAAAACAGACTGACATAATTTATTTAATTGAATTGGGAAAAAATGTACTATAAAAATCGAGAAATATTTTAACTTTACCACCCCGTCTAACTAATCCTCCCCTCGCATTACACTCTCGACTAGCCAACCTTATAGTACTAACATACTACGACTGGATATTTATAATCGATTATTGGCTTCTAGAGTTAAAGATATTTTAACAGAATAAAATCGATTTTGCGACTCAAAAGTCTATTTTTAACATCGATTATAACCTTTGGAATTATAAAATCGACCGCTCGAATCGCAGTATGCAGACTTGCTTACGCGAATCAACTATTGTCACAGCCTAGCTATTATACAGTTCGGTAACGGCAAGCAGATGTTTTTATCGAATTTATGTTTTTTTTTAAGAATATAAGCCATGTTAAACACGATTTATATTCCCATTTCCCCTCCAACTAAGCGTTAAGCTTGTGCTTGAAGTATGCACGATAATGATAACCCTTCCTTTCCTTTCCCTGCCCGTTGAGCTAAATTGAGGCTACCTCTTTGTGAATGGTCTGGTCAAACTAACTTGACACCTGGAGCCGATGACATATTGAAGTACTAGCTAGTACGGTGAGCATGTGCATATTAGTAGTAGTATTGTGTAGTAGTATTTATACTTTTGGAAAGGAGTTATGCGACGAGGCGTCTATTTAGCTCGAACCAGCATACCGTGCAACAAGGCAGAAATGCACGTAACGTATGAGACTTGGCTACTCCCCGATGCAACATAAAAATGGTACAAATCAACGCCCCTCGCGCCTCATACGTTACCCACATTCTTGCCTTGTCGCAACCTATCTATAGAAAATTGGTTCGTTTCTAAACTGTAGACTCGCTAAGCTGTGCTATTAAGTATCGATATAATTTGTGCCTAACTGAATAATCAATCGATACGATATCACTAGAGCAAAACATCACAGAAGCAGTTTGTGTCCAACACCAACCCGCGGCCCGGCGCCTCGGCCGACGCTGACCAACGCCGCACCACGAACCACACGGTTCCCCATTCAAATGTGGACTTTCGTGTTCTGTAGATATCTTATTCTATCATTAGTAATAATGGCCGGAGAATGTGATATATTCTCTTCCGATCTATCCTAGAATTATCTTACATCAGAATCAGATTATGCGCAAAATTCTACAAGGAAACTAAATACCTAGCTGAAGGCAAGTAGCAAGTTTGTCATCGATAAATGTACCTTTTGACCAAGACATAAAATCCACATTTCAATGCATAAGTTGCGGCGTTGATCAGCAACGGCCGTCATTCTCCTACGTTTAAAAAATATATAAAACGCTAAAAAGGCAGTTTTACACGTTACATACATTTAGTGATATTGTTCATGCGCAATGCACGAACTTCGAGGCACTTCTGCTATCGTCCTAACTATTGTTTCTTCATTGTGCTTGTTTTTGAGATCATAATAAGTGTATGACTTAAAATTTAAACGTGGACTAGATCTGACGTTAGGCAAATGCAGAGCTACAGCACTATCAACACAATATCATTAACAATTTTAAATAAATCATTTGTTTATTTATTAGGAGACACGAAGAATTTATCCGAATGGCCGTGTCGTTTTTGTTACAATAATAATAATTAAACAACATTAGTAAAGTTGTAGCGACACAAGAACATAGGTAATTCAATGTTGCAACTACACAACAATGTTGGTAAGTACGCAACGTTGGTAATTAATGCAGCCCCGACAATTAAATATTGGTAATCAATGTTGTGGCGATCTAACAAGATACTAGTCACTGTTGTAATTACTATAACAGATATGGCCTTGGTAGTGCTAAGCTTGCTTAATAACCGGGCAAAGCATCCATCTACTGAACAATACCGACGCACCACAAACAACTCGCGACGAACTATACTATCAAAATATAAAAAAAAATTAATATACATTTATTGACAGTCTATAGCGTGTGAGAGAACTTAAATTTAGATTATACTTCCCTAAAATACTGTTGCGTTATGTTAAACATTAAAAATAATGATATTAGACTATAACTTACTATTAGGAATTAATTAAATCCCTTAATTTTTCCTCGCACAGTAAAAAAATACACTTCGAATGGGGCTCCGCTATATTGAAAATGTTAGTTTCAAAGCTTAAGTTTTTTTATAAAATATGCATTACGGAACCCCCTAAGCCTTACAAAACCTCATCCAACTTTAGTAATCCCGACAATTTCGTAAAATTACCAAAAGTAGGTATTCCCAACACCACATCTTAAGACCGATTTTGTTTCATCTAACAATAGGCCATGTTAAGTGACTTTTAGCGACATTGCCATTAATTTACGTGAAAACAATTAGTAAAAAAACTGGAAATGTAATTTTCAAAATTATATTAGCTTGAGGGGAATTTCTCGCGTTTTCTCAGAACCAAACCGCTACATGTAACACTGACATGAAGCGTTACCTACTAATTCTTTTTTTATAAAGATGTTGATATTTTTATAATTTGTTTTTCAATTTCAACTCCGCCTAAAGAACTGCGCCGCACATTAATAAGCCGGCCGAACTAAAAATAGCTATTTCATTGCTTCCGTACCAATTAAAAAACAACGCATACTATTCGAGATCATTGTTTAAACATGGCTTGAATAATCTTCAATGTTTGGCTATACCTATCTCAGTTGTATCAAAATTGGTAATCGACTTTACAAAAACATTACAACGTTGGTAACCAATGTTGCCATGATACAACAAAATTGGCAATCTCCACTAAGGTACAACTTTCAATGTTACCATGTCAAAACAATGCTGGTAATCTCTATTGCGACGACTCGATGACGTTGGTAATCAATATTACTATTTTGACTCGGACACGACAAAATATCTTCATGATCGTCAACTGGCGTCCCGACATTACCACGCTTCCGCAAAATAAGAAAGACTGAGATCATTGTTTATGGCATGGCGTCAGTGCGTAGTCGGGCGTAGACAGAGAAACCTATACAACACTGGTTTACTTACACATGATAGAAAGAGAGAGAAAATAAAATTTCGAACCCGTGAGATAAATGTCCATCGTAAGTACAGGTTTCTCGGTCTACTTTGTCTCAGCGTGTTCGCATGTGTTCGGGCGTGTTCGCGTGTGATCGGGCGTGTTCGGCGGAGCGGTGCGGCGCTTGCGGCGCGGTGCGTGGGGCGGTCTAACCGGAGATGGGCGCCTCGCTTTCGGCGCGTGCGCTCTTGTTCTGTCGCACCATTTCTGCGCGTCGCTCCTAGAAAATAAAATAGAAATAAGTAGTAGTACTGAATGAGTCAAAACTTTTCTAGAAATGTATGGGCAGCAAATAGAAAAGCATAGGCTACTTTTTATCCCGGAAAATCAAAGAGTTCCCACGGGATTTTTTAAAAACTTAATCCACGAGGGCGAAATCACGGGCATCGGGGAAACCTCTCTTTTCTTTCAAAGCTCCATCTCTCTCCTCTGTCCTGCGTCAGAGACTTTACAAACCTCTTTCTTGACGAAGTCCAATTTCTTCTGGATCTCCAGTTCTCTCTTCTGCTCGGCGGCAGTGAGTTTGGTCTCAATGTCCTTGGTGATTTCCTCCATCTTGGCCGTGATGGAAGAGCGCGCTTCCAGGAGCTTATTGTTCTGTTATGAGATGGCGAAGAAAAGAAAAAATAAAGATGCAGGATAGAAAATAAATGGGTCTGAAAACATGCTGTAGATGAGTAACATCGATATGATATATCGATGTAGTGTCCGACAGAACCTTTGGTCAAAACATTTGGTTTGGGTCTCCTTTGGCCAAACCTTCGGCTTCGGCCAACATAGACCGAAGTTTTTGGTTTCTAGCATGCGCCGAAATTGAACTAACTTACGAATATAAAAGGGTGATTAAAAAGGGGGGCAGGGGCTCACCAGTAAATAAACAAATCAAAACAAAGACATTATTCTAAAGTGTAATATTTATAAGTTGCAGGGTAATTTAAAAAAAATACTTTTTTTATTCATATTTAAGTAGTTTTTAAAAGGTCTAAACCAATCTATTTTGAACGGAATTTCTTAGAGCTATTAAAATGTTGTGGCGACAGCCGATTAATCGGCTTCGGCTTCGGTCAGAAATCGACCTTCAGTTGGACACTGACTATATCGATGTTACCCATGAGACTACGATGAGACGATGAATTTGTTGTTGATTTGGCATACATCAGTGGAAATTACCTACTTATTGTGATAGTTATTTGTTGGTCAAATCCACTGAGATAAGTAAAAGGCCAGCAATTCTAAGGCCTAGACTCTAGACTAGAGCCTAGACATTTCAAATGATACTTTAACATCAATGCTGACTGCTGAAGGTATGCTCCATATGTCAATTTTCATGCAACGCATAACTAGTAAATGATCAACAATATAATTCAATACTTACTTATAATCAATTAAAAAAAAACACAAGTAGATACTAGTAAGATTTGGTTTAAATGTAAACGAAGATGAATGACATGCGTGATGATACGACAAACCTTTCTTACGAGGAACTCTTTTATTACATCATCTTTTGTTCATTGGTGTGACGATCCAAAAAAGAAATTGAAGACGATGCCAAAAACGAAAGGACGAATGAGGTAGCCCAAGTCTCATTTTAAGGCTAGCCGGTGTTGTCTATTTATCGTTTTATAAACATGTTTATAAATAACTAGATTTAACATTAACAAACATGCCAATAATCTTCTAAGAACCTGTCTTCTATACCTGTAACCTTGAATATCAATGGCAGACTTTTTTTATTTTTAGCGAGTAATCGAGCAGCTGATGTTAAATGATTACCGCCGTCCAAGAACATTTGTAGCACCTGAGGCACCAGCAATGCGTTGCCGGCTTTTCAGGAATTTGTTGGACCTTGAATAACCCCATGTTGTAATTTTCTTACAACATAACTTTTCAGTTTTTAGTTCATGGATCTGTTTACACATTGACAAGTAACGGCTTGAGAGGGGAAAAGAAAGGTCAAGTTGAGAGAGGAAACAAAGCCTGAAGCCATGAGCGTTGTTTTTTTAAAAATGCACTCAAGGGGTTGGATCGTCTGACCTTTAGGACAGTTAGATACGAGTATTTTTATACAGCGCTCATGTTGCGACAAAGGTAGATTCATAGATCTGTTGTTCTAACCAAACAAATCCTCAAATTATAGAAGATTTTTGGATACAGTGATTAATCTCTTTCATAACAGGTCTTATTTGAACATTAGATCCAGATTTTCTACATTCCTTTCTCAAAAATGTTCTAACTTCTAAGCATATAAAAAATGCCAGTGTAGATTTTAAGTGTATTTGACAATAACGCGGTGAGTTGGGGACGTAAAATAGTAGATGAACAAAAATGCCCCGAAAGCAGATAATAATCTTCACCAAGAATAATTTAGAAAACCGTTTTATCTCGTAGATATTGTACCAAATTCACTTGCGGCGGTCGATGGCCTGCTGGAGCTTGTCCTGGATAGCGCTCTCCAGGTGTTGGTACTTCCATGATACTCACGTGGTTACGCAACTTATCCCTCTGTTCGGCCTCCAGCTGCAGTCGGCGGTCGGCGGCTTGTTGCAGCTTGTACGGGATCGCGCTCTCCAGCTGTTGGTACTTCCATGATACTCACGTGGTTGCGCAACTTCTCCCTCTGCTCGGCTTCCAGCTGCAGACGGCGTTCGGCGGCCTGCTGCAGCTTGTCTTGGATCGCGCTCTCCAACTGTTGGAATTTCTCCTGGTTGCCCGCTCGGACTTTGCGGACTTGCTCCTCCTATGCAGAAATAGACTACATTAACCCCAAAAATAGAGCTGTACATCTAAAGATGGATGATCCATCTAACGCCTCTAATTTAGAGCTAAAATAATAATAAAAATATAAATATAATTTAGAGCTAAGGAGCTTCTTGCTTGAATAAATCAAAATACAAATTCGCAAAAATTAAATAACGAGAAGGCAAACGTTGTAATAATAATTTCAAATGTCTTTATTGTATTTAAAAATATTGATTATTAGCTATTTCCCGCGGCTTCGCTCACGTTAAGTTCAATTTTTCCAACCCCTATTTTATCCTCTTAGGGGTTGAATTTTCAAAAATTGTTTCTTATCGGATGCATACGTCATAATAGCTATCTGTATGCCAAATTTCAGCCCGATCCGCCCAGTGGTTTGAGCTGTGCGTTGATAGATCAGTCAGTCAGTCAGTCAGTCAGTCAGTCAGTCAGTCAGTCACCTTTGCCTTTTATATATTTAGATTTATTTTTGCAAAAAAATAACGTAAACTAAGTTCATTGAAATAGCTTCTGCACACGATCACGGGATGCCTACTGTAGAAAGTATTCATGGATCAAAATCTGTGGTCCAGGTTAAAGAGTACTAACGTGTTCTCGGAGACGCTCGAGCATCTTCTTGATGTTTTCGTCGCGCTTGTCGGCCGCAGTGTTCATTTTGTCCTCGATCGCCTTGTACACTTCGGCCGTCTGCTGTTCCAGGGTCAACCTGACAAACAACACTCCCTTGTTTAATAAAAGATTGAATCAATAAATCCGCCTCAAATCCGCTGTTCTGATTGGCGGTTAGGTTTGCCCATCCCATAGACAGTACCCTAGACACCCTATACAAATGACAAAAGGGACAATTTCGCACCTCGTGCTGACTTGAAAATGTTGCAATAAGATGAACAAATCTTATATTGTTGCTTTTCGGCATATTGATGCAACGATGAAGAAGATAAGATGAAGAAAATACTTAGTCACTCTTCGAGTACTATAATCGGTTCCAATACCGCGTCTTCATCCTCATCAAAGAGCATCTTCTCTTATGATCAGAAAAGATTACAATCAAACGCTAAATCATCGAACTCACAAACAGACAAAAAATGATAAACTAACCTGGTCTTTTCGACTCCTTCCAGATGGTCCTTGAGACGAGCGCGCAGTTCATTGATGTACGCCTCGCGTTTTTCCTCGTGGGAGTCCATCTTCGCGTCGAGCGCCTCCTTTGTCGTCGAGATGAAGTTATTTGTCTGTTCGCTCCTGATGCGTGACGCCTCCTCAATCTTCTGCATCTTCTGGGCAATCGCCGCCATTCTGCTGGCTTCCAAACTCTGCAAAGGAAATTGCTCTTGTACTTTGACCAGAAAGAATATGTAGATTTATCATTATATTAGAAGGATGAAAAGAACACTTTGTTCAGTCTAAGGATGGTGATATTAGAAACGAGTAAGCTATTTTTTTGCTATGGTCATGTACTTGGCAGGTCTCGGCCTTGATTCCCAATAATGGTGACAATTTGAGAGTTTGAACTGGCGAGAGGCTTTGTTCTTATACAGTTAGTAATTACCTACCGATAAAATGTGCCGTAAGCGATTTACCATTCCGGTATAATGCAATAGAAACCGGGGTAAATATAGGTTTAATGAAATTGCCATATAATCTCCAAGCTATACCTACTTCCATCTTAAACTGCAAAGTGACATCGGTTGTAAGGGCTATCTGGTAATCGAATAAATAACATTGCAAAAAGGTTCTCTATCCCAAAGATTCTGCTGGTATTCCTTCAATTCCAACTAAGAATGTGAAACCAAAATATTATGCTTTATAATATGTGTTTTCAGAGGACATAGAAAAGAATTCTGTCCCAAAACGAAATGGGAGTGGATTTTTCATTACACCTAATGTTTGGAAGTAACTTTTTATAAGGGCCAAAGAATCCCTATGTGGGCTTAAAGTAGAGGCATTAGTTTTACGAGCGGTCGCGCGGCTCTTTATAGCTGGGTGGATGCGTGGTGGCCACAGCCGCGACAGAACAGTTACGACTTAGGTCAAGTGCTTATCGATTTTACAGGAGCAATAATTCACTGCGGCAAACTTTGGTCGACTGATCAAAATAATGGGTCTCAGCTAGCGAATCTATCATTTATGTTGATTGAATAAATGTGGAGCTAGGTCCGCACGTTCAGTTATTAACCAATAAGTAAAACATAAAATTAACAGCTTTTGGTATCAGTTGTGGACGTTGTGCTAAATATCGGCTATGCGACATCTGGAAGGAGATCCGTCGGATATATATACAAGCCTTCTTTCTTTAGACACCAGCTAAGGCATTCTGGTTTTTAAGAATAAGATCAAAAAATAAATGGAAGGATGGCTTTGCGGTATGACAATTCTCTAACGTTTCATGTTGATAGAATTTAGCTAATGGGGTAAACGATGATCTATGCAACTCTCTTTTCAGCTGCCATGACCCGAGTTTTTTCTGGATTTCCGCGACCGGTCGAATCTTCTGCTTTCTTTAGTTGCTCTTTTCTCTAACAGATTCTTTTTTCTAACAGATTTCTTTAGAGTGTTGCAATAAAGATAAGGCATATGCGAGATCTTTGACAGAGATTATTTAAGCTAAACGCGGCACGTCTTTGCCGGTAGGCTGGACTATTTCCAAATAGTCCAATTGAAGCGTATGAGACGTAGTGGTAGGTAGGTACCTATACATAGGTATACACATCACCAATCCTATCCAATCGATTCATTATAATGGTCCGGGTGACATCTTAGGCTCCGTTATATTCGAACTAAATCAACAGACGTTAAATCCAATTTTCCGACGTTGTCACAGCCTACTCATATTCATAGAGATCAGTGTCTGGTGTATAGTGTATAAAGCATGCTACATACGCGTCTCCTCTCCTCGGCCGCCTTCAGCTTCTCCTGGATCTCCTCGACGGACGGCGTCTTCTCGGGCGAGTCGGCGCGGCGCGGCACCGGCACGCCCACCGGCTCCGCGAGGATCACCTCGTACGCCAGACCGCCCTTCGACATCTCTTGGCAGCGGATTTCAGTGGCTGTTGACATTCAAAATTTGTAACTTTAAAACTACCATCACATCTACGAGCTTAACGTATATTATCTTATCGTAATCGTATGTAAGATAGTTTGAATTAACGACATCAGTGAGATGATTCATATCAACTGCGTAATAATAACCATTTACCTTATTAAATGTTTATTATATCCTTACTAATATTATAAATGCGAAATGTGTTTGTTTGTTGGTTTGTCCTTCAATCACGCCGCAATAAATAACGGATCGATGTGATTTATTGCATGGTTATACGGATCGACGTGATTTTTTGCATAGTCATAGTTGAGGACCGGGAGAGTGACATAGGCTATTTTTATACCGTAAAATAAAAAAGAGTTCTCGCGGGATTTTAAGAACTAAATCCAGGCGAGAAAAGCCGCGGGCATCAACTAGTTATACATAAAAGCTTATAACAATGTTTGATTATTATGTTTGGATCTTTATTAGGTGTAGTTCACCTATCTAATTATTTCATATCTATTTAGTAAAACCCGTTTCTAGTAGATATTTTTATTTTAGTAAAATCATCCAGCAGGTAGGTACATCTTCAAACTCCTGGGAATCTTCTCCGCAAGTAGGCGTCAATCGCCCGTTTTGCGCCAGCAACAACATTTTAATTTCAAAAACCGCAATTAATGGACCATCACACGGTTAATCCAATGTGATTTTAAGTTACCAAAAACCACATTAACAGGATCAGTTGGGCTAGTCGACAACATAATTAATTGGAAATTCGGATCCAGTGTAAAATACATATTTTCGCACCTCACCAATACACACAAAGTCCATTACGGCACGTAAATGTGGCGCGATGCATTAAATTATGATTACGGAGCAATTAACATCCCCAGCGCCGGGAGATATTACAAAAGCCAAAAAGCCACACGATGCTTCCCCCGAGGTAGAGGTTACATATTTTGCATTATTTTAAGGTTACATTAATTTTTGACAAAGTACCGGACCAATGGTCAAAAGATGTAAAAAGTCAATTTAGCACGCATGAACTGTATATTATGTTCTTGCCACCTAGTTCTATTTTGCCACCAAATTAAAAGCGCCGACGCGTTAGCAAATGCATTTCAAATGCAGGTCCTACGCGGAGCTTCAATGTCAACGCAATAAAACTATGTAGTTTCATTGCGTTGCGTCCATCGACTGCGTCCTACAAAAAATAAAAAAATATAAGCGACGAATTAAAAACCTCTTTTTTTGTCGATTGAAAAAAGATGAAAGAGATATCCAAAGCAGCAGAGGAGATAATTTTAAAACCGACATTTAGTTGGATATTTAGAAAATAATCGCCTGGACTATCTTATCGTTTCCACCCTGTATTTGACTTTTGTGACAAATTATAGCGCCGAGTCAAGTCCTAAGCTTGTTACTCTATGACAAAAGTAATGTAATTAAGCCTACATTGTGAAGGGAATTTTAAAAACGCACGGTATCAGGGGACCCGCAGTTGCGTCGCGTCGCGTCTTGTTGAAATTAATGCAATTTTCAAGGCCAGTATGAATGTTGTCTTTTGTATGTTTTTATAATAAAAGCAGAGTGTACACTTCCAACAGGCCTTCCAATTTCCAACTCTTTTCAACTTCCACAAGTCAACGTGCTCTTAGCTCGACAACCGACTTCTTCGTGTTTTGATTGAGCTAATTGGCTTATCTTAATTATTATTTATTTTACAGGCTAGACCATTTTGGAATCTAATTTATTATAGGCATATTACATAATTCTATTAATATATAGATTTGATAAAACGAGACGGGCGGAAAAGGGTGACTGAATGGATTCCAAAATAAAAAAGGAAAAGAAATAGAAAACGCAAAGAAAGATGTGGTCTTCGAATCAGGAAGCTTTGGAAGGACCGGTTCTCTCCTTTTCCATATTACCGACTAGCGAATCCCATGCGAAACGTTTCTTGAGTGGGATATATCATCGTATCGGCATTCTGCAGCAGACTTGTTGACGCGTCTGTAGATGACTTATTTTCAGCAAGAGGGTAAGGTGGGGTGAGTCGCTCTACGCGAATGAGTCATAGTAATATTGCATTCACTCGTATACCTACAGATACTTACCTACCTATACTTATATGAGTGTATACAATCGTTCGTGAGTAATTTTCACCGGGAATAGTATTGCTTTCGCGAACTCTATAGTCTGTACCTACTGCTACTGTACGATAGTATATGATGAACCGGAGCTTGCCTTTTGTTTGAAACAATGCCAGCGTGAACATAAAAGATTAAAAGCGCGTTTAAAAATAATTGGAGTAAAAAACAAAAAATGAGAAATGGTTGTTATCAAAAAGTTTTTTTAATAACGAACTGTATGAGTTTTTATCAGGATAAAATCTGAATACTAGAATATTCTAGAAGTATCTAATGTATCTAGACTTGACACTGTATACAGAAATGACCCTTCGAAGCCCTTCGGTAATAATTTTAATCGCAAATGCTCAGCATCGTAGTAGCTTCAAAAAGAAGTGTGTTGGGTTTATGCTTTATGATCACATGAAAGCGCTGGTTATTACTATAATCCACAAAAATAAATATATTCACAAATAACAGCGCTCTTAAAAAAAAAGGGCATGGCGAGTGTTTTCTACTTACTGATAAATTTAACTTTCTTGGGCTGTTTAGTCCTCGGTTTCCCCACTGGTTTCTTGACCGGCGCTGACCGTCGGTGCGCTAAGAAACAAGATCGAATGAGAGGGGGCCCAGCAACGACCGATACCGGAGCTCCCTCGAGGGCAATACACCCACGGGCTTGCTTGTAACTGTGCGAAACGGTGCCTCAAACTGCATTTATCCTGAATTGAGCCGATAAAAACCTCGTTCTAGCTTCAATACGGGAAGTTGTTTAACCGAAATGAGTGTGCAATGGCGCAAACACAATATTTTATCAGTTTAAGCTATACAGGGCTGCGCCCTATTTGAATTAGATAGTTGTACACTTTTTAAGGACATTAGAAACTTGTAAACCGGAGATAAATGAAATTAATATAATTAAGAAATATTGTACTATTTATGCTATGCCATAATGCCACTGAAGAAAATGTCGATGCATACTCTCCTCATATATAGACTGGCTGACCTGCAGGATTATGTTTTTGTTGTAAAATAGTCATCACAGGTCTTTTCACTTCACTGTAGCGTCTGTAGCGATTGTGCTTATTAATTTTCTACCACGAAATATCCATCAGTAAAATATTAGTGTCTAAATAAGGCTCATTAATCTCTACTATCTAACATAAGTCTCTGTACGAGTTACAAATAGAATGTTGTAGTTTTCAGGCATACGTGGCTCAAATTATCTAAATTCTAAACAATGGAAGCATGACTAGAAAACAAAAGATGAAAGATGAGTTGAAAACAAAAGACAGGAACAAAAACGGGGTCGTCTGTTCCTCAGTTTATGAAAAATAGAGTTAAGTACTTTTTTCTATATTTCAACGTAGAAAATTTTAAATGAAAGTTGTCCCTTTATTAATTAGAATCAGGAGTGACATCTAGAAATCATATAATAATTAAAACTATAAACACTGTTCGCTGGTCAGATCCATAACGAGTAGTGAGCATCTGTGATCATCTGTGAGCATCAGCGATAGGTTAAAAATGATGGTGTTGATAATAATGTTGATTTGTGTCGCAAAGGCATTTTGAGAGACAAAGCACCAGAAAGTATGATAAAAATAGAAATAGCATGTAAAGAGGCAAACGTTCTACCCATCAGCAACAACACTCTCAATCACCATTACTTCCCCCTTCATCCGCGACAATCCAATAGCAATTACGTACAATTCGGTCAGCTAATGTTTATTCGAAGAGAATTCCGTCCCGTATTAATGAAAGCCTGAAAGGCAATCGATACAAATCGCGTGACAAGACTGAAAAGAACCTACACACAAACGCAATTCTGAAACAACAGTTCGACAAAAAACTAACATTTGCATTGATATAAAGTAAAAAATACTGAAAACCACTCATTTATTTGTTAAATGTTTTAAGATACACAGAATTGGTAATAAATGCATAAAATATTCAAAATTCTTTCAAAAAATATCAATTTAATCATCCCAAAAAACTTCATCTCACTCTGGAAACAGCGGACCAGCTGTCTCGAAGAATCATTACCAAAGTGAAAGCTTAAAAAATATCTAACCCCAGATTTTAAAAAGAAACGAGAGCTAAACCATCCAATTAAAGCACAAAAGAAAATGTAGGCTGAAACAGGGATATCAATGCAAATACTAAATTGAAAATCATGAGTCTAATGTAAATTGAATAAAACTGAAAATGTATAAAACGGGCGACCTAAAGAATATTCAATCATGAAGTTCCATAGAGCTTAAATCTATTGAATCCGTGGAATTAGGAAGAAGGTTGAATAGAACCTAAACAAAGATATCAAACACGTCAATCCAAAGTAATTTCAGTAATTACGAAAAACTTCTCACTAGTCCGTAAAGCAATTCATGGGAGGTTCCACAAGGACAAGACGACAGCGCGAGATGAGAGGCTTCTACGTGACAGGAATGTCTGTCTCTACGAAAACGAATATTCGAGAAAATACAGATAATGCCTTACTTTTAAAGTTAAGGACTGACTAGCTTTTATCCGCGACTTTGTCCATGTTGAAACAAAACACCACATGGAAGAAAGGACATAGTCAGCTAATATGTATTCGCCGGATGCAATTTTATTAATATAGTTTAGGCAGTTTCTAGGAAAATGCTAGGGTAAAAAAATGATCGTTCAAAAGTGTTAGGGTTAAAGCAGTTTCATAAATTACAAATAAACACCTTAACCCAACGAAGAACCAACCAGTAAAACGTATGAACTAACGTATGACTAAGGGAGTGCTAAAATTAAATATTGAAGTCAATGGCATGTGCGAAAGTGATTCGACAAATACAGAAAACGTGTACTAATCCCAACTTGGCAATAAAACACATGAGACAGCATTCTACGTACTATGGTTGGAGCGATTGGTACGTAATTTTTCTACATAGAAAGTAGACATTGTGACATACGTATGTGTATATTTTTAAAAAATAAGAGGGGAAAAATATAGAAGACAAGTACATATTTGTAAAATGACATGAATATGCTAGCAGAATATGTCTTGGACCATTTTTGGTTGTAATGGATTTTATAATATTTGCACTTCGAAATGGCAGCCTATGTTAGAATTGACATCATAATTTGTATCTATTTCTGTACCTAATTATATTCGAGCAAATAATTCTTTCTTTAATAATAAATTTTTTACCTTAGACTGTATGAGTGATGAAATAAGCACGACTAGACGACCACAAAACGAATTTTATGAATTTCTTTCAAAAAGAAAAAAATATATATTAACGTGAACATGAAAATGAAACTATAAAGGAACGCATTTACTATGTACGTACATACATACATGTACGGTACGTGACGTGACTAAATATAATGAAAAGTCGAAATATACGTGACAGACAATGCAGCTGAAAACTTACGTCACACAGGCAGCGGCCCACTAATGCGGACTGATGCTGCCATATTGCGGTTTTTCGCCGAAGGAACCACTAATCCTAGTTTACATAACCACTCGAATACCGGCGATCGATGGAAAGGCTTGAATTAAAATAACGAATTTCTCTTTGAGGCTTTTGCTTTAGTTTTAACCATATTTTTAAAAAGTAGTTATTTTGGGTTTTATAAATGGCACTAAGTCAAAAACTAAATTAACTAATAAGTTAATTTAATAGTGGTAATAACCACAGCATAGAATTGTTTATTTTGGTCAATGATATTTATCATGTCGTATACATATTATAATATCTTTAACTTTGGTACCATTATCGGACTTTTTAACATTTTCTGATTTTTTGCTGCCACTAAAAATTATTGTCAAAGAGAGTGTACAAGCTAAAAGATAAACTAGTATTTAGAAACAACGAGAGCTGTCTGCAGGAGCAATATTAGTGTAAAATAGTAAATAGTAAGTAGAAGAGTACTTACATAGTCATGCAATTTGGGAATAGATAAATAAGGATAAGTTGTTGAATAGCAATCATGTGAAAATGTATGAATAGTGAAACAATGTAGCGACGTAAAAAATGGAGCGAGTCGAACGTAAATATTTAACGCAGTAGGTACAAATGAAAGGGCAACCAGCCCCTCTGGCGCCACACGATAGGACATGAAAACTGATAATATATTTAAAACAGGCTTTAAAACCCGCGAGGGGGAAACGAAAAGCGAATTTACAACCTTTGGGATTACAAGTGTTACTCAGCGGAGGAGTACGTTCAAAGGGGCGCGAATGGGATTGCTTTGTAGCTAAGAGCTACAAGAGGATGGTGTTAACAATATTTTTAAACGTGAAGAGTGTGTACCCTCGTACTGTATGTAAATTTCAGTAATTAAAGAAGAATTAAATAGAGATAAATTACAATTGTGTATTGCAGTTCATAAAGATGACCAATCCATTCATGGAGGATCCAATCAAATTAATAGTGTTCTGAATATGAAGAAAATTTAAATTGAAACTTTTGCCTATAAAAAATGCAAATAATAAACAATAGCACAAACAAGAGGAAAAATGAAAAGTTCATAGATAAGACATTAATGATTAACGTTAATAATGACGTGGTAATGGTTTCCACGGTAGTCGTTATTCATTATAGTACAAGTTTTTGAGTGAACTTCGTAGTTATTTCGTTATCTCAAAGTTTGACTATAACTACAAATCAAAGTTTGCATGTAGCGTGACACACAAACTTTTAATGCTGCAATGCATCATTGTGACAGTAATATAATTTACAATTCTAAAACATCTGATGGCTTTCTCGACTTTGCATTCTTGTATAACATGACTGGCTTTACTAAGAATCAGAAAATCCATAATGACAGCCTTACTATGATAAAACATGCAAAGGCCACTTCCATGAAATGACGCATATCATGGTACTTTGGTCGACCTAAAAAATCAGGACCTAAGTGGAGACTGGTTTATAGGTCGAGTAAATCTCAAGCCACTCGTGATGACACAATTTCTGCAATTAAGAAAGACTACTTCATGTAAAACAAACAGAAATAAAGAGATGAAGCATACATATTATAAAAGATTATACTGGGAAGTGTTCTTTCCCCAGAAGGCATCATATCACACCCTTTAACTACATACGCAAATTTAATTGTCAATTTGTAAAGGTGAATGTGGCCCGTAACCTCGTGTCGCATTAGCTGAAAATCAGAAGGGGTGCCGAACTTGTTGAGTCAATTAAACTCAGCTCTAATAATCCCACCCTAAACAATTATGTCATCTCCAACCCCGTAATGTCTCTTTACGAAAGGGTACATTAGCAATTTGTGTACAAAGTACAAACACACTAACCTTTTATGTAAATGGGAATCATTTGTAAGCAAGAGGTGCCGTTGAAAGGATGCCAATTAGGGAAACAAAGAATTTTTTCATTCATCAACAAATTACCGAAAAGAACTAAGTGACGATTATACATTTGCTTGAAAAAGCTATTTGAGCGGTTATATTATAGTTTATATTATAGTTTTAACTAACCGGTGACATTAGGGGCGCAAGTAAGATGTGGGGCTTGATATAACTAATAACTAAATTGCCATTTTTAATTAAGCAATTAAGGTTATTAATGATTACGAACTGATTAAGAGAAACATGACTTTGTTTAACTCAAAGTCACAAAAAAGAAGGTTGTATGCAATTCTATTGCGCAAAATGGTGGACACTTGTGGTTCGTTAGACAAACAGTACAAAATGGTTGACATTATGCAGTAATGTTTAATCAATATGTCTGGCGATGTTCCAGACAGACATGTAAACTTTAGCTATAACGAAGTTTTGGAATTGTCAATAAGTTGAAAGAGGTTATTCCAAAGAACACAGGAGAACATCATAAAGGTAAAGATTTTGTTAGTAATTGCCTAGAAAATGAGACTAATGCAAGAATTTCTATCTCTACATCTGTCAATAAGAAATTACCGGCATCGGCGCAAGATAAAAAGCCGGCCGGCTTCAGTGAAGAGGTTATGTCAATTTTAAGATTAAGACAGATCACAGATTTGATGAAATGAAAATTTAGATCTATAGATTTCTAGCTAAGTTAGCTTATTTTATGAATTCTGAGAAAAGATAAATGCAGTTTGAAAACATCAAAAAATTATTACCTTGCGCCTTTTTTATTGATTAAACTCATAATCATTTACAATCTTACTTATCCAAAAATATTCGAAATACACAAGCTTGTGGGCGTTTTATCCTCGCAGCGGGCATGCCGGCACAGCCGGTATAACAGAAGTATCCAATAAGAGAAATTCTTCTTCATAGCCGTTCCAACCTGCTGGCAATACGGGCGCGCGGCATGAGTGGCAGAAGCACTGCATCACCGAATCCCGAACTAGTCCTATCAGCATGGTGGTAGCTTGAAATTGACTATCTATCTAACGTGTGACGGAGTCGCGTCGCGGCGCGGGCGGACTGCGCGACTCTCGTCCGGAAACTGAGCCACGCTGGGGGGAGGGTAGTCGGTCGATAGCGGCACTGCGCCCCGCGCCCCCGCCCTGCGGACTCACCCCGTCGTCAGCCCACCCTGCCGCGCTGCCGTCCCTAACTTGATAACCCCGCACAAGAAAATAAGCCTACCGAATGGAAAAATAATGTCATCCGCGATTATATTAGCTTTTTTTGAGATTTACGAGACAGCATATCAACTTAATATTCTGACATGTACTTATTTGCTACGATTACGTAAACCAGATTTTCTAAATAAATGCTACAGGCTGTACAGATTGACATTAAAGCTCTCGCTTCTTTATGATTTCCATCGGTACAGATTACGTTTTAACTATGGCTTTAAAGTTATTAAGAGCGTACCTGAGATAAGCTAACAACCGGAGATAGCAGTCACACCTACCAACTAAGGTCCAGGGACAGGTGAGACAAACTAATTTAAGAGCCCAGACTCGTTCAGGTCTCGGTGGGCTTCACGCTCGTAAAAACTCCCGAGTCGAGGGCGGTCGGGCGACCGTATAGAGTGAGCGAGGGGGCACCATGCGGCGGTTCCGCCGCCGTCTCGGCGCCGCCACCCGCAGCCAATTAACAGCCAGCAACGCAACGTTGAATTTGTTTCACCACTCAGATTGCTTCCGATTGATTTCCCGTTACTTTCAATCTATTAGCACTAAATAATTAAGCACCTTATAAGCCGACATACTTTTAAATTATCCATCAACTCTTTATCTTCTATTGCGATACACGACACTTACACAAGGAGAGCAAAAAAATTTTCAAATGAAACGCATCCAATATGTAGATTTCAGTTGTGATCACCATTTATTACGCTGGATTTCAACGGTGACACGATAAGTTGCAACGGTATTGGAAACTGCACCATTTGCAGCCAACTTGAAACAACAACAACATCGAGAACAGATAACCGCATACCTTTCAACTGCCTCACTGTTGGCTACATTAGACAAACAGTTTTAATTGTAGTAAGGATTCCTCAACTTCAAGCAACGAAATCAAATGCGACGATGGCAATGTTACATTCAGAAGTTAGGAAGGTTGATTTGTTCGTATCAGGATAGGTGCTTCAAATGTTTTCGGTACATAGAATTCAAGAGGAGAGCTTACTGCGACTGCAACGTCAGTGATGTCGTAACCTCGTGCACCGGTAACACCGGCCGGCGGCGCGGCGATCGATCACGGCCAACAACCCCTGTGCCGCGTCCCCCTGCGGTAATAACAGGGAATTCCAGGAGTGAGCTCAACTCGACTCATGAATACACTAAGGAACTGTGGAAATTCCACTGCCGGCGTCCGATATCCGTCGGCCCCACGTTATAATTGGTACCTTCACGTAACGTTTAATACTCAATGGTAAGTTTATCTTTGTGGGTTTTCAACTGTTACAATTTTTTTCCCGAATTTTGATACTTTGGCCTAATGCTCTGTCTGCTCGTCTTAACATGCATTGGATTGTATTTATTTGTATTGTATTGGACTTAGGAAACTTCATCATGGAAGCACTGTATACATAGTATAGTTTCATAAACGATTGTAAAAATTTTATTTTTTTGAAAAGAGCAACCGCCGAGTTTCTTGCTGGCTCTTTTCGGCAGGAAAGGCATTCCGAACTAGTGGTAGATTCATTGACAATTCAAAAGTGCTTGTAAAAGCTTATTTGAATAAAAAATATTTCTATTTCTATTTCTATTTCTATGTAGGTACCTAAATATTTTCTGCAAATAACTACTCAAAAGCTTCAGTTCAATTATAATCAGGCAGTCGTATAAAAGCAAGCGAAATGACGATGGATCATTTTTTAGCTCGCATTTTCCCTTGTAATTTTTTTTTCAAGTGAACCCTCTTTACAGGTTCTATTAAATAGTCGCATTTTAAATCTGTAGATTACTAGGCAGTGATTCTCATTCTCTCTTATCATCAGATCCATGATATAAGGAGAACAGAGAACTTCAGGAAATAAGTGAAGTTAAAAATATTATATTTACTAATACCTAAAGATACTAAAATAATGAAACAACACAATATTAATAAATATGTAAATAGGTTAAAACGACAATACCCTCGTAACAGTTTTATAAAACCAACAATTTCATTAAAAGCAAGGAATGGCGCCCAACATGGGGCCACCAAGATTAATAATAATAATTCCTTCTAAGCTCGCTTATTACTGAATATAAAGGCATAATCATACTCGAAGGACCAAAAATACGTTCCCTTTATTAAAATTAAAGTTTATGCTATACTTTATCTCATCCCCGTTGTATCAGTTATATTATGGGTAAGTTGTTACAATTTTCGTGACGCCTAACGAATGACAAGCAAGATAAATCTAAATAAAGTTTTGCTACGATACGCGGACGTAGTCGCGAGGGCAAAAGCTAGCAGTTATAGTGTAAAATTATAATAATGGATTCAAATTGAAGAACCGTTGTCAAATTATGATGAATTCAATAACATACACGAAATCACTCAAAACCGTTGGAAGACTATGCTATGTTCAAGGCGGATTAAAACGCTCCTTACTCACTTATAGCGTCATGATACCGCACTAAGCATTTCATCTAGAGGTAGCTGTTTCCTATCATGTTATTCTTTTTGCGTGTCCCATTCGTCGTGTTGCCAAGCTTTCATTTCCCTATCCTTCTTCATTCCTTAGCATTCTGGCTATTACGTTGTTTGGGCATGTTTTATTCTCAGTTCTACTATTTTCCTCGCTTGTTCAACAAGCGGCACTCTAATATCGCATGCTATCATAAAATGACATTCTATGTGCTAGAATGTCATTTTATGATTATAATGACGATTCTTGAGGTATCACTGCTGACGATAACATGACAAGGATCCGAAATTGAGTTGGTAACTGTATTCGTCTCCAGCGCGGCAACAAGTTGAGTCACGTGCTAGCCGGCTCCAGCAAAGAATATTAAGAGGCAGCGGCGCGCGTCCGCCTGCGAGACGGTGTATCGATTTTGCCTTGTTTCAGGCATTTCAGGTTTTGTTTGAAGATCATAATTTAAGTACAATTCCGATTGTAGACAATTCAATGTTTCCCACTGTATTACTTTCTACTTCAGTGCGTATTTTTACTTCTTAAGTTATGCTGGGAGGTAAGGACTTAAGAGGTTTAAAAGTTATCGTTCAGCATAGTGCAGATTGAGTTTTATTGGGAAAACTCTGATCACCATATTAGAAAATGTAATGATTTAAGAAAGTAACCAGCAATGGAGGGGAAATTTTACAAAGGGACGAATTTTACAAAATTTAAAAATAGATTTAAACTGTCGTCAGTCTGTAAGGTTCTGAAGGTGTCCGGAATCGGTAGAAGGGGAAGGCAGTAGATTATAATATTACTTAATAGTATGATTGGTGTTACTTTTGGCGTTGCGTTTGACACTTAATCAACTGGGATCCACTTAATAGATCCATCAGTGGTTTAAACAACAATTCCACAATTTAATGTGCGAGTTCAGAGAAGTAAATATAAATTAAGATCACTTTCGGAATCTCAGTAAAGACAATTATGGAATAACATTTGCATTTGTCGAAAAACGTAAAAATCCACGAGTCTTTATTAAAGAATGCTTTATTTACAAGCTTCGTCTTGTTGCAGAGAAAATGTCCTCGAAGTATCTAGAACGCCGCACGAAGAACCTTGAGATTATGTACTTTATAGATTCTTTGAAAATGAGAATATCAATTGAATTTTGAGTAGAGACTAGAGAGAGCACTTGTTCTGCAATAGTGGTAGAGCCAGGACTTGGCGATTGATTGGAATTAAAGAATGATGAGCATCAATGATTTCGATACAGTTACGCATTATGGTCGAACAATGTCGCTCTCTAAGTCCTCAAGCATATCCATGCAAAAAATCACGTCGATCCGTAACTCCGTTACCGTGTGATTAAAGGACAAACCAAGAAACAAAGGCCCTGTCACATTTATAATATTGTATTAATGAAAGATTATTGGAATAGTTCTTAGAAAATATTATTATTGGAAACCAAGTTATCTTATTGGCAAAGAACACAGATAATTTATAATTTGGTCTGTAAAAACTGTCTAATTCTTCCACAATATGAGTCGGTAAATTTCGTGAAAGCAACTTTATTTTGAAACACAATAATTGTCAAAGTGTTTTTTCAACACTTCCCAAAATATGCCTTAAAGAACGGGAAATACAGGCTGTAATTCCTTGTACAGGGTGGAGAATGGATGGCAACTAGTACGCACAGTTGGTGCCAAGTTCCCAGGGGTTGTTAATTTATTACAATGATTCACATGTTGTGGAAATTCAGCGCCTTTTTAGTCTTTTTTGTGAATAGGTTCCGTTTCCAAAAGCAATTACCGAGTTGGAGCTTTCAGCTTTGGCGTCGCTATACGACTATGACGTCTAGACTGTGCGTAACTGAAATGGAATATCGTTTTGTTTCATTCACCCCTTCGGGAACTTTTTTCTTGACATACTTATGAAACAAGCAGTGAATGTGAATGAGCAGCGATATCCTGGTCTTCTGTTCGGAGAGGGTCGTGGCTTCGGTCCCTGGCTGGCACCTCTGACTTTTCAGTGTTATGTGCGTTTAAGCAATTATCGTGAGGAAACCTGCACGAACGATAGTTTTCCATAATGTAATCAAAGGCGGGTGAAGTCTGCCAATTTGCATTAGGCCAGCATCACAAACAGCTTGGTGGCCTGAGAGGAAACCTGCTTGAACTGTTGATGAGCTGATATTCAATTTCGAGTCATTTTTTTAGTGCATTCATGTCTGAGATAGTAAAAAGATAGTCCAGGATACAAGAGATGTGTCAGATGGCAGCATATAGTGACGTCATAAGCCAGATTAGGACCAGACATCGCGGCCCATCTGTTCCGGGAAAAGTTTGCAGTTTGGCAAAGGAAAAGAATTTCTTCGAACAAATTAGTCTAAGCTGTAATTCGCAAGTCTTCTTCTACGGAATTTTCGTATTTTAACACTAAATTATTGTAGAGCTGCGGAAATATCTTTTGGGTCTAGACAGACGGATCGCTTTTGAACTGCACGCCAACTGCAAAATGGTCAGATCTGATGTAATCCTATTGCAGTTGAAATAACTACATCGCAACTGCCAAACGACTGCGCAGTTCGCGTGCAGTTCAAAAGCAATTCACAAGGTCTTAAACTGCTTCTTAATTTTGGAAACATCATAAAAACTTACTTTAGGCTGTGGATTTCCTGAAAGTGTAACTTTTCCATATTTTCGTTATAAATGTAAATTCGTAGCACCAATCCCAATTTACAGTGGATTTATTCGGCATGGAAGGCATGCAAATAATTTGCAAATGAAAATTCTGACTGAACATCACGTCCCGGTGCGGATGAACTTAACAAATGAATGAGTTTAATAATAATTTTTACGAAGTTATTAATTTCACTGTAATCTCTGCTATAAGATCACATTAGTAAAGTAATATGAGCGAATGAAATCTACCACGATCAAGTTGTAACCGCACAGTTGCTGTTTAATAATAATCCAAACTGTTGTCTATAATAGACAACTTGTTATCTATCATCAAAGGCACAATCTGAACGAAAACAGCCACCTTTTTGATGAAAAGCTTAGTGCAGTAGGTACCAGGAAGTCATGACCGCAGTATGGAGGAGGTTTTAGTCCATAGGCCAAACTGGAGTCAGACATGCCGACTCTACCGCCGGTACCCATGAGGACTTTTCCCACTCCAAGGAAGAATAATATAAGCGTAAAAATTATTTTTACAAAAAGACTTCAAACGCCCCTACAAAGTATTATAGTATATTTGAAAAGTTCCCTCGATTTCTCCAGAATTCCATCATCAGATCAACTATCAAGAGTTATCGGGAAAAAAGACGGGAGAGTAGGGAATATTTAGAACTCATTAAACTACTTCGCGAAAATAATTCTAAGGGCGTTATTTGACAATTTGTTTTTTCAACAGCTTTTCGCAAATTCACGTCTGTCGCATCAGTCAGTAGTTTATATTGAAGACGACACATCAATTCGTTTTAGGTTCACATCTGATATGAAGCAGGGTCGAGTTGTAATGACCCCCGTTTTTTATATTTTCATTTCCTTCCCATCTCGCTTTCGTTTTATTTCACGGTTCACTTCATTGGCTTTGATTGATCGCTGCTTTGAGATTACATTTTGGTTTTTGCTTCGCGATTGATTTATTGGATATATAGAATGACTCTATAGCGGCTATAGGCCAATAACAGGCTATAGTATAGCCTGTTTTTAACCGACTTCCAAAAAGGAGGAGGTTATCAATTCGGCCGGTATCTTTTTTTTTTTTTTTTTTTTTCTATGTATGCCCGCCGATTACTCCGAGGTTTCTGAACCGATTCACGAGATTTTTTTTTTAATCGACAGAGTAAGCTCGCGAAATGGTCCCATAAAAATCTTTACCTTCAACTCCTCAAGCCTGATGCTGCAGGGGTATTTCCCTCCTAAATTATAAGACCTTAGGAACCGTCGTTTACGAATTGGTATGCTTAGCCTAAGCATATACTAGATCATAGATCTCCAGGTCCTACTCCTCAATCCTGATGCTGTAGGGTACTGCCCACTTAAATTATAGGGTAAATCCCTATTGCTAATCATGAATTGTTATTGTATGTAATAAGCATATACTACATCATCGAGGTCTAGGTTCTAGCTCCTGAATCCTGATGCTGCAGGGTACTGCCCACTTAAACTATGAGGATTTAGGAACTTTCGCTTGCGAATTGATATTGTTAGTATCAAGCATATTCTACATCGTGGAACTCAAGGTCCTAGCTCTTCAATACTGATGCTGCAGGGGTACTGCCTACCTAAACTATGAGGATTTTGGAGCTATCGTTTACGAATTGATATTGTTGGTACCGAGCATATACTTCATCATAATGCTCAAGGTTCTAGCTCCTCAATCCTGATGCTGCAGAGTTGGAGGAATTACGAACTGACGCTTTCGAAATAATATTGTTGGTACCAAACATGGACTACATCATGGAGCTCTTAGTCCTAGCTCTTGTGTATTGTTAATAAGTACTGTAGGTACCAAGTATAGAACTACATTAGTGCCGTAGCGTTGGAGGAAGGGGAGAAAGAGAGCAGGAACAAGCTACACTAAAAAGCTTAAAATAAAAATTCTTTTCAAAAAACCGACTTCAAACGCCACTACAAAGTATAAAAATAATTTTATTTTGTACACGTTTGTTGAAGTCGGGCGGCTTAAATAGAAACGATGAAATCGATTTGCGATGCTTACCTTATGGGGACATATAAGAGACACGTTAATTGAAATCGGGCGAGCATCGCTTATCGGTTTCATCGTTTCTATTTAAGCCGCCCGACTTCAACAAACGTGTACAAAATAAAATTATTTTTATACTTTGTAGTGGCGTTTGAAGTCGGTTTTTTGAAAAGAATTTTTATTGTATTTACAATACTGTCCCCTTTGTCTAATAAAATTTTGGACATGTCGAAAGTATATCTACTCGATTTAAAGTTTATCCATGTCTTAGTTTAGTGTTTACTCTTATGTGTAACCAATTTATTTTAACCCAAATGTTGGAGCCTAAAATAAAACTGAATGAAACATTGTCTTCACTTTCGATACCGATTAGTTTGTTTATGAGGAAGTAAAGGTCATGTCTGTAATAAATTCTAAGGCTAATCGGAAACCATACAAGTTCCTTTATCGGATATAGAATCGATTGCTCGGCAAATTGTGAGCTTGCTTTGCGTTCGTTAGTACTCGATTATTCGCAATTTCTTGTATCCATATTTAACCGTCTCTCTACGTGTATCGAGCTGCGATAGCCTAGTGCTTAGGACTGCAGGTCCTATTCGGGGGTCGCAGGTTCGATCCAAGACACGCACCTCTGCCTTTTGGGGATCTGTGTGTTTATAAATATCACATGCTTCAACGGTGAAGGAAAATATCTTGAGGAAACCTGCACACCTGAGAATTTGAATTTGCATTGGGCCAGCGTGTTGGACTGGATTAGAGGACTTCCCTGGCGCAGTGGTGAGCGCTGTAGTCTTACAACTGGAAGGTCTCGGGTTCAATTCCCGGCAAGGGCAATTTGGGAATTTATAATCTCTGAATTGTTTCTGGTCTGGTCTGGTGGGAGGCTTTGCAAATTCAAATTCAAAATTTATTTATTTCATGTAGGCTAACTTGTAGCTCTTATGACACGTCATAAATCTACCACCGGTTCGGAATGCAGATTCTGCTGAGAAGAGGCGGCAAGAAATTCAGCAGTTGCTCTTTTAAAAAAAAAATTTTTTTTACAAAGCTATGCTATGTATACAGTGCTTCCACAATAAAGCTTCAAAAATGCAAAAATGCATACGTAGGTACACCAATCCAACGCATGTCAAGATGGGCAGTCAAAGTGCACGTGGCTAGTTACCACTCCAGCGTCAAAGACGTGCCACTAAGCGATTTAGCGTTCCGGCACGATGGCGAGTAGAAACCGATCAGGGGTATAGGTTGATTGCACACTGCCATATCCCTTCCAAGTTAGCCCACTACCATCTTAGACCGCATCGTCACTTAACATCAGATGAGATCGCAGTCAAGGCCTATCTTGTCATCGAATAAAAAAATGGACTCTTGGAAATTGGAATGGAATTGGATCTTCTCTGGGAGACCTGCGCTCGGTATTGAGTTGTTTATGGGTCGCTAACGATGATGGTATAATCGTAAGATACGCCCATTAATAAATGCACATTTATAAAAAGTTTCGCGGCAAAGCACATCGCAGACAAGGAAACTCCATTCGACATCAATCATAATCAATGACCTGAACAATAAGGGTCGGGTTCGGGGCGATTATATTATGCTCCCCAGTCCCCGCCCTATAACATGATGATCTATTTGTTGTCTATCTTTGCCTGTTATGGTTCACTTCATTGGCTTTACTGATTGATTGCTTTGATTAACCGTACTATGAGATGGTACTTTAGGCTGCGGATAAACGCATACGAAAGTTAAAGTAGAATCTACTAAGTACACATCTATACAAATCAATAAAATTGAAGTGTCTGGAATGAGAAGCAATTTACTATAGCAGCGTCAAGACGCTGGTATAGTAAATTGCACAAGTGCAACGCACGTCAATCGCGTAAGATCGCGTGCCAACCTACAGCTGGCGCCATCTATTTTAACTTGCGACATTACGAATGGTCGTGTTACATCTATTAAAATTTAAGTGTCTGCCACCAATCTCGGGAACGGCTGGACTGATTTTGACGGGACTTTCACTGGTAGATTTATTTTCGGGCATAATATAGGCTACTTTTTTAACCAACTTTCGAAAAAGGAGGACAAGGAGTTGTGTTTTTCTACCTCTGAATATCGACATCTCCGTGATTTCTTAACCGATTTGCGTGAATCTTTTCTTAATTGACACAAAAACTTTGCAAAATTTTCCCACAAAAATTTCGGGTTCCAACTCCTCAATGCTCATGCTGCAAGGGTTCTGTCCACTGTGGGGATTTAGGAACTGTAGATTGTGAATTGAAGGAGCGGACGAAAAGTCGCGGGCGTCCGCTAGTTTAACATAAAAATGCGGGTAAGTACAAAATACGTTGAACTAGTTTCCAATGCAGATGCTGTTAAAAAAAAGACATGCCCGTAAAGGTGTCAGCGTCTGGTTCGTGTCTTAACATTTCGTCGCATAGTCGCATAGTAATCCATACTTAAGGGATCGTGCAGCGAAACGACTCGTAATACCATAAAGGGGACTTTGGACATAGATATACATACCCTACCAAAGATACACAATTTCTTTGATCCTACTATCCTTCCTTACAAATATTATAAATACGAAAGTGTTTATTCCTTGGTTTGTTCTTTAATTACGCTGCAACAGAGCTGGGGACCTGGAGAGTGACATAAGCTAATTTTTATCTCGGAAAATTAAAGTTCCCGCGGGATATTAAAAACTAAATCCACGCGAACGAGGTCGCAGACATCAGCTAGTAACAAATAAAAAGGTTTTTGCTTTTGAAAGTCAAGTGTATCTATAACTGAGAGTACAGAGAGAGATACACACCAGCCGAGAAGAAACCCGAAGAAAGAATGATTTAATTTATTTATCTATTTTTTTTTAAATAATTTTAACAAATGTGCTAATCAACTGGAATTATTTAATAATAATTATTAAGCGACAAATATTAATTAGCCCACTTGATAGTGTTACTTGACTGATCAGCACGCCGAGCTATAATTGTTCTTATGTTTGCTCCATTCCACATGATTATAATATTATTGTGAAGGTGGAGAAAGATAAATTACCGATACAGTAAGTACATACATTAAACCTTGTCCACGAGATTGTCGCCATGAGAAGTGTGGAGCGTTGATTGAACGGCTATTGTACTGATTGTAGTTCATCGGACGAAACGACTACTCCTCTCGTATTTAATTTAAAATTAGAAGTAGGCAAGTCCATATAGATCTTGATGACGATTCCGTAAAAATAATTGCATCAGTGTAACGATCGCAATGGCCTCTGATGAATTTATGGCATTCTTGCTGCATCAATGCATTTTAACCAATAGAGGTCATTGCGATCGTTACCTTGATGCAATCATTTTTACGGAATCGACATGCAGATGTCCTTCAAGTAATATTTCGGGTCATTGAACGAGCGAAGCGAGTTCTCTGAGTCAACTAATGCGCTTGCCTACTAGACAGAGAAGTGTGTACGTCCAAATGTCTGTCAGAGCCCTATAACTTCAGAATTACTGAATATTAGAACGTGAAACTTGGTTGAAAATTCAGTTATATCCTGTACTTGAACAACAAATACTAAAATTAGATAAATGTTATAAAGAAACGAATTTATTTAATTTTAAATGCTAAAAGCTTCACAATAATGCTAATAGATGGCGCTGTGTCAGTAAAACAGTTTTATGTCAACTATTATTTTTTTTATTGCGTCTAATGTTAAAAGTTAATTATTACAATATATAATTAAAACTTTTGGGAATTATGGGATATCGCGAGGTCTCAGTTCGGGGCGAACCACTAGTTTATCGGACGAAACGACTACTCCTCTCGTACTTCATTTAAAATTAGAAGTAGGCAAGTCCATATAGATCCTGCATGACGATCCCGTAAAAATAATTGCATCAGATCGCAATGGCCTTAGATGAATTTATGGCATTCTTGCTGCATCAATGCATTTTAACCAATAGCGGGAGGGTACCAGCCAATCAGAGGTCATTGCGATCGTTACACTGATGTGATTGTTACATTTTTACGGAATCGACATGCAGATGTCCTTCAAGTAATATTTCGGGTCATATAACTGTGTATCTAAGTTGTAGGTGTATCAATTGCCGGGGCAGCATGATACACGCAGGGACGGATCGATCAAGGCCAGACGCCTACGTTTGCGCGAATGTCTCCCCGACACACCACATGTGTTCTTTCATTCCACTCCAGCTCAGCCTGGCTTTGCTTTCTACTTAATAAACGCTGAGGATGTGTGGGTTTATTTGTAGTAGTGTGATTTTCAGTTGGTTTTTTGTTTTATCTCGACACTAATGCGGCATTTATAAATTTTATTATCTGAAGTGGGATTCTTAAACTTTTTATATAATTTTAGGAGCAAAAAGTTATAGGTCTTGCATAACGCTGAAATCACCTTTGGTAGGACAATAATGTCTTAATAATATGCACGAGTTAGATAATAGTTTTATTATCTGTCTTTGGTTGGCTGGACTTAGTTGATTTTAAATGGCCCCTAAAATAACTGCTTTCAAGGAATATATTTAGTTACGAGCAACCCTATACTTAGCTAGATTTTTTAAAGTATCGCTATTATAATACTAATACATAAATGATTATTATTTATTAGTACTGATTTTAATAGGTTAATTGCGCTAAAATAGTGGGCTAAGATGTTATGTACCTACTAAATTGGATTTGCAGACAACACAAATTGCAAGAACAATCGTATTTCCGCATCGAATTCAAGGCGGGCTGAAATCGACGAGAAGCCTTCGTCTCAAGGATGGAAACAATGCAAAATCGAGTACAAATACTTTAAGGAGAACGCACATTCGACAGCACCGTACGGGCCGCACCCAACAAAATTAAATTATTAATCTTTAATGGCCAGACGATCTCAAGCGATTTGCTCCACTACAGGGTTTCCAACGCTGCGTTTTACAGCGAGGTGTCCAGGAAGTACCTACTTCGATTGTACCGCGTTAATTGTTGTGAAGGTTAATAAAATGGTTTAGGCCGTCGTTTTTAATAACGATACAACTTTATATGTCTTGAGAGTATGTTAAAAAATGCTATTTTTGTTTTTTTTAAACGAACACATAAAATAGATAAAAGCAAATGATATAGTGCACAAAACCTAAAATGCCAATTTTGTGGGATACCACAATTTACGTAGGAAGTATCGACTTGTTAGTTAGTCACATGTCGAAGAATATGTTATGCGACATTCTGAGATGACTAACAAGAAATCCGCAAAAAATATGGCGCATTGAATGCTACCTGAGAAATGTAGGCGCGTTTCATCAGCATTTACCTAATACAATGCGTACGGCATGTTGGATCCAACAAAATGCGCAATCAGCTTTATTGAGCGTACTTTATAATAAAAAGAATATTCAGAACGAGGCAGGTCAACGACCCGGCGCACATGATACAATGGGATGACTTACTCATAGCGGAGGCAAAAAAGCGTAGACTTGAATAGTCGTAAACATAATGAAAAAAGTTTTGTGTGGCACCCTAGCAAAAGTTCGAGAATTTATCAGAGCAAATAAAAAGTTGCATTAGGTTTATTTACGTTACAATTAAAATGGTAATCTAGATTATTTCCAATTAGCATTAAAGTACCGAAATTGTTTTAGGTTAGGTAGTTTACCAAAAACCAATCGAGTCAATCGGTCCTCTATAAATTTTAGATGATAGATCGACTCGATTGGTTTTTGAATGGAGACCACGTACTGGGATAGAAAATTCGGGACATCTTAATAACAACCCCGCTGGTCTGATGATATCACCAAGCTTGTTGGGAAGACTTGGATGATATCGGCATGTAAGGAATTGCAGATGGGGCGTATGTCCAACCGATGGACAAAATCAAGGGAATAATCGAAGAAGCCCAGCAGAAGAAGAAGGCTGGGTAGAGAAAGTTTTTGTAACAGCAGTTTGATACTGATTAAGAATTGATAATTGGTATGAGTAGCAAAATATGGAACAACTAAGTATCCAGAATTTCTTTGGGTTTCCCATAGAAGATTTTGTTGTAAATCCCTAAGTGATCCCTTAAAATACTGTAAAAACATCTCTACATTTGTGAAAGCGCTGTAAATAAGAATTTCAGTTTCCAACTTTAGGTCTGGATAGGGGACGGTAATAAGTCTTTCGGCTATGGCAGAACACAGTATTTAAAACTAGATAATGCCCGCGACTTCGTCCGCGTGGATTTTGGAAAAGGTTTTTTCAATTCCCGCACGAAGTCTGGATAAAATGTAGCCTATGTGTTGATCCATCTCTATTCCAAACTTCAGCCAAATCGGTTCATTCGTTGTGGCGTGAAAGAGTAACAAACATACACACACATATACACACACACATACAAACTTTCGCCTTTATAATATTAGCGTGAAGTGTGATAAATCATACTTAAATGGTTTGTTTTTCCAAAGTTCAACGTACCTGAAGCGGTGCTGAAGTCATCGCACACTGACAAAAGTATAAACGATGAGGTGTCGTTAGTAATTTTGATGATTGGTAGACGAGCACTGCCACGGCAAGGCATATTGTTTGTAAAAAAACTTCCACAATCGACTTCCTTTTGTAAAATTTTAAATCATAGGAGATACAGGAAAGCTCTGCTAAGTGACCTTAGCTTTTTTGTTTAAATAAGTAGATGTAGAAAAGAGAAAGAGGTTTCCATTTGAGGTTTTAATATCAAAGTTAATGTACGCTAATTTTTGTCGGAAAACTGTGTACCAAAGCAGAAAGTTCAGAAAGTTTTGCTGGATCTAATATTAGTAACCAATGAAATGAAGAAAATTGTAGAATAAGGTCACCAAACACAATTTTTCTATATCTCCTTCGATAAGATTTCCCCAATATCCCTCACAAAAAAGACACTGTATTCACTGTATACTATCGCCAGCTGGGAATATAGATGGACTGAATATGTTTAGAACTTTCTAATAGACAGTAGACAAATAGCCCTAAATTGGATCACAGCCGACATTGAGTCACCGAAAACCGCAGAGTGTGGGATCAACTGGCAAATGAAACTCGATCTGGAAGCCCCACAAAAGGGCGGTGGAAGCGAGTTTCGCGAACAACTTACAACATACTTACAGACAATCAATTTAGTTTTTTGTATGAGCATCAAATAATATCACTTTTATCTCTTTTCCAGGCTTACCCATGACCGTGCTCAATGCTCACATGTGAAAGCAACGCAGCAGTTACATGAAAATATAACCAATTTCCAAAAAAAAAAAAAAATATCCCATCCCTAGTCTGGGCTGTAGCAAAACTCAAAGCAGCATACGCTCTGGCAAATAAAATATGCAAGGAATCTCTGTTATCGGAATTATTACATATCGGAGATATAATTTAGTATGTACAGACTACAGAAGCTATGTAGAGATATCGTCGATATCTTCACCTAACTTCCTAATAAGTTTTCAAAACGCTCTCAATCATACATCATTATTTGATAACATAAGACAACATATAAATCGAATGCGAACGTCACCATCCATCATTTTAAACCGCTTCCGGAACTAAACCCCTTCTTCTTAATAGACTACCCTCAATCGATTTAAACAGGATATTGCACATTTCAAGAGCGCTCGTCGTTGTAGACAACTCCGAAACAGGATGTTCGAAGACGCGAAAATACTACTACTATGATTTTATGAAATTGCTTCATCTTTTATATTTTTCATATTCTCGAAAAAGCATTATTGCATAGAATGTACCTTACATTTTATGCAATAAGTATAGTTTTAGAATAAGTATTCTTAGATAGGTACATATAGTACTAAAGTTTTTTTTTTCACTTCGAGGATATTCAGCTTTAAGATTGAACAGTAGAGTACCGGGATGTCGAAAAAGTCCTCAGATGTGAAACTGACAAATAGACAAGCAGATGTTCCTACTAGATGTTCCACGGGTAACATTTTGATTGGACGTTTTTGAATGTCTTCGTAATCCACAGATTTGGTTTGGAAATAACATGTTGGCAATATTTAAACAAAAATCCGGGATTGACTTTTATGACATGCACTGATTGGTGTCCTAATCCCTATCAGGGGTTAACAACACATTATGATGATAGTGTTCTGAGGAAGTTAAAGCTTGATTGATACAATGCCCGATAAAAAGCAACGAGTCGAAGATTGGAAAATAGGGAAAAAACCTAATAAAAGCGACAGAATTAGATCAGAAAAATAAAGTTAGCAAGAAATGCGAACATCGGGTCGATGTCCGTACGTCCTTCGCAGTTACGGCGACATGTGTTTATAAGAAATGCCAAGTCCTGGGTCCTTAAAACATTCACCCAACTTACAGAATGTCGTGAGTGTTATCCATATTTGAATAGTACAGGGTTGTTTTAAAAATACATGTAGGTACAACATCAGTACCTATTGAATTATACATCTCTAGAAGATGTTTGAAAGCTTTTAACGTGCAAGGTAACATGTTCATTTTGGCTGTTTCAGTCCGAATTTAAAGCCTGTAGATAAAGGTTTATTTATATTGAAATATTGTTATCAATTTGGTTTACAATAATAGACAGATACCATAGATAAAAAATGATTGCAATAGTGTGACGATTCACAAATCACCTCTGACAAGCCGACGATATCGCTTGTGACTAAAATACAATTTCGCAGAAATACGATAAATTATGCCAATCATCAGAATTGAGACTGTAGTTTCCGGTGCAGTGCAGGTGGAAAAACCAGGCACTGGGAGTATTTGAAGACAGACCTCACAAGACCACGTGGAAGAACTTACAAGAGACCGCCTATGTCTAGCAGTGGATGTTCACCGAATGAGATGACGACAGGAATCAACCTAAGCAATTCCTAGAGTGAAGACTGAACATACATTTTCACAAAAATCTCTGACGCATATGCGCAGCTTGATTTCCCATTCCCCCAGGTCTCCACAATCATAAAAACAACTTATTACACCGCACAATAAACAATGAAACCACTAAGCTCCATTTCAAAGGCGTGTCTTGACAAATTGTCTGGCAATTTATCTCGAAAACAAATTATTTGCTCCCTCTCCCTGGTTTGCAATTACCGTTAGCAGGCACCGCTAGCTACTCCGATAAAGTTCTGGACATACACCAAGCGGTACGGTAACAGCATATGCTCTAGATTAATTTTTTAACCAATTAAACCAAATGGGAATGTCATGAAAATGCCAATTGGATTTCAATTCATGACAATAAAAGAAAAATAAAATTCCTATAATCCTAACATTGTTTGGTGGATTATAGCAACGCGATTTTATTTTTCCTTCAATATAATGGAATTCAGTAAATTAAAGCTTGCTTCTATTTCATGACACTTTCCCGAAATGGAATTTCCATACTTAATGATAAATTTTTTGTGTAGATAACGTTAATTTGAATAGTTCGTGCACGATATGTGTTAGATTAGAAGGATTTCTTTGAATCTCGTCGTAATGCCAAATATGACACCATCAGTGAAGCTTTATCGTGCTGCATAGCAGTTTTCAACTTGAACTGCAACCGTGAAGCGTTGTATCTGCCTAAGTCTTTAGATTACTATACAATATTTAAGTTATTTTTGCTATTGCGAGAATTCTATGGGGAAAATTTCTTTAATGCTCTTATAATTTTCTTGGTTTTCCACACGCAGCACAAGATCGTGTTCTATGGCGATCCTTGCTTAAGATCCAGCATGAAGTGCAAGATACAACTTAAATAAGTATTTTATTCCTTATTTGTATGGAAAACTGTCAAAACAGAGAAGGTAGAAACAAAGTCGGCCTAAAACTTTCGAGGAATTTAATCAGAGCAAGACTTTTTTTGGCAACACAATGTATATACGCTCCATCTTAGTTTGTGTCATGGATCGGCTTAAAATTTTAAGTCATTCACCAAAAACAAGGAAGTTTTTAAGTAAAATTTTACAGAACTCTGATTTGTTCAATACATCGTAACCGTCTGACATGTGCACGCGTTTTGAAATATGAGTAACTTAACTAGCTAACTTGGTATTTGTTAAGCTACTTAACTGTAAATAGCTTAAGAAATATTGGTTTAGAACTTGTTTAGAAAGAATATAGGTATGCTGGATAAATACCTGGGTTATACAAAATTGACAGAGATTCATTTTGTAGAAAGTATAAGTATGTTAAAGATCCTAAACTCAGCATAGTAGCGAAATTTACTTTCTTTTTATTGTTTTGGGAACAACAAAATAATATTGATGGGTCTTAAATCAAATCCTAAAACAGCTACATAAGACATGAAAACGTGCCTTCACCTATACCTACCGACTATTTGTATTATAGGAACCCGATTTGAAATGGCTGGCAGAATTTTTTGTAACGATATTTTTTTTACAAAATGGAGCACAACGTCTGATCAAAGGACATACAGAAAAGACACTTTTAGGATAATAGCAACATCAAAGCAAAAACTTATGAGAGTACACAGGAGATATTACAAATACTACCTACTATGTACTTTCGTCGTACTCAATACTTATTGAGCGCGATATGTTTTTATTCCTCACCGTTCTATCGCTCAAGGACCGAGGATTTCTGAATGATGGATGGCTCTTTGAACGTGACGTGACGAGGAGGGCGGACAATCATTGTCTAAACGCCAAGGCAGTGCCAGACGATGCCTTTGTTCGCGGCCAAGTGTATCCCTATTCCCTTCATTGTTTTTTATTATTGCGGAAATGTACACTAAGTACATTGCGGATGTATAGTAGGTATGCTATAGGTATTTAGAAAGGTATCTACTTGAAATAACAACTGGTAAGATGGTTGCGATATCTATAGCCGTATAGCCACTCTATGGCTATTGGCTAGATTGGATAGATAGATGCACCTCTTGCACAAGACAATCAATAAATAATCATTATATACTAAATGATTATAATCAATATAATTATTTTGCTTTATATGTACATATATGTATATCGTAAAAATCCCAATAAAGTATATAAAAAAATTCCATAAAAAACCGCTTTAATTCATTGAAGCATTTCTTTCATGAATTTTGAACCTTCATACAACCCACAATCTCTGAAATTAAAAATATTTATTTCCTCTAAATAGTAGCCAAAGCCTTCGAACTCTACAAAATAGTGTGTTTCAGCTGAACCCAGACCAGATAAACATGGGTTCAATGCTGTATGGAAGGATCTACATTCATCCGAGTATCTTCTCCTTTATAATTTGAATTTTGAATTCTATTGTAACAAAAGGAGTCTTCAGTAGGTACCTAGATAACCACAGAACAATGTAACTGTTTATTTTACTCGGTGCGGATAACCTTTAACTGGTGGTCAGAGGTTATCCACACCAGCAGTGGAAGCGTTTTAATATCCACAGTGGATATACTTATAGGAATATACTTTTCCTTTCCCCTGTCGCCATGCTTTAGCAGGATGAAATCGGGGATAAAATTTTTGTCTCCTGCCCATGCTCACCCTGCAGAAGGGAAGCGTGATAAAAAAATTTTGAGAGCCCCTGCTCTACAGAGTTAGCGATCATGGAAAGAGAATATAGATACGACACGTTTGTAATAGGTATGTATATGACTAGGTCGGATGCCCGCAACTTCGTCCGCCTGGATCAAATTTTTTAATCCCCGCGAAAACGTTTCAATTTTCCAGAATAAAAAGTAGCCTGTATGTTATTCCGGTAGCTATCTCCATTCTAAACAGTGTCACACACATCCCATTCCATCCATCCTCACAAACTTTCGCATTTATAATATAAGCAGGACTAGGGTGTTAGGATTAGAAGGATGACACAGGTACTTTCTATCAATGTGCATGCTAAGTAACAGTGTCAGCGTGTAACCGAACCATTACTTTCAAACTCTCGACCCCAAAGCTGTAATTTCATCCACAAATTGGATATACGTACAACATGAAGCTAATAATCATCCGGGGACGAAACTTCGCTCGATCCCCTCTAGTTTGCTCGTAATTTGATTACGACTTATGTTGTATGAGACACAGTTAATAAAATAAATAGGAGTGCTTGGAGCTATGATAAAGATTGGTCACAAACATATTTAGGGGAGTAAACAAGTTCTAGGATGAGTCAGTTTAGGAAACGACTTTTTCAACGTCGTCTGAGATCTGATTTCTCTGAGCAGCAGTTGGAATTAGTCCTACTATTAATCCTACCTTTGTCTTTGAGAGTGATGAGGCTTAATGCTGAGATCTATATAGAGCGTGCTCTGACTCAGCTCAGACTCAAGGTAGAGGATAAAACGAGACACAAATATAGGTACTCTGACCTCAATCTGACCTAAATCTGTCTCGTTTTAACTCTGTCTTGTGTCTGAGCTGAATGAGAGTGCGGTCTATAGATTTCAGCCAGATACGATTTCTGAGCTGCAGTTAGAATTATTGCACTATTAGTCCTACCTTTGTTTTTGAGAGTGGTGATGATATTATTCAGTCGACTGGCCTGCCGGGGCCCAACGCATTTTCATAGCGTGATTAATGGTTCCCTCAGCAATGCAAATTATTTAATTTAAGAGATATTAAAACAGCCATACCACGAATGCAAAACGAAGAAAATTCCCGGGAAATGAAGAGCACCTTCCAAGTTAGCCCGCTACGTCACTTATGCAGATGAAATCGTTTTCAAAAACTATTTTAGACTTATCTTAAAAATAACCAGGTCAGTAAGTTATCTTATAGAGCTTTATTAAAAAAAAAAAAAGTTAAGCTCCCGGCTCTCGTGGTTTATATCCGAGCGTTCAAGTAATTAGGTAATACGTCGATCGATCCCGCTTAAGCGCGAAATCTGACGCTACCGGGGTCATCAAACTTGCTGCGCTCAACGGCCGCGGGATGCGGTTAAATTGAGACCATATTCCACTATAATTGCAATACGGCCGATGGCCTTGCTTCGCGATCTTTAAACCATCTACAGATTTGCGAAAACTTGGCTACTTCCAATTAATTGGGAAGATCCATCGCTCAGCCAACTAACTAACTGTGTATACTTGGGTACATAGTTGTCATCATCATTTTATTAGATAAATTATTTAACAACTATAGATAAAGAATCATCATCATCAGCGACCCATCAACATCTAACTTTTAAGCGTAGGTTTCTTTTCAGAGAAGGGTATAGAACATAAACTTTTTCTTTGTCTTTTTACTATTTTGCCAATGCCAAGTAAACTTTCTTCTCCTTTTCTTGCTTTATGGCTTCTAATGAACATAATATAAATATATGTTTTGACAATTTATGTATTGGCAATCCGACATTTGGGTAAAGATTTCTTGAAAATAGTCAAATCCAGAATCCCAGGAAAAACAAGAACAATAAGGCAATCTCTTAAATCTATAGATGTGAAAAAAATCAGCAGCCGATCAAGTTGGGGGTAAAGTTACAAGTTGGCACGTCTGTAGATGCGCTTACTTCTTTGTCCGTGGAGCTGAATCATCATATTACTGTATGAGTACTTCCTTTGTCTAATAACTTAAGGTTATTCTAGATAAGGTAGTTTAAACAGACTATGTACTGTTTACAGCCGTTTTTAATTAAAACTCAGAGCATTTTAGGAAGTGTTTTGCATGAGGAAACGGCCTAGGAAGCTAGGTAGGATATTATATTAACCTAATCTACTTACACTAAACGCACATTATTATAATCTTACAGTACCATCTACGTATAGATTATATTGGCGATTCGATAACGGTATGAACCTTTACTTAAGTTTTAATTTATGTTTTTACTAGTTGATGCCCGCTGCTTCGCTAGCGTGGATATAGTTTTTAAAATCGCACGGGAACTCTTTAACTTTCCGGGATAAAAAGTAGCCTATGTCACTCTCCCGGTCCTCAACTATACCCATGCAAAAAAATCGATCTGTTGCTTTGTTGCCGCGGGATTGAAGGACAAACCAACAAACAAACACACTTACGCATTTATAATATTAGTAAGGATAGTAAGGAATTAGTAAGGATTAGTAAGGATAAAGAAGTCTCAACACAACAGCCTAACGATTTTGGGAGGCGGGAGCTGACTGAAATCATATTTGGTGCGACCAAAGATAGGTAGGTACTTTACAACATGTTAAGAAAGTCTTTTGTAGGGTATACAGGGCGTCCCACGGCTATGCCACATGGAGGGGAAGTACCTTAAATATTGTAGATGGAACATTTTACATCAAAGGCTAAAATTCATGGTCTTCCTTTTATTTCTCATGCTATGTTACTTAACAAAAAATAATCCTTATGATGAAGCCTTCCGATCGGTATGATAAAGATACAGGTTAATTTTTTTCTCGTATAGCGGGTTCGAGTCCCGGTTCAACCAGGCAATTATTTAAAAATCTATGAATGCAGTTTAAATTGTTTTTTAAATTAAAATGAAGTCTTCTTTCAGTAAAATGTTCCATCTACAATATTTAAGGTACTTCCCCTCCATGTGGCATAGCCGTGGGACACCCTGTATACTATATACGAGTGTGTTCGTTCGCGAGGAAGTCGATTTTCAACCGTTTTGGCGTAGGGATAACTAAAAGTGACAAAAATTCTTGAAGGTATTCGAAAGAAACAGGACCTACAATATCGAAGCTCAAATTCAGAATGAAAGCAATATTTTTAACCTTCGAATTTCGTGAATAGGTATTCACGAAATTCGAAGTATTCTGTCCGTGTACCTTATGGCTGTATCTATCTAAAATTGAATCTTTTTCCTGTCCTATCGCGAGAGAGCTTCTAATAAATCTAGGATATTGGAAATGAGGTAATTCACTGTGTACGTAGAATTATGGTTACGGAATAATAAGCTAATATTAATAAAATACCAGGCACTTGTTAGGGCGAAAATTCATCGAAAATGAGGCAAAAGTAGGTCGAGTTTCTTCAAACAACCATTGCAAATTAGCTCGCTTCTTTTTTAACCGACTTCCAAGGAGGTTATCAATTTATCAATCCGGTATATTTCTGTTTTTTTTAGACTGCATCGCACTGCTGCATTCACCAGCTTTGCATAGATAAAAAAAAAGTTAAAAAGCCCAAGTAAATACTTATTCGGTAAGAAAGCTTGCAAGTTGCTTGCGACTACTCGTAATTTACGGGTCGAGTACTTTGGGCAAATATGCCGAGTGCCGCCCACGCGCCACGTCTCGCCTTACTGGGAGTCGCCAGACCCGCTTTCCATGCACCGAGACTAAGACCCGGTCTGCACCGAGACAAAAGACACAAAAACACACAAGTTAAGATCACATCAACGGCTTTTAGTTTTAAACTATCCCATCGAATTCCTATACCTTAAAACAAATAATTTAAACGTGAAAATTCTTTTTACAAAACCGACTTCAAACGCCACTACAAAGTATATCAATTGTGCCTGTAAAATTTGAAGAGTTCCCTCCATTTCTCCAGGATCAGATCATCAGACCTTATCAGGGTATTTTATCCCCTTAGGGGTAGAATTTTCAAAAATCCTTTCTCAGCGGATGTCTACGTCATAATAGCTATCTGTATGCCTTTCAGCCCGATCGGTCTAGTGGTTTGATAGATAGCTGTGCGTTGATAGATTAGTCAGTCAGTCATCTTTTCCTTTCATATAGGGTAGACTGGGTACGGTTGTAACGGGGTACGGTTGAAACAACTCAAATATTTCCGAAACTATAAACAACACAGGAAGGGGTACAAGGAGAGAGACACGCGGATTTCAAGTGCCAACATGATTCAAAGTGTTGCGTCGCACTCTGCGCATTTATAACGTTTAGACGAAGGCCTATTGTTTTTTGGCAACCAAAAGTAAGTATTTTTGATGAATTTCTTCACGATATAGCGTGACTACTAATATAATTTTCATATTTGAGTATTAATATATGCAATTGTTGTATTTTAGAGATTATAATGAGCTGGTTCGTTTTCATATACGTTATTAGGCCTCATGCCTGTGTCCGTTTTATTGCCAAAATAGGTGGTGGGTACGGTTGTAACAATTTTCATGGGTACGGTTGTAACATTAGTTTTTACTATATTTTTGCATTGCAGATGCCTAGGAAACGCATAAGAAAGACTTCGAGAGGTGAAAGCGATATTGTACAAGAACGCCTTTGATGAAATAAAACTTGGGGGCGTCTTTGAGGCAAGCTATAAAAAATAAAATTCTACGAAAAATAAATTTAATTATTGATTTCATTTTAAACTTGGATTTTATTGATTATTTAGTTTTGTTTTATATAATAATTAGAGATTATGTTCATTTGGTTGAGTACCGAAGTAGTTACAGCCGAAAAATTATCTATTTTTGTTAATTTATTTTTACTCTAAAAAATTACCTAAATGTTAAAAATGTGCTTAAGATATTGTGATACTAGCTAAAGTACATTTAAGCGTTTTTAAATAATAAAGCTGGTTTAAATACTACAACTCTGTATTATTTCTGCTTGTTACAACTGTCCCCCATCACTGTTACAACCGCCCCTGGTATGGGGTCGATTGTAACAATCGCATGCACTCAATAAAATTATTCATATCTGCTAAATTATTTCACCTGTGCATGTGCTTTTGATATTAATTTAAAGACAAATAACCTGGCTTTCATATCAAGTGCTATAACAGTTGTTTATAGCCATATTGGCAATGCTGTGGGTGTTCAAAGGGAAATTGTTACAACCGTACCCAGTCTACCCTATAATTAGAAAAAGATAAGTGTTGCACGCATTAAGAGGGTACTCTAGTGGGCCTTTCTCCATACAAACGTATTCTGCTGTTTTCTTCGTGGATAATGCCTCTAGAGCAATGATTTTTTCCCAAAAAATCTAGATCTAATTAATACGTGCCTCTATGTTTTTCTTTTTTCCAAAACATTATCATTAAAAAAAATATGACAATCCAAAAACCCGAAAAAAACCCTCGATTTTACCGCCATGTTCAAACGACTATCAGACAAATATGATAAGTTTTTAACAAAAAAGAAAAACATAGAAGCATAGATATACTCTTCCTCTAAATTTTGATATAAGAATATTTGAGATTTGTCCAGTTTTGAAGAAGGAAACAGCAGAATACGAAACGTCTTTTGGTCAAGGTTTTTGTAGGTAAATATCAGCTCGAGCTGCAGTTGTCCCTTTCGTACTTTACGGGGGTAGGGTGGAGGTGAGGGAGGGTAAGGCTTACATGTACACTAATAGGGAAGTGACAATTGTCGATATTTTTATCGATACTCTAGTGATGTACTCTGATGTCGATATTTACACTATACAATGATTATTTTATTTATTAGATACTAGCGGACACCCGTGACTTCGTCCGCGTTCCTAAATCACCGCAGTTTAGGTTGGCAGAACCCCTTCAGCATCAGGATTAAGGAGTTGGATCCTGGAATTTAACGATGTCTTTACTTCGTCCCTACAATAACTATTCATAATAATCAACAATTCCTAAATCCCCACAGTTTAGGGAAGCAGTACCCCTGCAGCATCAGGATTGAAGAGTTGGAACCCGAAGTTTTTATGGGACCATCTCGCAAAGTTTTTGTGTCGATTAAAAAAAGATTCACGCAAATCGGTTAAGTAATCACGGAGATATCGATATACAGAGGTAGAAAACACAACTCCTCCTTCTTTTTCGAAAGTCGGTTAAAAAAGTAGCCTATACGATGCCCGATAATATCAGCTATCTACCAGTGAAAGTCCCGTCAAAATCGGTTCGGCCAGTCCCGAGATTAGTGGCAACAAACAGACAGACAGACAAAAATTTTAAAAATTGTTGTCTTGGTATAAGTACCGTATTTACTTTCATATGCAGTTAGTAAAAAGCGGCCAAGTGCGAGTCGGACTCGCCCATGAAGGGTTCCGTAGCAGCAAATTTATGACGTATTAAAAAAAACTACTTACTAGATCTCGTTCAAACTAATTTTCGGTGGAAGTTTGCATGGTAATGTACATCATATATTTTTTTTAGTTTTATCATTCTCTTATTTTAGAAGTTACAGGGGGGGGGGGGGGGGAACACACATTTTACCACTTTGGAAGTCTCTCGCGCAAACTGTTCAGTTTAGAAAAAAAATGATATCAGAAACCTCAATATCATTTTTGAAGACCTATCCAAAGATACTCCACACGAATAGGTTTGATGAAAAAAAATTTTTGAGTTTCTCTTCTAACTATGGGGAACCCCAAAATTTGTTTTTTTTCTATTCTTGTGTGGAAATCGTAATGCGGTTAACAGAATACGTCTACTTACCAAGTTTCAACAGTATAGTTCTTATAGTTTCGGAAAAAAGTGACTGTGACATAGGGACGGACAGACAGACAGACAGACATGACGAATCTATAAGGGTTCTGCTATTTGGCTACGGAACCCTAAAAAGCTGTTCTTTTGATATTACAAACAAACACTTCACTTCAACACAAACAATATTATTTATTTGTATATTATGTATATATAATATATACTAGCTGATGCCCGCGACTTCGTCCGCGTAAGTAAATACGAGTACCTAGTTAAAATTCGCGAAAAACGTTTACATCATATAAATTGTGTAATGACATAACAAGTTGATGAGTAAAAGTTTTAACAGAAAAGTTTATTTTATTCTTTTTAGCGCATTTAAATAAAAGCTTGTTTTTAAAAAAGTTTTTTACTTTTAATTTATTTATGGTTTGTAGTGGCGTTTGAAGTCGGTTTTTGAAAAGAATTTTTATTTTAAGTTTTTTAGTGTAGCTTGTTCCTGCAGCTTGCTCTCTTTCTCCCCTCCTAAATCCCTATAATTTAGGTGGGCAGTATGGACAGGATTGAGGAGGATGACCTGGAGCTCTATGATCTAGTAGCAAGCATACCAATTCGTACACGACAGTTCCTAAAGCTTTTAGGGAGAAAGTACCCCTGCAGCATCAGGTTTGAGGAGTTGAAGGTAAAAATTTTTAATGGCCCACTAAAAAAAATCGCGTGAATCAGTCCAGAAACCCCGGAGTAATCGGTGGACATATCTACATAGAAAATAAAAAGATACCGACCGAATTGATAACCTCCTCCTTTTTGAAGGTCGGTTAAAAATAGGGCTATCCATTATGGTTTACGATAGTGTGTTATGCCAGCCACAGCCGTACATTCAAAGTTTTCTGTACGTAACGGGGTTCAAGTTATTTGGACCTATTACTGAGCATTGTGAAGTCTATAATTTCTGAACTACTAAACTGACGACCTTAAAATAATTATAGAACAATCATTGCAGTATGTTTTTTCTAATAAAAAATGAATGAATGAAATCGGAGTACACATTTTGACTCTCATCCCCTCTCCCAAGGGAACCGTGCTGAATTTCGGGATAAAAAGTATCCTATATTTTATCTCGTAGTATGAACTTAAATCATATTACGTTTCATTTAAATCCGTCCAGTAGTTTCAGTGTGATGCGCGGCCAAGATACAGACAGATGAAAAATTAAAAAAAAAATTGTTTTGGGCTCAGTATCAATAGTAAAGCATCATCCGATTCAAAGTTTCAAAATATATTTATTCACCTGCAGGCGGCCGGCGGGTGAATGTTACGGGCATGGGAGGGGCGAGGGCTCGCGCACACAAATACACTACTCGTACACATGGATAACTCCTGTTGGTCGGGCGCAGCGCGACGGCGATATTTTCTTCAAATACCTATTTTTCAAATTCCTTGGGACTAGAGTACCGTCTTAAACGTCACTCGGACAGACAACTCATCACAAAACGGATAAGGGAAAACGGGAATTTGTCTCAAATAAGGACAAGGACGAGCAAACAAGTTAAAGAGCTTTTGTGCGCTTCCCACGAGAACCGATAAAGACTCGGCATCCCGTCTAGTGCGCCGACACAATGTGTCAATATCCGAGTAGGTACGATAATCACATTTCAAAACGAAGATCATTGGCGTATCTGATGATTGGCATGTAACGACCACAGCACACACACAGCTGGGCACAGATGTGGTCGGGGGCAATTTGGTAATTTATAATTTCTGAATTGTCTCTGGTCTGGTCTGGAGGGAGGCTTTAGCCGTACCTAGTTACCACTCTATCGTCAAAGACGTGTCGCCAAGCGATTTAGCGTTCCGGCATGTAAAACCGATTAGGGGTTTGGGTTGAATGTACACTGCCATACCCCTTCCAAATGAGCACGCTACCATCTTAGACTGCATCGTCACTTACCATTAGACGAGTTCGCAGACAAGGACTATCTTGTCATCGAATAAAAAAAATCTACCAGTAAAAAACTCGACTTTGGCCAACGCCAAATTCACCATTAGTAGTACAATGTGACCAGTCTGTCCCTAAATTTTACAGGTAGATAATATGAATAGAGCTGATGAGTTAAATCCAGCACGAAATATATACGCAACTAGATGAGACCATACACAAAACGTTAATTCCAAGCCAGACAGAAGATTATCAAAATCTAACGAAGTACCTGGTTTGGAATTATGAAGGAACCGATAAAGGGATTAACATAAATAGACTGCTAGATACATAAAACCCTCTCACAGCCGAGTACAAAACGAATCCAGTTAAGTAGAGTGTGGGTAATGCGATAATGGATTAAAAAGAACTTTCAAGAGTGCTCCTGAAAAGCCGCCGTAATTCCCGTCTTTCAAATAAAGTTTTCCTTCGAATTTGAACAAATGTTTGAAGGAATATTATCGCGTCGAGTAAATTTCGCAGCCAGAGCAAATCAGGTTTAGTGCTTACTGCCGCGGCGACAGTCCCCTTTATTGAATCAATTACGCTTCGACACTGAGCAAAAAGTTAACCTGTTAAAACGGTAAAACTTCTTAGCTAAGGAAACCAGGTGACGTGCCCATAGTTTTGCAGAAACTGTAACTATATTTTTTACAAAATGATGCCCGCAACTTCGTCCGCGTGGATCAAGGTATTTTTATTTCCCGCTGGAATTCTTTAGTTTTACGGGATAACACGAAGCCTGCGTTAATCCTAGGTCAATCTTAGGGCAATCTCCATTCTAAACAGTCAAATCGGTTCATTCTTGTGGCATGGAGGAGTGGCAAACTATTACTAGTAGTTCGCCCGAACTAATACATACATCGCGTCTTAAAATTCGTAGGTAGGTAGAAGTTTTTGCAAATACTGTATTAGTTTTATTTGCCATTTCTTCAATGGTTAGCACTCTAGCCATACTTAGTAGCTATCCAAAAAACAAATAAGATTAGAAAGAAAGATAAAAAGAAACGCTATTAATTAGAGGTAAAACAATTTTCCCTCCGTGGAATTTAACGATTTTGCGAACGAACAAAGTTACGCCGCGAACGGCGCCATTAAAAAGCGAGGAAATTGCATTGCTTCCTTTGATTGTATCTCAATTATTTCAACTTGAGGGTAGCCTGGCAAGAAATATAAGTGCCACCCGCAGAAAAATAGAGCTTTAATTAACGGCCCTGAAATGGGTCAATTGAATTCACCCCGACGTTTTTTCATTTCATACTATAGTTTACTTTACAATAGTTTTGCGTAATTACGGTAAGCTTGAGGGTATTTCAGGAACAATTCGTGGAACACAGACCTGCAGATTTGATGCCCAAGTTGCACTGTGTCGAACACCCGACTATGTACCTACCTACCCAGACCAAACAGTTGGGATTTGAAGCTTTTTTTATTCGATGACAAGATAGTCCTTGACTGCGATCTCACCTGATGGTAAGTGACGAAACAGTCTAAGATGGTAAGGATGGATGGAAGGGGCATAATACGTAAGTAATAATAATTTGATTCGTGCTTTAAAAAGACTTAATTAAAATCGGTTGCTCTATTCTGAGAATGGAATATAAAAAAAATAAAGGACGTAAGTTACGCGTGGGTGCGAAATGCAAGATGAGTCAAGTAAACTGTGATCCACTTTTAAGCTTTGTTCAGATTATCGTACCATTCATCATCATATACACTCATACATAACTGTAATATTTTTTGTTTGATATAAAATTAGAGCATTATTGGACGGTAGACATCGAACGTGGGCCAGCTGTTGCTGTGTCAATAATGTTATCTGCTTTTTAACGTTGTTCAAATTAGTGTTGTTCTTAGTACACTGCTGATACAATGTTTGTACAATCTATCTATACCTTCTTCTTCGTCTACATATACATATAATGAATAAAAGCGAAATATCACTCACTGATCAGGAAAGGTCAAGAAATGTATAGCCTACAAATTCGTTTGGAAGGTAGGTTTCTTCTGGAGCGTAGGCATCAGCTAAGAAGCTAAGAAAAGGTTTTGGGAAAATCCGCCCCTTAGGGGATAACATGGGGATTGGAAAGTTATTATGAAAGTCCTAACTGCCTCGTTGGTCTAGTAGTCAGCAACTTAGCATGTTCGATTGCGGATGACGAGGTTCCAGATTCGATTCCCGGGTCGGGCCAATAAATGTGTTGGGGTTTTCTTTCAAGAAATTCTCAGTGCTAGCTCGGAATTAGGCAGTTGGCGCTGTATCCCCCCGTGCCTCTTAGAGCACCTAAAGCCGTCGGTCCTTCGCCCAATTTCTCTCCGGTCGTGTCTGTCTATCCCATCGGATTATGAGAGTGAAGGAATAGTGCATCTGTGTTTGCGCATACAAGTGTATGCGCAGTATTATAGTGCACAAGTCGGCAATATTATATCTCCCGCGCAGATGGCTAATTACTGAGGCTGACCTGATCGGATTCGGGCGGGAGAGCATTACTATTACGAGTCCTGTTATTGAAATCAGAGTAGGTAGGTACCTACGTAGCCGAAATTCGGCGATAACAAATTCAAGATCCAAAGTCCTGTCATACACCTAACTTGCTATTATTAATTGCAATAAAAAAGATAAATTTATAAGATAATTGAAGATAGGTAGGTGGGTACCGGCCTACTGGGTAGGTATAAGGATGACACACGCTGCAAAAATAAACGCCTCATTGTAGAAACTGATAAACTGGAACCAGTTTTATTTAACGGTCGTTGAAGTGACGAATGCTTTAACGAATCTTTGTTTAAAAACCTTTTGACCTTACAAGAAGTTCTAGGTCCTGGTTCGATTTCCAATCACCTACGTCAGTTGAAAAAAAATCTAGATAGGTAGGGTGATTTCGCCGGTTGGCGACCGATTAGCGGGATATTCAACTTTACGTCAATATTTAAGTATGTTGCACCCATAGCACATGTATTAAAGTTATATGACGGGGTCCTAGATATTGTCAAGTTATATTTAAAAGTAAAAAAATAAGAATTACAGTTGTGAAAACATTTTAAATTGAATAAATCTTAAAAACTATGTGAAATGCTAGTTGGCGACCACTTTTGCTAGTTGACGACTGCCCCCTTATCTAGTTGGCGACCTCTCGATTTGCTAGGGAAAACTAAATTTGATTAATAAAAAATAAAAAATATGAACGTGTTAATGTTTAAAAAATAATTATTATTCATGCTTTATTATTCATACATTATAATAAATTATTAAAACACATTTTTTCATGAGATCAAAGGTACACTTTAATATTCAAGCTTAAGCTTAAATAAATCTTAGCAAGTATAATACATTTTCCTACACAAGTACATAATTAAAAATATCACTTTAAACAACAATTACAAAAGTTTAGAATCAAATCATCAGATCATCAGATCTCGGGATGTTATACATTTTATATTTCTTTCTAATACCGTGTCCTCCTTCTCTTATATTTTTAAAGCACATTCCAGATCTCTTTGGGAATAAGCCGGTGTTATTTTCTAATACGGTTTGTGGAGGACATCTGTAATGAAAATATTATATATTAAACACCTACATTATGCAAAAAACAGATAAGATTATAAGTAGTGATTGCAAATGGTCGTAAACCCACATATTAATTTGCTCATTTTTAGTTGGCGACCACTTGATACCCATACATTTTAAGATGTTTTATAATAATAATTTGGTGGTCGTAAACTAAAAGATACACGGATAAAAATAAACAAATTAAATTGAAAGTGATTAAATTCCGAATTAGATTTGTAGTCTATAAAAAATAAAAATAAATGTTTTTCTTTCTAAATGTCTATTGGCGGCCAGGTGGTCGCCAACTGAAGTTATTGGCTAATTCCAATTTCAGTTAGCGACCATTCAATTTTTTTACCTGATTTTGTATATTACATGTAATAAATGTACAAATAACGTAAAACATATATATATCCACTTAATAGAACATTAAAAAATTTACTCAAATAAATACATCACGATCTACTTACCTCGAACGCATCACTTACTCACTATTTTTTTCGTTGTTTTGGGAACGTGTACGCGCCGAAAGTATGAGCGGCTGATTGAACTAAGATTTGTTTGCTTTCGGGTAAACACAAAGCTGCCAACTATTGTAGGTAAAACTAATAGGTCTATCCCCCTCTTTACTTAAGTGAATTTCATTTGGAAAAGAAGAATAGAATTCTTATTATTGTCGTTTTAATGCCGTAGGTCCTGTTAGTGGTCGCGTAACTGACCCTGGTCGCGTAACCGGCGAAGTCACCCTACCTACTCCACTAAAAGCTGTGCCATTCGCTCCGGTGCGGCGGCGCCGTATCTTTCTTTTTATTCGATGACAAGATTTTTTATTCCTTGACTGCGATCTCACCCCATGGTAAGTAACGATGCAGTCAAAGATGGTGGCCGGCTCATTTGGAAGGGGTATTGCAGGGTGTACATTCAACCCATACCTACCCCTAATCGGTTTCTACTCGCCATCGTGCCGGAACGCTAAATCGCTTGGCGGCACGTCTTTGACGGTAGGGTGGTAACTAGCCACGGCCAAAGTCTCCTACCAGACCAGACCATAGACAATTCAGAAATTATAAACTCCCAAATTGTCTCCGCCGGGAATCGAACCCGAGACCTCCCAGTTATGACACGGCACTCACCACTACGTCAGGGAAGTCCGTAGCATCGCTTTGAATAAGATTAATCCGTGTCATAGGGCAGAAACTACCAATTCTAGTTTAATTATTTTATACCTACCTATGGACACGTTTATTACGTGGATACTTATCAGATGAATATTAAAAATTAAAAAATATAAGTAGGTACTTATATACTTAAGAACCTACCTGCTAGCATTACCTACTGTAGCTTCGATGTACTTACGTTTTTTACAGTAATTGCAATGCCAAACTATTTTCTTAATAAAAGTACTGCAGGATGCGCTTGCGCATAGAATCGGTAAGTACAAAATTAAAACCGTAAAATTAAACATGATTGACAATAATTATGTAAATCATAATCGATTCCACGGTTGATTTTTTTTAAATACATAAGCTATCTTTAAGTCTTGACGAAAAAAATAATTACAACAATTTTGATAGGAATCAAATAACGACCTAAAGAAAACCTCAAAATCTTCATAACAATATAACAATAATTTCGTCAGAAGTCAGAATAAATCCAAATAAAAATACGGAAGCCTGACTAGGTACTCACATTTATTTTCAACCTCCATTGTCTTGTCACGGGGTGCCGGGCGCTCCAACAAACAAAGAGGATTCAAATCAAGATGCAGCGGTATGCACTCACGAGTGGCGATCACCGACCACCGTCCGTTTATCACAAGTGGCAGAAGGATTGTAAAGTATATTCGATTTGCACCCACTTTTTAACTCTAGTTTCACCGTTAAAACAGTTACAAATTGAATTTAAACTGAAATGGTTACAAAGCACGAAACTGCAGAGATCGTCGAAAACAACGACTGACAACAATGTTTTTATTGGTTTTAGGTTTTTAAACGTAGACAGAGAAGGCAATAGACCAAGGTACTGTGTAACCGCGACTGAAATAGAGATAACATGACGTAACGATGACGTCACATGACAAGTTCGAGTTTAATGTTGCCACAATAACTGCACTCCCCTAGTACCCCAAATTAGATGGAAAATTCTTCCCAGGATTTTTAAATAAAACGACAAAACAGATGCTGAACTGTTTTATTTTTTAAATAACATACCTACACATATAAGGTTGTCTGGGAGAGACATACCTATTAGGGTAAGCTTCTATTTTTTACATATATCTTAATATTGTGTGCAATAAAGAATTTATTATTCTTTATTGCACACAATATTAACTTCAACCACCATTTAAAAGTATAAAATAATTTTAGTTTGTACACGTAAGTCGGTTCTTTAAAAATATTTTTTTACTAAAGTTTTTTAATGTAGTTTCATAGGACCAATTCACTAGATAATTATTTGCTCCTTAAAAAAAATATTGAAATGCCGAATAGAAATTTAGCATATGTGAGTCACTTTGAAAAAAGATGTATGTAACACAAAGGAAAATTTTTTTTCGTTACTAGTAAGAATGTTACACAAAATAATTTTTAATGAACAGTTAAAATTTTCCTTCGATCGAGTAATGCTATTGAATTAAAAGCAACAAAAATTGTATATTTAGTCATCAAAATCATCATTAATGAAATTAACAGTATATTCCTTTTTTCAGGCAGTCGTATAAAACTGCAACTCTTCATAGTTTAAGTTAATAATTATTTAAAAAAAAACATTAAAAATCTGCCTCGAGCTATTTAAAAATGGCTTTAAAAATTAAGAACTTTGTAAATAAAATAATTCTTAAGATCGCCAACAGTTCTCGACTGGTCGTTGGACATTCGAACGAAACTTCAGGATGATTCAGAACAGTAACCGACACTATCTAACTGAATACACTTTAATCATCGCCGACATATATTATATTCTAGTATCCATCATCTTTCTTTTCTTTTCTCATAATATTCATTTCTTCCATCACGACTTTATTTTGTTTCAACAAAAATTAAAAAAAAACGGTGGTGACACACTGACAGACAGACGGACAACGAAGTGATCCTATAAGGGTTCCGAAGTTTTTTTCGGAACCCTAAAATTGAAAAAGTAGCCAAAGTAACCCGCCGTTACGGTATGTCAGAGGACATTACTAAAAAAAACCTATCTCCGTGCCAAATTTCAGCCATATCGGTTTAGTGTGGCGTATTGAGTAACAAACATCCATATGTTTGTTACTCAATCACGCCACACTAAACCGATATGGCTGAAATTTGGATGTATGTATGGATGGCCATACATACATTCAAACTTTCACATTTATAATATAAGTAGGATAGGGAAAATCGGGACATTGTATAGGTACCTAAAGCTGGCAACACACATAGATACTAAATTTTCTTATTAACTGTCAGTTTGTTTGGCACAAAAGTGTGTCGACCTTGAAAAAAACTGGTTACACGATGAGGGACAAAAAATTGGGTAGCTGCGTCTCTGTTTATCACATTAATAACTTTATTTCTGCTCTCTTTTTAGTGTGAGTGAGAAAGAAATCGTCACTGACTCTATGTCTTCTCTCTCTACGTTTTTAAACGTTAATGAACTTTCAGTGACACCGATTGACATAACGGACAAAGAGGGATTACTATTGGCTAAAATTGAAATTGCCGCTCTTTTTTTCCCAATGAAATCGACTTCTATCGACCAAAGATTTTAGCTGCGTTCAAAATAATATTGTTAATGTTTTCTTTTAAATTGTGCCTGTTGTTTTTACAAACATAATTAAGGTTTTAATTTTTATTTGTCATAAAATGTAATTCGCTTTGTATAAATGACTGATAAACCTACCTGATTAATGCAATATATTATTTTTGGGCGAAACATAACGCCATCTCTCGGGGCTCACTAACAAACAAAGATTTTCACATTTTCTCTTTCATACTTTCTTTCTGTATCCGGTTATTTAAATGGGGTATAAAGTTTTTTTTTTCAGTTCAAAGCTTTAATAAAAAACGAAAATTGATTGTTTTAAGGGAATTCATTGTTTAATAAATTATTATGAATGCATTGTAATAACTTTTTAATGTTTACACATTTTTTGTTTTAATTATAATAATTAAATATTTGGTAGATAGGTGTAGTATAATATAAATAGTTCTAAGAAAAAGTATTATGAAGAGAAAATATATCACTTATTTCCACAGATTTAGGATAAGTAGCTAATGCACTCTTCTCTACATTTTCAGCTACCTATCCTAAATCTAAGCTATTTGGCCGTATATTTTCTCACAAATAATAGAACATAGGTACATCGGGTACATCATTGTTAAATTTGTATTCAATTTACATACATTAATTTCTCTACTAGCAAGATAACTGATAACTTCATTTTTAGCAATTTCGGTTTACATAGGGTTTACATAATCTTGATTGCATTTAGTGCAAGTGTTTTATATTGGAATGCTTTACTAAGATGTTCCATGCAATAAACACTCCCAAAAATCATTTACAATTTGCTTGTTTTATGTTTAGATAGGTATTATAATATATTTCATTAAAATATGTAAGTATTAAGTATAATAATCTGTAAATATTAAATTAGTCTTATCAGGGCATTTTCTAAAGTACTATGTCACAAAATTCAGACAGAAAAAATATACATTATAAGGTAAAAATTATACATACAAAATCCAAATGTAATGTTAAAATCTATTATAAGTACTTTTATAAAAAATACAACAAAAATACTAGGTTATATTAAAACTATAGTTCCTTGGCCGCTTGTTATAAGTATTCGTTGATTCGTTGAATTTTATTAACAAATATAATGTGATTAATTGTTAATTAATTTAAAAGTAAGGTGATGTATTTAATTATAATCTAAAGAAAATACATATTTAAATATGTTTGTTTAGCTCAGCTAGATTCCTATGCAGATTGATGCATGTTAAGCAAGCATGGAAGTTGTAGCTATCACTTTGCTACAATTGCATTGGTTTAATTGGCTATATTGTTATGGCATTCTTTCTACAACAGGTGCATTTTAGCTAATAGTGAATTTCAGCTAAACAATGACTTATGAATTATGATCATCAGTAGCTAACAAGCTTTCGTGCTAAGTAACTTAGCTTAAATAACTTGTTAACTTAAGTAAGCTTCAATAACTTAAAAGCATCAAAAGTGTAAAATGTGGAGACCTTAAATTAAGTCTTACAAAAATCACATATAGAATTTAAGCTCTAATTTTTAATATGTCACCATCTAAAAATTTAAATTATTTATATAATAAATAAGCCTAAAATTAATTATAGAGAATGTGTTGAGTATTGCAATAACTTAAAATGAAACAATATTCACAAAATAGTGACTATTTTGAAAATATGAGGTCACTATGATCATTCATAAGGAAATGATAAACAAACTGGGCCTTCTTTTTGTCAATAACTTGCTTGTTTATTCGAGATTGGGGCTCCTGTATTAAACTGGGATTGTCTCTTAAAAATATTGCACCAAATAGTGTAGATAATGTTTTTGCATCTAAGCCATTCTCCGCACTGTGCTGTAGAGCTTCTTGCAAAAACTCACATAAATATAGAAAAACATTCTTTCTGAACTCTGGCAGTTCCATAACTATTTGTTTGCATTGTAAATAATTAATCGATGCCCGGAGACATACAGACTGAAGATTATAAGGAATGATAGGATCAGCTGTGCTCTCTAATAAGAGAAGTAAGGCCTCTGCTACTGAATGTATGCTTCCTGGGATAGGGTCAATAGACCCACTGTCCAACCAATCCCTTATTTGTAGCACTTCCGAATGTAATCCCGGTTGTTCAAATAAATTTGGTTCTTTGAGGCCGTGAAGATAAATGTGGTCAACCAAAAGCCATATTTCCTTTGGTATGGAATAAGTAGACTGATTAGAAATGCACTGGTCTCTCTTGCTCTCGAGCTCTATAAGTTTCCCGACAGGCACTTCCCTTATTGGCATGTTTAAATTAACTAGCACCTCAATAGAGCACCCGAAACAACTTCTTTGGTATGTTCCATTCACTGTGATGAAAATGTCTTTGCCACCATATAAGTGTAGCACTAAAATGTCATATAATTTGTCAGTTCCAGCATTCATCTTACATGCTGAAGTCTTATTGATAAGTACTTTGAGTTGAATTTCGCATGACTCATCAGCACATATACATTTCTTGTATGGTTCAACTATGAGCCACTCTTTGCAGAAATTTGATTCGTCAAGTTTTTTTATAAATTCAAACTCCACGGGTAATTTGCCAGTGTTTTTAATTGTTATCGTTCTCACTTGCAATTCTAAATACCTAACAGTACCAAAGTCTATTTCCGTAACATCGACCTTTACCTGCGGTATGAGTTCATTTTCGAGTTTGTCCAATTGTTTTATAACTTCCTCATAAACTTTTCTGTATTTTTCCTCATCAATTATTTTGATTTCTGAAACAAATGACGCTGACACAGGTTTGTGGTCACTTATATTTAATGTGGGATGGCTTCTATAAGCTAGCTGTATTATGTTATCTCCTTTCCAAAATATTCTGTCGCACCAAGCAGGTGCACGGTTCTTCTCACTAGAATCCCAGTTATCTGAGCCAGGGTCATATTTATAAGTTGGTTTGAAATTTATTACACCTTCAGTATACCCTGCAAATACATTGTTGTTTTTATGCTGCTGTCTTAACTGATCCCATTCTAGTACCGATGCAAAGTTATTTTCATTGACTAAATTCTTGACACCCTGGGGATCCAACTCTGTGATACGGTAGTTGAGATCTCCGATCCAATAAACGTGGTCATGGTCTTTAATAGCTTTCGGTTGCTGATTTGGTTGTACAAATCTTGTTCTATTACAAATGTCTCTAAAGTCTTGATTCCGTCTCTCATACTCCTCAACATGTGCAGCTAAGTGAGAGTTCACAAAGCAAATAGAAGTATTGTGCAAGTCAAACCTTATTGATACTCCACCTTTGTTGCCCATCTTACCCATTATTCCAGTCCCAACTGTATCACAGATAACATTTCTTACGTGCGAGTAGTGCTTTTCTTTGATAAGAACAATCAACATCATTCCCACCAACCGTACCCTCTCTATTTTAACATACTTTGCCCTTTTGTCCACATAATGAACAACTGCATTGTACCACTCTTCTTCTCTAAAAGTCTGATCAAACAGAAAAGTTTCCTTAGATAAGTCCAGCTCCTGGAAGCCTACAGCGTATATATCAGGGGGCTCCTTGTCCACACACAGCCAGTCCTTGAGGGGTATCATCGGTGATTTGTCATTCACATTCCAGGTACCACAGAACACTGTAAACTTCTTTGTAAATGTGTAGTCATACTCTTTGTCACACATCTTGTGCTTTATAAGGCTCTCTCTGATGGCCACTGGTGCTGAGTTTTGGTTGAGTGTCATCGCACTTCTTGGCATAACCATGCTTTGGGCGAGGATGTCGTCTTCACTCTTGCCATTGTACTTTTTGAGCCAGAGGAACTCAGGCTGCATTTGTAATTTGTTAACAGCTTCTATACCTCTGAACAGGTCATCAACAAAATTATCTACTCGAGGAGTCATTTGAATTTCGAACTTAAATTTATTATTACGGGACTGTAAATTCAGGTACAAAATTGCTTCGGGGTCAGATGGCTTGTTGTCGATTTCGCATTTAAAACTATCGTCGATTGGCAGTACTATTTCTACGGATAAGTCGGTGAAGGACTTGGGTGGATAACACGATGTAAATAAACAAAAAACAGCTTTCTCATCTCCATATTCCACGATCGCGAGGAGCCTGTCCTTCTTGACCCACTCTGGGTGGAGCACTTTTGCGTCGCACAGGAATGCAGTCACCCTCTCACTCGACAGGAACTTTTCCTGTACCACAAGTTTTATCTCTTCGTGATTCATTTTGGGTTAAATTAACTTAAATATTTAATTTTAAATGCAAATAATACAAAATTTCCTGCCTGACATACATCGCAAATTCGAAATTTTTGACAACACTTGATAGTTTGACGGACATTGTCAATACATTTACATTGACAGTTATATAATTGACTTGATTAAAGATTCCGGCCGTAGAAAGGCCGGATTACTTGTCTCACACCTTATTTATTTTCTACATTATGGTTTTGTATACTATTACATTCTGTCAAATCCGCAATTTAAAGCACAATTTAAAGTTTAAAGTCACAAAAATATTACCTGTTTCATTCAAAAATTATTTTCACTCCTCGCCAATGGGCCAAGTTTGTGGGACAGCACTGTAAAATCATGAAAAGTCAGCTAGGTATTTAAAATTTCAAACTGTTTGAGAGCTTGAATGTTCTAGTTTCTATAAAGATCTATAATTCTTTTTTATAAAAAAAACTTGAGTTTATTGTGATATCGGATGTTTACGCCGGCCTTAAGTAAAAATGAAATGGCCTCTTTGGCTAAAAATGCTGGAACCCAGAGGAGTGAAACGTAGGTATAAAAATGCCGTTAATTTGTTATTGTCATTTGTCATTGACTATATGTTGACTATTGTCAATGTTATTGTCGTGGTTATTGTCAACTTCGATTGTCAATTTTTCCAGCAAAATAGATATACATATAAATGGGCAAAATACTATAATTCTTGTGCTGAGCAAATAATTAGTGAAATATCTTGGGAGTCGAAGTAAAATACAAGCCTTGTCTACATAAATTGAAGCAAAATGGCGGCTACACCGACAGATTGGCAGCTCGAATGCACCGAGCTGAAACAAAGAGGGGCTTACCTTTTACAAACTGGTCAATGGTCTGACTGCAACTTCTTGGTGGGTACGGAGCCCAACCAGGTGGTTCTGGCTGGCCATAAGCTCATCCTGGCCATGGCCTCTCCGGTGTTTGAAGCTATGTTCTACGGGGGCATGGCGGAACGAAACGAGCCCATACCGATTGTTGATGTGCAGATAGATGCTTTCAAGGCCCTTTTGGAGTGAGTAACTTTTAAAAATAACATGACTGACGAAATTATTATGCTTATGTGTGTGTCACGCTGGCTTGCTTGAACTATTGTAACTATCTACATTGGTGGTTTTTTAATTTCAAAATCATAATCATAATCAAGGCCTCCAATAGTTATATCTATACTGATATATATGTGCGTTCTCTTGACGTTAGGGTTTTGAAAATCCTGCGGCAACCTTCTGCTTCTCCGGGATAAAAGATAGTCCATGTAACTCAGAGCCTATACCCATACAAAAATCAAGTCAATCCATTGCCCCATTGCTGCACAATTGAAAGTACAACCGACAAGCACTTGAATTTATAATATTAATAGTACTTTTTTTTTAAATTTTACCTTATTTGTAATGTCTTTAGTGCACCTCTGGGTAGTACTATAAGAATAATAATTCCTCTAAAGACCACAACAATTTTTTTTTAAAGAATATTATCCAAGCTGAACTTGGCTTATATTCTCCTCTCCCCTCCAAATAAGCGAAAAGCTTGTGCTAGGAGTGGGTACGACAATAGTGCAACGGGTGGGGTTCGAACCTGCAACCTTTCAGTTTTCAGTCCACACCTTTAACCGTTGAGCTATTGAGGCTTAATTTATAACAAACCTGTTGCTTTTGTGTGTTACAGGTATATTTATACAGGAAATATCAACATCAGCTCATTTGACAAGGCCTGTGAATTGTGCTACGGTGCCAAGAAGTACATGCTGCCACATCTAGTGAAGGAGTGCACAAAATATCTATGGTCGGATCTCTATCCAAGGAATGCTTGCAGGGCTTATGAGTTTGCAAGGCTGTTTGAAGAGAATGTGCTCATGGAAAAATGTCTTCAGGTTATTACTATACACTATTTACACTGCTATACCCCTTCCAAGTTAGCCCGCTACCATCTTAGACTGCATCGTCACTTACCATCAGGTGAGATCGCAGTCAAGGGCTATCTTGTCATTGAATAAAAAAATAAAAAAAACTGTTTATTTGTCTTCGACTGGCTTGACTATTTTGTTTGTAGTGGCTTATTCAGCTGTGAAAATTATTCCTACAGTGTTACAATCACAATAAAATTTGATTGGCTGATTCTATTGACTAAAATGCATTGTGCATATATGCAACACTATAATATCTCCTGCATAGTTGGTGGTTCAGGAGAACATCATGCTTATTTAAGCAGTTTAATAGAAATCTGAAGGTATATATTGCTAATTTATGAGAACAAAATCAAAATAATTATATTATTAAAATTAATATTGTCTTCTTCATCAGATAATAAGTATGAACACCAAGGAGGTATTGAATGACTGCAGTTTTGAAGATGTGGAGATTAACACAGTGATAACTGTCTTCTCATTAGACCATCTGAATGTTGACAGTGAACTTGATCTGTTTGATGCTGCAGTAAGGTGAGTTAGTACATATAATGTATGTAGTGGTACATGCTTCCTAATCCTAAGACACTTTGAATTCTCTAGTATACCTATATATCTATCTCCAGATAGATAGGATGGATTAAAAATAAATAAATAAAATAATCTAAATATATAAAAGGCAAAGGTGACTGACTGATCTATCAACGCACAGCTCTAACCACTGGACCGATCGAGCTGAAATTTGGTATACAGGTAGCTGTTAGGACGTAGACATCCGCTAAGAAAGGATTTTGGAAAATTTCAACCCCAAGAGGGTTAAATAGGGGGTTAAAAAATCGAACCTAACGTGAGCGAAGCAGTGGGTTAAAGCTAGTTACAATTAAAATAATAGTACAGTAAAAGCTCCTTATTCACGCTTCCTTCATTCGCGTTTTCACTATTCGCGGATTAAAAAAATGCGACCCAATTCCTATATTCGCGGCTAAAGATTTCTCTATTCGCGGATTCCAATAGGTATCAAGTCCAATATCCTTTGTAAACGCGTCGTCAAATGGACTAATATTTGAAAAATCTCGGTGAAGGTTTAAGAATGGCAAATGAGCTTTGTGATTTTTTTATGAAAACTGATCCATCTATAGAACAAAGTCTTATTTTTCAGAGGCAAATTGCTAATGCCACTGCTGAATATCAGTGAGTTGAAGGAGCTTTTAAAAAGCGTCAAGCAAGAAAAAATTACAATAATTAATCAAATGTGGTCAAAAACTTAAATTAAATTGTTTTTTTTTTATATTTGTTTTTTATTTTGTCACCTAGGAACGTATCCCCTATAGTCCCATATAAATTACCCTTCCATATTCACGGTTTCATTATTCGCGGCATATTTACGGAACGTATCCCCCGCGAATAAAGAGCTTTTACTGTATTGAATTATTTATTTACAGATATGCAAAAGCAATAGACAGGAGGAACTCTCTCCTCCCGCCAACAGATGACCCACCACTATTGGAAGTACGTAAAAGTCCTGCTCCCTCCACATCTCAGGAAAAGGAACAGGTACATATACTGAATAAAGATTGTACTTTAAATTGAACTGAAACCATAAAATCTATCTACCTGCCATACCCATACCCATGACAGCTTCAACTTGACGTCTCACAACACCGAAGTCCCGTCGTGACCACGGTCCATCTATAGTATGTACTTGTATAATTTTATCACAATTGGAACGAAGTTCCTTATCGCGCGTTGTAAAAGGGGGCTAGACGGAAAAAATTCTTACGAAAAGTTGTCACGACACTTTTTGCTATCGGCGTCGCATGTTTCTCTGTCTGTCTCTCTCTCTCTTATAGAAAGCAAGCCAGATATTTTCATTTCTATTTTGCATTGAACTTCGTTCCATCCGGGTGTCCCTTGACACCTCTCAAGTTTTTTATATCATTAAACACCTATTAGGTCATCTTTTGTGTTATTTGTATTTTGTTCTTGTTTTTTCATGCAATAAAGTTATATAAATAAATAAACTGCAAATCAAGTCTAAAATCTGGTGTTATCATTGTTAGGTAGTGAACGTGGAAAGCAGCGCAGAAAGCAGTCCTGAGGCTGTGATGGAATCGAGCCGTGAGGCGGAACAGGCTGCCGCTACCTCGGAGCCTGTGAAAAAGCCCACTGGTGAAGGCAGAGGTTAGGAGGGTGTTATAAATTCATAGCCAGATAAAAGACAGCCTCAGATTATGATTTGTAACTTTATAATCATTATAATTATTTTGAGATTTTGTGTAATTGTAGAAGTACAATTTTTATAAGTGAAAAGATGTTTAAACTAAAAAACCATTAATGTAAAATTACTAATTACTTAATTAATGAGGACTCGTGAAGAGTATTAACAATGTTCAAGAATTATTTATTATTCCAATTATTTGGAATTATTAATTTATTTATGAGCAGGGTCAGTGGTTCGACCCCCAGCGTCTGATTTTTCAAAGTTATGTGTGATTAAGACATTAAAGAAGAGGAGATACTTCAACAGTGAACCCATACCACTAATCGGTTTCTACACGCCATCGTGCCGGAACGTTAAATCGCTTGGTGGTACGTCTTTGTCGGTGGGGTGGTAACTAGCCACGACCAAAGCCTCCCACCAGACGAAAGGCCAAAGCTTCCCACCACCTTCTCAAAGGTGTGTAAATTCACACTAGACAAGCACAGTGGACTATGGCCTATAACCTTTCTCTGAGATGGAGACCTACTCTTAGTTGACATATTATGTAGTTAGAGTACGCCGTGAATAGATTGCTGATTTAATTCATTTATTTATTTGAATTGTTTAACAGATCACAGAGAAAAAGTTACAATCCGGAAAGCAGTGGAGAAAATCCGTTTTCTCACACTGTCGCCGCAGCAGTTCGCCGCCGGGCCGGCGCGGTGCCCGCTGCTCAGCGAGTCGGAGGCCTTCGCCGTGCTCATGAACATACTGTCCTCCAACACCGACGTGCCGATGCCCGAAGGCTTCTCCATGTCGAGGGAACCACGGAAACAGCTGTTTGGAGGTGGCTCTTCTAGTAATGTGAGTAGATTTTTTTTTTTTTTTTAAATATTAGCCAAGCTGAATTTGACTAATATTCTCCTTCAAATAAGCGGAAAGCTTGTGCTAGGTGTGGGTATGACAATAGTGCAACAGGTGGGGTTCGAACTTGCAACCTTTCAGTTTTCAGTCCGCACCTTTAATTGTTGGGTTATTGAGGCTTAATAGAATAGAATAGAATAGATTTATTAAAATAAACTTTTACAAAGTGCTCGAATCGTCAAATGAATCTACCACTGGTTCGGAATGCCGTTCCAACCAGCAAGAAACTCGGCAGTTGCTCTTTAAAAAAAAAAAAATATATAGTAATAACAATATCATGTCGTCTACAATTTACAATTAAGATCCCTAAATAAATAAAGAAAAAAAAAATCCGTTGAAATCCCAGAAATCTAAAATCAGAATGTTAAAACCTTTGCTTGTCGCAGATGCCAACGTTCACAGTAGACACCCCCAGCCCCGTGACCGTGGACTCGTGCGAGCTGTCGCGTCTGCCGCAGCCCTGCGTCTCCTCCACCTACCCGAGACCTACCCGGCAAGAGGGTAAGTCCTGTCTACACGAGGCTTCCTGAATTTTAATAATCGTGTAATTGCTCACTGTTGAGTCGACATCCCCTGACGATGCTCTGGTATTGGAGTGAAGCGTACATACAGTGTATTTTAAAATATTGGATAGAATCACGCGTTACTTTGCGGAAGTTCACGATTAGCAAGAAGAGGTTAGAGTTATTTTGCTATAATCCGCCAACTGAAAAAATCTGTATGGTCAAACATGCAGTTAAAGCAAAGCACCGCTAAGTCTTGTCAAGATAATACAGCATTGTAAAGTCGATATCTCCTGAGGATGCTCCGGTGTCGGGGCGAAACGTGCGTCGAGACTTTTATACTACACTAGAAGCCCGCGCCGACTTCGTCCGGGTTGAAAATTTAAATATTTGTTTTTACGGGTCCTGATCGCACAGAGCTTCTAATAGGAGACGATTGTAAATAAGATCACCACAGGAATCACAGGAATCTCCCGCGCCGTGCCGCGGAAACCCGCCACCGTGCACCGCCCGCGCCGGCCGGCACCATTTTATTATTTTGTCGCGCGGAAATAATAATTTTCCGATAACTCCTAAGATATATATTTAAATTGTATAGTGTAAAGGGCAAATATGTTCTAAATTAAACACTTGCGATAATAAACATATTTATTTAGATATAGATTGACATCACATCGGTTAAAGAAGGTCGAAAATAATTCATCATTTTTAATCAAAATTTGAAAGATAGAAATGGTTACTCTAAGTTATCCTTAGAAGCTAGATACATGCTATCGCGGACTTTTTTTTAGAACTTTTTAAGAAGAACAATTCACCCATACATCATTTTCATCCAATAACAGTATATGACCCAGCGCATGCCTTGAAAACGTTTGAGAGTCAAAAATTTTTCCGACCTCTTTAACAAATTTGCTCATAATATCTAGCCATAATACAATTATGTGCATAATATATAGCCTATAACCATCTGGAATAATGTACCTTTGAAATGGTAAAAGAATTATTGTAATAGGTGCGGTGGTTCCAAAGTTTGCTCCGTACATACATACAAACTCACAAAATTCGCGCTTTCTCTTTATTATAATAGTATAGATAAAAGTCTTGTTTTTGGAGTTGTGTAGTCACAAGCGTATTGTCGGTCGCAGGCGTGCGACAGACGTCGTTTGTCGCGATGCCGGGGCTGGGCGTGCTGGAGCAGCTGGAGCGGCACGGCGACCAACACAAGATCTACTGCCAGCGCGCCATCGTCCAACACACTGACTGCCTAAACACCAGTGGCCTCGACTGCTCCGTCACGTTTATGGTGGACAAGAACATCTGCTTGCTGGGCGTGCAGGTAACTATTAGCTAACTAACTAAGCCAAGCCAATATTAGCCAAGTTGAACTTGACTTATATTCTCTTCTCCCCTCCAAATAAGCGAAAAGCTTGTGCTAGGAGTGGGTACGACTATAGTGCAATGGGTGGGGTTCGAACCTGTGACTTTTCAGTTTTCAGTCTGCACCCTTAACCGTTGGGCTATTGAGGCTAATAGGCTTTTTTATTTTGTTCATCATCATCATCAGCAATTCATCAACGGCTCACTGTAGAGCACAGGTATCTTCTCAGAGAATGGTTATAGGCCAAAGTTCACCATACTAGCCCAATACAAAGTGGTAAACTTCGAACACCTTCGAGAACAGTATGCAGTACTTTCAGGCAGATTTCCTCACGATGTATTCCTTGAAGCACCACCGTTGAAGCATCACTGTTAAAGCATGTGATATTTAATTGCTTAGTCATGCATAGCTCTGAAATGTCAGGTGTGTGCCCGGGATCCCAGTGCACTTTGAAAAGTGAAAGCCCAATTTCCCATCACTTTATCCGTTTTACCACAGAACTTCGAGAAATCGTGAGCGATGGCATTCATATTTGGTTGAAATTCAACCTACTCGTACGAAATGCTTCAGTTCAACGTTTCTGAAACGAACGGCTAAGGTATGGAACGCACTTCCAACTTCTGTGTTTCCGACCACATAATATAATCTGAGTACCTTCAAGACAAGAGTGAATAGGCATTTTCTAGGCAAGCGCGCTCCAACCTAGACCTCATCAATGCTTTCCATCATTGATTGTCGTCAAGCGCAAGGCTATCTGATAATAAAAAAAAATTAAAAAAAAACTTGAGTGGCGGTGTTCGAGTGTTATAATAGTCGCTGACCCTACGAATAAATAAAGTAAGGAAGTCTAATTCAGAACAAAATCCACTTAAAAAATGGGCCTACTACAAACCAAAACGAGGTATTTTTCAAAATACGAATCATACTTATCATGTTACATGGACATGCTTGGTTCAAATTCAGAACTAAAGCAATGATTAGTTCGCGCGCGTGCTGCTATGTTTGCTATGACAGCTGAGTCATTGGAGGATGTTATGAAAATTTGACGTGCAAGAAAAATGACCAACTGTTGACGTGCTATTTTTGTTTTTAATCCCCGCCTCTAAGGGCATAATTTTAATCTCCACCCACTTCGGGGCAATTTTTGTTTTTTAACGCAGTCAGACTTCCTTACTTATTATTTATTCGTAGCGCTGACTTCTATATTTAATCTGCGATTAACACTGACCTCTAGGTTAGTAGTTATATAGGTATATAGTGATCCGTGGTGGGCAGGTGCCGACGCAGGCGCCGAGCCTGGAGCAGAGCGGCGGCGCGGCGAGCGGCTCGGGCTACTCGGAGCTGCTGTACGCGCACCTGCTGGACGCGGACGGCGCGCGGCTCACCTACACGCACTACACCAACCGCGTGCCCTACCGCCACCTGCTCGACATCATGTTCAACCGCCCCGTCTACATACAGAGGAACAAGGTGACCATTGTATTGTATCCTACACGCACTACACCAACCGCGTGCCCTACCGCCACCTGCTCGACATCATGTTCAACCGCCCCGTCTACATACAGAGGAACAAGGTGACCATTGTATTGTATCCTACACGCACTACACCAACCGCGTGCCCTACCGCCACCTGCTCGACATCATGTTCAACCGCCCCGTCTACATACAGAGGAACAAGGTGACCATTGTATTGTATCCTACACGCACTACACCAACCGCGTGCCCTACCGCCACCTGCTCGACATCATGTTCAACCGCCCCGTCTACATACAGAGGAACAAGGTGACCATTGTATTGTATCCTACACGCACTACACCAACCGCGTGCCCTACCGCCACCTGCTCGACATCATGTTCAACCGCCCCGTCTACATACAGAGGAACAAGGTGACCATTGTATTGTATCCTACACGCACTACACCAACCGCGTGCCCTACCGCCACCTGCTCGACATCATGTTCAACCGCCCCGTCTACATACAGAGGAACAAGGTGACCATTGTATTGTATCCTACACGCACTACACCAACCGCGTGCCCTACCGCCACCTGCTCGACATCATGTTCAACCGCCCCGTCTACATACAGAGGAACAAGGTGACCATTGTATTGTATCCTACACGCACTACACCAACCGCGTGCCCTACCGCCACCTGCTCGACATCATGTTCAACCGCCCCGTCTACATACAGAGGAACAAGGTGACCATTGTATTGTATCCTACACGCACTACACCAACCGCGTGCCCTACCGCCACCTGCTCGACATCATGTTCAACCGCCCCGTCTACATACAGAGGAACAAGGTGACCATTGTATTGTATCCTACACGCACTACACCAACCGCGTGCCCTACCGCCACCTGCTCGACATCATGTTCAACCGCCCCGTCTACATACAGAGGAACAAGGTGACCATTGTATTGTATCCTACACGCACTACACCAACCGCGTGCCCTACCGCCACCTGCTCGACATCATGTTCAACCGCCCCGTCTACATACAGAGGAACAAGGTGACCATTGTATTGTATCCTACACGCACTACACCAACCGCGTGCCCTACCGCCACCTGCTCGACATCATGTTCAACCGCCCCGTCTACATACAGAGGAACAAGGTGACCATTGTATTGTATCCTACACGCACTACACCAACCGCGTGCCCTACCGCCACCTGCTCGACATCATGTTCAACCGCCCCGTCTACATACAGAGGAACAAGGTGACCATTGTATTGTATCCTACACGCACTACACCAACCGCGTGCCCTACCGCCACCTGCTCGACATCATGTTCAACCGCCCCGTCTACATACAGAGGAACAAGGTGACCATTGTATTGTATCCTACACGCACTACACCAACCGCGTGCCCTACCGCCACCTGCTCGACATCATGTTCAACCGCCCCGTCTACATACAGAGGAACAAGGTGACCATTGTATTGTATCCTACACGCACTACACCAACCGCGTGCCCTACCGCCACCTGCTCGACATCATGTTCAACCGCCCCGTCTACATACAGAGGAACAAGGTGACCATTGTATTGTATCCTACACGCACTACACCAACCGCGTGCCCTACCGCCACCTGCTCGACATCATGTTCAACCGCCCCGTCTACATACAGAGGAACAAGGTGACCATTGTATTGTATCCTACACGCACTACACCAACCGCGTGCCCTACCGCCACCTGCTCGACATCATGTTCAACCGCCCCGTCTACATACAGAGGAACAAGGTGACCATTGTATTGTGTCCTACACGCACTACACCAACCGCGTGCCCTACCGCCACCTGCTCGACATCATGTTCAACCGCCCCGTCTACATACAGAGGAACAAGGTGACCATTGTATTGTGTCCTACACGCACTACACCAACCGCGTGCCCTACCGCCACCTGCTCGACATCATGTTCAACCGCCCCGTCTACATACAGAGGAACAAGGTGACCATTGTATTGTGTCCTACACGCACTACACCAACCGCGTGCCCTACCGCCACCTGCTCGACATCATGTTCAACCGCCCCGTCTACATACAGAGGAACAAGGTGACCATTGTATTGTATCCTACACGCACTACACCAACCGCGTGCCCTACCGCCACCTGCTCGACATCATGTTCAACCGCCCCGTCTACATACAGAGGAACAAGGTGACCATTGTATTGTATCCTACACGCACTACACCAACCGCGTGCCCTACCGCCACCTGCTCGACATCATGTTCAAACGCCCCGTCTACATACAGAGGAACAAGGTGACCATTGTATTGTATTTGTTACGTTCCCTCAAATATGGTTGAGCGAAGCAACGGCTGGATCACGCGTCATGCTCGTGAACGGGTGCCACCAACGGGAATGGGTCTGCTTTGACTGCCCGTCTTGACATGCGTTGGATTGTGTGTAAAATTTTTACAATAGGTAACAAAACTATGCTATGTATACAGTGCTTCCACAATGAGGCTTCAAAAATGCATACGTAGGTACACAATCCAATGTATATCAAGACGGGCAGACAAAACAGACCCATTCCGGTTGGAGGCACCGATAATTTTGAATTTTTTTAAATCAAAAATCGTGTTTCGGTGTGCAGGTGTACAAGGTGGGCGTGGTGTTCAACAAGGTGGGCTGGTACCCGATGGGCTCGTGCGCGCAGCAGGTCGCGGCCGAGTCCGTGTTCTTCAACTTCGGCATCGGCCACAGCAGCGACTCGGTGCGCGACGGCCTCATACGATCCATCATATTCACCTATTAACAGCAACGGTTTACATTTTTAAGCTTTAATCTATTACGAATGTGACGCATAGTAGGGAATATTCATTATATTCGTGCCTGTAAAATTCCTGTTATGTAGTTCCTGTAAATTTTTTTCAAAAATGAAAAGTGATTTCGTACCACACGTAAACGTACATATTTTTACATTTAATTCCAACCCTAACGCAGTGGATCTACGAGGAATTACGAATTCCCCGCAGAGGTCATCGGCCATTTAAATTGGCTTAAAATATTTTTTTTATTAACTTTATCGACACCAAATCATATCGGATCATTTCTAATTAAAAGATTGCTGAATTGAAAAACTACTCCAGTTTTCTTTACGAAGTCGGTTGACTTGTTCACGCAATATTCAAAATCTCAAAGCTTCAATAGTTCAGGTGCGGACTGAAAATAAATTTGTGTATAATAATACATGTGGGCATTGGAATTCACTTTTATTATTTAATTTTATGATTGAAACTTTAAACTTATCGTAATTAAAACATGAAAATATTAGTAGTTACATATTATATTGATATTTTAAGCAGAGAACAATTATATCATTCTCCACTGATATCTCCATCCACTATTTAAATTATGAAATGTGACCTAACATCAATTATTGTGTATAATTGTTATTATTGATGTAGTACTGATTGACTATTTATTTTAGTATAGACAATAAGGGTGTGTTTCAATTGTAGCGGTGTGGAGCGAAACTGTACGACAAAAGATAAAAATTATTAATTATTTTAATTTGTCTATATTATCAAGTTTCTTCACTGCTTGAGTGGAAAGACACCCTTAACATTTAGGTTTAAGATGTCTGCGATGAGTATTTTATGTGTTCGTCAACCACAGTTACCAAGTTTAAGAAGATTTCGTCTAAAATATGAAAGGTCAGCGGTTCAAATCCCACCCTTTGCACTATTGATGGAATTTAAACCATCGACCTTTGAGACCTACAGAAGTTTGAAATTAGTTTTATTCTGATATAAATTAAAAATAAAACAATAGACGCGATACAAAACCAATTTCAAACCTCGATACATCTCATCCCACTATATTTGATGTCAACCCAATAATATGTAGTTCAGAAAAACTAAAATTTTGTGTAAAAACTCAAGCTTTAAGAGGCTCCTAGGTATCAGAAAAACATAGCGGCAGACGACTGCGTTCAAATGCATTGCCCATTTGTAAGAGTTGTTAAACTGTGGTTTCAGCCACTCAAAATAGTGTGTACTAGAATAATTTTTGTAACTTGTTAGTTAAAATGTATTAGAAGAACAAGAGCCCATGATTTCCACTCTGTGAAAAATTTAATTTTACGCAAGGATAAAATAATATAGCAAAAAATAACAAGATCCGTCAAAATCGGCTCAGCCATTTTCAAGTTTGTGAAGACCACTACCTACCCTGACTCGGAAAGCAGTTAATCGGGCAACTATTTATAATCTTTTTTCGCGTACTGGTGATGTGGGCTCTTGATCTATAATTTGTATGGTATTTCAGTGTTGATTTATTTTAAGGTGTATTTTTATGGATGAAATAAATGGTATAGGTACCCATTGTATTGCTACAGATTTTTATTTATTGTTCCTCATTATTGTTGAAATTACTTTTATTGATAGAAGATACGCTAGATAAGTAGGTTTGTAGAGTTTCATGGCAATATATACAGTAGTTTAGTGACTTGGTGTTAAAAAAAAAAAAAGGTCAGAGATCAAGAATATGAAAGGTCATGACTGCGTTCGAAAACTGAAAAGTGCTGGGCGCATTTTTCCCACGTCACCTAGACATTTTTGTACGGTCTGTCTTTATCTCTCCACAATCATATTGAGCTTTGCTAATTTTATAGCAAGCGGGCGCACGAATACAAAACTGTTTCTCCGCCTTTATTCCACAGAACACTATTATTAGGTACTCATACTTTCGTGTGCGCACTTTGTATTTAAGTTTGTATTCGACTTTAGTCTATGGTCTGCAATTCCTAAATTGATTACTATTGTCACTGTCAGTTTGACTTTTGTCATGTTGGAAGTAGGAAATTCCGAGGTGCCTGGTCAATTGTTTAGCTTTGTTTTAAACATATTATTTTAAATTAAAGTGATTTTTTATTAAGAAATGGACTAATGTGGTTACATTCGGCTCTAAGGTAGTAGATACTTCTGTGCGTCGACACGTAAAGTGCGATAAATAGATGTTATAAGTGAAAATGTCTCCGAATAGGTGCGATGGGTTACTTGCAAAGGTGGATTTTCCACTTTACACACTTCAGACCCTCACGAATCGACACGTCCTAGTTGCTGGAGGCGGAGGAGCATCGAACACGGGCGTCGCAAATGGATTCGTAAGTGTTGACATTGATTTTATAAGCAAAACATGAGTGCGTAAGCTAGCAATTCATATTTCGACACGCCTCAGCTGTTTTGTAATAAACACTTCCTTCGGCATTTTTTATTTATTTATGTAATAAGCTCATATGTACGTAATCCTATATTTGTGTAGCAACAGCCTTCGACTGTCCCATTGCTGGGAAAAGGCTCTTGTCATAGGAAAGAGCTTAAAGAGCTCATATGTGGCCTCTGAATATTTGCCTAGATATTTTTAATGCAAAGTAATAAAAACAAATACAATTTTTACAATTGTATATTGTAGGTATATAGATTTGATAGAAATCAGACACGTTTTTTACAAATTATCAAAATGACACTGCACAAGCAATCAGACCTGTCAGCACAGCATAGTATCAATAAATAGGGATAGAACAAACAGGGGATCTCTTGTCCTCTATCACACATGCTCTTAAGATTTAGGTTTGTAACCTATAATAGATTAAAATACAAAAAGTATATCAAATGCTCAGTAAAAATTCATACTACCTAATGATTATAGGGTAAAAGGAATTACAATATGGATACATAATAATTGAGTTTTCTCATACAGATACTTCAATGTTATTATTTTTTTAAATGCTATAATTTTGAAAATTCGGAGGTTCATTACCTCTGAATTTTCTAGAGCAAATAATCAAAAAGAATCTACAGCTTGTAAATGTATAATTTTCAGGAAATATTTGAACTATCACACAATGGAACCAGATTTGTTGCTGAAGAGGTGATGCGGTATGAAACAGGGCCCAATGTTGTCATGACATGTTCAGTTCGGAACTCTCAGAACCGTATATACTTAGCTGCAGGTCAAGAAAGCCATTGTCAGTTATACAAAGTAAATGTGAAGATGGTAGACGCCGCAGAGATGCGTCGCGGGAGTTTCAGAGCGGAGAACGGTCTGGTGCGCCGTCGACGCACAATATCTGAGAATGACAACATATCAAAGATGGAAAGAGAGAAGCGAAATCATACAACTGATAAGAGGATGTCATTTGAAATACGGCCATGTGATAGCGTACAGACAGATTTTGCGTAAGACTTAATTTTCTTTTTTTGTTAAATCTTATTTTGAATACAATTTTCAAATAGTGGCTTTTAGTGTGCCACTGCCAAAACTAGCAATTTTGATTTTTCAATTCATTTTTTTGGTTTTTTTTATCAGCTGTTTTGGTGATTTTTGCGATTTATCAGGTGTTTAGGGTTTTCCAATTTTGTTTTTGTTCTTCAACCACCACTGCATTAAGGCGAAAAAAACAAAAAAATCAAGCAGATTTTGAGTTTTTGTCAGACTAACTAACAGCTTTTTTTTTATAAATATAGATTAGTGATTAGTTCCATTGTTTATTTCAGGAAAGATCCCCTACAGAGGGTGGTTACAATTAGTCATAATGGTAAGGTAATGGCCACAGGCGGGATAGATGGTGTGGTCAGGATATGGTCCTTTCCTAAAATGCAGCTACTGTTTGAGTTACAGGGACACACCAAAGAGGTAAGTTATGCTGTATGCTTTCATACTAAGCCCTGTATTTATTTATTTATTAGGTATTCTAACAATATACATATTATCCATTCAAACACAGACATACAAAAACACTGCAACATTAACTAATATGTATATCAATAACAAGCATACACAACATTCAATAAAAAAAATCTGGATCTATAAGATCATGCTCTGATTTAGCTCATACTCAAGATAGGAGTTAAAACGAGACATGAATATGTTCTGACATAAATCTGTCTCGTTTTATCTGTGTGAGAGTGCAGTCTATAGGTTTAAGCCTAAGTGTGGTAGATTATTTTGCTTTGAATATTTATGATTCGCTGTTCATTTTGACAGCAGCGCGCGGCAGCATGTGCCGTTCAAGCTAGCCTACAATATGTCTAGTAATTAGTTAATTACTATTGTGTCTAGAGTTGAATATTTTTTTGATTATTTCAAAACAAAAACATCTTTATTTTTCAATGGGTATTTCTGACTGAGATTATGTCTTATGATAATATAATAATTATAATCTGGATGCAACTGATGGTATGTTAGTTACTGTTTAAATTCAAATGAAATTAGTTAACTAAAAAAATTGATATGATTTGTAAGAACATATTATAGAACAAAGTTGTGGTAAGAGCACATAAGCAGAGCATGTAATTTATATATGTAAATGTCTTACAGAATTAATTCAGTATAATTGTGATGCACTGGAAAAATACATACAATATTAAAACATAATAAACACCTTGGCAAAGTTGATTTATGGCATATAAGACCTTAACAAAGTCCTTACAAATAACATTGATATCAATGCTTTACTTATAGTTCTTGGTATATTTTCTTGTGTCTTATATATTTATTATAATTGCTGTCTAGTTATAGTATAACAATAGAGGTTTTAGTATAATGCAAGTGAATCCAAGCAAAAATCTTACGATTGATAAAAATTTAAAAAAAAAATGACACCACTATGGTTCTGCCATTGACATTTGGAGAGAAAAGGCGAACATTGGTCATGTTCAATTTTTTTTTAAATGAAGCCAAGCTGAAGTTGACTTATATCCTCCTGTCCTCTCCAAATAAGCGGAAAGCTTGTGCCAGCAGTGGATCTTCTTTTTCTTCCCTTTTTCCCATTATTTGGAGTCGGGTCTCCTCACTTTTTTGCGCCAAGTCGTTCGATCTTGGGTTGTCAGTTCAGTCAAGGTCTCTCTTAATATTAGACCACTAGGTCGATAGCGGGCGGCCCTTACCTCTTTTTATATTATTTAAGCCTCAATTGCCTAACGGTTAAAGATGCGGACTGAAAACTGAATGGTCGCAGGTTCGAATCCGACCCGTTGCACTATAGTCGTACCCACTTCTAGCACAAGCTTTTCGCTTATTGGGAGGGGATAGGAAGATATTAGTCAACTTCAGCTTGGCTAATATTCTTTTTTTAATAAAAAAAAATATTAAAAAGAAAATACTTCCAGTTGGACGACCTGGACTTCAGCCCGTGCGACCGGCGGCTGGTCAGCATCGCCAAGGACGGGCAGGCGCTGTTGTGGGACGCGGGCGCCAGCGCGGCGCCGCTGCTGGCGCTCACGTGCCAGCCGCCCAACGGCACCAAGTACCTGTTTCGCCGCTGCAAGTGAGTCAACGTATTGTTAGGGGGCCCATATATGGTCAAACATATTTGTAAAATACGTAAAATTTGTACGTGTTTTTGTTACGGTTTTGTTTGAACAAGGTCATCAAACACCAGCACACCCAATCAAACACCTGCGTTTCCGTTTGTTTGACCGTGTACGGGCCCTATTACTTGTTGGGACTCCGTGTGTCGATTCTCTAAAAATGATTGCATCAGCGTATTCGCAATGGCCTCTGATTGGCTGAATTTATGGCGTTCTTGCTGCATCAATACATTTAAGGGCCCGTTGCCTGAGTGGCCGTTTAAAGTTAAGTTAAAGTTGTAACCGCGGCTACATTTGACTTTAACTTTTACCGTTACCGAGCTCTGACCTCCATTATAGGCGTTGCACAACGCCAATTTTGACCCCCGTCAAAATTAACTTCAGCTAATGGGGCTGCCAGTAAAATGATGATTCCCTTCTCGGTTTTTTAGTCTTATTATGTTGAATTATTTTATCAACATGCAACATTATGCTGAAATAACAGTCAGTGTTCTAGTCTGTGATTATGTGATAGTTGTCTTTTCATCTGTGTTTGTTGATTGTCAACACGGAGTGATTACATTCTCTTGGATTGTCAACTAAAAGACTTTTGTCGAAATCGGTCGAAATAGTCATTTTATTTAGTTTTATTACAAAGAAAAATAATATGGATGTTAATGCAAAGTAAGTGACACTGATCACGGAAAAAGGGATTTTTCACAGTATTATAAAAAAGCGTTCACACACACTGGTCCCAACTTATTAACATGTGCCCGATAGAGCATGTGAAGGATCATTTTATAAATATATCAATAAATGATGATTTTAAACCACAAACTGTGAGTACCTGTTTATATTTTAACTAGACTATCTCGGAACTTCGTCCGTGTGGATTAAAGGTTTTTAATTTTCGCAGGAGCTCTCATTTTCCGGGATAAAAATGTGTTAACTACTGAGCCGATTTTAATGAATGAGGTATCAATCGATTCAGTCCAGGTCGGTCCAGGTGACACAGGTTACATTATACACAAACAAAATCAATATGCCTACCAAATATTTTATGGTAATTAATGGTAATTATGAATAAAATACCATACCAAAATCAAGACTGTAAATCATTGACTATATCACAACTCAAAACACTGGACGGATCATACTGATTGGCATACAGATATGTATAGCTATTATGAAGTAGGCATCTGCTAAAAAAAGGGGTTTTGATAATTCAACCCTTAAAGAGGGAAAATAGAGTTTTAAAAAATTTAACTTGATGTGAGCGAAGGTGCAGGCAAAAGCTGGTTTGTAATTATTTATTTTTACAGGTGACTGAGGAGTCAATTGGAACTGAATATTCAGACTTAAAAGAAAGGAAGTCACATTTATTAACAATAATACAGAAATAGTAAGGAAATAAACCATTTTTTGGTACTTTGTTGTACATACATACATTGTAAGCTAAATAAAAGATTTTAAATAGAGGTTTTTCTTTTATTAAAAAACATATTCTAAATATTTACAATACTGATACAATGTTATAATTTAATTAGATATTCAATAGTAACAGTGTCTTTAAGTACATAACTTATTGACAATATCTAAAGAGCTGTTGTTAATTAAAATATGTAATAACTAGCTAATTCAGCCAGTGGTAGATTCATTGACGATTCAAAAGTGCTTGTAAAAGTTTATTTGAATAAAAAATATTTCTATTTCTATTTCTATTTCTATTCCCGCGACTTCGTCCACATGGAAAATTTTATAGAGTGACTTGCAACTCCACGAGAAGTTATGTTCTCTATCTCCGATAATACTTATTAGACCTTCACCAAAATTGAAAAAAATACTTCTAATAGTACACACATTATATTAAAAAAAGAAATATCAAATTCAGTTTACAGTGGACAAAGTTATGGAGCAAAATCAACAAAAACTTTTATCCCCTATCCCGGATAAACCCGTATTTCGTTTATCAGGATAAAAAGTATGCTATATGTTGATCCGGAGTACTAGCTATCACTATACCAAATTTCATTTAAATCTGTTCAGTAGTTTTCGCGTGATGCGCGCACAGATAGACAGACAAAAAATTCAAAAAAAATTGTTTTGGGCTCAGTATCGATACTATAATTAAAGCATCCTCCGAATAAAATTTTCAAAATAAATATATTTAATGTATGGAATTCGTCCCGTTACACAACACACATTAACAGTTTTATCACTAACACTACAGCCGACGAGCAGCTAGCTCGGTGGTTTGCGATCCGCTTCCACAAGAGCCTTCAATTCTTCATTATCAACTTTGGTCTCCGGCTGTCCACGGAGCTTGTTCTGCAGGTCGAAATTTCCAGAACGAAAACGTTGGAACCAAAAACGCACTGTTTTCTTTTGCGACACCACCACCATACACATCATTAATCCCTCGAGCCGTTTCTGCACCACATTGAAATCGACGATTTCTGGTGAAGAGTCGACAAGAAACTCTGCATTTGCTCCTGCTGCTTTGTTTTACTTGATCTGCTACGGACATTGATTGATTTGTGTAATGATTTTTTTCCTTGGAAAAGATATTCTACCCATTATATTTTCTTCATCACTGGAACTCTCATCTTCAATTTATTTTGCGAATAAATACTTCGGAAAATACTCATAGATAAGATTACTTATTTTATTTGTACTTTTAACAAAATAACAAACTGTCACAATCCATCAAAAATATTGATATATGTCCATTGAAGTTTTATTTTGAGGTTAACTTGACCGTAAACCCTTGCATTCGGCCGGTAAGGTTTAAGGCTAAAGTTAAAGTCAAAAGTTAACTAAAAAAGGACTCGTGCAACGCGATTTGCTTGTTTCGGCTGTCACATTTAGCTTTAAACTTAACTTAGCCGTAACGTAACCGTGCCGGCCACTCAGGCAACGGGCCCTTAAACAATAGCAGGAGGGTACCAGCTAATTTGAGGTCATTGCGATCGTTGCATTGATGCTATCATTTTTAGAGAATTAACACGCTGGATCCGAATAATATACCAGCTGTTAACAGAAGAACGTGTATTTCAATCACACAATCTCACATCTCTAAAGTTCACTTATTTATTTCACACTTGATCGCTTTAAGTTAAATCTTCTGACAGCCTGATCGCGGCGCTTTGATGCCTGTACGTATGTAATTCCAATATAAAAGCGAACATTCTAGATTGCTCTACTAAAACAATAGTTTACAAAACCGTTTATAAACAAGGGAAACTTTTAGGAAAGAAACTATTTAATTCAATCATTACAATTGAAATAGTAGAAATACTAACAATAGGCCATTATTAAATGTGACAAAAGTTATATTTCGTATTCATCCTCCAAGATTAGTGAGATATACTTGTAGTATCGTGTAGATACGACCACTTTTACACGTTAGTTGAGGGGCTGAGGGTAGCTGAAAATAAAATTTAACTCGCCCTCCCTCACGGCCGATAGAAGGCCCGGCCCGCACCCCTACTTATAAAGTGTAAAAGTGTTCTTACATAATTTTTAGGTTCGGGGAAATAGAAGACAGGAAGGGCGAGTACCGCATGTTCACGATCGCCAATCCGCTGGCCCGCTCGGGCAAGCAGAAGGGCCTGCTCCAGCTGTGGGAGCCCAGCAGTGGGCAGCTGCAGCGCTCCGTGCTCATCGCGGAGTCGCTGTCGGCGCTGGCCGTGCGCGACGATGGGCGCTTCGTGGGCGTGGGCACCATGTTCAGCGGCTCCGTCGATATCTACATCGCTTTCAGTTTACAGGTGAGGCAAACTAATCTTTATTATAAATGCGAAGGTGTGTTTGTTTGTCCTTCAATCACGCTATAACGGAGCAATTGATCGTGATTTTTTGCTTGGGTATATTTCAGGACCTGGAGAGTGACATAGGCTGCTTTTTATCCCGAAAAATATAAGAGCTCCATTTTAAAGACGAAGTCGCGAGCCTCAACCAGTAAATAAATATATCCACATGGTGGATTCATTTGACGATTTGAAAGCACTTTGTAAAAGTTTTTTTGAATAAAAAATTGTTCTATTTCACGGGTCCTAAGAATAACAGGTTGGTCTTCGTGAAATAATCTACGAAAAAATAATAAGTAAGAAAATCTAATTCAGAACAATCTTCAATCCAAAACGACGTATGATTCAAAACACGAATCATACGAATCACTTCCGAGGTTACAGATAGACATGCTTGGAGATCGGTTCAAATTCAGAACGAAAGCAATGATTGGTTCGCGCGCGTGCTGCTATGTTAGCTATGACAGTTGAGTCATTGGACGATGTTATGAAAATTTGACGTGCAAGAAAAATGACCAACTGTTGACGTGCTATTTCTGTTTTTAATCCCCGCCTCTAACGGCTTAATTTTAATCTCCATCCACTTCGGCGCAATTTTTGTTGGGGTCATTTTTTTAACGCAGTTAGACTTCCTTACTTATTATTTATTCGTAGGAAATAATAGAGTAATTAGAGTTGTCTCCCCCAGCGCGTGCTGCACGTGTCGGGCGCGCACGGCATGTTCGTGACGGGGCTGCAGTGGGTGGGCGCCAAGGGCGGCGCGGGCGGCGCGCTGCGCGGCCGCAGCGAGGCCGCGCTGCTGTCCATCTCCGTCGACAACCGCCTCGTCGTGCACACGCTGCCATATCCGAGTCAGTATACCCACCCAACTACCCACTTAATGAAATGAAATGAAATGAAATGAAATGAAATTTATTTGCTGAATATGAGTACATAGATGTTTCACAATCATAATAATTAAACGACCTTCATATTCTACTAGATAGCATGCAAATATTCAATACTCATCAGGATTGCAAACATACAATCTTACAATACTTCGCAGCAGTCCGGCTGCCCCATTTGAAAACCTAGTAAGTGTGATTGACAAAATTTTACAGGGGCCAAAAAGCATGTTTTATTGATGGCTTAGCGAAGTAATAAATATATCCAATAAAAGCTTTCAAAGTAGTTTATTTACGAAATTTTAATTTACCAACAGATACTGAAGAGTTCAGAAGGGCTACCACGAATATGTTTTTTGGTTTCCTTTAAAATTTTGTCAATCACACTTCCTAGGTTTTGAAATGGGGCAGTCGAGCTGTCCCTATACAAATTACAATTTAAAGCGCTCAATTTGAGATACGAATTTCTCTGGAACTAAAATTGCAAATGATTTCATAACCAACCTCTGAAATCATAGATAAATTATAGAGGTTGGTGTGCCATTTGCAATATTCAGGTGGACAAAATTGGAACTAAGAACTATTTTAAAATATTCCGCTCAATTCTTGTATTGGTTAAATGTCTACAAAATATACTTAATAGCATGAGAATCTGTAACTCTAGATTATTATTGTTTTTTTTTAATTTCAGGTACTCTGCCAGTATGGGTTGCCATCTTACTTATTATATTTGTACTATTCTGTACCTTCTGTGTATGTTCGTATCTAGGCATATAACGAATATTATATTTATGTATACTATCTTAATTAATTAATTATAATTATATTGTCAATAAAATATATTTACTTGTAAGAATGTCGGGATGCTATAGGTTAAATAGAAAATTGGTGAACATCAAGTTATTAGTATAATAATAATTATTGTTATTCTGTATGTTTGTATAAATAGAATCAATTAAATGAAGGATTTGAAGTTGGCTTTGGAACTATTATTTAACTTGTCCCAACTCAAACCCGTCTTGTTCAATCAGTTGGGATAGTATAAGATTTAATTCGATGACATTAGCGTCAAAGTAAAATGAACCGTAACACTATTGAGTTAGTGCTCAATTTTGTGCATGCATTTTTATACTTTTACGGATACAATCCAAATTAAAATCGGTTGTACTGAAAACTGTGACTATTAATGAATACATTTAAGGCTTATTTTACTTTGATGCTAATGTCAACGAATACAGTCAAACTTATACTTACCCTGCATGCAATTCTCCGCGATATGGGTTGAATGTACACTGCCATACCCCTTCCAAGTGAAACCGCTACCATCTTAGACTGCATGTCACTTGCCATCAGGTGAGACCGCAGTCAAGGACTATCTTGTCATCGAATAAAAAAAGTCTGTTCTCTCCCTGATGAGTTATGCTGAGATCTATAGAGCGAGCTCCGACTCAAAATACAGGTTATAATGAGACACAAACATGCTGGCATAAATCTGTCTCGTTTTAACTCTGTCTTGATTCTGAGCTGAGTGAGAGTGCGGTAGATTAGGGATTGGGGGTGAGATTTAAATGAAAATTCAATTTTTTATAACATTTAATTATTACATCAAAACAAATAACATATAGATGATTATGATTATCGTAACCCGCGGCAAGTTGCATTGAATAAAGACCGACTAGAGATCTACGCTACGCAGCACACAACAAAATATCTTTCGTAAATCGTACATTTAATTTCATGTTCGTAAAATACAAAATGGCTTGCACAAACTTTTTTTAATTTTCACATAACATTTTAGTCCGCTCGCACACTGCATAACTTCCACGCAACTAATACGTATTTTGCTACATGATTGTTCACTGCTTTAAGGTCCACAACAGTTCTTCGTTTCAACAAAATGCATTTTTAATCGAATGCTTGCTTAGATATAATTTAAAAATAAAAATTGGAAGACTGATATGACATAGTTTGCCGCCACGTAAGATGAAGCACAACAATAAATTATGATTTTGTATTTTAATAACATTTATACTCTGTTATATTTTGATGATTTTAAGCCAATAGCACAAAAATGTCATGAATCTGATGCATCAAAAACTCGTAAAACACGGTTTCTTACATGAACCTATGGTTTTTTAACTTACGTGACAGTTATGGTAAAGTACTCTAGGTACTTAGTGAGGTACCTAGAGTATACTACACATATTGGAAAAATGTGATGCTTATGACATTGCCGGCTTGTGTGCTTTTTTAAATTACAATTTTTACAAAAATAAACTTGCTTTGGCCACGTAGGATCAATATAATTTTTATATAATAAAAAAACATTATCATAAACAGGTCCATAAATTTGTGTTAGACAATAAGAGAAACTCAATAAATTCATTCTAAATAACAATATAATACAATATAATTTTATAATTCGTTGTTTCATAACATTATTTAAATAGGTACTTATTATACTCATTCAAAATCAATCAACTAAATAAGTGGCTTCAGATTAACAAGTTATATAACATTGTAACACTTACTTCTCTTTGAAATTGTTTTTATTAATATAACAGTATTACAATAATAAGTTTGTTATGTTACTGTTTATTTTAAACATTATAACATATCAGACGAAGCGTCTAAGTGAACTCCCTTTTAGAATTTATTCAATAATATTTTACAATCAAGAACTTGCTATTCATATAAAAAATTACTGAAGATTAGTTATTTTTTCATTTAGAAATTGAATTTAATAGTAAGCCATTTTAATTTTTAATTGCTTCCATATTATTTTAACTGAATGAGCTAAGTATATAAACTATAATTTTCACATAATAATATTAAACATTATTGAGCCTTAGAACTTTATTTAACAAGCCAATTGACGCATGGATATAAACAATAATTATGGATTTATAGGTATCTAACTATGTTTTTTTAATATAATTTTTCTTTCTGAGTTTGTCTCATTTATTCCTACATGAACTATAGACCCGATTGAAGAGATTCAACGGTGGTAGATAAAAATTTGATATTTTATGTGGCAACATTTTTACTTCATAGCAAAAGTTTGTATATGAAAATTTATACTAATTTTGTATACATATATGTAATGCTTTTATGCCTAAAAACTGTTGTAAATCAGATATTTTATACGTAAGTCGTGATCTAATATATTATAGATATTTAACTATTGTATACTTGTATAATAATCGTGTGCTTTATTTGTATAATTGGTATATTGTTCGAGTGGTCCCTATGTCAGTGTATATAAGTATAAAATAGAACAGGTAAAAGTCAAAAAATTAACTATTCCAGTATCATCCCATTAGTCTCAAAACTGAATTTACACGACTGCCGGCCTTTTCACACTGTGCTCTGTATAAAAAAGATTTTGACTCATTTTAGTCGATCTATTTAGCTTAGTTTTTGTGAGAAAAACATGGTATCCAATAATATCGGTTAGTTATTCCGCAATATATTTAGTTTATTTATTTATTTTGAAAATGGACGCTAGTTTTTTTATATACACATATTTAAAAGGTCCCGACGTCAAATGCAAGATTTAGGTTTTTTTTTATAGATTCGTCATAAAAATATTGATCTCTAAAGTAGGTAGTTACAGTAGGTATTAATGAAAAAGTGCATATATAGGTAATTGCTGAATGTATTTGTAGAGATGCATATTGAAAAAATGAAATGAAATGGCGGCTATGAACATGACATTTTATTACAAGTATTTGACAAGTATGCTAATCTCCGTTGAGCCTCTTTCAAGCCACTAACGCATTGTGCTGGCTTGGCACTTCTTCAGTCTCAAGACAGAGTTAAAACGAGACATTTATGTCAAGATCATATTTGTGTATCGTTTTAGCTCTATCCTAAGTCAGAGCACTGTAAGATCTCAGTATAAGAAAAGCCAATAGGTAACCAAAACAGAAAGAGGTATAACGGACGCATACATACCCAGAATATCGTTAATACCTGGTACAGACCTACTGTCAATGAGACAGGTATAGTGTGCGAGTGAAAGGGCATATATCATGGCCGCCATTTTATATTCGGACTTTTGGGACGTGTGATTTGTTTATTTAATTGATTTTTATGACGAACCTTATCTCGTGGGCCAAAAGGACCCGGTAACATCGAACTCGTGACTACACTCCCATTTTACACCACAAGTACACTAAGGCTACACACAGTAAATGGCACATTATAATATGTAGCATTCGATTTTATTTATAAAAAATTAACTTCGAAATCATTACACTAAGTTTATTAATAACTAATTAATAATAATAATAATATGTAATCTTTGCTCTATTATATCAGTACTGTTGTCCTTATGGTCTAAGAGCTCGCAACGTTTTCGAGAAAGAATTTCGGGATATCCAATTTCTATATCCTTTAAATATCCACCTCAATGGAGCAAACTTTTATAGGCGAAAATTGTCAATCGAACCGCGAAGAATATGACATTCTATTATTTTATTAATTGCAAAATTTATAAGTAGGATATTAAGATCTTAAAATTAAAAAAAAAAAAAAAAGTAAGTTACAATTTGCCGTAAACTGGCGCACAATTTTTTTAAAGTAGAATAGTAGATATGCATTAAAGTTAAATATACTTAAATAGTCAAATTGAATTGGATCGATCGCGAATTGAATTGGACAAATACAAAACATGAAATTCGTGAAATTGGAAACGTTGCTAGGTCCCGTACCACGAGGCGGAAGGTACATTACATAACGATTTGGAACTCGATCGCGACTCGAAAATATCACAACACACAACAACACTAGGTGCTACCAGTTTTGGAAATATTTACTTACCCTGTTGCGTTTTACGCACCTATTTTATCTTATGGTGAGATCTATAGAGCGCGCTCTGACTTAGCTCGGACTTAAGATAGAGTTAAAATGAGACACAAATATGCTTTAACATAAATCTGTCTCTTTTTAACTCTGTCTTGAGTCTGAGCTGAGCGAGACTCCGGTTTATAGATTTCAGCCTCAGTTCCCAAATTCATTAACGAAGAGTTGTTGCAACACTTTTTTATTTCAAAAATCCCGATTTTTCAACAAAAAAAAACGTGTTTAAAAGTTTCAAATGGGGTCAAATCTTTGTAATAGTAGGGGTCTTTATATAGTAGTTTTCTGTGAGTTTAGTTTTTAACTAAGGCGATTTTTTTCTCCATACGTCAATCGTCATGTAATGTCGCCTTGGTCTTAACTTAAACAATTACCTAGCTAATGTTAAGAACATAACTATAGTCTTGCTATCCACTGAAATGCTATTAAAAATATAAGTCCATAATTACAAATTTACTTACATACAATTTTCATATACTTGGAAAATATATTTTTTAATCAATCCTTGAAATATACAATCATAGCTTGGGATAAATTTATTGAACATTTTGAAAAAAAAAAAGAAAACAAACCATTAGATTCTATCCTGCCAATTTAATTTAGGGATTGTATACAACAGAATGGGTACCATTGCTTTACATATATTTCAAAGTAGGCAAATACTTAAAAAAAAATTTAAATTACCAGTCAGTGGACATTAAGACTAACACATTCATAAAGCTATTTGTCTGTACCGCTATATTTATATTCTATACGTAGATATATATTTCATTATCCAATAATAACATATGTATTATGTACCTACATAAAGGTTGGACCTATTGACATGTAAAAGTACATACTGTAAATATTACCAGTAGGCATTTAAAAATTAAAATATATCTATTAATTAAAAATATAGCGTGTACAGACATTAAGCATATTTAATTAATACAAGCGATGTAACAAATTTCTTAAAAATCACTTTTCATTATTTTATACTACTTATGTAATTAGTGGCAGTTCATTATAATGTATGGGTATAATGTACGTATATTATTAATTTATTTATTTATTATGTACCTAAAAGTTCCTTTTAATAAAAATAAATATACATCCTCGATATCACATTGACAAATTAAAACTGCTATAACATCGAAATGCAAATACATACCTATACGGGTAGGTATGTTTTATTTATAAAAATTACGAGTAAAAATTATATGAAAAGGATTTTCAAGATGGCCGCCACGCCGCACCTCAACAACATAACAACATAAATACAAAGCTATTCATTATTTACACGATAATTCGAAATTTAATCCTTAAACGATCATACACATCGCAACACTTATAGATTTAAACTAGAAACTCACGAAAATACATACAGTTATCTTTTTTTAGGAGTTTACTACAACGTTTAACAAAGCACCAATGGAACTTTCTAGAAAGCGGATTTTGTTACGGGCGAAATCCGCGCGATGGGCGAACTTGACACTGCCCAAAATTGGACAATATCTGGGCAGAGCGCCGAATGTCTGAATGATATTTTAATTTTATCATATTGACGATAAATAAGCGCTTAAAAGGCACCGAAACGCCAACAAACTGGGCAGACTCGAACACCTTGCATATCATGCGGATTTCCCTGTAACTATTATAATACAATTACAATAATCCGAAAAAGTTATATAAAATTATATGAGATTTACTATTTACATGCAACAGTCTTTAACTTAAACTTGCATCTACTCAAAACTGTCTTAGAGACTCTAGTGTAATTGTTCACGTACAAAACAATACAATTACAGGAAAACTTACACTCGAGTACATGTGTTATAAAATACACATTAGGGGAAGTCGGCCCACGACGACTTTTTGCATCGATTCAGTAGCGATACAATCACAAAAAGACCACGATACAGTCGCAAGTCGTATACTTTCGCCCGCGTCACAACGACTTTGCGTCGCTACTATCGCGTTACAGCATCGATACAGTCGCGGGTCGTATACCTTCGCCCGCGTTACGATTCTGCATCGCTACTATCGCGATACAGCATCGATACAGAAGCGATGTACTGACTACCTTGTGAACGCCTGCGGCACCCCGCTCTTCATTCACCCGATGTCTTCCGACGCGTTAGTAACGATGCAGAAGCGATGCTGAATCGATACAATGCGATTGTATCGCTTCTGAATCATTTGTCGCGCGTTGCAAATGCGACTAACCACCATTAGCGATGCAGACGTTAACGAAACGCGCGACTGAATCGCCGCAAGTCACTGTGGGCGATCTCCCCTAGTTTTGAAGCAGATTTTGGTATCAAGTTCACATCCGCTGGTGGTTTGCGTAACAGTACGCCGTAAATTCCCCCAATCATTTGCCCTGTAATACTGTCACATGTATTAATTGACCCAAACGCCTCACAATGTTACGTTTGCCCGACGCACCCTGTCCTTTGAACTATTCAACCTGTCGTTAAGTCACCTAGCAACCTTGTTACTTGTCAAAAATTGAATGGACTTTCTTGACAACGTTGCTAGGTAAAGTATCGATAGATTACAGATATATTGGATACAGGAACCGGGTGTTAGACTAGTGCGATATTCCGACCAGATAGTACCTCGTTACAAAGATATCTATTCCTAGTAAACTTTCGAAATAACGTCGATGAAATAAGATCAGTTGGATCTATCGGCCGGAATATCGCATTTGCTTAGAACGGCATACAAGCCTATCGGGCAATACCTTTTTTTTCTCTCGTAATCACATTTTCGCTCAAAATCGAGCATCATTAAACAAGCATAATATTCTGTCACACAGAGAGATTATATTGGCTTACACTACGCTAGTAACACTTATTAATTCATATAAACTGCTTTGAGCCCGGTACTCGCTAGAAATGCATTAGTGCGGCGCCCCTCACACTGTAAAAGATGCGTTAAATTAGTTATTTACAAGTTAAACATATCAACTAAATCGTGGCAATACAAGTAAATTAATTAATCTTTCTAAGAGTTAATTGAAATACTTTTTTTATAAGAATAAATAAAAATTACGGTCGATTAAATCAGTTCACTAAAAATATCGGTGCAAGAAGTCTAAAGACGGCTTGATCTATCGCTCCATTTGAACAGCAAGCGACGAATTCGATCACATACTAACTACAAAAATATTTTATAATGTATTTAAAATTGTCAGATCTAATTTCTCAAGCTAAATGAATGACTCATGGTCGTGCACTCGCTTGGCGGTCAGTCGGTCGGAACTAGTAGTAGCAGCGTAGCTGGCACTCACCCTGGTCGAAGGTGCTGGGGTTGATGTAGGACAGCAGGTCGCTGTCGCTCATGTCGGTGAGGCCCTGCACCGGCGCCGTCATCTCCTGCGACACGGCCTGCGACACGGCGTGCGACACGGCCTGCGACACGGCCTGCGTGACGGCCTGCGACACGGCCTGCGACATGGCCACGAGCGGCGTGTCGCCCGCCGCCGGCTCGGGCGGCGCCGCCTCGCTCTCCGTGGTGAGGATGTTGGCCGTGTTGATGGCGGACGTGACCAGCGCGTTCATCGTGGAGTCGGACGTGAGGATCTCCGCCGCCGCGTTCAGGATCATGGACTTGACGGCGGCGGGCGGCGTCTTGACCGACGACGGCAGCTCCGGCATCATCATCAGCTCGTCGGGCATGGCGGCGCCCGGCGCGGCGCCCGGCCCGCCCAGCAGCGCGTCGGGCGGCGCGCCCGGGCTCAGCAGCGCGTCGGTCGCGTGCGCCGCGGGCGAGCAGGACGAGCCGGACGAGCCCGACAGGTGGTCGTCGACGCGCGAGTTGACCAGCTCGTCCAGCTTGGCGGCGTCGGCGGGCAGCATGGCGGCCGTGGCCTTCATGGCGTCCTCGACGAGCGCGTCCATGTGCGCGCTCTGCCGCGCCAGCCGCTGCGTGATCTGCGACGCCTCCATCTTGGTGATGGCGCCGAACGGGTTGAAGCCGTCGTCGCGGCCCGGCGGCGGCGCGTCGAACGCCAGCAGGCGCGGCTCGCCGGCCGGCAGCAGCAGCCCCGGCGGCAGCGCCTTCATGTCCGCGTCCATGGCGCCCATGGCGGCCTTGGACGCCACGAGCTGCCGCATGGGGTCCAGCGGGTGCTCGCCGTAGATCTGCGTGGCGGGGTCGGAGTTGAAGATGGCGGCGGTGACGGACTCGACCATCTTGTCGGTCTGCACCTGGTTCTGGATGGCCTGCAGCTGCTGCGTGAACGAGGCCAGCGTGGCCGGCGACTCGCGCGGCGCCGAGCCCGGCGACAGCTTGATGGCGTCGTAGCCGCCGCCGAAGCCCACCTGCGCAGTCGGGTTTACTGAACACGGCCGGAATTACATAAGCACGCAAAGGCTAATAATATCAACATGTGCCACTATCAAAACTGCTTTGCGACTAAGTGTTAGCTGTACATACATTGAAACTTAGTAAAGAAAGCTATGAAGCTCGCCGAGTGCTGGAGGCTCGATACCGACCTGCTGCGGGTCGCGCGGGTCGCGCGCGCCGGTCTCGGCCTTGAGGCGCAGGTCGACGCCCAGCTCGTCAGCGCGCGGCTCGTCCTCGCCGTCCGCGCCCTCCAGCAGCGAGTGCTGGCTAGACTCGTCCGCCACCTGCCGACACAGTGCTCATCGCTCAATCACAAGCAGATTTGTGAACGTATTGACTGAGGTTCGCGACCACACCTCTCTCATTAATTACATATAGTGTAGGGGTTAACTCGGGATAACAATGCGGCGGCTCCCGTGTCCAATATTCCATTTTGACATATCTAATCCAATTTTTAAAGAAATATTTCCCTTTTTTTACTACAAAACATTCGTATATGATAATTAGGTATTATTGTCAACAAATAACTCAAGTGTTCTTTGAAACTACACTGTAACACATTCAATTTAACGAAATTATAAAAAAAAAGCTTAGCTGGAATATAAAAAGTCCATCGCATTAGTTTCTTTGAAAAATGACACATTAAAACTAAGTCTCAACTTTTTCGGAACAAAATTACATACCTCACTTTTGAGTCCGAGGGGCGAGTGAGGATCGGGCACGATGATGGATGGGCGCCTGGGGGGCGTCTGCGGCGGCGGCATGAGCGCGCCCATGCCGCCCACGCCGCCCACGCTCCAGCACACGGGCACGGGTCGCTCGTCACCTGTACACACGGCACGTTACTCGCGTCCGCAATCCGCTACGACCACCTAGCTGCGTGCCCTACTGCTAAGTCCATTCCAATCGATACAACTCACAAGTCTGTTTGGTACGTTAACGTAAAGGTCGTAACAATGCCATTCAAGTCACCTGAAGCAAGATTGTAACAAACCTACTCGTAACATAATATTAATTAATCTGTAGAAAGACCCAGATATAGAAGAATTCGTTGATGACTTTTTACTTTAGTTTAGTTAGTGGCCCGTATTGAAATTACCTTCCGTCTTAATTAATAGAATTCTAGAATCTAGAATAACCGTGTCTATTAATTAAGACGGAAGACTCATGTGATTTTAATCGCTGATAATGATCTAGAATCTAGATCATGATCAGTGATTAAAATCACATAAGACAACTAAAACTAGTTTTCCTTATTTACCTTAAAAGGTAAAAAAAAATACAATTTTATTATTGATCTAATGATATAATTATTAATACTTGAGATTGTTACTTATAAGTTTTGATAAATACATGATTTAAAAAACATGTTAATTGCTAGCCCGCTTGGGTTTGTCGATGGAAATGGACTTAGAAGTATAATTTCATTTTGGGCACGGTATGCAACTAGCTACGTATGGGGATAGTGTTCCTAGGTTGTGTCACTGAATTGAGTTCTATGTGCAGAGGCATAAGGTAAACAGAAAATTTAAAGTGTCATATTGTTTCTGTGTTCACTTGATTAGAGTATTTTTCGGGGTTAGTGAAATCATGTGCGTTCGCATTAAAATTACTTATATTTAACTAATAATAATAATAATTATAATTAATATTTCATATTTGAACTCTTCTGGATCCTGTTCCACAACATTTACAAAGGTTATGAAAGTTAGCAAGTCGCAATAAAGTGAAAAAAAAAGTCTTTTATTTTTTTACAAAAAAAAAAAAAAAGAATGTCCTTAACATTTTTTTTATTTATGGAACAGGGCCATAGTCAATCGTTGTCGTCCAAGGAGTTTTTGATACATCTGCTTTTTTGCTATAATTTAAAAATAACACAAACTGTTGATCTAAAAAAACTAAAACTCTCAAAAATCTCTCTAAATCGCTAAAAACGAAACATTTTATTTTTGTTGAAGTGTCGGTCCGTAAGTTAGTAACCGCTGAAAGTAATGGAATACAGGTCAAATAACAAAACAAGATGCCAGATATTCTACAATGTGCAATCCATGTAAAGCTTGTATATGCTTATGTGATATTTTAGGAGTGTTTTTGTTATGTTTTTGTCAACGACACATTGTGTGAAAGTATTATGATGTCAAAATTTTGTTAGTATGTATTTTATGTACACATTTATGTAGTGCTTATATGTTATATGTAACGTGTATTTTCTATTTCAATTTAATTTGTTAGAAGTTTTGTACTGATTTAATAAAAAATAATTGTATAACGAAATAATGCAGCCAAATGTTTGGATTTGAGTTAATAATTTATGTTTCGCTTATGTAGTTAACCATAAATTTAGGATAGGTAGCCGCTGCGCTTAGCGGCTATCTATCCTTAATCTACATGTAGAACGAATTCTTTACAAATTGGATTGAAATAGACGTTGAGCTTATGTGTGTTTGTGTAGAGCGTGCGTGTACGCAAAGTGTGTGTGTGAGCGCGTTTGGGTGTTTTAACTGATATGCGAGTGTATTTCCTTGTAGCGATTGTATGTAAATACTTTTTCAATATTGTATATGTCGTGTATTTCTATGTACACATAATATTATGTGTGTGACGTTGGCGTGCGTATGCATGCGTGTTTGTTCTATTTCAATTGAATTTGTTAGAAGTTTCATTTAAGTTTCAAACTGGTTTGATTTTCTGTATGTATTTACTAAGTAAATAAATTTTTTGTGTAACGAATTTTGTTAATAGGAAAAAAAATTTGGAAACAAAACAGTGCGGCCAAATTTTCAGTCTGAAATAAATCTTTGGTCTTCGTGTTAGGTATAGCAATATTCTTTACAAATAGGATTGAAACAGACGCGTGGTGGCGCGTGTGTGTGTTTCACACGTGTGTGTGCGTGTCATGTGGCAGTACCATAGACGCGGTGACAGCGCGGCGGCGTCGCGGCAGCCGAGACCGAGCTCGCTAGACCTAGACAGACCTAGCTTGAACAGAGGGGAAAGAAATTGTACGCATATACGCATCAGTCATTTCTTCTAAACTTGCTTACAACTAAACAACAAGAGTGACACAAAACAACACATTATGTTAAGAGATTCACAACAAATTCACCCGCATGCCGCAAAAGCAAATGTAAACGCATTATAGCTGGCCTTCGTACACTCTGACGTTCAAATCGTTGTTTTTATTTGCCACTTGACAGTTAATAATAAAATATCATATTTTTTAAAATAATAGGATAACGCTTTAAATGTCAAAGAATATCGGCAGCCCAAGCACAATCAGAGTGACAGCCCTTTGTCGCGGCTTTTGCGACGTTTTGTTGATGCAAAGCCGCGACAGATGTGTCGCACCGATTGTGATATATCTGCAGGACCCTGATGCTGATTCGAGTCACAGTTAAAACGGGAAGAGATAAATTTTTCACGTTTTAACTCGGCCTTCGTTCTAAGCAGAATGTGATTTCGATCTATAGATCTAGATCTTAGTCTCGAATGCAACTTTTTGCAAATACTATATATAAAAGTAAGTATATTTATATTTTTGCATCGTTAAGCACTATAACTTCAATGATGTAAGTACTAAGGTAATTCAAAAACTTACACTCAAGACAATCCCGTTTTGTTAAACATATAATGATATCTACAAATAATACACAATTAATGTAATTTCATGTATTTTCAACAATATTATTTGATAATTGAATATCGACTGTTTATTACGTAGGTACATATTTAATTTTTGGTACCATTTAATAAAATATAAGTACTTCCTTTACATTTTTTACATTTCAATTACATTTTTCATTACAATTAGTTCGTTATATTTTGTCTCGCAGTAAAAGCCTTGTTTGATGGTTTTTGTAGCTCGATTGATTTCTATTGTGTTATATTTCATTAAAAAAAAAAAAATTTTGTGTATTAAAACATAATTCAACTTAATGTGAGATAATATGCCTATTTAAAGCAACATGATTCAAAGCTATATGTACATATTAAACTAGACAAGCGTCACATATTTATATTAACGTCGAAATTGGTTGATAAAGCGATTGTAGGACATAATTATATATTTTTTTATGTTTCAAAGCAGCAACTACATACTAAATTTTTATATTTCGTACACGTTAATTATATCAAGGTTACACTAGCAAAGCGACATGACAGCTATTGAGACATGTTATAGGTAGGTATTGAAGTCATAATTCTCAGGGCGATTGAAAAAAAAAACGTTATAACTTTATTATGAGCTTTAAATTTTTTTTTAATATAATTCAGACATACCAATTAAGATACCTAATTCAGTGAAACAAATATTAAAACGGAGTAGTAGGAACTAAAATTTACTTATATTTAAAAGCACTCGGCTTTTGAAAAATATTCAAATTAGTCTACTTACCTACCACAATTCCTTCAATAAAGTAAAACATAATTACTGACTTATACAAATAGAGATTATATCAATGATAAAAAAGTGTGGATTTGACTCACTCTAGCGTGAGACGGTAATTAATCATTTAAACAACATAATATTGTTAATAAAATATTTAAAAGAGCAACCGCCAAGTTTTTTGCGGGTTATTATCCGTTGGAACGGCATTTTGAACACTAGCTCACTGGTGGTTTGGTAGATTCACTTGACAATAATTTCAAACACTATTTGAAAAAAAAAAAAAAAAACTTCTAGTCTATTGATTCTAACTTTGACTGATATGCATTACAAACTAGTAGTACAGTTGCAAGTAATTATTATTGATTTTCGATTCTCCCTCGCAAGTCATTTTATTTATTTATTTTTATTTTTAATTACAACACAAAAAATATATTAGAAGAAGCGGGCATAGGTCACCCTTATCTCTAAAAAAAAAAATTCTTCCAGTTTCCCTTGAAAGTGAGAAACGTGAAATTATAAAGTGGTATTACTATGATATTCTACTAGGGATGAGTTATATACTGACAAAACAAGCGAAAAACTTGTTCCGAACGATAAAGAGTATAATAGAGTACTTCATTGTTGACTGACATGACAAATATCTGCAATTACGCGCTTCATTTACCGCACGCTTGCAACATATCCACCTCTTTTTATACATATACTATATCATAGTGGCATTTAGGTGTTTAGCTATCGCCCGTGAAAGAAGTATAACCTCAAAAGTGCGTAATGTACACGAGCCCATTTATTTTATTACAAGAGCAACAACATGTGGGCATGTGTGAGTACATTACAATGTGTTAGTAGTCATGCAAACATTACATAACATTTATTTATGTTCTTTCTTTAGATACCTATTATCGCACTAAATATTCGCGCATGTTTTATTCATATTCTATTGACTTTGTGATAAACGAATCAAGGTTATTGTAGACAGGCATCTTGTAATATGACAAATGAAAAATTACTCTGAATATTATGAACTTTAAGCTTTTTTTTCTGTTGATAAAGTACAGGTAATAAACGTAAGTTACGTAATAGATACGTAAGTAAGTATTCGGAACGGACGGATTTCACTCAAGAGCAAGTAGAGATTTTTAGAGCAAAAGGATTTTGAATTTGGATTTTCGGTTTCCTTAAGTCAGATTATGAAAATCTGACTTAAGGAAACAGTAGTATTGCGCTGAAGTTTACTTTTTTTAAACCTTTTTTTAAATGATCCTGTCATTGATTTGTCTCTACAATATCTATGCCTTATTTCGTGTTCCAATAAACGAAAAACAATTTTTTTTTATATGAAATAAAGATTTTTGAAATTGCTTCTTATCGTTTATTTTGCGAATGTTGTTATCACACATTTTTTAAAAACAATTTTATCCGAAAAAAATATCAATTCGTTTATTGGCCGGGATTTACAGAAAAAAAAAACAAACAATAGAATATGAACAAGACACGTATGCTATGGTACGCAGGCATATCGAGCGCGGGTAAGACGGCGGGGCAGGGGGCGGGTTACCTGCGTGGTGCGCGTGCGCCGGGTGCGTGGTGCAGTGCACGGGGCCGGCGGGCGCGCGCGGCGTGTAGTAGAACAGGTGCGGCTCGGACGCCTTGCCGCCCGACCGCACGAACAGCTGCACGCACACCGCCTCCGTGATGTCCGGCCGCTGGTACGCCGGCACGCAGCACACGAGGTGCGTCTGGGGGGCGGGGGGAGGCCGGACATTACAAAACAAGGAATACATTCATGAAATTGGACGTACAAATCGCTCATTTGCGACAAGAGTGACATAATTCAAAATCGACGATGAGAGAATTCTTTCGTTAGAGACTAATGTTTTGTGGATGCTGCGGTCTTGAAACAACACAGCGGCCAACAAAGCGACAGAGCATTAAGTCACAATCTCTCTCGCTCTTATTTTTTTGTGCTTAGCGCAATGTTGTTTTTATAGCAAAAAGTATACATTTTCAACACTAAAATTGGTGAATTTTGAGTTATGTCACCCTTGTCGCAAATGAGCGATATTCAATAAAGAGTCAATTAACACAACTTATCAATTGAAAAGTTAACTTTATTCCTTTACGTTATGTATGTATTTAATTTGACAAGAGCTTGGGCAAACGTTATTGCTTATGTGCGTCCAATTCAGACCTCTTCGCTGGCGAACGAGGTCCCCGATTGCTATCGTCACCCGGGCGTGGATCCTTACCTCGGACTAATAAAGTCCAACCATCTTCATCATTCGACCCAACTTCACCCGCCTTCCGATGTAAATACATCATCTGGTATGGTATTAGAACAACGCAGTCCCCCGCGTAATCTTTCAACCGTTTATTAGTCGATGGATCTTGCCACGATCTCAGACCATATTGGAACAGCGAGGGAAGCATATACTTCAGGTAATTAACAGAAAAATTCGTTCATATTCATGATGCAGTTAGTAAAGGTTTTGAAAAGTACTCACTTGCTGTAAGAACTCCTTGTCGGGGGCGACTTCCTCCTCCCAGGTCCCCCCGTCTTGCTGCGACCGGAACACCACCCGGGTCTCCTTGAGGAAGTTCTTGCCCAGCAGGTACAGCTCCAGGCCCCCCGTCGCCGGACAGGAGACTAGAGACTTCCGACACACCTCTGGAACCCCGGGGGGCTGAGCTGGAATACAACCAGGCATAGAATTAAAAGTTTACAAAAATGAAGAAGCTTATAACGTCATCATTTACACATAGTATGTATAAAAGTTAAATGAGCTCTGATGTTTAATTTAATCTGTTCAGCTACCAAATTATATTTGGAAAATTTTGAATTTCTGCTGAAGTTAAAGATGTCAGTTGTTAATCCTATATATTTATATGAAAGGTAATGAAAACTAAATGTCTAACTATAGACCTGTACCTAAGTAGGTATAATATCAAATCAGGCAAAATAATTTAATAACTAAAACTAAATAAAAGAGTAATTGGGATTTCAAAAAAATAGGTCTACTACAAAAGCATATTTTAATTTATTAAAGTAATTATAGTACCTAGCCATTTTCATTAACACAAGAAAAGCATTTGAGTTTTTGTGCTATGACATACTTTTAACAAAGAACTATATTTATGGAACATTTATGGAATACTTGGAATTGCAAATAATTGGATTAAAAGCTATTTGACTGAAAAAGTACTGTGCATACATATAACTAAAGATGTAAACGATGTAAAATGTACCTACTTACAAATCTACATTTAGGCCTAACAAAAGCTGTGTACTTTAGGGAAGCATTCTAGGACCTATCATATTCCTACTTTATATATAATATGCTCTCGTTGATGTAAGAGAACACAAAACCGTTTTTTTCGCTGTCGACACCACTTTAATCAAATGCATTTACAAAAAAATATTCAACTCTGACATCAACTAATAACTACTCATATCATAAATTAGTGAGATAAAGTTAAAATTTAATAATTTGGGACAATTCGTATATCTTTACTACGTGCACTGCAAATAAAGTTTCTACTAAACTCTATTTTAAATTTAGATTAAACACATTGGTATTTTTCAATGCAAATGTACTCACTGCAGATGATCTGTGTAGAGCAGACTTGCAGTGTCTCCGGCTGCCCGTTCGCGTCGAGGATTTCTGTGCGGAACACCATACGACAGCGCGTCGATTTTTTCTTCCCTCGAGCCGCGTGTGCCGACCCGCCCAGAGTCTCGCCGAAACGATGCTCGACGTCTACGTTGCGTTCCTGAAATTGGAGGGAGTACTTAGCTTTACGTAAGATAGGCTTGCGCTAAGTGATGAAAATGCCTGGTGGAAATTAATCTCAGGCATTGGCGTGCTGTACTGTGGAGACCATGTACCGGTAAGCGCAGTATACGGCGACCTCGTCCGCTGTACCGATGACCTCAAGAAGGTGGGGCCTGAGGGATGAATGAGGAAGGCGGACAATCGTGTTCGCTGGCGCACCCTTGAAAACGCCTATATCGAGCTGTAGGTGGTTAAAGGACGACTAAACGGTTATGTGGCAGCCACCCAGACCTTAGCCGCTTAGACATAGTGGTTTGTACAAGTTTGTATCAAGGTTTACGCTACAATGCTTCTATAGATGCATTTTTACCAAGAATTTATACCCTTCTATCTGCAGCTAGAGTGGGTAAAAACCACTCTAGCTGCAGACTCGCAATACTCGCAATTCCCTTAATTTTCATATTATTTCTGGGGAAACGATTTGTATTCGTTTCTTCTAAGAAAATGTAGGCGTTTACTGTGTAGTACAAGAGTACATAACAAGGAAACTTGTTCATGACCTTATACAGCAGTTCATTTCAGTTCACGCTCATCAATTTAGAATATTTATACGTATATTGTACGCTACGTGGGAGTTACATTACTACGCATTTATTTACTTTAGGTAATTTGCGTATTACCTAAAGTGCATCACAATTAGCTTAACGTCCGCAACTCTGTGCAATGTACCCATCTATATTGATGTTACAGATCAAGTCTTCAAGATAGATAATGTTGGTAAGACCATGTGATCAGTCGAATAGCACCCTAAATTGTTTTTGCTCTGAAAATCGAATCCTCCGCCGTGCAATTTTAGGTTGCAATTTCCTTGGCATTAGAGATGGGTAATCACCCGGGTTAAAACCCACGAGTTGGTTAAAACCCAATTATCACCTATTTTATTCCACCCACTGGGTGGTTAGGCCGGGTGAAAACTAAATATTTAAGTTTTTTGGGATTAAACATGCAGCACAGTTAAAGCTAATGCTTTTTAAAAGCTTTTACTTAGCTTGCCTTGTATGTAACTATATATGTAAGTATGTTTGTTCGGGTGGAATCTTGCAACTCAATTTTGAAGCAGATAGCTTCAACCGATTGAGCTGAAATTTCGTATACACATTTAGTTTGGATGACAGTTCATAGTTAGCTGTGTGACGTCATTGTAAATCCAACATGGCGGAACACACAAGATGGCGGACTAGTTATTTTTAATGCACTCCTACAATATGGGTATCAAATGAAAAGGCTTGTTGAAAATAACTCGAAAAATAAAGTGACGTAACTCTAAATCCAATATGACGGAACACCCAAGATGGCGGACAAGTTATTTTTAATGCACTTCTACAATGTGGGTATCAAATGAAAGGGCATGCTGAGGATAACTCTAAAAGTATTTTTCGAGTAACGTCACTCTCAATCCAATATGGTGGACTAAATTTTTTATGCTTTCCTACAATATGGGTATCAAATGAAAGGGCTTGCTGAGAATAATTCGAAAAATAAAGTAATGTGACTCTAAATCCACGGCTTCTAAAGATGGCGAAATAAGTTTTTCATGCTTTCTTACAATATGGGTATCAAATGAAAGGGCGAGTTGAGAATATCTCGAAAAATAAAGTGACGTCATTCTAAATCCAATATGGCAGACTTCTGAAGATGACGGACTAAGTTTTTTATGCTTTCCCAGAACATGAGTATCACCTGATGGGAAGTGTCAATGCAGTCTAAGATGGTAGTGGGCTAACTTGGAAGGGGTATAGCAGTGTAGATTCAACCCATAAACCCTAATCGGTTTCAAAAAAGCTAAATCGCTTGGCGGCACGTCTTTGACGGTAGGGTGGTAACAAGCCACGGCTAAAGCACCAGACAATTTTATTTGTTTATTTTAATTCATATCGCAGGAATCTCCCCTGCACGTACAGAGGCCAGTACAGGGAAGCCCAGACTTCCTACACATAGGCATTGACCAGTAATGCAGCTGCGGCAGGAGCACTTTGTTAACTCCTTTACAGAGCCTGAGGTTTCTTTTTTCGTGCTCCATAATGGACTCCGAACACCATCTGCCTTCTTTCATCCCTATTGAACCCCCAAATGGCATTCGGTCGTCGAACACGCTGCATGATGTAAGAAAGTATCCCATCAAAAACATAAATGTGAAAATGAGAGCCAAGTTCAGCATGGGTGATTGTAGACTTCGTCGACAAAAAAATTGCGATCTAAATGGGTGCCAAGTTCTCTAGATAATCCTGAAATTACTATTAATATATATATAGCTACTCGTGCTGATTCACTGACTGACTGACTGATTGATCACCTCTCCTGTAAAATTTTGTATGAAAAAAATTTTTTTCACTCATGGTTTCGTATAGAGAACAAAAATTCATTCGGAACAAAAATATGGAGAGAGCTGATGATTGAGGATTTCGGAGAAGGGTGAGGAGCACCGGCCAGGGTATCGAAGATAGGTGGGGGGTGTTCAACCAAATGTCACTCGAAACCTCATCCAATTGGCAGAGAGCTGAAAAAAAACTCCAAAATGGCGGATTCAAGATGGCGGCCATACAAATTTCGTCGGTGTCTATCTCGGAGACCATGAAAGATGGAAGAGTGGTTTCTTGGAAAAAGATGATCAGGACCCGAAGGTCTACTTGATGAACAGAAAAAAAATTCAAGATGGCGGAATTTATTTTTTTTCATACAAAATATATGCATGACTAAAATATAGTTCTTTCTCAAAATTTCTGATGGTTTCATAGAGAGGATCAAAATTCATTTGAAGGAAAAATATGAAGAGAGCTGATGGTTGAGGATTTCGAAGACGGGTGAGGAGCACGTCCAGGATATTGAAGATAGGTGGGGGGTACTCGAACAAAAGTCACTCGAAACCTCATCCAATTGGCAGGGAGCTAAAAAAAAATTCAAAATGGTGGATTCAAGATGGCGGTCATACAAATTTCGTTGGCGCCTATCTCGGAGAGTATAAAAGATGGAAAAGTGGTTTCTTGGAAAAAGATGATCAGAATGCAATGGTCTACGTGATGAATAGAAAAAAAATTCAAGATTATGGATATTTTTTTTTTCATACAAAATATATGCAATACTTTGATAGGGTTCGTTTTCAAAATTTCTGACGGTTTCGTATAGAGAACAAAAATTCAATCATAACAAAAATATGGGGGGAGCTGATGATTGAGGATTTCGGAGACGGATGAGGAGCACTGCCAGGGTATCGAAGATAGGTCGGAAGTGTTCAAAGAAAAGTAACTTGAAATCTAATCCAATTGGCAGAGAGCTGAAAAAAAATCTAAAATGGCGGATTCAAGATGGCGGTCATACAACTTTTGTCGGCGTCTATTTTAGAGAGTGTACAAGATAGAATAGTGGTTTTGGAAAAAGATGATCAAGACCCGAAGATCTACTTGGTGAACAGAAAACACGCGGTTCGCTTTAGCGAGCCGCGCACCCACGCGCCCTACTAGTATAATATATAGCTACTCGTGCTGATTCACTGACTGATTGACTCATTGATCACCTCTCCTGTAATATTTTGTATGGAAAAATTTTTTTTTCACTCACGGTTTCGTATAGAGGGCAAAAATTCATTCGGAACAAAAATATGGAGAGAGCTGATGATTGAGGATTTCGAAGACGGGTGAGGAGCACCGGCCAGGGTATTGAAGATAGGTGGGGGGTGTTCGACCAAATGTCACTCGAAACCTCATCCAATTGGCAAAGAGCCGAAAAAAAAACTCCAAAATGGCGGATTCAAGAAGGCGGCCATACAAATTTCCTCAGTGTCTATCTCGGAGACTATAAGATATGGAAGAGTGGTTTCTTGGAAAAAGGTGATCAAGACCCGAAGGTCTACTTGAATAGAAAAAAAATTCAATATGGCGGATTTTTTATTTTTTCATACAAGACTTTAATACGATTCTTTTTCAAAATTTCTGATGATTTCGTATAGAGAACAAAAATTCATTTGGAGAAAAAATATGGAGAGACCTGATGGTTGAGGATTTCGGAGACGGGTGAGGAGCACGGCCAGGGTATCGAAGATAAGTGGGGATTGTTCAAACAAAAGTCACTCGAAACCTCATCCAATTGGCAGGGGGCCGAAAAAAACCTCCAAAATGGCGGACTCAAGATATCGGCCATACAAATTTCGTCGGTGTCTATCTCGGAGACTATGAAAGATCGAAGAGTGGTTTCTTGAGAAAAGATGATCAGGACCCGATGGTCTGCGTGATGAATAGAAAAAAATTCAAGATGGCGGATTTTTTTTTCATATAAAATGTATGCAAGACTTTGATACGTTCCTTTCCGCTGATGGTTTCGTATAGAAGACAAAAATTCATTTGGAGGAAAAATATGGAGAGAGCTGATGGTTGAGGATTTCGGAGACGGGTGAGGAGCACGGCCAGGGTGTCGAAGATAGGTGGTGGTTGCTCTATCGCGATGTGCCAACAAGCGATTTAGCTTTCGATGGCGTGTAGAAACCGATTAGGGGTTATGGGTTGAATTTACACTGCTATACCCCTTCCAAGTTAGCCCACTACCATCTTAGAATGCATTGAGACTAACCATCAGGTGAGATCGCAGTCAAGGACTATCTTATCAACGAATAAAAAAATTAAAATTAAAAAATAATTTAATTTTCATAGAACTAAGCTTGAATCCCTGTGGTTACACTTTTGAATGTTAGATTATTTAAAAAACTATAAATCGTATCAACATACTTCCAAGAAATGTTTTGTAGAGAATTTAAAGAACATTTCGGCCTTTGACAGTTTTTTCGTAGCTTTAACCGTTTTCGTGAAAACTTTAAAAACCAAAATTTGGGGGGGGGGGGGGGGGGGGAATGATTTCTCGACGTGTTTCTACTTCTACATTGAGTCATATAATATGCCAAAGCTACATGCATACCAAATTTTATGCTTTCTTCCGGATGCGACCGTATTTCGAGCTAAGGACCCGTAGGTATTATCTGGTTTGGGTTCAGGATTTTATTTTTCTACTAGCTAGAAGTAAACCTTACTTAAAACTATTAAATAAGTGACGATAGCCAATTCACCCTATAAAAGGAGTTAAAATGGGTTAAAACCCAGTTTTAACCCAAATCACCCGGTTTTAACCCAAATGGGAAGAATGGGTTTTTACCCATTACCCATCTCTACTTGGCATTGAACCAATTAAGTCAGGTAAGACGTCATGTTATTGAATGGGAATAAATAAGGTCCCGGGTTCGATTCCCGGGTTGGGCCATAAAATGTATTGGGTTTTTCGATCAAAAATTTTCAGTACTAGCCCGAAGCGATGAGTCACCCCCGTGCCTCGGAGAGCACGTAAAGCTGCTCCTGCGCCTGATCTGTCTCCGCAGGGTTATTACGTAAAAATTTAAGGAGGAGGAATTGTTATATTTTTTATTTGTTTTGTGTTGTGGTCTGTGGTAAAACCCTCTGGAAGTATTTGACTTCCTTTCTTCTCCATCAAGCATCTCTAAAGAAGAAAAGTACATTTTGCGATAGGCGAGCAATAGACGTGCGATTGGCTTGCGTAATACGAATTTTAGTGACATTTTACAACCGATCGCGTAGTGATTGCTGTCGTGTTGCTACTGCAAATTTGACGTTTGAAAAGTGACGTTTGACAGCAGAAGTGACGTTTGACAGCAACGATCGCGCGATTTACGCCTGTCGCGAACCTGTCACGAGTTACGTAAAAACCCCGCCGGTCGTGTCGGATTACCGTCCCATCGGACTATGAGAGTAAGGGAATACGGAATGCACCTGTACTTCCGTGCAGATGGCTAATCTCTGTGGAGATTGCCCGCCGTGGCCAGATTCGGTCGGGAGGACTTTATTATTAATCGTAAATTATTTTATTATTATTATTTTTACATTCTGCGATCTTTGCGCGTAACATGCACATTCCGATGCATGTATTGTAAGCGATATGGGCTATGGCACATTGACCCTAGATAAGAAGACGGGGCAGCGCGTCGGGTCAAAGGGCAGTCTAAAATAGCCCCCCTGATAAACACGTGCTGCAATCGCACCGAATTGTGCCCATTTATATCATTGTTGTGTTCAATGAGCCCAACTTATGTAATAAGTATTTATGTGTTATCGTTAACTTTAGTGGGTTTCCTCTGACTTATCTGGTGATTTTTAATAGTTGCAAACGGACTCTTTTGAACCCTGCTCTTTTCCCTCCACACCTTTGTTTACGTCTCTATTGTCCATATTTAGTGAAGGCGAATAGTTGATCAATGGAGGAAGGACGCATTAGTCTTTTTGAAAGAGATGCAGGAATTTATCTAGGAAAAAGATGGGGGAATTTAAAACTAAGTCTACAACTCTCCTGATCGTGTACATTGGTGTTGATCATTTCCAGCTCCATTCCCTTCTCTAATTATTACTAATGTATTGCCAGTTTTTAGCGGATCAATGATCAATTTCTATGACCTCAGCTTCGTCCTTCTTCCGTTCTTCATACTATAGTCATTGAATTATCCCCTAACTTGTTCTTTTCAACTGATAGACGTCTGCTGTTGAGAGTGCTGAGCAAAGGTCTTTTGCATGGACTTCCAAATGCCTGTCTTATGCCGCCTGCATCCACCAGGGCTCGCTGTAACTCCTTTTATGCCATCGGGCCACCTAGTGGGTGGTCTGCCAAGATTACGCTTCCCAGTGCGCCACTCCTGATCAGAAATCAATCTCGCCTGACATACCAGTTATAATGTGACAGAAGTAGGTATCACTAACCTTGAGTATTCCAACGCAGTCGCAAGTGACTTGCCAGTTTTTGCCAGGTTCGAGGTCAATCTCGATGACCACAGTTCCGTCTTCTTTCCGTTCCTTGCAAGGAGTGGAATTCTTGCCGGAGACGCGGCACGCCTGGTAGAACATATGTGGCGCCACGCGACCCGTGTCTGTGCCTATGAACACCTGCAAGTTTGAACAATAAATTTACCCTCCGACTGAAGCTTGTAAAAGTCTCCGTCTTGCCGGGCACTACGAAACTGTGGAACCAAGTTCCTGCGCCGGTGTTCCTAAATGACAACATGGGGTTATTCAAAGGGCGGACCAACAAATTCCTGAAAAGCCGGCAAGTAATTTTTTGCGTGGGTATTGTTTAGGACTCGCGGAGTTTTTAAAAACTTAACCTCACGTGGACGACGACACGAACATAATATGCTAGTTTCGTATTTGCTGGATTCATATCTTTCATCAATTCATCAATAATTTTGTTAGGGTCTGGTAAAGTAAATTTTAAAAAGAAAGTACACATCTGGAATTTGTTTGGAGCATAAATCGTGAAGTGAGAAAACCGTCTCACGAGATATTAAAATGGAGAAATTTATGACTTCTAGAGAAGATGAATCGTAATTTCGAAGTCTTAACGAGGGTATAACAACTAGCGAAAGAATGACACCATACCTGTAATACAGCAGGTTTGTCGTAACCAACTAATTTGACAACTGGGAATCCATTCCCTGAATTATCTTTGACTGCTCCGCGACTGCCTTCAGTTTGATACCTGGAAAAGGGGTTTTTTTTTTTTTCAATGTTTAGTTCAATAGCTCAAATCTATGATAGGTAGTGGTACTAATTTTGTTGCACACAATCTCTTGAACTTAATCAAACTAAAAGGTCTAAAATAGAGGTAAACATAATATTCTGCGAAAAATTCAATTTACATATTTATCTCTAATGTTTCACAGAATTTCTGAATATTTTTAGGTCACAATAGACTAGCTTGGCAACTACATAGTTAGTTATTTCCTGAAGCGTAAGACCCCAATTACCGAGTTTTGGAGTCTTGGAATCAAAAACTCCCGAGGGTGAGTTATTATGACTAAATATATATTTCTCAGTAAACCTAAACGAATTTAAATGTAGTCCCCATAGATTTAGGATTGGTAGTTGCTATGCTCCTCGTAGTAATTACTAGTTAATCCTAAATCTTTGATAGTCCCTGCCGAAACTTTTTGTCCTTCTCTCAACAGAGTAGTTATATAGATAGAGATATAGTTGAGGACCTCGAGAGTGATATAAGCTACTTTTTATCCCGGAAAGAGTTCTCGCGGGACTTCAAAAACTAAATCCACGCGGACGAAGTCGCGCTCATAAGCTAGTAATAAACAATGTGGCGTATGTAAGGTAGTAGAAATGAAGACTTCTTATTTATTTTATTTTTAAAAGAAGGAAGAAGATGTGGCATCATTTACCTGGCTCTGTGCTGTGTTTCGGGCTGGCACAGGATCTGCAGCTCCACGCTTCCGTCCCGGGACTTGCAGGACAACGGCGCGGACAGTCCCGGCGGGCCGGAATGCGACATCGCTGCCAGCGCTCTCCGCCTGGCCAGGGCCTGTGCTAGCTTCCCTCCATACTTGCCCCCGAGTTTACCCCCCAACTTCCCCCCTAGTTTACCCCCGGCCACGTATTTGCTGGCCAACTTCCCGCTGCTCCCCAGTTTCCCGCAGGATCTGTACGCGGGGTCTTGGAATCGTTTTCCCGGCGACTCGGTTATATTTGGACTAGATATGCTGCAGCCAGCTCTTATTCTGTTAGAAAAGAAACGGTCACATAAGAATTAGGTCTGTACGAGTTACTATATACATTACAACTATGTATATTTGAAAATCATCTGATAAGATCGTTTTCCGATCTCATTATTACGAAAAAAATAGAGAGTACAAAGATGTTCACAAACTTTTTCAGTTACATGGCACATTTACAGTTACAGTTAAACTGATCATGATAAAATTGATAAATGACTATTGATTCTGAAGTGCGTAAGCGTATGTTAACAATTAGAAACTATGTATTAGTTTGAACATATTAAAAATATGTACTTATATGTTGTAAGTATATTTTATATTAAAATATAATAAGTTAATAGTGGAAAATATATCAGGCCAATCGTATAAAAGACCTGATGGATTGCATCCTTACAACGAAGGTTAAGACTAAAATTAAATTCTAGATTCTCTTTCAGAGTGGTAGTCTAGTTTTAGACTCTTCGCAATTAGAATATGAACAAATAAGCTTGAATGAAAAAATACAGAATGAACATTATATATTATACAGGGTGTCTCACGGCTATGCCACATGGAGGGGAAGTACCTTAAATATTATAGATGGAACATTTTACTGAAAGAAGACTTCATTTTAATTTAAAAAACAATTTAAACTGCATTCATAGATTTTTAAATAATTGCCTGGTTGAACCGGGACTCGAACCCGCTATACGAGAAAAAAAATTAACCTGTATCTTTAAGGCTTCATTGTAAGGATTATTTTTTGTTAAATAACATAGCATGAGAAATAAAAGGAAGACCATGAATTTTAGCCTTTGATGTAAAATTTTCTTCAGAAAACAACTCCCAAACTTCAATCCCGCTGCAACAGAGCTTTGCAGCGGGATTGAAGGACAAACCAATAAATCAACAAACAAACACACTTTCGCATTTATAGGTAATATAAGTAAGGATTAGTAAGGATAGTAAGGATCGGGAAATGATGCGTACTTCTCAAGTGGGTACTCATTAGTAATAGTTCATGTCAGTTGTATGTCGATACGCCAATGTCAGCTTTTCATTTTTCTGAACAAAATTTTACGTAATTCATGGTCTTCCTTTTATTTCTCATGCTATGTTATTTAACAAAAAATAATCCTTATGATGAAGCCTTCCGATCGGTATGATAAAGATACAGGTTATTTTTTTTTCTCGTATAGCGGGTTCGAGTCCCGGTTCAACCAGGCAATTATTTAAAAATCTATGAATGCAGTTTAAATTGTTTTTTAAATTAAAATGAAGTCTTCTTTCAGTAAAATGTTCCATCTACAATATTTAAGGTACTTCCCCTCCATGTGGCATAGCCGTGGGACGCCCTGTATATTAACAGTTTCTCTCATAGGTAATTAAACAGCATAGAATTTTTAAAAAATTAAACATTTTATTAATTAAACATTAAGTAATAGTTAACCCGTACGTCTACATACACGAAGACATAATTTAAAAATTATTTTTACAAAACCGACTTCAAGGGTCACTACAAAGAATTCAATTATGCTTATAAAAAAAGAGTTCCCTCGATTTCTTCAGGATCCCATCATCAGATCCTGACCTGATGACTATGGGACCCCTGGGAAGTATACCCTTTTAAACAAAAAAGATTTCCAAATCGGTCCAGGCGTCTTCGAGTAATCGGGAAACATCCATAAAAAAAATATTCCGACGAATTGAGAACCTCCTCCTTTTTTGAAGTCGGTTAAAAATAAGAACACAATAATTATAATCTTGCATGTTATTGCCCAGCAATTAAGGAGGCGTGGCGTTTTCTAATGAAACAGCGAGAATTTAGTACGATTGTGTGATTAAGAGCCAGCCATGTTACATGTTATCGCAGAATTGTAACTACGACAATCACACGCCTTCAAAAAAAAATTCACGTACGGCTCGTACCAATTAAACGGATACAGATCCTCGATAATATATATATAATATGAATGTAATTAATAACGTACAATACAAATGTTATACTTTAATACACGACGCTGATTTTCAGCTGAGACGAGTAACGTCACAGCAAGCAACACAAGATAATTATGTATAAGTATATATTATAACAATTTAACACTTATAAAAGTGATACAAGCAGCAAAGATTATATGAATAATGAAATGAATTAAAATATAATACTTAATATAATATAGTAGAACGTTTATTACTGCGTGTATAGTTAGAGTTGACGAAACGTTAGAATTATTTGTGGAAAATGGATAGTCATTATGTCGCTGTATGTTTTTTCTTCTTTTTCATAGTTTCTATTGTAAGTCTTGTGGTACGAGGTACATAACAGTATTTTCTTTCTTTCTTCCTTTCTTTCTATAAGTTTAAAACTCAAGACAGCTCAAACGAGGAACATTTATATCTCAAATCCTAGTCAAGTCTAGGTATAGATCTCAGTCTATCTTAGTATAGTATCTAATAAATGAGTAGTCGGCGCTATCTCTATGCGCTATCAGCAGTTCTGTTCCAAATAAATAGCTGTGCGTCTCAAAAAATTTAATCCACTTTGACCGATAAACTTCTCGGAATTAGAGATATGCCAAATCGTACCAATTAGTTTGTTTCGTGTAACGGCCAATAAACATAATCACACCCGATAAAAAAAAAACTTTAACTGCCTTGTTGGTGTAGTGGTTACCATGTTCGACTACAGTGGATGACGAGGTCCCGAGTTCGGTTCCCGGCTCAGCCCAAAAAATGTACCTATTGGGTTTTTCTGTCAAACAAATTCTCAGTAAGTATACCTACTAGCCCGGAGTTAGGAAGTTGACGGTGTGTCAGCCCCGTGTCTCGGAGAGCACGTAAAGCCGTCGGCCCTGCGCCTAATCTCTCTCCGGTCGTGTCGGATTTCCCTCCTATCAGACTATGAGAGTGAGGGAATAGAGATGGCTTATCTGAGAAGGCTGGTCGCCGTAACTGGATTCGGTCGGGAGGACATTATTTTTTATTATTAATTATTTAATATAATGTTAAGTTTTGTGTGATCTCTGTTTTGTGTGCAATATTAAATATTCATTTATTCATTCACTTAATGCCTACAGGGTATCTTCTGCAAGTACCTAGACAAGTGCCACAGTGGAGTCACGTGACAAGACACTGTATCGATCGCCCATTACGGCTGTTCCCACGTGGCATCTGCCCTGATTGTCTACTGGAGTGTGCACTTGACTGGCGATCACGAGACGAGGCTTTATTGTCAGCCAGTGGACCGGGAAGCTGCGTTTACCTAACTTCGCATTGACATTAAAACCCTCTTTCTATATTTACATTAGGTAATAAGCAAAAGTATGCACGTACTACCAAATTGTGGAATCATCTTCCTTCGACAGTGTTCCCACTTAATTACAATATGGGGTTATTTAAGGGGCGGGCCTATAAATTCCTGAAAAGGCGGCAACGGATTTGTGGTGCCTCTGATAAGTGTTCATGGGCGGTGGTAATCACTTTACATCAGGTGACCCGCCAGCACATTTACCCGCTATTCATATTTCAAAAAAAAAGTATGGATGGATGGATGATTTGGAGTCAGCTAAGAAAAAAATAATCATAGCTAAGTAGTACGGATTATTGGACCCTTGTACGCTAGGGTAGTTTGTTAAGACGTTGCGTCCGCAATATTCCCGTTTGGAAAAATTTTGAGACACAATTTTTATCTTTATTAGCCAATAGGCCCCAATTCGGGGGATCCAAACCAAAGTAAATTTTTGATCAGCGCCTCTCTTTCTTTCCACTTTAGTAAGGAAAGGACAGATATTCTAGTTAAAATAATTGTCTCAAGTGTTTGATATTTCTGAATCAAAAGCTCATTTAAAGATAGCGTTAAATTATTTGTATGCGAAAACCAACTCAGTGCATCTCTATTATTCTATTCAAATGGTAATAGGCACGGCTTGACACCTTCTGCTAACTTCATTCACAAATCAACTAAATACTTCAAGTTGCTAACGTAAAGAAGCAATTGAGTTAGCTGTGGAGAGACGGCAGCCTAGAACTATTTGTACCGATGTTAGAGTCATAACTTGTCATAAGAGCTAAAATTATGTAATTTTGAATTTTGAAGAATTATTGCACGAGTTGCTTTTGCGCATTGGAGCTTTTAAAGTGACTAGAAAGAGGTGGACGCTTAGAAGAATTGTTTTGGTTGGACTCAATTTGAATATAGGAAGTAGAAATTTTGAAAAAAAAAAAAACGTACGCGGGAATGGGTAAGGCGGCGGACGCAGCGTCGAGCGGGGCGGGGGCGGGCGCGGGCGCGGGCGCGGCGGGCAGTGCGAACGCGTACGCGTCGTTTGCGTCGTCGCACTCGACCTTGACGTCCGCGTCCGTCTCGCGCCGCCGCTTGCAGCCCGGCGCGTCCCACTCGTCGGCCGCCTCGGACAATCTGCGCACACGCGACACTGTTCACATTTCCCACCTTTCAGAAACAATAAGGGAAAATGCATTACATTTTTACCTATTGAATGATATAATAAATTTAATATTATAATAAATTATTATTATTTCTGAAATTCAAGCAGAACATTTTTAAAAAATGTTCATATTTTATGTTACTGTACTTATATATGTTTCTGTATTTATGTGGTGTACAATAAAGTGTATTCATTTCATTTCATTTCATTTCATATTTTGAAAAAATTTGAAAGACGTTTGATTTTTACATAACTCCTTATGATCCTACTACATGTTTCAAAAATATGCGAAAGTTTGTGAGTATAGGTGGGTGAATGTTTAGTCACTCTTGCACGCAAATACTACAGGTCGGATTTTGACGAAACTTCACAATGTAAAAACTTTTATACATTAGAATAGTACATAGGGGAGATTTATCTCGAAAAATTAAACAATTCCCGTGGGAATCAAAAACCCTGAATCGAAATTATTTTGCTTCATTGTTACGCAACGACGTAACTTTTTGCATGGGTTTTGTTGAGAACCTGGAGAATAAAGCCCCGCGTCTAATAGAATATACTGTCAACATGTAAACAAAAACACTAATACCCTCTCGCCCGCGCTTTATACGTGAACACACCGCAGTTAACCTAGTATGTAGTTTATATAAAATTTGAAAGCGGTCGTATGTTAGAAAACGCTATAGGCACAGTCGTAAACATCGTGACAGTAGAAATCAAAGATATAACAAATTGAATTAAGAAGTGCATTAAAATGAAGTTCATTGTTAGCGACGCGAATTATTTATTTTGTTTTGTGTTGCCATATTTTGTTGAATAATAAATACGCTTCGATCACAGAAAAGAAGTAAATACGGCATAAACGGAACGTAATTCGTACGGGGGCAGCGGCGCGGGGGGCAACTGTCAGTTGGTGACACGAAAAAGGTTCGTTTTTTAAATTCGCCGCCCGTCGCCATCCGCCCAATTTACAACCTCCTACGAACTACGATTCCGCCAAGCCCTTTTGCTCAAAAACCAGTGTTTTACTGTTCCGATCCGCTACAATCGTCATATTATCTACTCGGTAGGTAAATATTCAGTGTTATACTTATATCAATCAAGAGGAGCTAACGCAATGACGCAAGTGGCGACGTGATAATTCTCCAACCTTTGTAATTGGAACTCTCGACTCGTTTATAGAGTCGTTACTTTGTTGCTCGTCGCCGCAGTTCGTACATTCATTTCCTCTTCGCATGGAATACGGTATTTTCACGTAACCCTTCGAGTGCAGGCCCGAGTCGCACTTGGCTGGTTTTTCATTACATTGAGTTAATTACTTACAATAATATAACGGCTGGGCATGGAGACTAGGGAGGCATAAGTTTAATTTTGGTAGTACTCTCATAGGGCAAAGTCCGGATCTTAAGCTTGCGTGGGGATATAGGCCTAATACGTAGAAACATCTTAAGAGACGTAACCTAATTGGGTGATGAATATACCAGCTGGAATTTATCCTTCAGTAGGTATATCACTTTTTTTTTTTCAATAAGTCATGAGACTACTGAACGGTATTGAAATATGAAGATATTTTTCTTCTTAAGAACTATAAGGATGTGGTGACAGTGGCTCCCTATAAGGTCCCGTACCTTTGTGTAGTAATGTGAGACGTACCTACAGTACAGGGTCTTATTGTGAATCGACGAAATGGCGGGCGAAGCTAGCTATTATACTTGTAATCTTTGGTCTTCATCATTATAATGTCGATTTTAAATCAAAATCAGAATCCAAGGATATTTTATACGAAGTATAATGCAAACCTTTTAATAGCGAAACAAGTAGACGTTATAAATTGCTCTACGCATACAATCTTATCGGGAGAGCGTAGATAATTTTTGAATGATATCTCAAACACGAAGGTCGCGTGTGTTTATATTTAACTCGGCGAGTGTGTAAATATAGCCACCGAAGCGGTTACAACTAGACTGCTTTAGAGAGATGAATATAAGCAAGATACGGGGAATGATTAGGCTGCAGTGATGCGCGCCAAACTCAATAAAAAATAATTGAATACTTTAATAATTATCAAGGCTATGAATCTTCTAAACAACATAAAGCCATTATAAACGATAATCGAGGTCTCCTTTGTAGACGAAGATAATTCACAAATCTTAAAAAAGCAAAAAGTTTATTCTCTACAATTGGTACACAAATAAACAAGGAAAAACAAAACTATTTTTTTTTAATTTATAAAAAAGTAACCTTCGAAATCTGATTAAAAAAATATATGATTAAGCTTCAATAAGTAAACATAATATTAACCAACAAACAGGTTAGTATATCAAGAAAAATATTGGTCCTATTGTAATTAAACAAGGAAAATTCAAAACGAAAGTTACAAAGTTGCATTTGCGAGAAGAAACCTTTGAATCATTATAGTACCTGCTATCAAAGAACACCTAATATCTAGGTATGACGGTCGTCGTTATTATGTAAATAAACAAAGAAAATACAAGAAAAAAAAAACGCAATTACAATCACTATAATTATTGTAAGAAATTATTCAATGTTAACAGCTTCTACCCACAACAGATCGTACCGAGATTGCATCTGTAGCGACCAGCAGTAGCGGGGTGATTCACAGACGATACGTGCCAAAAATAGGAATTAGCACGTGCGTTGGAACCACACGCCCGCGCCATGTGACGGCCTGATGCGAATCTCGTCCTCTTGTTAACTAGACATTGAAGGGATTCTCGCAGAAAACAGAATTCGCGATCCGCGATGAATAGATACACCTTATTAAACGTGTAATTTATCTACTCTAGTCTATAAGGATAGGTATGCGCTGAAAATCGCCTGAGAATCGAGAAAAGAGTCAACCTTTCGATACTTAAAATGCAGGGCGTATATATATCTTTTGTCTACGGAACTACTCAAAAAATTCAGTGAGATAGCAAAGAAAAAGGCTACGCAGATGGATAAAGTAGTAGACGATTCAGGTGAAATAACTTGATTCGACTATCTGCACTGCTTATCACACACCGGAGGACAGGAAGCGTTGGAAAAATATCGTTTAGCAGATCATAAAGAGGACAGTCGCATATTTATAGCTAAATAATTTGATAACCAGCTCAAATGACATAGGTGTTTACTGTTTATACTGTTTATGTTTCGATCCGACAACATAGATCACGGTTCAAGACTATAGTCGCCTACCTGTTGAATCTTGAATCTATACTCATCAACTATATTATATACGTACTCATCGATGTACTATTTTACATCGATGATTATACTAGTTAATTTTATTTAAATATCGGGGATATATTTCAGCTCTTACTTCTTATTTATTTGGTCGTGCTTTTGTTCTGAAAAATCCTCTTCCCTTTTGTGACTGTGTCTTAGACCTTAAACCAGATTAAATCTTTAATATCTTCCAGATATGATGCCTTAGCGTTAATTTTTTTGTTATTTGTAATCTTATTCGGAACTTGAAATGTTTCAGGTTTTGTAGATTTTGCCTCTTTTCAGTTATCAAACTCATGTTTGTTAATGGTTACATTTACCCAAAGCGTGTTTCCAACAGGTGAACATTTTCACACGTTCTGCAAGACAGTTATGGTTAGCGACTTCCGCGTTTAGGTTGATCAAAGAGTTCTTTGAGATATGATATGATATTCGTCTTTTCGGGTTTAATGTCATTTCCCTTTTTGAAGCCACTACACATCTACTATTTACCTTAAAATCCATGAAGTTTTCTTGACCCTAATCATTTTTCTTGAAATTTTTCTCACGAATCGCGAATTTTCGAATCAAGATCAACAAATTCACCATTGAAAAATTTTATTCTTCGCATCATATTTACGTCTTTTGACGTAAATATCTCTCGTCATATTTCTTAGCATTTTAACACCGTATCTAGGATGTTTAGCCGAATTTAATAAATATTTCACGGTTTTTATTACTCTAACTTTGAATCACAATCATTGCGACCGATAACAACATCAAACATATTATGACTAATGTGCCAATACCCCAAAAGTGCGAGTTACCGGAGTCACTAAAGTGGTTCATATCAGTGATGTAACGTGTTTATATTAGCAGTTATGAGTTCAGTCGGTTTTTAGTTTGTTGGACTGGTTAGTTCATCGTGTTGAACGAGTATATCAATTACTTCCGTATGAGAGTAATTATTGTGGTGTTCGGATTGAGAACTTTTCTTAGTCAAACTTTTCATTTCATTCTTCATTAATCAGCCCATTTTTTTCCTGAATCAATCGTGATCAGTCATTGAATTTTCATCAGACAATAAAAGTTTCCTCAAAGAAATCGGCTTTCCTTTAGCTGTCCACAATATAGAGTAATAATGTTTTATTATATTAATACATTTTATTTATTATTGAAGTATTTATTAATATATTTCTATTGTTGTCAATAGAACAAAAAGTAGTCAAAGGTGGCTTTTGTCTAATAACATCTTCGCGTTATTCTGTACTTAAATCATGAAATATAGCCAACCTTAGCGTGATTTCCTTATAGTTTCTTGGGACATCTTTATCTCATAATGCTACGTTAATGTTATAACTTATTGTTATTTTCCTTATTGTCATCAGAACATCCGGCGTCTCTAAGGATGGTAACAATAGTGTTAGAAGGATGTTTTCTTGTATCGATCCATTATTTCTTAAATATTGTCATCTTTATTCAAAAATATAAATGTATTTTCAAAATTAGAGAATGCTTTGTATTTTTATTTGTTGTAGCATATTATAGCAAAGAAAAATACAAGAGTAGAAATATTTTTAAACTTACTACTTCAATCAGTACAAGTTTTGAATCGTCAGATATATTCCCCATTTATTGGTACATCTATATGTACGGTCGGGGACAGAAAATGTTTACCACTTTTCAAATTAGATTCTTCGCAACCCTGCGTTCAGTAAGGTCTATAATGCTATATCAAGGCATTTGTTACGTTATAAAAATTTCATATATAGTTTTATCAAAAAAAAGTATTAATGACTTTTCTATACAAATATTTATAATAAAACTCATTTCCTAAATTCAAGTTTGACACATTAGCATCATTGCCCTTGTAAAAGTGACAATTAATTATCAAAAATATTATATTTGTTATTTGAAATTTAAATATACAAAATAAATGGCAAGCTTAATCATAATTCTAATGGTGAAGATCATATTATTGTGCATTGAATCGTGCTAGCATCCACAGTCAAAAACAGTCAAAAGGAGGTGGATGAGCTACGGTGATGCGTGGTGTTTCTGCAGCATTTTACATCGATGTTTTGCAGCAAAATTCCTACAACCTAAGTTCAAGATAATGCGCCGAGCTACTATGCCATGGTTCAATCTGCACCGTGGCAGTCATCTCGTTCAATAGCCCGCTCGATCTGCTGATTTGAAACTGAAAATTTATGGGGCTTAATGATTCAAAGCTCGGATTGTCAGAATCAAAGAAATCCTCAAACTCTTAGATCACATTGCACTGGGGTATGAGATGATATCACAGATGATATGAACTGACTTATCGCCTTGTCGCGTTTATGCGAGAGAGTCTACGTCACGTCTACGTGTTGTCATAGCAGCGAATGGAAGCTAATTATTTATTTATACTAATATTGTTTAGTTTCTCAATAATAAAATTAAGAAATAAAGATTCTTTGAAATTTCATTAGATTATTACTTCCGTTTTCATATTTTGGTAACTCGTGTCCTGTGCTCGTGTCTATATGAGATAATATCTATTTATTAAAATTACTAGCTTTTGCCCGTGACTTCGTCAACGTGAAGTTAGGATTCTAAAATTTCGCTATCCAAATCCTCAACTATATCCATACAAAAAATCATGTGGATCTATTGCTCCGTAGCTGTATGATGGAAGGACAAACCAACAATGAACAAACAAACACTCACATTATTTTATAACATTAGTAAGGACTTTTTGTTCCAAAAAAGGTTTTCTACATCTAACCTATTTAGCAGTCACCTACTAAAGAGACCGCTAAAGGACTGTCTAAGCACCGCTACATGTTAAAAAGTCTATGATCTATGGCTAATCAAATCACATATCGACCTTCTGACACAGATGTGTGCATGCAATTATGAATCTTAAGGTGGTAAACATTTTTTGTCCGCAACTGTACGTATGTTTATCACATACTATATTGTAATAACAAACGCCAATATATATTTATTATTTTGAAATAGATGTTGGCTTATCCGTCACCTGTTTAATTACGTTACGTAACGGCTATATAAAACACTTATCTTTAAGATTGCCTATAAGAAGGAATTATTTCTGAACGCCTACCTATATCAAATACACGTTTGTCTCCACATCGATGTATTCTTTTTCCCAATTATTTTTTAATTACTTATTATAGGTCATGTTCAACATGGCTACTATTTTTTAATAAAACTTGACAAGTCACCACTAAAATTCACCTATTAATTTTTGCTTCTAGAAGGCAAATGATTTGCCACAAACTATTGTCCCGCGATAACTCTTTGATTTTCCGGGATAAAAAGTAAGCTTCATAAACAAGTAAGATCAATAATATAAATGCGAAAATGTGTTTTTTATTGATTTTTTGCATGGGAAAATCCCGGAAAATATTTGAAAGAGTTCCCACGAGATGATTTCCCTTCAGAGACGAATGCACCGACGAAGGTAAACTTTGTAAGGAGCTTCTAAGCTCGTGTTAGCGTGGTTCGCCAGCCGATAGTTAGCTGTCGAGTTAGTATAAGATTTAATTCGATCGTATTAGTATTCGATGACATAATACGATGAACATTAATTGTCTTGATTTAAAGTCATAAATTCAGTACAACCGATTTTAATTTGGAGCGTAATCCAAGAATGCATGCACGAAATTGAGCTTCAATTCAATGCTCTTATGGTTCATTTTACTTTGAAGGTAATGTCATCGAATACTATACTAACGCTACTGAGGTGCAATAAGTCGAATATTCCGTAGAACAAAATCTCATCTGCTAAATTCACAACTTGAAATTTGAGCCTTAAAAGTCACATCTGCAAGGCTCAAATCTCAAGTTATGAATTTAGCAGATGAGACTTTGTTCTACGGAACGGTCGAAGTGATCGGAGCCTCACCTGTGGACGGGGTCGGGCCCGAGGCCGCTGTCGTTGCTGTTCTCGCAGGCGTCAGGCGGCCGCACCGCGTGTGTGTGCGCGTAGTGGCCGAGTTTGCCGAACTTGCCCAGGTGGGCATTCTTCCCGGGGTGGACCATTTTCCCGGCGTGGAGCATTTTCCCCGGGTGGGCGCGCTTATGCGGCGCGCGCATCACCTTCCTGTGCACGCGGGCGCTCATCGTGGCGGATGTGGACATGGTCATTTTCATGCCTGTCGACAAACGTCAAGTGTTAGATCGACCTTAACAGCACACGCAAGGCTTACATATAGGTACGCAAAGCGCGACGGCAACTGCGAGATAGGACCACATGAGTAAAGAAACCGACCAGAGACACTGATAGTGAGATCTGTAGAGCTTCTTAGCTCAGACTCAAGATAGAGTTAAAACAAAATATGCTCTGACATAAATCTGTCTCGTTTTAAGTCTGTCTTGAGTGTGAGAGAAAAAAATATTTTATACTCAGTAAAAATAAAATTAAAAATAAATTCGAGTTTATAGCGGGATACTATAATTTTATTTAATCGTGTATTATATTCAATTGCAATATGTTATTCAAATAAAGTACCAATTAAATTCACATCGTTCATTCAAGCATTCAAGCTTATACACTTTAAATAGGATTTTCGTAACTTTGTCACGTAGCAGTGTTTAGTTATTTTTAAAGAAGCCGTTAAAATAAAAAATTGCCTGCCGGATGGCGACTGATAGCTGGATGCGATTTGCGTGTTGAGCATTTCTTTTCTTTAAGGAGAATTTACTTTATCAATTGTCTAATAATAATTGAGGAGGTTAGGAACAAGAACAAGATTTTTTTTTTTCTCCGATGCTATGCTTTCTATCAATCCTTGGTATGTTTTCGTATCAAAACGCTTATGTAATTGACCGGGGTAATTAATTCGGAAGGTTGGATACACTGACCTGTCATATTATTTCTGAACGTACTTGGATGACGCCATTTTGGCGTTGTAAACAGTTACGTGTGTCCATGGAACTAAAATTAGTGAGGGCTTTAATTTGGATAGTTTTTAAATAGGTTTGGGATAGTTTTTGGTAGGTACTTCCTGCATCCTTATTATTAGTTCCAGATACACTCACATGTCAAAAGTGGCGCTTCAAATAAATTGATATATCATTTGTATAGGGACAGGCAGTCCAGTGTTAATAATAGAATAATCATAGGTGTCAGTGGTTCGATATGTACAATGTAAAGTACAACATGCATATTATATACAAGTAAACACTTTATCGTTCACATCGGTTAAAAGAATTAAAGGAATTCTCTCGTAGCCATACAAATTACACTGTAATACAAACGTCCTTCGTAATGTGCGTCAAGCGTCTTAATTGAAGGCCATTATAACAAATTGCTCCAATAAGTAGGCACTAGCCGGGTTTTAAAGGTCAGACTACATGATCCGGTTGCACGGATTTGTTACGGCCGTAATTTTTTCAATACATTGCTCGTAAAATGATTGTTACTACATCATAATAAAGCTGTAGACTTTCACCACACTTGCGTTTTAAATATTACGACACAGTTGTTGGTGAAAAAATAAAATGTCCAGTAAAGTACGAGTAAGTGTTTTCACCAGTTAGCGGAAGGCGCCAAGCAGCTCCCACTAACTTCACTCACAAAATGTAACAGCGTAAGCAACATAATGAATATGTGATCTAGGCAAACGGATGGCGCGCTTGCCCAATTTGACCATGTTATAGGATTCTGTAATGATTCTACTACCTATGACTAACTAACACGGTCGCCAAACAGAACAGCTGATTTGAAGCTTTTTTGAGGTAATTTATATGTGTAATGACATAAAAGAAAACTGATACTTGACCTAGACAGGCATACTTGAACTACCCTAAGAGGCAAGTGGCAACTCCTACAGAGGATCTTACACAAATTCCAACTCATTTGTTCTAACTCCTGCAGTGACATTGATCGCAGATTTATTGAAAAAAAAAAAATGTCGACCATCCATCATGAACCTTGCTTATCGCGAAAATTAGATTCTCTACGATTTAATAAAGTTTGGTCAAAGCAAAATTAATTGGTTGCTCACAATGGATAAAACTGAAATGCTTAGAATCAAACCCGGTTTGAAATCGGACCGTGTAATACGAACATAAAGTGGTTTTGTTTAAGTGAGAACTTGAGGCGTAGTGATTGAAAGATGACAAACGTTAAACGTTTATCAATTTACGAACAAAAGTCGACCATTAACATAGGAATGTCTTTATTTGGTGTTTGGGAAGATTTGCAGGTCATTACTATAACGATAACAGTCATTTTAAGGTCTCGGCATACGTAACGGGAAAAAAACCCGGACGCGCTCGTTCGTAACGTGAACGAGGTATAAAGCATACGTACCGGAACGGTGACGATCAATAAACGTGCTAGTCTAGGATTGTAATTTAACTCGCAATGTTTAATTTTTCTACTGAAAAATTAGCAATGATTTCTATAGCCTTAGATGAAGGAAATATAACAAGAAAAAGAAAGAGATTCTCTGTAGACCCTATCTCGAAAAAAGGGAAGGCGAATACCATACTCTTTATAAGGAACTCATAGAAAGTCTAATAAAGTGTTACATTTAGCAGCTTATCTACCTTGTGGATACCTACTGTTAATATTTGCGTAGTGGTAAATCTACCACTTCTACTACTCGATCCTATAAAGAACTTTTGCACTCTAAGCAGACGACTTGTATAAAAATCTGTCAAAATTAACGCTACGTATAAAAACGCTTGGATAAGACTTATTTTAGGTTGGTGAAACCGGCCCTAAATTATATAAAACAAAATCGTTATCCACGTCTATCTGTTTTGAGCTCAATTCTTCTAAACTGTGCAACAGATTTGACACGGTTTTCACTAACATTTAGAGAATTTCTTCCGGAAAGTAATACATGCCTATGATATTTGAACGAGCGAAGCGAGTTCTCTGAGTCAACTAGGGCGCTTGCCTACTAGACAGAGAAGTGTGTCCGTCTAAATGTCTGTCAGAGCCCTATAACTTCTGAATTACTGAATATTAGAACGTGAAACTTGGTTGAAAATTCAGTTATATCCTGTACTTGAACAACAAATACTAAAATTAGATAAATGTTATAAAGAAACGAAATTATTTAATTTTAATGCGCCATCTATTAGCATTATTGTGAAGCTAATAGCTTCACAATAATGCTAATAGATGGCGCTGTGTCAGTAAAACAGTTTTATGTCAACTATTATTTTTTTTATTGCGTCTAATGTTAAAAGTTAATTATTACAATATATAATTAAAACTTTTGGGAATTATGGGATATCGCGAGGTCTCAGTTCGGGGCAAACCACTAGTTATACAGATGGAAGAGAAAAGTTTTGTGACCAAGTCATAAAAAAATATTTTTGGAAGCTTATAATATTGCTCACGCTAGCTAAACTTTATAGGACTCAAGAAGTAGGTGTATCCTGAAAATAATAAGGGTTTATTCTCCTTCTCTTTCCTTCTAACCGCTGAACTTATCTTTGCGACATAGGATACTTTTTATCCTGTGAAATCAAAGCTTTTCCACGTGATTCACGAGCACTCTATTCTATCCTCACTAATATTTAAAATGGGAAAGTGTCAATTTTTTATGGTTTGTCCCTCAATCACGCAGTGATCAAAGCGATTATTTGCATAGGTAATTAGTTAATTAACATTTTATTTTCGAAAAACAAACGCGTTACACGGGATGGACCTACCCTACGCAGACCAAGTCGAAGACAAAAGCTAGTGAGAATATAAAATAAGTGGATGTCTAGTGGGAAAAGTTCATTACCCCGCAGGGGAGTCTAGAGTCTAGACGTCTCCCTCTGTGTCACTTTCCATCGCTAAGGGTAGTGAACCCTTTTCAAGTGACGTTTAATTGCTTAAAACCTAAAACACACTTAGCTCCGAAAAGTCAAAAATGCGTAAGAACACAGGACCCTCTGAAAAGGCGGCCGAAAGTTTAATCACTCCATCATCTAGAATCTTTGGTCTGGTGGGAGGCTTTGGCCGTGGCTAGTTACCACCCTACCATCAAAGACGTGCCGCCAAGCGATTTAGCGTTCCAGCACGATGGAGTGTAGAAACCGACTAGGATATGGGTTGAATGTACACTGCCATACTCCTTCCAAGTTAGCCCGCAACCATATTAGACTGCATCGTCACTTACCATCGGGTGAGATCGCAGTAAAGGGCTATCTTGTCATCGAATTAAAAAAAATAGTTTTCTTTATGTTTCCTGTTTATACATAAATATTATCGTCAAGAGTCATGTCTTAGATAAGAGATCAGGAGAGCACGCAGAAAGATACTATTTTCATCTCTTGGACGTGAAACAATAGATTACCTAACCTACTTCAGAAAAAAAGGAGGTTCTCAATTCAACGCGTATTTTTTTGGCAATGTTACCTACTCCATAACTCCGTCAAATCTGGACCGATTTCAATTTTTTTTAAAGGAAGTTTGAACTATTTTTATACTTTGTAGCGGCGTGGCGTCGGTTTAAAAAAATTTAGGATGAATACATACGTAATTGACATAATTTACGTAAAATAAATAATCAACACACCCTATCCTCTCTTCCGTACAAAAATAAATAGGTATGTAAACATTATGAGAAAGTAATTTGTTTTAAATTATTTATCAACACACTAGGTACTTAATGTTGTTTTGATCTCGGGTGAAATGATTAAAACAATGGAGCTTAGGTATCAAAGTTTTAAATTAAATAATTTGGCAGCTTTTGGCAGAGGGTCGTATTGCCATGCCGCTTTGTCGAGCATCAGTTACAAAGAAAAACAACCACTATTAATTTGAACGTTAACAAAAACAAAGTCACGGTTCCTCGAGTCTCGGATACGTTTGAAATATGCATGACTTGTCTCTTGATAATTTAAATTTCATAAATATTAAACGATTAGGAAATTGCTTGGCAGTGGTGAAATTATTAAATTTTTATATAATCTTTATAAAACTTTAACCGACTTCGTTATATACCGAAATAAAGAATAACTGAAAAGGGAAAAGTGTTCATATCTTGAAAACTGTTGGACCGATTTTAATGAAATCTTTATTGTTCCCTAATGATCTCAATCCGATTGATAGATAGTTTCGGAGAAATACGTGAACAAACATATACTTTTAACATTATATATATATTTTGGAAGCCCTTAAAAGATTAGGTATCATAAGTGAATATTTTGCAGTTCCAATAATATGACATACATTCAAGATTCGTGTCGAATTGATAACCAACTTTTTTTGAAGTCGGTTCAAAAGTGAATATTTGAGTGACAGACATACTTCGCTTCAGTGAGAGTAGGTGAAGCATGGACTGGCACGTGACAATTACAATTTTAAATCGGCTTGCAAGTCTCGACGCTATATTTTAAGATCTCTTGTAATGGTAAATCTTCAGATGCAGATTTGATCTACAGCAGTAGATCAAGCTTTAACTATCCGAAAAAAAAACAGGCAAAAATCTATATACTTATATAAAATTCAAAGTCCTGACTGACTGATTGAGATATCAACACACAGCCTAAACTACTGAAGTTAGAAACTTGAAATTTTTACAGTTGGTTTCTTTTATGACGTAGGCACACATTAAGAAAGGATTATTGGAAATTCCACCCCTAAGGGGTTTAAATAGGGGATGGAAGTTTATATGAAAGTCAGTCATTTTTCAAGCTGTTTCCATCAAAGTTGGTATTAGAGCTTTCAGTTAAAAATAAAGTCACGTTAACGTGTGTCACAGTTTTTGAAAATTTCACCCCAATACCTAATTCCACGCGGACAAAGTCGCGGGGGCAAAAGCTAGTTATATCATATTTCCAAGGGACTATCTGCTCAGTAGCAGAAACATAAAATAATTAAAGTTACACTAAAAAAATCGCGAAGTGATGTTTAATTTTTAACCATATTGAATTTATTTTCAATGTGGGTTATCATTGAATAGGTATTGGAATTATCTTTTTTCATTTCATCATTTCATCTCTTATCATTTTTCATTTCAAATGACCTTTTACGAGCTAGGAATATTTAAAATTATTTTTCAGTTGATATTCTTTAAAGCAGTGGGGGTTATTTTTAGTCTATTTATTTTGCTTAACTCAAACGGCTTTTATACAGTGTAAGTTAAAAGACTTTTCTGCAGAAAAGGAAGATTCCTTCTTCTTATAAATATATACATAAAATGAAAAGGTGACTGACTGACTAACTGATCTATCAAAAGCTCAAAACACTGGGCGGATCAGGCTGGGCATACAGATACTCTTAGCTAGAGTATTAGGACGTATGCATCCGCTAAGAAAAGATTTTTGAAAATTCAACCCCTAGGGTGGTAAAATGGAGGTTTGAGAAATAGAACTTAACGTGAGCGAAGCCGCGGGCAAAAGCTAGTTGATAAAATATTATGAGGCGAGACTGGAGAGTTCATTTCTTGGGTGTTGCATATCAACGCTATCGAAGGAGTTCATTAAAACGGCGAGTTTGATGACCTCAGCTTGGGACACGCAAACAAACAAGGTTGAAGCTTTCGCATAAGCTTTGTGAAAAACAACTTGAAAACAATAAAAACAATTGTATTTGATTAATTTTTTTCATACACTTAAAGGTTTTCAATGTTACCTATAACACAATGTCATTTTTCTTTTTTTTTAACATCTTAACTGGTCTCGAGCTTTTAAGTTTTCTGTTAGTGCTAAAAAAAAGTGCTATTGGAATATGACGTCACGATTCAGTAGTTCCATATACTTTTTATACCAAATTTCGTTTTAGAAAGGGACGGATACAGTCGCACTAAAACTTTTAGATTTATTTTCTGTTTCTACAATTTTTATTATTCTTACATGTTACATTTTCTATTGTAATTGATGAATATCCACATTTTGACAACAGTCAATTATCCAATTCATGGGTTTTTCCAACTAACTATAATGTGGGTGTCTTTAAATCAAGAGTGAATAGGCATCTTCTAGGCAAGCGCGTATCATCTTAGGCTGCATCTTTACTTACCGCTAGTCTATATATTTAAAAAAAAACCTTACAATATTATAAAATGTGAAAGTGTTATGTTTATGGTAAATACAATGTTTTGTTGCGTTACCTCATAAAATGAGATTCGATAACTTTTGACAGTGCGAGTCATATGGTCTCGTCTTGGCAACATTTTACATGAAAATGTTTTTGGCGGGCTCTGCCGTCCACAAGTTATAATGCCGTTAACTACCAAAACCATATTTCCTAATATAAACCTTAATTTAAATGCTTTTGGGTTTATATTAGAAAATATGGTCTTGGTAGTTAACGGCATTATAGCTTGTGGACGGCAGGGCTCTAGTTTTTACGTTACACAATTAACATGAAACTCATTATTCTATGTACAATTCCGTTACAAAAATCGCTTCTAGTCCGTTCCGCGGCGATGCAAATTGAGCCTTAAACGAATGTAAATATAGATGAAGTTACTGTGTTTTCTATTACGAGGGCGGGATTAAGCATGCATGTTTTCAATATCTGCATGCGAAAGGTATCAGCGAGTAAATATTTAGGGCTCAGGCGGTATCGCTACCCGCAGCCGCCGCTGATGATAATGTCCTCTCCCTGACCTAGTTGCTGGGTACATCATGTATACGTTTACATCTTATCGCCTTATGCGGATTATGCCAATCTATCTATCTATTTAACACTATTGTCATAAAAGTTTTCCGTTTATTTTGTGGGACGAAGAGAATATTTCGCTGCTTCAGAACTAAAGAGTGACATCTCAAAATTTTCCAAATTCAGTTTTATTTCAAAAATAGGGCCATAACGCGAAGATATTCGTCAAAATCGGCCTTTAAATCACAATAATTTACGCGTACGCCCTTTTAGCATTTTCATACCAATGTATGAAAATGCTAAAAGTTGGAGAGCCAAAAAAGCAGAAAAACTAAATAAAAATTTTCAATCTGCTCTCGTGAAAAAACTTAAATTTTGAGATGTGGCCTTTTAGTTCTGAAGCAGCGATTTGTCTAATATAAAAAGTTTGGATGCTATCTAGTTTTCGTATGAAAATTTACTTTAGAAATAATGAACAAAGCTATAAATAAAATAAAAATGTAATAGTAAGTCTTATACCCATACCGAGTTGAATAGAACCTGTTGAACATGGAATAAAAACTCAATCCAATCTTGTTTTTAATGCGGATTTATACATCTTAAAATAAACCATGATATTTTTAAAGCCTTCAATTCATACATGCGTTCATAAGAAAGGATAAAACCAACCAAAATAACGTAAAATCCATTGACGTCAGAGCATTTTTGCGTACAGCTTATAATGTGACTCGTAAAAAACTCGCCTGCAAAAAGTGGCCACCGATGAAAACAAGACGACGTTAAAAAAAAAAACAAAATTATTTTAAAAATGGAACTCGCTATGTTAAAACATCCTTACATTTTTTTATGTAGCTATGTAAATAACGTGATGAGTGAGAGAGAGAAAGTGTGTTTTAATAATGTTAATTGAGTGTCGTTAAGCAGAAAGCGACCAATGGCTTTTTTGCGAAAATAAGTAAGATTTGATATTTTGGCGACAAAAAATGGCTAATAGTACCTATTAAAATATACTATAAGCCTAATATTAGCTAATTAAATATACTTAAACTTTCGTTACTTTTTTAACAATTTTGGTCATTCGAAGTAGTGATAAAAATACCTTAATCAGCTCATACCTAAAACCGGTTTTTTGGCGCTGGTCGTTTTCTGCTTAACAACGCTCAATTATTATTTAAATGTAAAAATTATAAAACCGACTTCAAACGCCACTACAAAGTACATCAATTGTGCCTATTAAATTTGAAGAGTTCCCTCGATTTCTCCAGATTCCCATCATCAGATCGTGACCTGATTACAATGGGACCACCAAGGAAGTATATATGTATACTTACACTACTTATATACTATATAAACAAAAAAAGGATTTTCGGTCCAGGCGTCTTTGAGTAATCGGGGAACATACATAAAAAAGATTTTGACGAATTGAGAACCTCCTCCTATTTTGGAAGTCGGTTAAAAGCATATAGATACTTACTGCTAACGAAAAACTAATTATTCGTGTAACTAAAATTAAGATTCGCATTCAATTTATTTAGCCGTAGTAAAAAACATGTAAAAAAAGAACTAATTACTAAACGGCGCCGACGGGCAGTTAAACCGTAGCCGTAGTGTAAAAAGTTCAACACACTCAGGGCACGATTCTTGAAAGATTAGGGTTCAACCCCGCCAACCCGCTTTTGCACTGTGTTTCGAAGTTCATTCGGAAAATTTCCTTCAAGTACTTATAGGTAACAATTTAATAAAAATACAAAAAAAGTTGAAAAAGGTTTCTCGAGTTGAAAACAACATCTATAAGTAACTTTGTGGTGTTGCATCTAATCGGATCAGCGTAATGGCTGACACGCGCCCACTTCCTGGATAATGGTGTTAATATGCTGCTTTTAACGCCCAAATTCATTAGTGTATGATGCCACTAATTTATCTGTTTAGACTTTAGGTGGACAAAATTGGAACTAAGCCCGTTATTTTGAAATTGAAATGTCTTTCCGCATGTCGTGTTCGTGGTCTTTGCAGATGTCAGTTCTTTTAGGTGCGAGTGTTGTGAGAATGTACTAGTAGTACCACCAATGGGAATGGGTCTGCTTTGTCTGCCCATCTTGACATGTGTTGGATTATATGAACCTACGCAATTTTGAAGCTTCATTGTGGAAGCACTGTATACATAGTATAGTTTTGTTACCTATTGTAAAAATTATTTTTTTGGAAAAGAGCAATTGCTGAGTTTCTTGCCGGCTCTTCTCAGCAGAATCTGCATTCCGAACCGGTGGTAGATTTGTGACGTGTCATAAGAGCTACATGAAATTAATATATTTAGAATTTTTTGAATTTCACCGATTTCGTCGTATCTTAAGTGTTACTACTGAACCCTAAAAAGTAATGTGCGCAGCATTTTAGCCTCACTCAGGCCCGCAAGGCGCCACAGGTGTGTCCGCACCGCAGGGCATAACATAACAATTATTAACCGATTTGTGGCTCGTTACATCAGCATTAGCTTCTCTGATAACGCGGTCTACTGGAATAGGTAATTATTGTCGCCCTCATACATACATAAATCTTTTGAATATATATTCAAAATTCAAAATTTATTTATTTCATGTAGGCCAACTTGTAGCTCTTATGACACGTCATAAATCTACCACCGGTTCGAAATGCAGATTCTAACGGTAAGAAACTCAGCAGTTGCTCTTCAAAAAAAAAATTTTTACAACAGGTAACAAAACTATGCTATGTATACAGTGCTTCCACAATGAAGCAATACAAGTTAAAGGTAAAAAGTTGGCTAAAAAGGAAAAGGTGGCTGATTGACTGACAGGCTAATCTACTAACGCACAGCTCCAACCACTGCACGGATCGGGTTGTTTGTCATGCAGATAGCTATTATGACGTAAGTATCCGCTAAAAAAGGATTTTTGAAAATTCAACCCCTAAGGGGGTAAAATAGGGCTTCGAAAAATCGAACTTTTAAGGTGAGCGAAGCTACTAAATAATAGTTTTTACGATGGCACTAAAAAACTTTACAAAATTCACAGCACATTATGTCATTGTCAGCAATCTTTATCAGCAATTGAATCAGTGATTTGAGAGTCGACAACCGCGGCTTTACTCGTAAATGTAGCACGTGACAGGCATGACTACCGGATAGATGTAATATTTTTATGTTTCGCAATCATTATGTCAATGTTCTGAATCTGAATATAAATATTTAGGTGGCAAGACTTACACGCAATTTATCTATTTTGTTAATTAATGACATTGCAGCAAAAATATTTAATCTTCGAAATATATAATTTTGTATGTACCGATGGGGCTGACATAAAGATCACCTTTAAAAGTCCCATAAAAAATATATTATATAAAACAAAAAAGGCGAATGACTGACTGACTGATCTATCAAGTAGGTATTATGCATACGCTTAGAAAAGATTTTTGACAATTCAACCCTAAGGGGATAAAATAGGGGTTTGAAAAAACTACCGTAACATGAGCGAAGTTGCGGGCAAAAGCTAGTCTAAATATATAAAAGGAAAACGTGACTGCCTGAATGATCTTTCAACGCACAGCTCAAACCACTGGTAGGTACGTCGTAGGTCATCCCCGCTTAGAAAGGATTTTTGAAAATTCAACCCCTAAAGAGGTGAAGTAGGGCTTTGATAAATCGAATTTAATGTAAATGAAGTCACCGGGGCAAAAGCTCAAGAGCTAGTTACGACTTACGAGTAGTTATATAAATTATTTGACTATTATACAATATGATTTGCTGACAAAAACGATTTTAGAGCTTAACAAAATCTCAGTAGGGCCCTACACATCCCATAGATATTGGATTTGAAATAAAGATAACAGTCGAATAATTTTAACGTATGTGCGTAATGACTCAATGCAATAAAACAGTCGTTAAATTGACGGCCTTGCTGGTTTATGGATGTCGTTATTGTTTTATGCTGACTGGAGATCGTGTTGTCGAGCATTACAATGATTTGGAACTCTTCATGGATATTAATCTTAAATATAATCTATCACACTTATACACACTTAATATAATTTGTATATATTATGTGTGTGTGTATGAGTGTTTGTGTGTGTGTGTGTGTGTGTGTGGTGTGTGTGTGTGTGTGTGTGTGTGTGTGTGTGTGTGTGTGTGTGTGTGCGTGCGTGTGCATGTGTGTGTGTGTGTGTGTGTATGTTAATCTTTCACGCAAAAACTATACTTCAATCAACCTTAATAAACGTGGGCGAAGCCGAAAACTAAATACTACATTGGTACCTATAGGTTTTATGCTTTTCAAATCGGGCCACAGGCGACCGCGTAGTACTCGCATGAATTATGAATCAATCACTATCAACTGGCAACAATCTTGGCGAGCGTCCCGCGATGAATCTCCGCATCCTGTGCGACTCTCGAGCACAAGGAGCCGGAATAATAGACACATTGTTGCGTTAATATTATGCTCTCGATCCGCCGATCTCTTTAGTTGATCTATGATTAACAATGGATTTGCTAACCCCATACAAATGACAGCTTAATTATGGATCAATTTGTAGCGCCACTTTTGGCATACGAGTGTCTCTAAAACTGGTAATATTGCAAATGGCGCACCAACCTCTATAATTAATCTATGAAATCATACAACAACAAGCAATCATAGATTAATTATAAAGGTCAGTGCACCATTTGCAATATTATCTATTAGTTTCAGAGACACTAGTATGTCAAATGCAGCATCAATCAAGTCCAAAATGGCGACAATCAAATCCAAAATGGCTACAATCAAGTCAAAAATGCTGTCAATCAAGGTCCAAAATCAGGTAGGACAGCAGCCATTCCCGTGTTAATCGTAGACTAACACTGGAAAACTGGCTGAAAAAGATTGTAAATAATTTAAGATTCCATTGTTTTTATTGTATGACTAGCTTTAACCCGCGGCTTCGCTCACGTTAGGTTCGATTTTTTAACCCCCTATTTAACCCTCTTGGGGTTGAAATTTTCCAAAATCCTTTCTTAGCGAATGTCTACGTCCTAACAGCTACCTGTATGCTAAATTTCAGCTCGATCGGTCCAGTGGTTAGAGCTGTGCGTTGATAGATCAGTCAGTCAGTCAGTCAATCAGTCAATCAGTCAGTCACCTTTGCCTTTTATATATTTAGATTTCATAGATTAATTATACAGGTAGGTGCGCAATTTTCAAGAGACACGTATTTAAAATGTATCGCTTCAAATTGATTCATAATTAAGCTATCATTTGTACAGAGTCAGCAAATCCAGTGTTAATCATGGATTAACTACAGAGTTCAGTGTTTGAGTAACTTAGAAATGAAGTACCAACGAATATTATAGTTACCTAGTGTATCACCTAGTGCTCCTAGTAGGTACCCAGCTATCGTTCGCACGGGTCGGGTGTGGTCGCGCGACGCGTGTGCAATTGGCCGTTTAGCGAGTGTTGAACCGCTACAGTCCTACACTCCTACACTTACAGCTACACTTCAGTAAATACTCCTTACTCGCGCTTATGTGGTACGTAGGTATGCTATTTGTACAGCGGTGTACATGTAAAGAACATAAATGAATAGACTACAGCAACTAATATGGCTCAAATTAGAAGGAAGCCTTAGATTAGAGTCGGTATAACAGATTGGATAGAGACACCGGGCGTAAGAGTTGATTGTATCAACTGTCAGCGGTGTTAGGAAACTCGGAGGAAAAAAAATTTTGTGTTGATGGAGACGCCTTGACGTCTAATTTCTTTGCAAAAAAATCTGTCAATTACGGTGCGGGGCGAGGTAGCACACATAAACAATTTCTTACTACAGGTGCATTTTTCAATCACGTCGCTATGCACGCACACGACAAAACTACCAAACACAACCTTAAAGTATACGCACACAACCAAATTCACACACAGGGACGTTCTATCCTTACACGAAACAATCATGTCATTTATGTAAGCAATTTTGGGCTGCGACACTATCGATTATCGACTTTCGATAAGTTCTAAATGAATTAATGAATGAATGAAGTTCAACTAATAGTATAAATTAAAATATTGTTAAATCAATTTAGCAATCAATTACTGTTCGTTGGTCTGGCTAAGACTTAAAAAGTTTTTAATGAATTGTATAAAATGAGAATATAAATCTAAATCGAATGTTCTGAATCTAATATATAGGATACTTTTTATCCTAATAAACAATAAGGTTCATCCGCGATAGGGGATGAAAGTTTTTGAAAAATACTATTTTATTCAATTTTGGTGAAGATCTAATAAATATTATCGGAGATAGAGGACATACCTTCTCGCGGATAGTAGCAAGTTACTCTAAACTACGCCACGCGGACGAAGTCACGGAAATCAGCTAGTAAATAAATAAATTTAAGAAATGCCACATACAATTTTGTAGTCGAGTTTATAGTTTTTAAACTTTTATCCATGTTTTATCAATGGATAGTAGACATTTGTTGGAACACTAACTGGTTCTATAAGAAAATTAAAAAATACATGATGTACCTATACCATACACACCGAAAATATCAATATCGATATAATTTCTGCTTCCAGCCCTAATTTTCTTGCAGTGTGACCAACTTCTTTAAAATAAAATCCTCATTTTTGAACAAAAAACTACCTTAAAAATACTGTTAATGATAAGCTTATCCAACTTTATGAATGGGTACAATACCTATTACAATTTAATTTTTCATAAACCGAGGTGGCACGAGGGCATTTAATTGTGGCGATTGAATATTAATAAGGCTTTTTAATCACAAATCTGTGTATGTTTGTAATGATTTTTGCGCATGCAATTATATCGGTTACTTATTTTATACTAGCGGCCCGTCCCGGCTTCGCAAGGGTGGATATTTATTTTTTAAACATTTTGGCATAAACGCACAGTAAATGCAGGATATACTTACCTAAATAATAATATATTTAGCAATAGTGTATCGCTGGCTCCCTTTGGGTATGGGACTTGATGATTGAAAACAAAATGATAACAGAATAAATTACATCAATGAACTCGTAATATCTTTCGAATGGAATGTCCGATTTTAATAAACTAAAAAGTAATTTGCAGGTATTTAAACAGCCTTGCTTGAAAAAACATTTATTTTGGTAAGGATTAAGGCAAAGGTATAAATAACTTGGTCTGATTTTGGTCGGATTTCTATTAAATTTTAAAATGTTAAAAAGTAGTTATAGTGACATAGCTACAATAGTAGCTCAGTTTACTAGTAAGAGTTTACTACAGATAATGATATATTTTTACTATGCAAGACCAACAAAATCTCAGTCACACGACAAGAAAATATTATAAAATGTTAACGAATATTCTACTTAACTCAGTTTTGACGAAATGTGTGACTCGTCCTTTTCAAAATAACCGATTAAATTGTTTGCCTAAAGTTTATAAATTAATATAAACATAAACCCCCAACCTTTCCTATTCGATCGTAATTTTAATTGTATGTAATCAAATCATTATGCAGTTCATGATAAAGGGCTCCAATCGAGTAATAAGTAGATTGGTTAATTTTTTAAAATTTCCCGAAATTATTTCTTGTACGATTCCGTAGCAACATTTTCGGATCAACAGTATTTTTAAGTTTTCTCCTTAAATAGTGCATTAATTGGATAAAAGAATATATCAGGAGAAAAGTAATGTTATCCTTTCATAAACTGGATATTTTTGGTATTTTTTTTAGAAGGAAAATCACTCATAGTCGGCATATTATACCGGAGCTCATCCTCCGCTAACCATACGTTGTTGACAGGCGCGTGACGCGAGTCAAACAGTTTTATATAACGGGTATGACCGCTGGGCATACCCGTCAAATAAAAACTTACAGAGGGGTACGCATCCTATGGCCACTCCAGAGCTTAATCCTCCTAGTTAGGAAATCATGGAAGTTTGACTGGAATGTAGAAAATCGTATTCAATTGACAGGTTAAAACGTAAATTGTTTCATTTCAAAGATATCATTTTAAGATGTCAAATGAATACATTTTCTTATACAACCGCATGATTGGTACAAGCAGGGAAGGGACTCGATAAGATGAAAGAGATGAGACCCAGTAGCTCGCCATGGATTGAGATTGAGAATGAGATGAATGAATGAATGACCTTAGACCTTGAAAAAAAATTTGCACGGCCTCCTTATAAACTAAATCCAGCGTACTCTACGAGGGAAATAACTATTACCCAATCTGTGTTACGGGGCTTACAGATTAGGTAATATTACTTTGACCTTTGACTGTACAATTGCGTATTTTACGATTGTCAAAATGCGGATATTCATTACTTAATAATTACAATCGAGAATGCAACATGTAAGAATAACATTTGTATAAACAAAAAATAAATCGGTCGAAAAACAAATAAGTTATCAGCTGTTTTAATGCGACCGCATCCGTCTCTTTCTAAAACGAAATTTTGTATGGAATGTATGGAGCTACTGACTTGTGACGTCATGTGCAATAGCGCTCTCTTTTTCTTACAGTAAACTTAAATGCTCTATATTTTTGAGACAATTTAAGATATTGAAAGAAAAATGACATTGTGTTAAAATATTAAAATCTTTTATTTTTAAAGTATGTATGTATCTTAGATATACTCTACCGATACTAAGTATCGGCAGAACATCGGTAAATTCCTGTGTAAGTATCGATAAGTTTATCATCCAAGCCAAGAATAGTAAACTAATACATAATCTACGATGTAAATTAAGGATAAATATAAATTAGGTAGAAACCTAAAATAATACCTGATTTGAATCGTTTGCCTGAAAGTTGGAATAATTTAATTATAAAATTAATTTTGTGCTTGTTCAGACGGTCCATTTTCATCAAAGTTAATTACGCTTGTTACAATGAAAATTAATCATTTTCATGTTCTAAATTGTTATTAAATGATTAAGGTACGGGTTCTTTTATTTATTTATAAATAAGTAGCTAACTACCCGCGTGGATTTTTTGAAATCTCGTTGAATATTAATTAATTTTTTACTAATTGCGAGGTGTTTTTGAATGTTTACTCATCGAATATAATTACCGTTTACGAAAAAAATAACAGCGCTAAAGTGAAGTACAATGCAATGAAGAAACTATTTTGATTTTGGTTACAATAGAAAAGCCTTAAAATGAAATACCTATTTAAAATTGTAGTTTTTCTGAATTTGCCAAAATTATTTGGTTGTATGCACGTGACTACCAACATTTTAATGATAGTTGAAAATTACTTTGATCCGAATAACTAATTTGTCCTGTACACCGGCATGCTATAATAAGCTGTATATGTTTATATGCAGAGACTTTAATTGCTTGAGCACAGGTGACCACTGTCAGTGAAAGGGCAATTTGAGAAGTTGGTGAACAAGTTGTAAACGTTGCGTGGCATGATAGTATTCGATTGAAACAAGAAATCGCGCATTGCGTTGCCGTAAAACCATGGATATTTTAATTGATGTGATTTTTATTCTATATTCACCATATTTAAGAGACTACGATTTCTTTCAAATTAGCCGCTATTTCGTCACAGAAAAGGAATACTTCTAGACAGTATTTGAAAGGAAAAGAAAGAAAGAAAGGAAAAGGCGAAAGTTCGTATTTATGTCTGTATGTGTGTTTGCTACTCTTTCACGGCACAAGAAATGAACCGATTTGGTTGAAATTTGGAATGGAGATAGCTTATACCCAGGACTAAAATATAGGTTTATAGCAAGCAACATTCGCCCGTATTACCATCTGCGCAACGGCACATCATATGAACGTACGCACGCACACTACGAGATATTGGAGTTACCCACACCAACCGGATTCCTATAAAAGGCTGTGGCCGCCTTGGAATAATTCAGTAGCTCGCTAGACGGCAACGAGTGCGATAGCCCCGCAGTCCACTCGTCTGCCGAAGCTTGTTCTGAGCGGTAGCCCCGCAGCCCTCAGAGTCAAGTACTTAGCTAGGAGGTTACGGAATGCGGTAGCCCCGCAGCCCATTCCACGAACCACCCATAGGCTATATATTGTATATCTACATATTTGCAACAAAGTTAAACGCATAAAGCAAAGTTACCCAGTTGATTGTGTTTCCACATATATTTTGTAACAAAGTTATACGCATAAAATAAAGCTACCCAGTTGTCAACAGTACGTCTTTTATTCTGTGCCACCTACCACCATATTTGGCGCCCGAACAGGGACCTAACACCATATTTGGCGCCCGAACATAAAGTCAACAAGGAAAGATAAAATTTTGCATCTACCCTCAAAATTCAAGATGGCAGAGGAAAAACCGGAATTCATGGTGTTGACACAGGAGCAGTTCACAACACTCTTAAACAAGTTATAACAGACAAACGATGTATATATAAGCAGCCACTCGGAGGAGCACAGTCAGTCTGAGCTTAACGTCCGTCTTGGAGCGATAGCCCCGCAGTCCTCTAAGATTAGACGGGTTAAGGAGTGCGGTAGCCACGCAGCCCACTCTGACAACCAGACGAGGTCACGAATGCGATAGCCCCGCAGTCCATTCGTATGGCCCAAGCTTACGACTCATAACCTCAAAACCCTTATGAAAATGGAAGGAATGCAATAGGAGCAGCTTTCCTGCAGGGGGAGTGTGTCAATGACCACCCTATAGAATATGCAAGTCGACTACAACCGATCTTGGAAAACCGATTGGAAGATATCACACATCAGCAATGTTCAGTCAGGAGATGAAGAAACGCCAATGCCAGTCGTATTCATTTGACCTCGCAAGACACCTGATGCTGGTACTCCGTCGGGACGACTTTAGAGTACCAGAGGGGGAGAATATAGCAAGCAACATTCGCCCGTATTACCATCTGCGCAACGGCACATCATATGAACGTACGCACGCACACTACGAGATATTGGAGTTACCCACACCAACCGGATTCCTATAAAAGGCTGTGGCCGCCTTGGAATAATTCAGTAGCTCGCTAGACGGCAACGAGTGCGATAGCCCCGCAGTCCACTCGTCTGCCGAAGCTTGTTCTGAGCGGTAGCCCCGCAGCCCTCAGAGTCAAGTACTTAGCTAGGAGGTTACGGAATGCGGTAGCCCCGCAGCCCATTCCACGAACCACCCATAGGCTATATATTGTATATCTACATATTTGCAACAAAGTTAAACGCATAAAGCAAAGTTACCCAGTTGATTGTGTTTCCACATATATTTTGTAACAAAGTTATACGCATAAAATAAAGCTACCCAGTTGTCAACAGTACGTCTTTTATTCTGTGCCACCTACCACCATAGGTTACATTTTATCCCGCAAAGTTAAAGTATTCTCGCGGGAATTAAAAAATCTTAATCAACGCGGACGAAACTCGGGCGTCATCTAGTACCTAACACAATAGTAATTTGTACAAATGAAAATTATATTTTTGGACCCATTGGTCATATAAATTGGAGCAGATCGTTGCACGTATAGTTTCTCTCTATCAAGGGCATTTGTGAGTCGCGTTTCTTTTAGAGTTGGGGTGGAATGAGAAGGGTAGGTGGGGGTGCGAACGGAGAAGGTTGTCCCATACGTTTGTTTACCACCCCCTCCTGAAGCGGCGGCGCACCTGTTGACTCGAGGGTATAATATAAATCTAATTTCCTTAAGACTTTTCTTGATGGAATTTCGTAAAATCCTAGCCACATGTTACTGTAAATCGGAAAACGTAGATACTACGTGTTTAGGTGTAGCTTTATGTGAGCTTTATCGACGTACTGGGGAAGCTTAACCTTGCAGGTACTACATTTGTTGTTACACAATTTATTATGAAAGCCGGTTCCACAAATCATTTTTTTTTTTTTTAATAAAGAAAATTAGCCAAGCTGAACTTAACTAATATTCTTAACTTAACCTAACCTCCCCTCCAAATGAGCGGAAAGCTTGTGTTAGGAGTGGGTAAAATATAAAAAACCTACCTATTGGTACTGTTTTACAATTCTGGGGAAACCAAGATGTTAACATGGAAGACAATAAGTTTTGTATTAGCTCTACATTAAAAAAAACAATAGCCTCAATTAATCGTTATTATAATATATTCCGCATATTATCATTTAAATATGAAAAATTCGAAAGATTTCGAGAACTTCCGCAGGTTCAACAAAACGTAAAAACCCAAGGAACCGTAATAATACCTAACAACCCACGTGAATCAAGACTGCCACAGCAATTTGATTTAAATTGCGATAATATTCATAAGGTAGGTAGATACACGATTTACACGCAAATCCGTCCACATGGGCTCTGAATTGCAGGATGAGCATGGACAGGGGACATTTTATCCATGGGGAAAGGATAAAATGTTTACCACCTCGCTCAGCTTTATCCACCCGTCGAGCATGGGCACAGCGTGCAGCGGTGAGAATAATATTCACAGTGTAATGCCAAATAAATAAAAATGTAAATTGTTTATGTATTGATGTATCTTTTTGTATTAAATTTATAAAGATTGTAAAATTGCAAAAAAAAAAATACAAATCCTCCTTTCACCACCTGTTGCCATGCATTAGCATCTTGTCAATGGATAAAATCGGGGATAATTTTTTTGTCTCCTGTTCATACTAACCCAGCAACAATGTTTCTGAACCAGTGATCCGCGACGGTAATTTTTAAGCTATTGCATAGCTTCTATCGCGGGCCTTGAGCGTGGAGACCGAATCCAGAAATTCCATAACAAAAATAACCTGACAAGGGACTCCTCTCACCGCTAGATGGCGTTGATAAAAAATGATATGCAATAGCTTTACCACGGCAGTCCCTGAGTGCCACACGTCTTTTTTTTAATTATTCGATGACAAGATATTCCTTGACTGCGGTCTCACCTGATTGTAAATAACGATGCATGCAGTCTAAGATGGTAGCGGACTAACTTGGAAGGGGCATGGCAGTGTAGATTCAAAACATACCCCTAATCGGTTTCTACACGTCAAAAGCTTGTAAAAATGTAGTTGTTTAGCGTCAGCATCGATGTTAATTATGTTAACGACAGCTATAATAAACAAAATGACCGCAGCACGAGCGACGCCGCGTGACGCGTTTCGTTTTCCAATCCGGTTCTCATGTGGAGCTGGACAGCTTTTACCGGATCTTGTGCTAATACCGCGCATTTCTAGCTCATAGCAAAAAACTAGGCTTTTATAGCTCTGGTAGGTATATACTATATGTAGTTCGAGGCCGTTGGTAAGGATGCATTTACACCTTGAAGGATTTAACCAACATTTACAAATTCAAATTCAAAATTTATTTATTTCATGTAGGCTAACTTGTAGCTCTTATGACACGTCATAAATCTACCACCGGTTCGGAATGCAGATTCTGCTGAGAAGAGCCGGTAAGAAACTCAGCAGTTGCTCTTTTCAAAAAAAATTTTTTTTACAAAGCTATGCTATGCATACAGTGCTTCCACAATAAAGCTTCAAAAATGCAAAAATGCATACGTAGGTACACCAATCCAACACTTGTCAAGATGGGCAGTCAAAGCAGACTCATTCCCGTTGGTGCTACACAAACTGAGCTTAGGAATCTCCCGTCAGCTCGAATAATATCATACGTAAAAGAAATTCTCTCCCCCTCTCTCCCTCTGACGGTCATACTCGTTACTGATTTAACGGTGAAGGAAACATCGTGAGGAAACCTGCATGTCTGAGAGTTCTCCATAATGTTCTCAAATGCCTTCGCATCCGCATTAATTAGCCAGCATGGTGAACTAAGAACTGTTATAACTTACTCTTCATATTTGAGAGATTCTTATTCTCTTTTGAGAGACCAGTAGGGCTAACATGCGTGCCACGAGAAAGTTTTGTCTACACGTTTACTCGAAGTCTCTATGTGAATCTCTACAGAGATTCACGAGTAAAGTGTAGAGAAAATTTTCTCGTGGCGCGCATGTTAGCCCTACAGGGGGCTGATTCTGTAACTCAGTGCCTCTCAGTATCACCGACGATAGGCATTTTGTATCCATTGAAGGTTTGAAGAGAAATTTCGTTTACTATTTCATAGTAAACCTTCAATGGATAAAAATATATGTCCGTGGCTTTCATTTTTTGATAGGCATTGAGTTACAGAATCAGGGGGATGTGCCCTGTATTGGACTGGCGATGGGTTAAGATGAATGAAATGAATCATTGAATTTGTTGTGATAATTATAATGATTCAAAATGATTCAAATACCGAGGAATAAAAAAAACATAATTAGAAAGAAACAACAGCTCCTGATGCCAGGTCAAAGAAGACGGCTAAACTATAAAGTGAGACAATATAGGCGGTGTTGTTGACTTAATCGATGGAGTAGTCAGTAGACACTCGAGGCGATGCAGTGTTTATTGAATCGATAGTCGATAACGAGTGCGTTGACCCGGTGACGCCCGCGCCTCTCTCCGCGTCAGATCGCAATTATTTTTGCCACTTGTTTGAGTTCTCTGCAGACTGGCCCGATTATTCTATACTAGTTGATACCCGCGACTTCGTTCGCGTGGATTGAGGTTTTTTATTTCCGCGGCAACTCTCTTATTTTCCGGAATAAAAAGTAGCCTATGTCTTATTACAGACTATAATCTACTTCTGTGCCAAGTTTCAGCCAAATCGGTTCAGTCGTTGCGACGTGATTGAGTAACAAACATAGAAACTTTCGCATTTATAATATTGATGATAGAAAGAAGAGCCAGAGAAACTCGACACTTGCTCTTTTAAAAACTCAAAATCTTACAAAAATATAAAGCTTAAGAATATCAATATTACGAACACTATTTTATGACAGCACATTAAAACCCCGATTACAAAGCCCATAAAAAGCCATACAACTTTGTCATTAGAAATTCATTAATTGTCTTATAGCCATCTCCTTAATAAAGTTTCAAGCATTGTTTAAATTTGCGGAAGCCAGCTACAAATTCATTTGATTGTTTTCTTTTGTAACGAATAAAACTGAGTACATAACGTACAATATTATATTATATTCATAATAATTTTAGTTACATTACAAATAACAGATGGTAGGATACTAAATATAGTTCATATACATATATAGGTACCATAACTTATTGTTACTTAGACAGAATAGTATTACTTTCGAAGGTGTTTTAGCAACATCAATTGATTATAATTTGACATATTCTTTGACTGAAATCAAATTCGCTACTTTGATAAAAACGAAAACAAAGTACAAAAAAGGAATATAAACAAGATGATAATCTCATAACTCTACAGATGTGATCATTTGATCAAGAAATAAGAAACGAATTGACCTAGAATATACAACCTGATTTATTGAAGACGAAATGACACGAAACGTACGACAAAAATGTTGTTACGTGATATAAAATACGTCTAGCGCCATCTCGTTACCGCAATTGCGAAATTTTTTCAGTCGTAGGTTTTTTTATAGAATAATGAATTACAAAAGTCAATAAATTCAAAAAATTGGATATACAAGAACGGAGAAAATGCTTTAGAATATAAATATGAATATGTCTTTAAGATGAAAAATTTTTAAATATTATAAATGAACTTAACGTTTACGGAATAAATTAAAATTAATAACTACGTTAGTACTATTATAATAGATACTAGCTGATACCCGCGACTTCGTCCGCGTGGATTAAGGTTTTTTATTCCCGCGGAAACACTCTTATTTCCCGGGATAAAAAGTAGCCTATCTCCTTTTCCAGACCATAATCTATCTCTATGCCAAATTTAAGCCAAATCGGTTCAGTCGTATCAATCATACAAATTTTCGCGTTTATAATATTATTATTAACAAATTATTGGTGTGCAGCAATTATTTACGCTTTTCCCACGGAATAAAATTTGAGAGATCGGGATTAAAATTAGTAGTAGTAGTAGCTTCTGTCCGCGACTTTGTCTGCGTGGACTTCAGAATTGGGTCTAAAGCTTCGCTCATTAACAATTTTTATATCTTACCACGGGAGCTATTTGAGATCGGTATAGAAAGTACATGTCCTTTTCCATAGCATAGGTGACATGCATACCAAATTTCAAAGCTGTCTGCCCGGGGCTTAGGACTAAAACAATTTTCAATTTTCCCTCGGGAACTACGTAAGGAATCGGGATAAAAAGTAGCCTATGTTCTTTTCCAAGTCAAAGGCTACATGCATACCAAATTTCAAAGCTGTCTGCCTGCGGCTTAGCTCGTAAACAATTTTCAATTTTCCCTCGGGAACTACTTAAGGAATCGGGATAAAAGGTAGCCTATGTTCTTTTCCATGTCAAAGGCTACATGCATGCCAAATTTCATCCAAATCCGTTCAGCCGTTTTTGCGTGATTGAGTAACAAACATCCAAACATCCAAACATCCACACTTTCACATTTATAATATTAAGTAGGATTGTGTGGTACAACAGGGTATAACGCTTTCGCATCTTGGCACAGTAAGAAGAGTGCGCAACAGCAAAATGAATCTTATTTCCTCATAGTTAAGGCTCGTTTATGTTATGAACTTCTAATTTGTAGTTAGTGGCGTTAAAAGAATAACAATACTGTGCTGATAGGTCCGCACTAAACAGCGGTTCGGGATTAAAAATAGAAATACTTGAATGAAATTCTTAAAGAAGCATGCTTCATTTTTGTTTATATATACGAGTAAATATTTCGCAAAAGGCCAAACTTTGGTGAGAAAATCTCTTCAAATCCTAAATAGTATCAAGACGAAGACGCTATCAACGTTTCTGAAGGTAGAAGCTTTGACTACATAGTTTTAGGAAGACACGAGGAAGAAGTTATGATGAATGCGTTCCCTGTTCACACAACATTGGCAACTTGACGAGTCATAGATTCTAGAGACAAGCGTTAGATCATGAAATCTGGAGATCCTTTGAAGCCAAAATTACTTCCAGCAGAGGAACTCTGTGGGCTGAGAGAGATGAGGGCGATCTTACTACAGTTCAAATGAATATTACACAGTAACTAAAACTTAATACCTAAATACATCGCCAGAAATACCCTGGCTCCATTTATCTAATAATGAATTGAAATCGTTGTCGTATTCAATTTCCCTTATTAAATATCGACATGGACTTCCACCGGATGTTTACATCGTGTATTTTATGTGACATTAATAATATTCGACGTTAGATTATATTTATTGGCAAAATTATGCTTGTTGCAGTTATTGAAGGAAGTTCTAGGACTTGCACCTGACAAATCGCAAAGCGCCATTGTCAACATCGCGCGCGGAATAACCTAGGTATAAATTGGAGATTCTGACAGTTTTTGTATTGAAAATCCACTAACACATCAAAGTTAATCTTCGGAAAATATACAAAACCTCTTCAAGTAACTTAATATAATATGGGGATCATGCTGAACTAAATTAGGTACTTGTGCAACTTTTTTCTCGTACAAAAAAAAATATTCTTATTTTTATTACATGAGAAAAATATATGGATGGTCTATGGTCGCATGGTAAGATTAGCTCATTACTACTACAAATAATAATGTTGTAAAGTGATTTATGAAGTCACGCGATTTGACGACTCACGATTTACGTCCTATAAAAAGCGTACACATATTAATTTCAGTGAATTTTGAATTCTCTCCACAAAAACATTCATAGAAAAGCATCGCGCCGCCATTAGTGTTGTTTTGACCGGCGCGGCGTCAGGGCCACAGCCATACAGGCTGAAACACACAACGCGACTCCCAGAAGTTGCGTCCACAACGCAACGTGATTCTCCTGACGCATCGTACTGTACCCATTCGTTCCTTAATCATGTGATGTTATGCTACATTTACACGCTTGGCAAGTCTCGACAAGCGTCCACAAACACAAGCGTGTAAACACCTCGTTTGGCTTGGCTTGCGTGAGCTTGTCGCCGATTTGGGCTAATGTCGGGCGTTTGTAAAGGCTTTGGAGGTTGTGGATGCTTGCCAAACCTCGGCAAGCATGTAAACGTAGCATAACATTTAACAACTTTTTAATTCTCCTCTCCCCCCTTGTGATACGTGGTGAGGTTTTAGATTAATCCCCGACCCCCACCCAAATCAAGCTTATATTTTGGTGCAAAGAATCTTAATTTCTGAATATTATCTTTAAATTCAGTTAAAATCTAATTTAATTCTGGAAAATTAAGCACCGTGATAAACATGTCTATGACATTAACGGCAGGATCTCCGAAAACAGCCTGTTTTTGATTCAATAGTAAACAATCAAATATTCTTTGTTTTGATTGGTTAAAAATATATATTGTAGTTTAATACACGTTCTAAATTATTTTACCGTTCAAAAGTCCATATTTTGAACTTCACTCGATCAAATAATATTCCGAAAACAGTGTAGTTTTCAATTGTTTTTCAGGTTGTATGTATAGTATATCAAAGTTAAACTAAAAAAAAAAATGTCAAAAAATAGGCAAAAGCTTTTAGAAGAATATTTTACCGTTAATTTTTCTCTAAAAAGTTTACTTTTTTTTTTATCAAGACTGTTTTACTTTTTTTTAACAAAGTGGCTCGTGCGCCTCACTTCATTTGCTTGCAAATTACTGCGGCCGAAGATCGTGCCCTTAAGATTGCAAGTTGTTTCTGACTTGCATAAAAATAATAAAAGATAAGTGTAATCACGTAAAAATATTTAATTGTAGTGGTAGGTACATGAATACATTTGCCTAAAGCTTTGTGTACGATAAAATTCCGGAAAGAAACGGCTGCTTCTATCTAATAGATGATGTTGATGGCTTCTTCTTTATCAACCGATAAACTTCTTCTCTTCTTCTTTATCTACGTGCTCGGTCTACTGTCGCTTGTATCCAGCGGCTTTCTGCGACTCGTCTGATGTCATCGGTCCACCTATTAGGAGCTCTACCAACTCTGCGCTTTCCGGTACGGGATCACCACTCCAGCACCTTCGGACAACCAGTTCTTCGTATTTATATTACCTAGTTCCAACGGTTGAACTAATCACTTGTACTAGTGGGAATGAGTAATATAGTTTCTCTTACAGATCTACGCGTCGCGCGTTGTTTGTTTCAAGCTTATGTTTTTTTTTTTTCTAAAAACACTCAATTCACTGATTCCAAGCCTGATATTATTCGGATATTCACCGAGTATTCAACAGATGGATGCAGACAGTGCAAAAAAATCTATAATGTTTATTGTTACGCGCAAAAAGTTGTTGTGAATACCAGGATCTTGTAGGAATTCGTCGCTGTACTAGCTTTATTTGAACTAGCTTTTATCCGCGGCTTCGCTCACATTAAGTTCGATTTTTTAAACCCCTATTTTAGAGGGTTGAATTTTCAAAAATACTTTCTTAGCGGATGCCTGCGTCATTAAAGCAATCTGTATGCCTCAGCCCGATCCGTACAGTGGCTTGAGCTGTGCGTTGATAGATAAGTCAATCAGTCAGTCAGCCAGTCACCCTTTCCTTTCCTTTTATATAGTTGGATATTGATTAAAAAGAAAATATTAAGAGAAGTCTTTCAGAGAGTCTTTCATTCCTTCGTATCGATGTACGAAGGAAATAATAATAAATACGATTATTTAGTTTTCTTGAGATATAAGCATTCAATACAAACAAAATTCTATAGGTACATACCTCTTTTTATACATATATACTAGTAAATTTTAGTGTGTAATGATATAATAGAAGATAAACTTTAATCTTTAGTTTTTAAGTAACTCGTATTTTGTATGTCAGTTATCATCTGACTGAATATGCGGCACCTTCAAGTTTTTCCTTTTAAGATCTTATGTTACCCATATTCTTGCAAATAAAATATTTCATTTCATTTCATTTACTATATTATAGGGTACATACAGCATTTAAACCCGTCATTTTAGTTTCTCAGCCTTCTATCTAGCCGTAAAAACTTCATTATGTCTATAAAGGGTAATTTGACGCAAGTAGCCCTGTTCACTTTACAGCTAGTATTCAGGAAAAACCGTTGAACACCACACAAATGAAATTAAACCTTATTACATATCTCATTAGCATCTTTACGCCTTGACTTCTAATTAGAGCTACTACGAATTGATACACCTTCGTCCTTGATTCAGTGAATCACTGCAATGAAAGGGTGGTTTGACGCAAGTAACGCAGATCACCTTCGCCGTAGTCTTGAGGAAAAACCGTTCTACGCTACACAAGTAAAATTAAACCCTATTAATAAACGGCTAGTTTTCAAATCGGAGTCAGTGCTCTTGGTGGCTAATTAATTCCGTTGCTCAATTACAGCGAGCTAGTGGTGAGACGGTGTCGATGAAATGATTTATTTATTTTTTAATAGAACAGAAATATCTTTATTGGTAGCAATAAACACAAAATCAAAATTAAAAAAAAAATACACAGCTATGATAGGTATTACCCGTATTAGATATCGTTACTTTGTACAGCAGTGCAACGCTACCTAAAGGTTAGTCACTCACTCACTCAGCTTGTGTTGGGGCTCCTAGCCTCACAGACTCTGGCGAACCCGTCAAGTATCAAAGCTGTGGGTGCCAGATGTCCCAACGCTGATTTTCAATGACCGCCTTTAAATGCCTTTTTATTTATTTATTCACCTTTAAACACCATCCTTACAAGATAACCCAATGCGATAGAGTGTTTAATCTAATGAGCTAAATCTAAATCTAACCTTTTAACAAAATACATACCTACAACAAATTCTATTAGAGTACTTACCTTACAATTTTACATTAATCGATGTTTCGTGTTAGTGTGTGTAAATGAGTTTCATCCACCGAAACGTAGAGTTTTAATCAGATACAAATTATTTATGAAAAGTCGCGCCTCATGATAAAATTGATTAGATACCTACAGAGGCGTAACTATACCGTTTGAGGCCCGTGGCAAATTCATTAGATGGGGCCCTCCCTCCTCCAATATAAAGAAGCTCAACCAATGAGATAGCATTTTTTTATTTTATAATAAATCACTACGTGAAGTAGGCACATACAATTGCAACGTAAAGGCGACATTTTCGCGAGCGAAGCGAGCGCGAAATTTTTATAATTGCATTACGGCACTTGGTAGTCCATTCTTGGCATCTACAATAGCAACGTTAAAGCGACATTTTCGCGAGCGAAGCGAGCGTGAAATTTTTTATGATTGCTTTACGGCACTTAGTAGTCCATACTTGGCACCTACAGAAGAAAAGTAAAAGTGACATTTTCGCGAGCGAAGCGAGCTTGAAATTTTTTATGATTGCATTACGGCACTTAGTACCTAGTCCATACTTGGCAACTACAACAGCAACGTTTTTTATTTTGCACTACGCCATATCTACTACATAGTCCTGTACTTTTGGCGCTTGTGACCCTGCGCTTGTATGCGCCGCACACCCGGCATTGTAGGTAAAGTGGGCCCTTCAAACTATTTAGCTATTGTTATTGGGGTACCTATATTCGGTAATTAATTAGATATTTTATAAAATTTTAAAATATGTGTTGAAGACCTAATGACATTTAGGTACCTATACAAATATGTATCTTTTTAATTTCTGTAAGACATAAATAAAAATTTTGGCCCCAAATCTACCGCACCTAAAATCTGCTGCCCTAGGCTCAGTCAACTCAGCCTTTTGGTAAATCTCCCACTGTGCGTAACCTTTTTTGTCCCAAAGAATTTAGTTTATATCAATTTTAATTTTGAAAATGATCGCTTGGCACTAGTGCCGACTACGGGTAGCCGTAGCCACAGGAATGGCTATAAATGTTAGGATCATCTTGTGCTTCTGGCTCTCTCTTACCGGGGCCCCTTCCAGCTGGGGCCCGTGGCATTTTGCCGAAATGCCACCCTGTAGTTACGCCGCGCCTCTGGATACCTATCCGCTTCAACCGTTGCCTGGTTGAATTTTCAAAAATCACTTCTTGAGAAAGGTCCTTTGTTAAAATTTCATATTTATTCATCAGTCACATTACGTATGCCAGTCATATTAAATTCTATATTTTATATTCTTTGTTATGGTAAACATAACTGTTATTCGCGTAAACAGTACTCTAATATTCACGTATTCAGGCGTATTAAATTTACATTGCTTCAGTTACGTTCGAAAAAATATTCAAATAAGTGTTATGCAATCTTGAAGCCACCTTCGTCAACAAAACAGTGTCCTTGAACTCTCTGAATAAGATGAATCTAATCTCTATAATTTTACCTAGCGACTCGGCTAGTTTCGCACGGGTGCAATATACTATTGTGACGTCATAAGTTTCCGAGCGATGTACCATGACCACTCATGTACCATCCGATCCATTTAATTATCCATTTGTATTGTTCCGACAGTCTACTTGGGTGAATTTGCTCTGACTTAGCTCGGACTCAAGATAATAGTTAAAACGAGACAAAAATATGATCTCTCGTCTCGTTTTATCTCTGTCTTGAGTCTCAGCAGAGTGAGAGTGCGGTCTATAGATTTCAGTCTGAGTATGTCGGAGTTTTTTAATTCATTATTTACATCACCATAGTTTAAAAAACCTAACAAAAATGCGTTACATAAAAAATAATTATGTAAAATTGCCATTCCATTCGGACGATAAACGGCGCCATTTTGCCGCGCTTCGAACATGTTAGCTTACGTTACGCATGAATCTTACCAGTGTAATTGACTAGCAAATGTTTTAACTTTTTTATTTATTTATTTAGTACCAGAGAACAAAACAATAAAACATAAACATTTAAAGGACGTGCACAAGGACAGCTTATCTCTAAGGAAGAGATTTCTTTTAGAAACCCTTGAATATGTGAAAAGTGAGAACACACAGAGGTACTTAGATGTTTTTTGACGTCATAATTCGTTCTAACCAATTGTGTATTTGAAATATTGTAAATAAAATTTAGTGGTTTTTAAAATATTTGGTTCCAACTTAAACCACACAAAAACAAAATGGTGGCAAAAATGATGGCATAAAGAGAAATGGAAAATTGCCAGGTTTCCAGTTGGTGTGGATGAAATTTACATAAAACTAAGATGTCGATAACAATTCGAATTATGTATCGACATCTTTTACGGTACTTGCGCAAGAATAAAATAATAATTAATCTGTATGTAAAGCAGTACTGATAAATATTATCAATTATTATAAAAGTTATTGGAATCTATCGTTGTCCTAGGTCTCAGAATACGCAATAGTAAGACGTAGTAAACACAGGTAGATAACAATAGCTGCGGTCTATGTCGATTATTTACTTTATTACGTACGATCTACATAATTATGCCTACCGAGTATGGGTTTCATTAAAAAACTGCCATCCCTCGCCAAAGTTAAGATCGTAGCCCACTTACACGACACCGCTCCCATCCCAACCAAAGTATGAGCATTCAAATATGGACTTAATATCGTGCTGTGGAGGTGCACTTTACAGTAACAACACAAAATAGAATACAGCGCGTGGTATCGGTACCGCGCGTAAACCGTAACACTGTAAAGTGCACCTCCAAAGCACGATATTAAGTCCATATTTGAATGCTCATACTTTGGTTGGGTGGGAGCGGTGTCGTGTAAATCGGCTACGACCTTTATCCTGCTACCTGACTCCGCTCAAATTCAATATAGAGGTTAAAACTAGACACAATAATATGCTCTGACATAAATCTGTCTCGTTTTAACTTTGTCTTGAGTCTGAGCAGAGTAAAAGTGTTGTCTATAGATTTCACCCTTAGACAGCATTGTGACTTATTATCACGTGAGATTGCAGTCAAGAACAAGTTGCTTGTAAAAAAAATGCTGTCAAAATCGGTCCAGCCGCTCCCGGGATTAGCGGCAACAAACAAACAGACAGACAAAAATTTTAAAAATTGTTTTCTTGTTATTAGTACCGTATTTACTTTCGTATGCATTTAGTAAAAAGCTGTTCTTTTGATATTACAGACACTTCAATTTTATTTATTTGTATAGATTAAAAATAAAATTAATAAATAAAAGAGCCACCTTTTTCAGCGTACCATAAATATCATACCATCTTAGATAATATTATCATATTATTTTATTACGTGGTAATATAGATGCGCTAATCCGTTATAAATTGCTAGTTTCGTGTCATTTTTGCGTGGGCTGAAGGGAATAAGGGAATTCCCGTAGCTTATACGATTAATTACGGGAAAATCAGATGTTCGCTATTTTTATAAACCAACTAGCTTTTGCCCCCGCGACTTCGTCCGCGTGGAATTAGATTTTGGGGTGGAATTTTCAAAAACTGTGACACACGTACTTCTTTATTTTGAACTGAAAGCTCTAATACCAACTTTGATGAAAACAGCTTGAAAAATGACGGAGTTTCATATAAACTTCCATCCCCTATTTAAACCCCTTAGGGGTGGAATTTACAATAATCCTTTTTTAGTGTGCGCCTACGTCATAAAAGGAACCAACTGTAAAAATTTCAAGTTTCTAACTTCAGTAGTTTAGGCTATGCGTTGATATCTCAGTCAGTCAGTCAGGACTTTGAATTTTATATATATAGATTAATGGTATTTGGTAGGTATAGAATTGAAAAGTTTTCAAGTTATCAAGGAGCAGCAACTAATTTTAATATAAGACGGTGCCTCATGACTTTAAATGGAAACTCGAGTTACTACGGGTTGCAAAGGTTTTGTCGCAAAGTTCTTTTTTTTTTTAAATATAGACTAGCGCTTGGCTGCGCTCACACCTGATGGTAAGTGAAGATGCAGCCTAAGATGGGACGCGCTTGCCTAGAAGAAAATTCTTTATTCTATTTTTAACCGACTAGAAACAAAGAGGTTATCAATTCGACAAATATGTATGTTATATTATTGGAATGGCAAGATATTCATATACGATTGTCTACTAGAGCTTCCAAACATATATATAAAAAATGTATAGATGTATGTTTTGACTTGCGGATCAGTAAAAACATTTCCTCAAAATGGGTTCAGTAGTTTTTATGATATGGACACTTTTCCCTTTTCGTTATTCTTTATTTCGGTATATATACAAGTCGGTTTAATTTTTCTTAAATTATAACTTGTTTCAGACTTATTATATAAATAACTTAGCTTAATTAAAATCGATAATAATTATTTTACGAGAAGTAACAGAAAGTAACATACAAATGAAAGTTTCGGTAATTAAATTCGACAAGAATGCATTAATAGTACTTACTTATAAAGACCGCTACCTACTAAACTGGACAGAAGTTGATTGAAAAGTTTCGAAAAAGAGAGAGAATAAAAAAAACTTGAGAGGTGTCAAGGGACACCCGGATGGAACGAAGTTCCTTTTTATTATTTATTATTTACAAAAAACCTGTATACACTCAACAAAAATAATCGTCGCGACACCACACTGTTCAATGCGAAATAGAAATGAAAATATCTGGCTTGCTTTCTATAAGAGAGAGAGAGAGAGACAGACAGAGAAACATGCGACGCCGCACAGCTTACAATAGCTTACTATAGCAAAAAGTGTCGTGACAACTTTTCGTAAGAATTTTTTCCGTCTAGCCCCCTTTCACAACGCGCGATAAGGAACTTCGTTCCAAAAATAAAAAAAACATGCAGAAAACGACTGAAAAATATCGATATAAATCACATATGCATTTCGAAGAATAGATGGTCATCGGGGTCCTATGGTGTTTGTTTTAATCTTCTTTTTGGGGGATTTTGGAGTAGCGACTTCACACTGAAACCCGCTCATTAGGTGACAACGACATCAGACGAGTCACTGGAAGCCGCAGGATACAAGAGGCACAAGACCGAGGCCTGTAGGTGTCTATACAAAATCAAAATCAAAATCAAAAGTAATATAGTAAGTAGTAAGTAATCAGAAGTAATGGTAATATTTTTAGTCAGTTATGGGACATTTTCGGAAAAATTATTATCATTTTTTTTCCTCATTTCTTCATTTTATTACTGATATATTTATGAAGCCGTCTTAAATGTCAAGTGGTTACCCCAAATAAACAACTCTTATCGAGGTTTATTGGTTTCCTATTACTCAATAGTCTGGACCTTCGGAGTGCTAGATTAAGTTAAGTAAACAAAGCTAAGTAATCATCAACGAAACAAGTATTAAATTAAATATTTAAAATAAAATTAATTTACCTAATAAATTACGTACACGCCACAAACGTACATACATACGTATCGCAGTGAGACATCTTTGGCATGTTTTTACCCTAAGCGTTACTTACCTTATCTACACAGCGAGTAAGTGGGGCTGGCTGTTGAAGACTCTACCATAAATATTCAAGTCATCCTTACCCTCTATATAGACAGGATTCAATATACGAGCCGTGTTGAAGTTAGTAACAACTGATGATACAAGTAATACAATAACAATGTTACACTAACCAATGCAAGCTAATGTGAATAGCATTGTACTGCGCTTGTATAAACTGATTGTGTTTAATGACTTGATACTGCGGTGATATAACGCAGTTGCAAACTGTTCGTTTCCGGTGTGAACTATACGAGTATAGGGTCATACTTACAGCGAGTTGGAAAATGGTACACTCATTTTTGCAAATGTATCTATATGTTACCGGCCAAACCCGATTTTCAGGACAAACTAGTTTTGCCTAGGCTAAACTAGTTCTTCCTATACGCGATAACTGATATAGGTCGAACATTACCTAAAAACGAAATGCAAACGCCCCGACTCCAAGCAGTCCTGTCTGCCCTGCCCCTAGGGTGTTTTGCCTAGGCTAAACTAGTTCTTCCTATACGCGATAACTGATATAGGTCGAACATTACCTAAAAACGAAATGCAAACGCCCCGACTCCAAGCAGTCCTGTCTGCCCTGCCCCTAGGGTGTTTTGCCTAGGCTAAACTAGTTCTTCCTATACGCGATAACTGATATAGGTCGAACATTACCTAAAAACGAAATGCAAACGCCCCGACTCCAAGCAGTCCTGTCTGCCCTGCCCCTAGGGTGCTTTTTTAAGCGCGTAGTCTTCTGTCGTAGCCCATTTGGTTTGTTAATTACTATTTAAAAAATGGTTCATCCTATCGCGTATAGAAAGAACTAGTTTAGCCTAGACAAAACTAGTTTGTCCTGAAATCGGGTTTGGCCGGTAACATATACATGAAAATATAATGAAGCTCGCTAGTCGATACATAACCACTAGCCACTAGTTATCATTAAAATCTAAGATATTCAAATATCTTAGAAATGAAAAGAGAACACATTTCAATACCACCAGATAGCATAAATACTTATACATACTCATAGATAATTACGAGTATTATTTTTTGTTACTACTTATTATAATAAGGAGTAATAAGATAATAAACCGTACATTTTATTTATACAAAGGTTTCTTTTTCCATAAAACAGCCAATGAAAAACTAAATTAGATTGAGAAAAATTGAATTAATTTAAAAAGATACGTATATCTTTCGCGAGTCATGCAAATTGATTTCAAATCATAGCACAGAGCCAGTAGCGCTAGGTACCTACTGACGATAGTTCACTCTGTGTACATAATAATATGCTTCAGGTGCTGCGCTCATATCCAACAATCGGTGACCAATTTTTTGTCGGCAGTAAATGAAAAATACAGATTACAGTATCGAAACGCACATGTCCTACAAAGAGTCCTACACAGAATCTATGGTATACTTCGGCGAAATTATCGGCCCGATAATCGAACCTACTGTCTGACGTGGGCGGATGGCCTCAAGAGCGATCGACGCCCGCTATCAGTGGCGCCGCAACTGTCTAACAAACATATCGTGAATCACACGCGTCTTATTTGCCTACACCCTATACACGATATAAATTATTATCAGTTACCAACATAGCTATGTCAGTAGTCAGTACCTCTGGTACTCCTATGGATCCCTTCATTTGAGCACGCACAGATCGATCAGACCGAATCCGGTCACGGCGGCCAACCTCCTCAGAGATTAGCCATCTGCGCGGGAGATATTATAGTGCTCAGTGTGTGCGCAAACACATCAGGTGCACCAGTGGCGTAACTATAGGGTGGCAAGACGGCAAAATGCCACGGGCCTCCAGCAGGAAGGAGGCCCCAGTCAGAGAGGGCCGAAAGCACAAGAGGATTCCAACATTTATAGCCATTCCTGTGACTACGGCTAGTGCCGAGTGATCATTCTTCATCACTTTACGGTAACAACACCTCGATACGGTAATGGTACCGCGCGCTGTTTTCTATTTTGTGTTGTTACTGTAAAGTGCACCTCCAGAGCACGATATTAAGTCCATATTTGAATGCTCATACTTTGGTTGGGTGGGAGCGGAGTCGTGTAAATCGGCTACGACCTTTATACGTTTTACGTCAATCGTGATAAGTTCCAATTAATAATACAAGTAAAACGTTCCGAGAACCGGTTTTGAGACAATATTAACTTACCTACCTGTGTATAATTTAAATCAGTCTTGTGCAATAATATTATGATAGTGAAAACCCCAATGAAATCGGATCACTGTTTTTTTATTGTGCTCAAAACTTAAACAAGTTTCATTACCCGCAGAATAATAATAATAATTAGTTGTGATTTACTTTAGTAACATTATATTTTACTGATGTCCTCGTGGATTTAGTTTTTAAAATCCCGCGGGAACTCTTTAATTTTCCGGGATAAAAAGTAGCCTATGTCACTCTCCAGGTCCCCAACTGTACCAATGCAAAAAATCACGTCGATCCATAGCTCTGTTGCAGCTTGATTCAAGGACAAACCAACAAACAAACACACTTTCGCATTTAGAATAGTAAGAATAAAGCTCTATATTTTCGTTAGTCTGGGTAAAACTCAAAAACGACGTGGCCGATTTGAATATTTTTTTTTGTTTTGTTCGCCTCAATACAGGGGTGATTTAAAAAAAAATTATTGAGATGAATGAATCATTTAATTTATCAAAATCGGTTAGCCCGGACAAAGATAGAAACGGGGAAAAACTATTCGTTCGAGAGGTTCGAATAATCAATAATAAGACATCGAAAAGTGATACAGACAGGTCTTCGTTTATTTGTATAAATGTGTATAGATACGTAGACAAAAGAGTTGAGAAGAAAGACGTTCATTTGTTTACTTTTTTATCACAAAACATAAATTATGTCATTGAGTCACTGAACTCGTCAAGTGTTGACGTGGGAGCTTCAAGGGAAATGAAAATTTAAGAACCCAAAGGTCTTCACAGACGTGCCACAAGGCACAAGTACAGCACAGCGGCAATAAGTGAGCGATAAAAGCAATTTTTTTTTTCACTTAATTGCACAGAAATAGTACAAAGGGCGGACTTAATGCTAAAGCATTTTCTGTAATATTGTGTGGCAACATGTAGTTCCATTTTGTATGAATAAAACTACGAGTTTTCACTACTACTGTAATTTATATATGTGTACAATCAAATCACACTTGTACACGCAAACAAATGGCCGACGATTTCTTAATCAGCAAATCCAAATTAATTTCATTCAAATAGGCCCAATTGTAGTTTATAACAAGTTAAGACTCTACCACTGTTTCGGAAAGCAGATTCTGCCGAGATGAGCCGGCATGAAACTCTAGTTGCTCTAGTTGCTTGTAGAGCAACTGGAGCATAGAACAGAGAACAGTATTTAAGGAGCATTATTTTTGAGTAAGTTATCTAACTAAACATAATATTTAACAAATTATTATAGCAAGAAGATGTTATCAGTTTCTGACAGAGTCTATTTTGAGTGCATCACCTCTTTGTTCATAAAGTTTACAGTTGTTTATATTTATGTTTTACCAATCTAATATTTTTTTCGCCACTTCGAGCATCTGCAGCGAAATCCACGATCTCTGCTGCATATCGTTATTGCCGTTCTGGTGTGGTCCGTCATAATAGCCACTAAGATGGGCCCAATTTCAGTTACTTAACTTACAACATTCAGTATTCACTTCCGAATCATTTAATTTAATTGCCAATTTGTACCGAATATCATTGGGTAATAACAGGTAAGTAGGTAGGTACGTTGAGAAAATATTGTTCAAATTCCTATTATATACGTGCGTCTCCTTTGAAATGTTTAGCCTAAATATTATCCCTCGATATTAATTTCCGAAATACCTAATTGCCAATTTGTATTGAACTTTATTGGGTATTTGGTAATATAACGTAAGGAAAAAATTGCTTAATTTGCTATTACCTATTTGAGCTTTTAAGCTTCATAACTGAATCAGCAAGCGTCAAACCCGCATCATTAGCTATGTGATCTCAATCGCCATCAATTACAATATACGTCATTTACGTCAATTTAAATTACAATATACGTCACGATGTAGAATTTCAATAGCTCAGCGGTTAAAAGTGGAGACTGAAAACGGAAAGGTTGACAGTTCAATTATACCCACCCTTTGAGCTATTTTTACACAGGCCCACTACGCAAGCTTTCCGCTTATTTGACACTTTTTTTAAATTACGCATTGAGTATATAGACTAGCGCTTGCCTGCGATCACACCTGATGGTAAGTGAAGATGCAGCCTAAGATGATAGTGTGCTAACTTAGAAAGAGTATACCAGTTTAAATTCAACCCACACCTCTAATCGGTTTCTACACGCCATCGTGCCTTAACGCTAAATCGCTTGGCGGCACGTCTTTGACAGTAGGGTGGTACGCCACGGCCAAAGCCTCCCAGCACACCAGACCAGAGATAATTTAGAAATTATAAATTCCTAAATTGCCCCCGCCGGGAATCGAACCCGAGACCTCACAGTTATAAGACCACAGCGCTCACCACTGCGCCAGGGAGGTCGTCAATACTTTAATAGTAGAAAATACAACTAAGCATAGTCCTTTAATATACCAAATTAAATAGTGTACTACAGAATCCTTAGCAACGGTATCCTAGACACCATTGTCTCGGGAAAGTTCGAGAAAAATAAAATATGGCCAAGTATCGATCCAGACCTCGTTATAACTTAATGAAGTGTTGATGTTGAATAGTACAAATATTGTTGTAGATCATTCTAAATCCTACCTACTGCAGTTGCTACTTGCTTCTATTTTGTGTAACATATTTAAAATAGCGCAGTGATAGCTTGGTGGTTAGGACTCCGGCCTTCTATTCGGGAGTTCCCGGGTTCAATTTCAGGCACGTATTTCTGACTCTTCCGAGTTATATGCGCTTTCACCAATTAAATATTACATGCCTCATCGGCGAAAAAGAGAAGGTAGTTTCATCGTTTATTTATGATTTTTTAATTATTACTTATGTACTTAAAACAGTTACAAGAAGAACATAGGTGAATCTTATCTCTAAAAAGAAAATTTCTTCCAGCTTCCCTAGAAAGTGTAAGAGTAAGGTGAAATTATAGAGTGACATAGGTAAAAAATCTCTACATATACTAAAATACTACATAATATAAATTATAAACTACATAAACACAAAGATACATAAATAATATAAAATAATATACTTAATACATACATAAAAATATACATAACACATACCTAACCATAATATGGTATTACATATAATATTATAATGCATAAAGAAAGATGGGTCTGCTTCACTCTAAATTTTAGAATTTTTCAAACGCTGTTATTCATTATATTATATAAATTATATTAATATTATATTATATTCATTATATTATATAAATTAATAATTATTTTAATTGTAAAAGAGCAACAGGAAGAAGCGGTATATTCATTTGACGATTCAAAAGCACTTTATTTATTTGAATAAAACACTAGATACTCTATTCTATTTCTATACGGGTAAGTATTTTATATACCATAGCCGCGCATCGTTACGCAACTACCTATGTTACTTATAGTCCCTCCTTATATACTTAAGTATTGGCGTGTTCTCTCTAATTAGTGATACTTAATGCGTTCAATTACATACACATAGTATCAAGTATGTATATGAATGGCATTCATTGTTAGAAAATGAAGAGCAAAAACTTTAATAATGACTAATCTAATATGACTTTATAAACGGTATCACGTTGCATATAACCAACTTAAATGTAAACACTAGAAATTGTCGTGTGTTGTTGTAGTATTGTTTATAAAAATAATATATATCTATTAAATTATATCCCGTAGTGAAAAGCCAGCTTTAGAATAAACTAAGGAAGTAATGTAAGGATTCCGGATGTAAAATAAACTAGGTACTTATTATAATATACTTAGTAATATGCACATGTATGTACAAAGCAAAAATAACAAGCACGCGGCATACTTCACTTAATATTAATTTCAAATGTCTTTTTTTTTAATAACTGATTAGTTTTTTTGTAAATAACACTATTAATTGATTAGATTTTATAAAAAACGCGGTCAAAACATCGCACATTTCGCCCTTGACTACATCTATACGTAAATGATAACGTAACGTAATATTGAAGACAGCACTCTTATGAAAAACTTTAGAAATGGTTTATTTACGAATACCTAGTTAATGTAGAGTTTGATTTAAACATTAATTTTTGTGTGTAAATAAATTTGGTTTTATATTAAAAAAAAAAAAATAAGAAATATCTCTTTGAATTAAAAAGTACAAACCCGTCTGTAGAGATGCACCAGTAAACGTTTCCGAACACATTCACTTCACTGTTACAATAATACGTTCACTTAATCAAAAACTGCACAAATTGTGCAACACTTTGATAGTACCTACTTAAATAAATATACACCAAAGGAATTATCGGCTCCAACCAATTGATGTTTAAACACTTTTCCAAGTAATAAATGTCTTAACCAAGAAGTGCACAACACTTTGTCAATAAATAACTGTTTTTTTCACTAAAAGTGTAGAACACTTTGCTCATAAATAAATAAATACTCGTTCAACAACTCGACAGGTATGGTACGGACAACGTCACGACGCGAACTGAATTATGGGAATAAAGTAAACATTATTACGTAAATTTAATTGTAAATAATTCCTTGTACACGGTGGCCGTGACGACTGACGACGCCGCGGCCGGCTAAGGGTGCGGCCGCAACCTACCGCTCTACATTCACTTTTCTGATAATTTTTTTTTAGTTCACAAGTTTGAATCTTATGGAATGTGACATCGTAAGTAAGGCCATATGTTGTAGTTGTACTTATATACGGCTCAGATAAGAAATGAAAATAAAAACTATAGGTACTTTATTTCAATAAAACCTGACCTTTTACATATGAAATATATTTTTTAATATATTTTTTAAAGATTTTTACTTAACCTAACAGGTACTTGCATATAACCTGCTACACGTTTTTATATAAAGGTCAGCAGTGTTTTGTGGCTACATTAAAATATAATTGTAGTTACACCACTGAAGTAACGTAAATATTTCAATGGTAAAATCACACTAATATTATAAAGACGAAAGTTTGTATGTATGTGTGCGGGTATGTGTACATTTGTTATTCCTTAACGCAGCAACGAATGAACCGATTTGGCTGAGATTCGGAATGCAGATAGCTCATACCCAGGATTAATCGCGGGCATCGTTCAGTATTTTATAAAGATTACTTCAATGCAATTATTGAAACTGTTTTTATTAATTGCAATGAATAAAATCTATTGGAGAATCAGTTTCCATTAAAAATAGGGAACACTTATCAAATTGAAATACTTTATCAATTTAAGGTCAACCTATAGGTAAGTAATAATTACAAATGATTTTCTAGTAAGCCAGTATTGTTTCTTTAATGACGAAGATTATGCGAGTTTTCATTACCTTTACAAAGTATCTTCAAGGATCTTTATAGGACGTGATAATTAATTGAAAGCATTAACGTCTATTTATTTACAATCTCTTGTGTTTTGCTGTAATTTACTCGTATTAGAACTTTAAAACGACGTCTATTAATTTGTTTGAAGTACTCGAGATCATCATAATAATAAAACCTGTGTTAACATCCATTTTATTAGTGATTAAAATCAAAGTCTAAGTTGTAAATAAAGTATTTGTAAATTATATCAAACTGCTCTGTTTTCTGACAACCAAAACAAAATAATTAAGTGAGCGAAGTTTATGTTGTATGGTTTATTTATTTTAATTGCCTTTCTCTTTTCGTATCTTTTAGGGTACACTGACCGCATGGGCCAGATCTACAATATAATCGTACATAATTCTATGTATTGGGGTTCAGTTGAATAACTTTTTTAATGCAAATATCTTGCTAATTCTTTCTATATCTATACAAATGGCTTATGGATGGACGGATGTTATTTACTCATCACAGCGTAATGACTGAAGTTGAACCGATTTGGCTGTTTAGCATAGAGATAGATTGTAGTCTGGAATGACACATAGGCTACTTTTTATCCCGGAAAATAGGAAATTCCTCGCGGGAATTAAAAACCTCCACGCGAACGAAGTCGCCGGCATCAGCTAGTGTTGTATAACTAATCACTTTGAAACAATTTATTTTCGACATAGTCAAAGGATGTATAGAAAAATATATACATGTCACTATTACGTTTCCTTGATTAGGTTTAGATGTTCGTTCGCGTTCGCCAACCGCAACGGTTCGCAGTAAAGTGTGTCGGTGGCCGAATAAGGATTTCCTAGAAGCGTTCGCAGTGGGCTCGGCTTTCCTGGCCGTTCGTCTCAATTACCACAATGCGGTTCATTACTCAGCCGCTTGCGCTGCAGCCTTCGCATTACTGACACGAGTAAGTACTTCACTACTTACAATAGGGATGTTGTAAAGTTAAAAAAAAAAAATATATATATTAGCAAAAATACGTTTCTCTGAAAACTGTCTATGTATTACTGATAATGAGATACAGCTAGCTAACACACCAAATTAAGTTGAATAACCATTTTATAAACTACAAAAACCGGACGAGTGCAAGTCGACCCGTACACGAAGGGTTCCGTACCATCTACAAGATTTAACACGAGTTATTGTTAAGTTCGAGCATAAACAAAAGTTTACTGTATGGAGTTTGTCTTTAACTTTTTTTTATCTTTTTATTAAGTTATTGCATAGCTTCTATCGCGGGCCTTGAGCGTAGAGACCGAATCCAGAAATTCCGTAACGAAAATAACCTGACACGAGACTCCTCTCACCGCTAGATGGCGTTGATAAAAAATGCTATGCAATAGCTTTACCGCGGCAGTCCCCGAGTGCCACACGTCTTTTTTTATTATTTGTTTGTTTTAGTGGGAATAGAAATACCTACATATTCTGTGTAGCATCTGCTATTCGTCCGTCCGTCCGTTCCGTCGTTCATCTCCTTATACACGTTGGCATTGGCATCCTTTGGATACGGTGAACAGTACGTCTTTATTTATTTCATAGGCGAACTTGTAACTCCAATGACAAGTTAGGACTCTACCAGCAATTCAGAAAAGAGAGCGCTGAGAAGAGCCGGCAAGAAATTCAACTCTTTTCAATACATAATTAGTGTGGACCTCCCTTGGTCCTCCTAATGAATATCGACGATCATTACGGAACTCTAAACATGTCTCAGAAGCTTATAGAAGCTTGTAAATACGTCATAATAACATTTATCATCCCTCAAGTTACACAATCCCAAGCTTACATTACGCGTAGATATGTAGGTGCCGTTGCCGGCGCGGCGTCAGATTCACGTAATGTTATATCACGATAATATATTACGTTATGTAACATGGACGCTATTTCGGTCGCGCAAAAACAAAACATTTCAAACTTAGATAGAGGACCTATCCATCACTCATATTATCTATGTGTGTACTAGCTTTTCCCGCGTCTTCGTTCGCGTGACTTAGATTACTGTTTTTCCGGGGTAAAAGGTCACTTTCCTTGCCATCAAAAAACCCGTTCGATACAAAATGAATTTTTTTCATAATAATTTTTTTCCTGAATTTTTCCGACATTTTAATAGTTATTCTGCTTTTCGGGGCGGAAACAAATCCAACAAAATAAAGATCATAAAAATCAGTTCAGCCGTTCTAGAGTTATAAGTGTTCGAAAAAACCCGACTTTGTTGAAGATTATTTTATACGAGTACAATGTGCATTTATCTATACAAATATAAGATTCTGCCTGTGATTTTGAATTCTGCCTCTAATCTTAAATCTTAAGGGGATAAAATAGGTGTTTGAAAAATTTAATCAACCCCATAAACTCAGCCAATCAGATTGATGATCAATCATTTTAGATAATTTAATTCCACAATGGGATAATAGGTCACCCTCCAAGTCTTTAATTCTACCGTTGATCCATTATTCTTTTGCGTGATTGAAGGACAAACCAACAAACAAGCACATTTTCATATTCATATCATTAGTAAGGATATGGATTCAATGATCGTTGCATCTTGATTCCTTTTAAGTTATACTTAAGTAGGCATTTCAATATGCACCTAGGACGAGTTATAAATGATTAATTGCTTACCTATAACTTACCTTACTTACCTTATGGGTTCTAATTGTTCTTAGAAAAAGTGTTCTTGTAGTTCGTTTCATTATTTATTTATGTTAGCAGAATGAAGCATACGATAATATGGACCAAGGACCAACTTAGGAGGTACAAACTAAGGCTGAAAGGCCCAATAAGGGGTATGGGTTGAATTTACACTGCTATATCCCTTCCAAGTTAGCCCGCTACCATCTTACCATCAAGTCACTTACCATCAGATGAGATCGCAGTCAAGGGCTATCTTGTCATCGAATAAAAAAAAATTAAAAAAAAAAAAACTATAGACCGCTCTCACTGTGCTCAGACTCAAGAGAGATAAAACGAGACAGATTTATGTAAGAGCATATTTTTATCTCGCTTTAACTCTTATCTTGAGTCTGAACTAAGTCTGAACCCGCTCTATAGATCTCAACATAAAAGTCCTGAAAAGACATAGAGCCCTCAAAATTAGCGCATAGATTTATCTTACGCCCTACAAAATTGTACTGAAAATTTTGTTTTTCAAATTCTTAAAATTGGGCGGAAAATCGCCAGTGACTTATAGCCCAATACGATAAAATTGATAAAAAAAATTATGCTTATACGATGCTTAATTTAATAATTCTTCAATTTATTTGTATGATAGGCGATTTATGTTATGTAAATAAGCGTCGATCGCGGATTAAATTGCTGATGAATATTTGAATGCAATGCTAACTAAAATAAGAATAAAATTATCATTTTAATTATGGCCGTGCGTAACGTGAAGATATTTCAACTTGCAATCAAAACTGAATAAAATTGACCGGATTTGATACTTTTTTTTACATTACACGGGTAACTTTAGAGTATTTTTTTGTATTATATGTAGTCATATCATATAACTTGGCGCGCAACTCACTGGCGTAGTGGTGAGCGCTGTGGTCTTATAACTAGGAGGTCTCGGGTTCGATTTCCGGCGGAGACAATTTGGGAATTTATAATTTCTGGCTTTGGCCATGGCTAGTTACCACCCTACCGTCAAAAACGTGCCACCAAGCGATTTAGCGTTCCGGCACGATGGCGAGTAGAAAGTAGAAACCGATTAGGGGTATAGGTTGAATGTACATACCCTACCAAGTTATAGCCTGCCTATACTTCCAAGTTATCTTAGACTGCGTTGTCACTTTTCGCTTATTTGGAGGGGAGAGGAGAATATAAGTCAAGTTCAGCAAATATTCTTTTTAAAAAAAGTAAAAAACAGAAAAAAAAGAAGAAAGAAAAGAGTTTTTATAAAAATATCTCGTAAAATATGAACAGTGTTAGAACTAACTACAGCGGGTTTACAACAACAAACTAGGTAAGTCCACTAATGCGCATCTAATCACATATCTCATTTGAGTATCCAAAGTCCGGCTTAATTAAGGCTCGACAGACACGTGCAAGCAGCAGTGACAGGTCGTGAGATGTCACACTGAACTCGACTTATTTTGTATTTTTTTTTTTTTATAAAAAGGTAGTAAGGTAGGTCTATTGGTTAAAATGCATTGATGCAGCAAGAATGCCATAAATACGATCCAATCAGAGGCCATTGCGATCGTTACACTGATGCAAAAAAAAACTCAAAAAAAGCCTGAAAACTGAATGGTCGCCTCGCAGGTTCGAACCCTACCCGTTGCACTATTGTCGTACCCACTCCTAGGACAAGCTTTTCATTTATTTGGAGGGGATAGGAGGATATTAGTTAATTTCAGCTTGGCTGAATTTGGCCGATTCTTTAAAAAAAAAATATTTTTAAAGAATCGATATGCTGTAGCAAACATTTTGAGACAATCCCACAGCCTTACGACAAGTTCTAAAAGCCGCTTTGGACATGCATCCTCACGCAGTGTATCTGTCTTGGCCTTTAGACCTAAAACTGCTCAACTCAACGTCTGGACGGCAATCTATGTAAATTAATTGACTAAATATTTATGAAGATATACTCACTGTTATCAGTGGACGCTGGTCTGTGACACGGATGCCGTTCGATTTGAATGATGAATATTTGTTTGAATAGACGATTGTATACAGTATACAGTGCACTGAACGGTATCCGGTCAGTATTTGTAATTTAGGTACACATACAGTGTTACCGTGATTTAGAGTGACCAATTTTGCTCAATCTTTCAGGATGAAGATTTCGTGTGACCGATTTTGCTCAATCTTTCAGGATGAAGATTTCGTGTGGCCGATTTTGCTCAATCTTTCAAGATAAAGATTTCGTGTGGCCGATTTTGCTCAATCTTTCAGGATAAAGATTTCAGTCGTAAAACTATTCTATTCATGATATTAATTTCAGTTAGAGTTATACAATATTAGTTTCAAAGAGGCAATGCAGCCAGCCTTCTGGGGATATAACCATTGGCGTCGATATGGACCCTAATATTTAGAGTTTATTTTACAATATATTGTTACAAGATTTTGTTTAGTTTAATAAGCGTTGTTGTAATCTGTTGAGTATCCATTAAATAAAGAATTTTATAGAGTATAAAATTTCAGTTTCAAAGATCACATCATTATATGTATTTTAAAACAAGTTTCCAATGATCCTATTCCTAATTCCTTTGGGCATTGGAATTTCATGACGTTGTTATGTTGTTTGCAACACACATCATTTCTGAGTGTTGCGAATAAACTGAAACTCAATATTTTTATTTAAAAAAAAACAATACAGTACGTAGTAAAATATGCATTTTTACATGGCGACAATAATAGTAAGTACCCAATTCCAGAAAATGTACGTGAAAAAAGAAAACTCAAGTTAAAATTCTGTTACCGTTACCGCTATTGCCTATATGGAGTAGCGTGCAATTCATTACCTGAAACAAAATAAAACAATGATTAAAAAAGATTAATTAAAAGAGCTCGCCTAAACTAAAATACATATTCTGTATCTGTGGATAGTTTTTAAAATCTCGCGAGAACTCTTTGATTTTCCTATGTCACTCTCCAGTTTCTCAACTATACCGATGCAATAAATCACGTCGATCCCTAGCTCTGTTGCAGCGTTATTGAAGGACAAACCAACAAACAAACACACTTTCGCATTTATAATATTAAGTAAGGATGACTATGGTCATGACGTAAACAGTTTAGCAGAAAAGTTCGCATACCTAACTAAACCTAATCAAATAAACTTATGATTAACATGATAATCTAGCATACTACGAGCATGTATAATTGTATACCTACTGTATAGTTTATATTACAAGGCGAGAATATTCGTCCGACAATTACGTATACTTGTGTAGGTATACGTATGTACCTTTTCTATTATTTTTTCCCTTTCACAAACCTCTATTTGTTACGGTCTGGTTACTTGATTACTTCATAGTTAGAATATGTATTTAGAAAGATGTTTCAAAATAATGGTGTTCGTTCCCTTCATCTATACTATATATAAAATTCAAAGTCCTGACTGACTGACTGAGACTGAGATATCAACGCACAGCCTAAACTACTGAAGTTAGAAAAATTTAGTTGAAATTTTTACAGTTGTTTCCTTTTATGACGTAGGCGCACACTAAGGAAGAATTTTTGAGAATTAAACCCCTAAGGGGGTAAAATAGGGATTTGAAAAATCGAACTTAACGTGAGCAAAGCCGCGAGCAAAAGCTAGTAACTAATATATGAAATCCTACTTTACTATTTAATATTGTAAATGCGATAGTTTGGATGTATGGATGAATGGATGTTTGTTACTCAATCACGCAGCAACGACTTAACCGATTTGGCTGACATTTCGTACAGAAATAGCTTATAGTTCGGAATAACACATATGCTATTTTTTATTCCGGAAAATAAGAGTTCCCGCGGGAATTAATTATTACTTAATGCACGCAAACGAAGTCGCGGGCATCATCTCTGATTTAAAGATTGAGTAAGAATATAAGTAAGTATACGATTGTACGACGAATATACGATTTTTTATGCGACTTTCTAGTTAAAAAGACAATTAAAATTGTAACTATGATTACACTGAATTAGCCCAGTTTCAATTTCGTCATATAAATAAGTTATATAGTAATTGTAGTTTATTAATTTCGTCAACAATTTCGCGTGTAAACCTCTAATTTTATGATGCATGCATTAATTTCACGAAAGCAAATTAGATTCGTGCGCCGCGCCGCACGATTTTTGGATCAATAGTGTCATGCAACTAAACGGGACATGAAACTAGTGTCGCAAAAGTATTTATACCGTGCGGACGTGAACAACTGGACGCGTGGTGAAAGTTTTAACGTTTTAAAAATGTTAAGCCGCTGGAGTTCAGAGAAAAATATAAAATTCATCAATGAATATCAAAGGAACGATTGTCTTTGGGATCCAAAACACCCTCAATATAAAAATAGGGATGCCCGAGATGCGGCTTATAAATCCATTATGGGAGCAATGGAGATGGAAGCAGTGAAAGATGTGGTGACAAAAATACGGATACTTCGCAATACTTACAACAATGAAAAATTGAAAGAAAAAAAGTGTACAACTACCGGTATGGCAACAAATGCATTGTACACTTCAAAAATCCCTTGGCTTTCGCATTTAGATTTTTTGAAAAATAATGATAGCTACACTAGACAAAATATAAAAAATGAGGTAAGCTTATTTTTGTTATATATAATAATGATTATACCTATATTTATTATTTAATTACAAATTAACCCTGACAACGTTCTCACGATATAAGTCTAAAGATAGAAGCGGGCTGACTTGGAACAAGGAATGTATGACAATTTTATTAAACCCATACCCTGTAACTATACATAGTGTCGTGCCGGTACGCTAAATCGCTTAACGACACTACTTTGCCGGTACGAAATGTGCTGGACAACGTTATAGCAAACACGTTCAACTTATTTGAACGTGTTTACCATCTATTGTGCCACCACATAATGGAAAGCTGGATTTGTCATTAAAACCATCAATTATCTCCCTTCAGTTTTCTTCTGTATTTGTTATCTGATAAGTGATTTAATCCATTGTTTCAGGCACCAAACAGTCCAAACACATCTTCGGCTTCAGAATCTGTACCATCTACCTGTATTCCTACAAGGAGCAAAAGAAGATTAAAGGACCCGTTACTTAATGCTGTGGACAAATTAGAGAGAATTTCAGCGCAGCAGTTTTCGAAGTTTAATGATGAATTCGATCTTTTTGGGCTAACTGTAGCCCAACAATTACGCCAGCTTCCCCTAGATATAGCTCTAGAAACCGAGGAAATGATCTTGTCTACAATAAGAAAACAAAGAATAAGAGTAGCAAAACTTGAACCGCAGTGACGGTAGTGTCAGTCACATTTTGGTCTGTAGCCAAGAGAGTATAATCACTACGTTTTAGTCTGTAGTGTCGATTACGAATTATTTTTCTAATATTTTAAGCTATTGCATAGCTTCTATCGCGGGCCTTGAGCGTGGAGACCGAATCCAGAAATTCCGTAACGAAAATAACCTGACACGGGGCTCCTCTCACCGCTAGATGGCGTTGATAAAAAATGCTATGCTTTACCGCGGCAGTCCCCGAGTGCCACACGTCTTTTTTTTTAATCTAAGGTTTTCCATTTTAGATATTATTTAAAAATGCGTAAGTATTTAGGTGGTTTATGGTATCTAATATCTAATAAAAATATTTTGCTTGCCATGTTGTTTTTCTAATTCTTCATAAAATGCTTCTAGTACTTCAGTAGGGCTAACATGCGCGCCACGAGAAAATTTTGTCTACTCGTTTACTCGTAAATCTCTATAGAGGTTCACATACAGATTACGAGTAAACGTGTAGACAAAATTTTCTTTTAGCCCTACTGATAAAAATAACGATATACTACATGATAACAATTTAAATTCGTACGATAATGGTTTAAAACTATTTCTTTATTAACTACTAGACGATGCCCGCGACTTCGTCTGCGTGGATCAAGGTTTTGCAATTCCCACGGGAACTCTGCAATTTTTCGGGATAAAAAGTAGCCTATGTCACTCTCCGGCCCGTAAATTACCCCTATGCAAAAAATCACAGCAAGCCGTTGCTCTGTTGCTGCGTGATTGAAGGACAAACCAACAAACACACTTTCGCATTTATAATATTAGTAGGGATTTTAATGGGATTTTTTTAATGTTGCGTGATAGTAATTGCAGCAACTCTCATGAATTGCAGCAACTACACTCTCATGAATCGCGTGCTATAAATATTTTAGCGCGACTTATCAGGCCGCCGCAGGTCTTTGTCTGGTTATCTTATCTAAAGGCGAAATTACATGGTTCAACCGAATTGAATCACTTTGGTTGAATGGAGCAGAAATGAAAGGAATGCTGTTTACACGGTATCTGGAAAATGAACTGTTCAACACATATTCTTCGAAAGATGTCGTCGAATGAGGTCGTACGTTTAGGAGTTGCAATAATATGTGATCATTTAATAAAAGAATTATCGAAAAAGAAGCTAAGGAAACGCCGTCGTTGGTGGGTGCGATCATGGGTATTAAGAAGGCAAGCCTTAGGAGCGTCAAACCGTCTATTGAGAGAATTGGCAGAAGAGGATCCAGATGCATACCTCAATCATCTTCGCATGAATGAAGCAAAATTTGATGAACTTCTTACAATGGTTACACCGTTAATTCAGAAAGAAAATACTATGATGAGGGATGCTTTGCCCGCAAGAGTGAAATTGCAAATCGTTCTCAGACATCTTGCTACTGGGGATTGTTTTGGATCATTGGAAGCATTATACAGAGTACCGAGATGCTCAATATCATCTTTTTTCGAAGCAGTGTGTGAAGCGATATGGATAGTGCTACGAGATTTTATTAAGGTCAGTAAAATATAGAGTAAATAAAACAAATGAATTAAGTAAATTTAGAGTACTTATTCCTTTAATATTTCACAATATGTTTCTCATAGCTGTTTGGAGCAAGTCCGAAATATTATTTTCTTGAGTTGTGGGCAGTATCTCACTAATTTGTTGAGTGTTTATGGGTGTTTGGACCTCATGATGATCACAAGTTTGAATAGGTGCCGATTGGAACTGAGAAATGGACGAAGGATATTGCTCATGTTGATAAGTATCTGGAGACATTACATAGGTATAAGAACTATGTGACAACGATGATGAACGCGTAGAATCATGAGGGGATGTATTAATGAACTGCAGCCGTTCCTGCACCATGACGTCTTGTAATTTCTGTTGACAAATCAAAGCTCGATGTAGTGGCATTCGCTTTAATTGCACAGCCAAACTTCTACAGAATAAGTCAAATTCATCTTCGGTGTTATTTTTAGCATCATCGCTAATGATTTTCAACTGCTTAATAGCCTTGTCTATTGGTGTATCACTGCATCTTTTCCGGTTTCTCGGCGCATGAGATATATTCGCGAGAGGCTGTTCATCTTTTGACGTCTGAGAATGTCCGCTATCTTTTGCTTGAGGAGTTTCCTGACTCTTCTCTGTGTTTTCATATTCTGTCACCTGTGACTGCTGCTCTGGGATGTTCTGTAAATAAAATTATGATTTTGTTTCAGGTTCCACAAAGCGAAAGTGAGTGGAGAAAGATAATGAATAGTTTTTACAAGATGTGGAATTTTCCAAACTGCTGTAGAGCCATGGATGGAAAGCTAGTAAAGATAAGATGCCCGCCAAATAGTGCTTCTGAGTATTTTGATTACAAAAAAAATTTCAGTATTATTTTATTCGCTGTCGTAGACGCCAATTATAATTTCATTTACATAGATGTGGGAACTAATGGAAGAGCAAATGATGCTTGCGTTTTTGAAAAATCAACTTTGAATGAAGCGATAACCGCAAATCTATTAAACATACCAAATGAAGGTGTTTTCGTAGCAGATGATGCATTTCCTCTGAAAACAAATATTTTGAAACCATATAATACAAGAGGGGAATTCAACGAAAAACACAAAGTTTTCAACTATCGGCTATCCAGAGCAAGACGCGTAGTCGAAAATGCATTTGGCATATTAGTAGCAAAATTTAGAATATTTGAAAAACCCATCCCACTCAGTGTGTCAAAAGTTGAACAGTTAGTAAAAACAACGTGCGCTCTTCATAACTGGCTTAGAAAAACAACTCGAAATATTAACTTACAACATTCACTTGAGAGAGAGGATTGGGAAAAGGGATGTATTATCCCAGGAGAATGGCGACAAGTACCATCCGAAGCGATTGTGGGCATACCGCAAACCAGGCTAGGAAATCATACTGAAAACGCACGCAGAGTGCGAAATATGTTTGCAGAAAAATTCATCACTACTGACATTGTACCGTGGCAATTGCAAATGATAAGAAGAGTAGAATAATTTTCAATCTGTTTTATGTATATGTGTAAGATTGTTTAAAAGCTTGTAATAACTATTGTGTTTTATTTAAATACTAGCTTTAAACCGCGGCTCCGCCCGCGTCGATGTCGGCTATCGCAACAAGTATGAACACATTACCCTCCTGTTGGACTCCATCGTAGTCGGTTAAAAAGTACCTAGCCTATGTTACTCAGGGCTAGTGTAGCATTCTAAAGGTAAATTTTTTTTTGAAATCAGCCCAGTAGTTTCGGAGCCTATTCAATACAAACAATCAACTAATCGAATCTTTCCTCTTTATAATATTAGTGTACCTAGACTAGCGGTTCGCTCCAGCTTCGCATGGGTTTAATATATTAATTTAAATAGTAGGTACTCACGAAGTTAGATGTGCCTTCCCTTGGAACACATACAGCATTCAAAAACTCATCCGCTTGTTTAAACCAAAACAACTTTGGAACATAAATATCATCTGTGGAACAACCGCTTTTGGTCGATCGTTTTATTTTCGCTAATTCACAAGTATAACGGGTACGTATACTTTTAATTTTTAATTTTATGTCTTCTTCGGTTACACCCGTAATGTTCAAATCTTCAATTAGCGATTTAATAGCATTTCCACGACAATCTCGGTTTTTATAACCCTCCGTTTTATAATTCCATAGACACGGATACTTTTTAAAATGTTCCAAGAACAGAGGCGTGTGATCTTCCTTCCATTTGAAAACCATTTCGTAGGTATGTATTGTCTAAAAATACGCCCTTCCTCGACACTGCGGCGCGCACCACTGACTGTAAAAGTGAATCGTTCAATTCTTGTGTTTACACATTCATTTCTCATTCATCCGCGTTGAAGATTGAACGCTAAAAGTGAAAATATTGAGCATGTTTAATTCTTTCAACGCCGTAGAACGACAACATTCAATGACATTGAATGATTCACTTATAAGTTTACATGGATCAATTTGGTTGCTTCATCCAAATTGAAAGACAAAAGTGAACCATGTAATTTCGCCTTAATGTAGATACAGCAGTATCTGGGACCTTGGACGATGGGCCGCCTCGTTTCGCCAGTTACTATGCGTTACGTAAAATATCGTAAAAGTGAAACTACGAATGCAATTATTGAGATGAACGTTGCTTAAGTTAACGAGTCTATAGACCCATCGACATCATTAAGAAAGAAAGCGAGTGTTGCAAAATTGCAGTTTTGATGCAGTTCTATAATTGCAGTTTATTGCATACTTAATTTTTATTTCAAATTCAAATTCAAAATTATTTATTTCATAGCTCTTATGACACGTAAGACTCTACCACCGGTTCGGAATATAATTCTGCAGCAGATTATTTGTTAAGTATTCGAGTTGCTGGTTTTTCAGCAACCTATTTTTTTTTTCAAAAATCCTTTCTTAGCTGATGTCTATGTGAATCTGTATGCCAAGCAGCCAGATCCATTTAGTGGTTTGACCTGTGCGTTTACCTTTCCCTTTTATATATTTAGATTTTAATGTATTTATTTTTGCGGATGTACATTTTAGTACTTATTTTCGAAAACCCTCTATTTAACCTAATAGATTTATAAATACATATCAAAAATTCCTCTATTTAATAAATAATCGGTAAGAAATCATATATTTTTAACATAAGCAACATTCCTCAACTTAATTTCGTTAATTTCGGCTGTTACTAAACTCGTCACATTAGTTTAAACGCTTTTATTTAAACTTTCTGATGCTGAGATCCAGTGGCGTAACTATAGCGTTTGAGGCCCGTGGCAAATTCATCGTATGGGGCCCTCCCTCCCCCAATATAAAGAAGCTCAACCAATGAGATACCTGACCGGGGGCCCCTTCAGGCTGGGGCCCGTGGCATTTTGCCGTCTTGCCACCCTATAGTTACGCCACTGCTGAGATCTATAGAACTCTGACTTAGCTCGGACTCAAGAGTTAAAACGAGACAGAAGTATGCTCCGACACAATTCTGTCCCGCCTTATCTCTGCCTTTAATCTGAACAGAGTGAGTGCGGTCTGTAGATTTCAGCCCAAGTACTGACGTGATCAAAGACACAAGAGCAGCACGTGCCTCCCTTATCGATGTAACACTGTTATCGGAATTGCCTCGACGTGTTACTTGTTACACTACATAAAGATAACGCTATGCGCCATAAACTATATTTTTGGCACTTGTAAAACCTAACCTAACCTAAACGTTCTTCTTTATGACCCTACTACGGCCAAGATAACGGGCCTGAATCCTCTTGTTATTACATAATCTGTGCAATATAATATAAACATTTTTTTTTTACAAATCCGACTTCAAACGCTACTACAAAGAGTATCAATTGTGCCTATAAAATTTGAAGAGTTCCCTCGATTTCTCCAGGATCCCATCATCAGATCCTGACCTGATGACAATGGGGCCACCTGGGAAGTATACCCTTTCCAATCGGGGAACAGACATATAAAAAAAACCGACGAATTGGGAAGAATCCTCCTCCTTTTTTGGAGTCGGTTAATAAATGCGAAAGTGTGTTTGTTTGTTTGTTGTATTTTCCTTCAAACATTGACAAGTTTAGTTTCAACGGCTCCCAACAGGATGTAACTGACCAAAGAACTGACCCGTCCAACTGGATCCAATAATTTAATTAATTAAGGCCTATGCATAAATAATACCTAAGAAACCGCTTCGATAATTGAAATAACAGCCTCTGATCTAGTTAGAACTGGTTTCAAAACAAGTTGGGGGCAAGCACAAGCGTTATTTTTTTGCTCATACCTACGAACAATTTTGTTGAGCCTTGGTGAAACAACATAACAAAAATGTAGCGAGGTGGTTCATTAGTCGGTTTGGCAATTCAACCCGATATACTTGTAACTTCTTGACACACATTCAGTGTGTGTCTGTGTGAATCTGTCTGTCTGTGTGTGTCAACTCACAACTCCCTCAATATGGGTGTCAAATGAAAGGACTCGACTAGTAGAATACTATACACTATGATAACAAATCCAAGATGGCCGCCACCACAAAATGGCGAATTACATATATTTTTTTATTTCACATGTCGGGGGATTGTTGCGTCTCACCTTACTTCCATTTTTTTTTTTAATTCCTACTCCTTAGTCCTACTCCCATGGTCCGCCGCTGAAATGTCAAAGACGACACAAACAGTGTGCCGCCTTTGGCATCTCAGTCCCCCCCCCCCTCCCCCCTCCACCCACCCCTACTCTCTTTGTGTAAACAACCACCAGCAGTTTAAAACAACATTCCATCTAGAGCGTTTCTCGGCATCAGCCATCAGTACATATTTTCAACGTACGCTTTATTGCCATATCAGCTATCTGCGGTAGCCCGCTGTAGGCAGTGTAGGTAGATATGTGGAACTAAAACAAGTTTCGCATCGTCAACAGGAAAATAATATTGTTTCATTAGGTGCAGGTATATTATTCTTTTTTTTTATGAGTGGCAAACGTTTGAAAAAAATGAGCAGGAGGTAGTGTATTGTGTAAACCGTTTTGATACGTTTTGATATTGTTATTCCACATTGCGAAGCTTTTTAAAGGATGCCTTGTAGGAAAACTATGAAAACTACTATTGTGATAACTTTAACGTGATTTCCAAACATGTTTAAGAGGATTATAAATAAATAAAAATAAAAAAGCCTTTATTCTAATACGTAACAAATAATCAAAAAGGGCAAAACTTTTTCTTTTTGCCGCGATGGCTGGCTGTCACACCAAATTTTTAAGTGGAATTTTAGTGCCACACATAACTCATTCGTTCACCTCAACACTACTGAGCACAGATCCTCTCTTGAATGAGAAGGGTTTGCGCATTGGTTCACCATGCTGCCGGCCAATTGCGGATTGTTTTTGTTGAATTTATAATTTACACATGTTCAAATAGTAGTAACAGACGTTACACCTATTTGAACAAGTGTAAATTTAAAATTTAAATTGCCCCTGACATGTTACAACATCCTAATCGCTAGTCAGTAATCGTTAAAATAAAAATATGTAATCCGCCATTTTGTTGCGGCGGCCATCTTGGACCGATTTTTATCCAACACACTATACAACGCACTCCCGACTTATTCACCTTTCAAACAAAAAAATAAAATCAAAACCGGTTCATCCGTTCGGGAGCTACGATACCACAGACAGACACACACAGACACGTCAAACTTATAACACCCCGTCTTTATTGCGTCGGGGAATAAAAACAAGATAGATGTGACAGACTTTTTTGCCACTATGGCAGATGTTACACCAAATTTTTTTAAAAATAAACGGTCTACTTACAATTAATTTCCGTGTAAGTACAAAAATGCTATTGCTTATTAATAATATAAAAAATACTGTTGCTAGCGAATAAGTATGAATTTATTTAAAAAAAAAAATGAAAATCCGTTCAAGTGCATTTGTAGTGTCACCGGCAACCGGACTGTTATAAAGAATATACGTAGTGTCTTCATAGATTTAAATTACATAAAGTAATAAATCATTTATGATCTGATGATGATAATAATCATTAATTAACTGATCAGCACATTCATCTCTCAATGGGTATAACTGTTGACAACAGAAGAGTGCATCAGCATTACGTATTATTACAGAAAGTCACTAAGTAATAGGCCATAATGGTACTGACACACACGCTTTAAAAAAAGCAGCTTTAAAGCATGCTTATACTAGCATGCTCTGTAACTATTCACATTCGCTAGTAAAAAGTGTGCTCAACTCAATAAAATAATTGTACTGCTTGCTACGAAATTATTTAAGAACATTTTGTCGAATCCAATCGATAATAGCAAGCTCATAAGCAAACCCTATTCAGACGCGCTCGAAGCACTTTCACCCCCGCCTCAGATAGCACGCTCAAAAATTAATGATTTTTGAGCATAGGTACTCGAAATAAGCATGCTCATTACTAGCAATGTTTCGACACACATGCTACAGTAGCAATTACTCAATAGTGGCATGCTTTTAGTAATGAGCACGTCTGTCCGTAGCTTTACGCGATCTACAAGGTCAAGGTTGATTTAAAACTGCGCCGGCGCACTGGGTTGTAGCATTACAGATTGTCAAAACAACCGCTCTATCGCTGTCTGTCTCTATTGCACTTGTGGGCACTACGTTGGTTGGAATGAGACAATAGATTGGTGGGTGTATACAAACTGTCTAACAGTAATGATCAATCACAAGACTTCAGGAGGCCCGTCCGCGTTTTATTAGGTCTGAAAATAAAATCATTAAGGACTTCACACACGGCAGCTATAATGTATATTAATATACATCCCGAGATGTATAGCTTTACATTATCTTAACCTATCACACACAGAGCAGGTAATGTAATATATCGACCGTAGCAATTAACAGTGTCGGATCTACATTTTGGCGATTTTCGTTTTGTTGCATTAAGGGTCTTAGAATGGGGATAGCAATGCCCCCACCAATTGTGAAACTTTTGGAATCAACCAACCATCTTTGGTTTTTGCAAGTGCAAGGGTTGGATATGTTGACTGTTTTTCACTTTTCACATATTTGAAGCTTTGAGCGGCCGTGCCCTGGAGTAGTGGTTTTTCACATGCGACAATGTTAATTGCTACGGTCGATATCTTTCCCTTCATTCCATTGGTAGGTATACGTCTCAAAATGGTATGTATCGAAATATAAATGTATATTTTCGTATCGCTCTGTATCTTAAGATATGAAGATGTAAAAATATACATTATAGCTGTCGTGTGTGGTCTCCTGACGATTTATATGGAAAGATGTATCGTGCTATAATATACATCTTTACATTATAGCTGCCGTGTGTGAAGTCCTTTAACGTACAGCGATGTTTCATTCGTGGTAGCGGACAGGCTTAGTAGGTTGTAATGTATTTATAGTCTAATTACTAATTAATCCGATAGTTAATCTGAGTTAACAGTCGACCGCACAGAGTTATCACACAAACGTATTTTGCTGATCGCAAATCAATGGCTGAAGACAAACCTCTCATTTGCTATTTCATGTCGAATATCTCAGGAGATATCAAAACAACGGCTTCAACGGCATACCCGGCATGCAGCGCGATATCGTCTCATTAGAGCGAAAAGTGACTAAATCCAAAAATTATCAAAATTGGTTAGGTATTATCTCACCGTATTATTCTACAAACTGTCTTACTACTACTTACTTTTTCTAATAAGCTACTTTTTTTGTTTTAGCTAGTATTTTTTTTTTTATTCTCTTTTAAAGAGCTGAGTCACTGGAGTGACTATGTTGCTCTCATAGGCATACAAGAAATATTAACTAAATTTAGCTAGTATTTTCTAAATTAAAATAAAGCAACGTTTATATTATGAAAACTTGATGTAAGCTGAAGTACCCTCAGGAGATCCTTAAATCGTGTATTAAGTTATCTAGTTAATTAAGTAATAATTTTATTAACGAGCTCAACCCAATTTAAAATTATGTAGCTAATTACTAATAATGTTATCCGCTTGTATATCCTCCAAGTGTTATCTGTTGCTTGAAATGTCTCATAAGATCTCGGTATCCTAGATCTCCCAATTATTATTGATACAATTTTAATAGAAAACATTTTTAGGATTCAAAAAAAAGCGTCGAACTGAGAACCTCCTCCTTTTAATGTCGGTAAAAATTAAAAAAATTACATGCATATACAATTACCTTATTTAAGGATAAAATCTTTGTTTTACTAAGGACTAGGATGAAAAATCGGAAAAGACTTAAAAGATATAAGTACTAAGTATCTCTTACTTAAAGCAATTTTCTTATCGTGAGGTGGTGCTATAAGAAAAAGATAACTTGATATGATTATGATAAAAGTTAAAACAGTAAAGATAAGACTAAGTGTTGATAATGCTGCAATCGGCCCATTTTTATCAATAATACTGTGGCTATAAGAAATGTGATTCTATTATTATTTATTAATAAGTATTATTGAGTTACATAAAGGTTACATAACATCCAAAATATCGTCAGAAATCGTGAGCTCGTACTCGTACGAAACGCTTCAGTTCAACGTTTTTGAAAGGAACGGCTAACTAAGGTATGGAACGCACTTTCAGCTTCCGCGTTCCCGGCCACGTATAATCCGAGTACCTTCAAAACAAGAGTGAATAGGCATTTTCTAGACAAGCGCGCTCAAACCTAGACCTCATCAATGCTTTCCATCATCGATTGTGGTCAAGCGCAAGCCTATCTTATAATAAACTAGACGATGCCCGCGACTTCGTTCGCGTGGATCAAGGTTTTTCATTTCCCATGGGAACTCTGTAATTCCGGGAAATTCCGGGATAAAATCTAGCCTATGTTTTAATCCCGGGTATGAGCTATCTCCATTCCAAATTTCAGCCAAATCAGTTCATTTGTTGTGGCGTGAAGGAGTAACAAACATACACACACATACACATACAAACTCTCGTCTTTATAATATTATATATAGTGTGATAAAAAATCTTCATAAAAGAAACCTAACGTCAGGAATTTCAAGTTTCTAACTCCAGTGGCTGTGCGTTGATAGATCAGTCAGTCAATCAGGGGCCCAAGTCTGCTATTGCAATTGTAGTTCAATTGTCTATCAATGACTTCCCAATTGCTACTTTTAGCAATTTTGGTAGTCTACTAATTCAATGGCGTCACAATTGTTTTCCGATGGTTTGCCACTGAGACATCTAGCTTTGAATCTCCATTGAATTAGTAGACTACCAAAATTGCTAAAAGTAGCAATTGGGATGTCATTGATAGACAACTGAACTACAATTGCAATAGCAGACTTGGGCCCCAGTTAGGACACGTCTTCTTTCTACACTATAAATCTTATAATAAGTGTAAATTGAATATTTTAAACACCCCCGACAGGTGAACCTCTATCACAAATATAATCGCTCAATTTCACTGTAGAGTGTGTATATTCTCATAATATTATGAATTTATTATATTGACGTTAGAAGTTGATTTTATCTTCGGTGATAATGACAAAACTTGTTTCATTTTAAAAAATAAATTGATAAAAAATTATTTATAGAACGAATATTTGACGATAAAGATAATTACATAAGCTTACCTATATTAGCTTACACCTACACAACTATATAGAGTTCTGTGTTAAGGTCAATTTACATACAAAAGTAGCTTTGAAACTAGATTTTACTAACCGACTTCAAAAAGGGAGGTTATCAATTCGACTCGTATGTAAGTAGGTATATGTAAATTGCAAAATATTCACATATTATGATAATGAATCGGCTTTTTGGCTTCGAAACAAATAATATACAAAATTTTATATGTTTGTACATGTATTTTTCTGAAATTACTAATCGAATTGTGATCATTCTTTTTTTATATGCTTACATTTGCTTCAACTTAGGGAAGAGTTAAGATTTTATCAAAATCGGTCAGTAGTTGTTATGATGTAGTTTTTCCCTTTTCAGTTATTCTTTATTTCGTTATATTGAAGTCGGTTTAATTTCTCTTAAGTTATAGCTTGTCATTCTTTTATCTCAATTCTCAACCTATCAATGAATAAGAAAGACTAAGATCTGTGGTCTTCTCATGAAATCGTGGATTATTGTATGGCGCCGACCCGCCAAGTAGTAACTATTAACTAGGCATACAGTGGCAGTTATTAACATGGACCAGTTAATGATATAACAATGGAGTTACACTAAACATTATGTCACGCTCTAACTAACCAAACCACACCTTATCGATAAAATGCATTTATTTTATTTGTAATGCATAGTAAATAATATGTAATACCTATGCTATGTATAGGTAGAACTAGGTACTTTTTTTATTGGAGAGGAGAGTTCCTCTCTACTCCAAATAAGCGAAAAGCTTCTGCTAGGAGTGGGTACGACAATAGTGCAACGGGTGGGGTTCGAACCTGCGACCTTTCAGTTTTTAGTCAGAATCTTTAACCGAGGCTTTGGTGTGGTTAATTGAGATGCTATCCCGGGAGAGCATACCATGTTCGACCTTTTGGTCTTCGAGTAATCAGGGAACATGTACCTACATAAAAGAAAAAAGACGTGTGGCACTCGGGGACTGCCGCGGTAAAGCTATTGCATAGCATTTTTTAGCGGTGAGCCGCTAGATGGCGTTGATATTTAAAATACGCCATCTAGCGGCTCACCGTAGAGGAGTCCCGTGTCAGGTTATTTTCGTTACGGAATTTCTGGATTCGGTCTCCACGCTGGCCCGCGATAGAAGCTATGCAATAGCTTAAAAAAGATTCCGACGAATTAAGAACCTCCTCCTTTTTTGGAAGTCGGTTAAAAATAGGGTTCATAAAATGTAAAAATTATTGGTACTTATACAAAAAATAAAAGTTTTTACCTAGGTAGGTATTAGCAAAGGTAAGACCAAAACGTAAAGTAAGTACTTACCAAGTAAGTAAATAGGAACCTTACGATTAAAAAACAGTTAAATGAACCGCGGTAGTAACCTTGTACGGAGCTGGTTTTTTTATTCTTCTCTTTATAGCAAGTAATAATATAATACCTTTTTGCCGCACCACTCAATTCCGCCACGTGCCGACGTTATGAAAACTGTATGAGCTAAGAACTACCAAACAACTTTAGTTGGGATATATCTATCATACGAGGACTGACGACATCAAGAGTCGCAGAGAGCCACTGGATTCAGGCGGCGCAAGGTTCTTACAAGAGATCTATGTCCAGCACTGGACGTCTATCGGTTGATGATGAAGAAGAAGAAGATACTATACGAGTACGTACCACGATTAGTGTTTTATTTGGAACAGTCGATATTTCGATCCAGTTTTTTTTTTTTTTTTTTAAAAAGAATATTAGCCAAGCTGAAGTTGACTAATATCCTCCTATCCCCTCCAAATAAGCGGAAAGCTTGTGCTAGGAGTGGGTACGACAATAGTGCAACGGGTGGGATTCGAACCTGCGACCATTCAGTTTTCAGTTCGCATCTTTAACCGTTGGGCTATTGAGTTGCATGGACTCAATGAGTTATGTCGGTAACACTGGTTGTGTCACCGACAAAACTCATTGAGTAGTAGCTCGCAAAACTCATGGTCGTTGGGGTCTCAAGATGCCCCAGAAAGTGCAGTGTTGGCAGACTCCCGACTATATCAGACCGACGATATCAGACGAGTCGAAAGGAGCCGCTGGATACAGGCGGCCTAAGACTGATGCTGAGATATGTGCTCGTGAACGGGTGCCGCCAACGGGAATGGGTCTGCTTTGACTTCCCATGCTGACATGTGTTAGATTATATGTATTGTATTTTTGAAGCTTCACTGTGGAAGCACCTGTATACTTAGCTTAGTTTTATTACTTATTGTAAAATTAGTTTATTTTATTTTTTGAAAAGAGCAACTGCTGAGTTTCTTGCCGGTTCTTCTCAGCAGATTCTGCATTCCGAACCGGTGGTAGATTTGTGACTTATCATAAGTGCTACAGGGTAGCCTACATGAAATAAATAAATTTTGAATTTTTTGAATTTTATAGAGCGTGCTATGACTCAGCTCAGACTAAAGATTGGGGTTAAAACGAGACACATAATATATGCTCTGATATAAATCTGTCTCGTTTTAACTCTGTCTTGAATCTGAGCTGAGTGAGAATACGGTTAATACAGCCTATAGTTCTAAGCCTGAGACATGCCGTATGGCGGACTTAAGACACCGCAGCAGCATTGTTCAGACGCGCGCCGCCGCCGCAACGCATTGTGTGGAGCGACTCTATCAAGCGCGAATCTGCGTCACCGGTTTTCAGCCAAGGCCGATTATTTATCTGTTCCATTTTCCAACTTCCTCTATAAAATATAGAATCCAATAATAATGCACATTATTAGAAACGTATTATCGAGCCAAACGATAAGACGATTAGAGTAATAAAGATGCTAAGGAGTTAAAAGCTACAGAAATATTTAAGTGCCTATTTATTAAGTATTTGTGATTTTTAAACCGGTGGATCTACCGATTTTGGAGAAAATGTAGTTTTATTGATATAATTGTGATATATTTTACACATACCACAATAAATGTTTTAGTTGGAACTGACCACGATTAAGGATCAAGGCACGCGCTTCTCATGGACAGATTCCCGCTAGATGGCGCTGTTATAGAGTTTGACAGTTTTTTAATATTTTCGCAAAGTTGCTATGCATAGATTTTAAAAATATTAAACTACGCGAGCCTATAGTAATGCCGGTTATTTTATAACATCATTAGTTTACTTTAAAGCGTAGCCATTTAGACAAATAATCATAAATTCCAAAGCTGTCATTTCAATTACTGTAGAGATACAAAACTTACGCACACACTGACGAATGATTATTATCCGACTTCAGTGGTTCTAACATAAAGTACAAATTGTTTACTATAAAATGTAACTAGATGGCATTGAAACGTGGTTTAATTTATCACGTATTTTTGCAATCACACATGGTGGTAAGTGACAATGCAGTCGAAGATATGAGCGGGCTAACCTGGAAGGAGTATGACAGTGTTTATTAAACCCATACATACCCCGTTGGTTTCTATATGGCATTGTACCGGAAAGCTAATCGCTTGGTGGCACGGCTTTGCTATATTATAAATGCATAAAGTTATAAATATTGTAAAATATAAAATAAATACTATAAAATAAATGTTATAAAATAAATAAATATTTTAAAAATAAAATTCCTCCCTGCCGCGAATCGAACCCGGGACCTTCCTTTCATAAGAACACATCATACCATTACACCAGGAACTTCGTCAATCTTTATTTGAAATTTTTAGTGGCTATGGAAAATTGGAAAGTTGCTAACTTGAACTTTCAAACCCAAATTTCGTGAAACAAGATGCAGGTTTGACAGTTCTTAGTAAGAAACTTTCGATAGCCACTGAGATAGACAATAGCCGTACAGGTCGTCAACTATATTTATGCAAAAGATTCGCAGTTCTGTTGCGACGTGATTGAATGACAAACCAACAAACAAACACACTTTCGCAATTATATATATATACATATTTTTATATGATTATTAAATAATTTAATTAAAAGCAGAGACGTTTTTCAAATATTTTTATTGATTTTAAGTAGTACAAGGAAATATCTAAGCATCTTTGATTATTGCTGACTCTTCGAAGTACAACTTCAGGCAATACTATATTTATAAAATTTCACTAGTTTCGGTATCATGTTACCAATAAAAACTACATTGCATTCTATTTCCAAAATAATGATGTTGTATGTTGGTGAAATATATCCAACAAAGTAACATTTGTTCATTTTTGTAACCCGCACTTGGCCCCGGACCTGTAATAAAAACTATTATTACTATTTGTACCTATGAAAATAAAAACATTCCATCATCATCATGATCAGTAATCCATCGACGTAACATATCATCATCATCATTGATTAGTGATGCATCATAGCACTGCGCTACTCAGCGCAGGTCACCTCTCAGAGAAGGGTTACAAGCCATAGTCCACCACGCTGGCCCAATGCAAATTGGCAGACTTCACACACCTTTGAGAACTCTCAGGTGGGCAGGTTTCCTCACGATGTTTCCTTCACCGTTGTGATATTTTAATTTATTAAACACACTTAGTAAAGCCAGAGGTAAGTGCGTGCCTGGGATCGAACCTGCGACCCCCGGAATAGGAGACTAACCTCTAGGCTAATCATAAAACATTCTACTAAAATCAATAAACAGTGTTTTCATAGAATACTTGGATATATTCAAAAACAATGATTTGTAATCAACTAGTACCACACACCATCAGGGCTAGCTCCTAAAATGCCAAACTCTTCATCAATGAAGAGCCCTGCTGGTCGCACAGCTTTTTTTTTTTTCATTTTTTCTATGAACAATGTTCTTGCTACTGATTCATTGTATTGGCCTTATGCCATGTCATTGATCAGAAGTCAGAACATTGGTTTTATATAGAATGCTCTTCACATGATTATGGCAGGGTGTTGTCGCTTTTTGTTTACATATCTGGAACAAAGCAAAATACTATTATATTCTCAGTTGCCTTCTAGATCAAAACATGCTATGTGAGAGCTCAGGAAAGCTTAGGCCATGCAAATTATCAGGTTGTACAATTTCAACAGTCAACTCATGACTATTGACGCTTGGATTGATCATAGGCCAATTTATGTCCAGAGATCTTGATGTAGATGGCTCTTGTTCACTTTTTCCTTGTTTATTTTGTGTAAAATTTGCTTCAGTGTGATATTTTTTTTTAATTTTACTATAAGTTTTCACAGTATTATCCAATCTGTTATTATATGAATAGATGTAATGTAATTTTAATGAACAAACAACCAATAATTTCTATTCGTGGGTTCGCCTTTCTTACAGGAACGGTAGGATTGTTATCTGTTTTCTTTTATTGCACCATACTTTAGTACGACTGCAAATAAGAGGTTATGTTTTCAAAAGTTATAGCAGGTAACTAGATCAATTACAGAAATTTAGCAAAATAATTTTTGATGTAAGCATTTATGTAAGTACCTATTCGAAGTGCAATTATAAGGTTCGTGTATGTACTTACCTTTTGCTTTCTTCGTGATATCGTTTCATTTGTCCAAGAACTCGTTTGAAACTTTTCCGGGGGCCAGAATATTGGTAATTTAGATAATCTTTGCGTGAAGTTCGTGGCTCCATAATTTATTTTCATTGGATGGGATAAACGAAATGAAAGGAAACAACACAGCACAAAAAAATACTCAAACTTTATCACATACGTCAGACCACAGAGACACTCCCACAGAACACTCTGCGTCACAATAAAGGGGTTGCCATCTCTAAATAGTTTTTACCTAGAAATTTATTATTGCGCCATACATCCTGAGCTCATAAAACGAATAATTATTTTAATACATAAGTATTATTTAAAGTCTGTATTAATGAAATAATGAGTAATATACATAAGCTGACGTATATATTGGTTTTGGTAAAACCTATCAAAAACTTTTACTACTGCTAAATAGGCTATTAAAAGCAAGTTTATTTATCATTATAATAGTCTTAATGTAATACCGCGATATACTTCATATTTTCAAATTTGTAGGGAATATTTTCCCTAAATTCTTGTGAAAATTCATACCGTTGGCATTACCTGACCGGGAGCATCGTAAACTAAAAGTATTTTAATTTGTGTCAAACGCAAAACTAAGAGCGGCAACGTCGCTTGCCACTTTACATTCAGCAAACTGGCAACGCAGCATCTACTTTCATGCGAGCAGCGCTATCGCCGTCCACTCATACATTGACAAAAATCAGTAAAAATTTCGATCTCATTTAGCCCTTTCTTCAGATAAATATATTTTAACACAAAAAAAGATCTAAAAAATGCCAACGGATGTATTTCAATACGAAATTATGCCCTAGATGTCCATAAATGGAAAAATAAATTAGTATGGAAATCGAATCACTTTTGAACTTATACCTACACAGAACTTCGAAAAGATCCTTTATCCTCGTGCTCAAATTTTAACTTTCCATACGCACGAAGTAATTTTATACTATAGGGATAGATGGCGCTCAACAGGTACCAACCAAATGTAAATTCTCACGCATACATACGTAAATTTAGACCTTTTTTAATGCGGTTTTATATTATAAAAATAATATAAATATTTACCTGACATGAACTTGGCGATTGTAGAAAGCCCTAAAGAAATGATAAAACAAATGAAATAAAATAAAAAATGTATATATTTCAAGAATAACCCAAAAGAAAAATACTCAAAAATGTATGGAAGTCGACTTGTGCACATTCACCTTAATGAAACTCTTTATGTAACTGGATCAAAATATCGACAGTTCCAATTAAAACATTTATCGTGGTATGTACTCATATAATACCTACGATCGAGTATATCACAATTATGTCAATAAATCACGAATTATGTCTAAAATCTATAGTTGCTAAAACATGTTAAAAATGTTATATGTTATAAACGCTTCCCAGACTGGTTCAACTCGGTTGTATAACATCATATAACATTCTGTAGGTAACCATACCGCTGTCGCTCGAATGATGTTATACCTACCGCAAGAGTCATAATTTGTTATATCACAATGTAATTAGTTGTATAACATTTTGTTGCACGAACATCACTAACAATATCACTAACATTTTATAACATTTGTTACAATTTGTTAAAAAAAAACTTCGACAGCAAATGTTGCAACATTCTCTAACGTTATATAACTGCTGTGAGAGCATATTTACATGCGTCACACGTCGGTAAATAATAAATGTATGACCACCCCGGTCATCGACACAGTTCATTCATGGCACCCAAATTGCCTATCTTATCAGCCGACAGTGCTGCGGCTTCCCTCCCGGGGCAATTAGATAAGGCTTGGGCCACTACTATTGCCTACTGAGTACTAATGGCGCTGAAACCTGTCTAGTGGCTGTATTATGGCTGTTTGCATTCAGACATCGATAACGTGCGTGCTCATTTCAATGAAAAGTTACGCAACACTAACTAACAATGTTGCCTGTGTATAAAATTAATTATTTTGAATCGTATTTTTTTTTTTAGGATAAACCCTTTGAATTTTCTTAGGATAATAAGTAATTAAGTTTAATTTATTTTAAATTATACATTAAAATACAAACGAACGTCATCGTTTGTATTTGTAAGTACCTGGTATATAGTGTATTATCTATGGTAAGTACGTCGAATGTGAATGACGCTTTGGTAATACGTCATCGTTCACCTTTTTAATATTAAAAGCGTATATCTACGAGTATACGTATAAACGCTTTACGCAAATTCCCATACTAAGCGCGCATGACGTTTGATAGAGTTGCCGTTTTAATTGGTTGGCAACATTATGTTAAGCACGCGATGTTACGTGAAGGACAGAGATGTCGCCACGAGTACGGTGTGACGTCACGCGGGCGCGGTGAGCGGATATACGGCGCCAGCGGGACTGGGAATCATCATGGCGTCTGTCTGCGCGTGTGGATATAAAGTGGGAAATGTGAAACTAACCTAAAATCTGTAGTGTGTTGCGTTGTAACTCTAAGTGATGTGAGTTTATAACTGGACAAGTTAATTATTAAACGTGATTGTAAACATATCCAGAGTCTGATTTTCACATTCAGAAGTGGCATTTACGACGAAAATTGGACCCAAATATAGAGAGATCAGTGCCTAATAAAGAAAATGCATTCATGCGGCTACTAAGAAATGCCGATTAACTCCGGCTTCCCTGACAAATGCCAGCACATTTCATGTGGAATCAGTCAATGTCGCTATCGATAAAACTTTTGTATGGAAAACGCAATGTGAACGCGATTTTGTAAGAGTTGAAGAGGATGTCTTTTAAGGATTTCGACAAAGTTACGTAAAACTAGATTTTCATTGAGGCGACTCGAGAGGTGTTAAAGCAGTGACATGAGCGGTTTGCTAAGCGTTTTACAATAAAAAACGAGCCGCTGCAGAATGAAACTTCCAGCTGATGTTCATAGATACCTACAGGTCAACCTGTAATCTGCTCGAAGGGATACTCAACAGTTGCTACCCAGAAGTCTGTGATGTTATAAAAAGATGCTTTTCATGAAACTGACTTGTCTGACGTGTGTCTGACACTAAGTGCAAATTGAGTTATACTTGGACGTATGGATTTTACTACAAGAATCAAGTTTGTGGGACTGAATATCGTAGAGAATGCAGCTGATCATGATGATGATGATAAATCGACTTTTCTTCCGACACAGTTATTACTGAGGTGCGTAGTTGTTATTTTCATTTATCTGTCTGTTGGTTTTAACCATCTATTTTCTGTCTGATCTGTTCTGTTTTCTGACCGATCTGTTCAGTTATCTGTCTGATCTGTTCAGTTTTCTGTCTGATCTGTTCAGTTCAGTTAATTTGTTAATCTGTTTAATCCGTTTATCCTTTTTATCCGTTTTATCCATTCCACCTGTTTTATGTTTTATCCGTTTATCCGTTTTACCCGTTTTATCCGTTTACCCATTTCAACTGTTTTATGTTTTATCCGTTTATCCGTTTTATCCGGTTTACCGATTTCACCTGTTTTATGCTTTATCTGTTTAACCATTTTACCCGTTTCACTTGTTTATTTGTTTTATCCGTTTTTACTGTTTTACCCGTTTTATCCGTTTACCCGTTTTATCCGTTTACCCGTTTTATCCGTTTACTCGGTTTATCTGTTTTATACGTTTATCCGTTTTACCCATGTCACATGTTTTATCCGTTTTACCGTTTCACCTGTTTATTTGTTTTGCCCGTTTTATCCGTTTATCCGTTTCACCTGTTTCATCCATTTATCCGTTAAATGCGTTTTACCTATTTTATCCGTCTTATCCGTTTTACCCATTTCACCTGTTTTATGTTTTATCCGTTTTACCCGTTTTACCTGTTTTACCTGTTTTATCCGTTTACCCGTTTTATCCGTTTCACCTGTTTCATCCATTTATCCGTTTAATGCGTTTTACCTGTTTTATCCGTTTATCCGTCTTATCCGTTTTACTCATTTCACCTGTTTTATGTTTTATCCGTTTTACCGTTTCACCTGTTAATTTGTTTTACGCGTTTTATCCGTTTATCCATTTCACCTGGTTTATCCATTAAATCCGTTTTACCTGTTTTATCCGTTATCAGTTTTACCCATTTCACCTGTTTATGTTTTAACTGTTTACCTGTTTCACCTGTTTTATCCGTTTATCCGTTTTACCCGTTTTACCTGTTTTTTCAGTTTATCCGGTTTATCCGTTTCACCTGTTTTATCCGTTTATCCATTTAACCCGTTTTACCTGTTTTATCCGTTTATCCGTTTTATCCATTTCACCTGTTTAAGTTTTATGCGTTTTACCCATATCATCTGTTTATCTGTTTTATCCATTTTACCTGTTTCACCCGTTTTATCCGTTTTACTTGATTAACTGTTTAACTTTTTTTCCTGTTTATCCGTTTAATCCGTTTTATCCATTCTGCCCGTTCTGTCCGTCCTGTCCATCCTGTACGTCCTGTCCTGTACGTTCTGTACGTTCTGCGCGTTCTGTACGCTCTGCGCGTTCTGTACGTTCTGTGCATTCTGTACGTTCTGTACGTTCTGCGCGTTCTGTACGCTCTGTCCGTTCTGTGCGCTCTGTGCGTTCTGTGCGCTCTGTGCGTTCTGTCCGTTCTGTGCGCTCTGTGCGTTCTGTGCGCTCTGTGCGTTCTGTACGTTCTGTCTGTTCTGTCTTCCTGTCTGTTCTGTCTGCTTTATCTGTTAAATCTGTCCATTCTGTTCATTCTGTTTTATCCGTTTAATCTGTGTTATCTGCTATATCTGTTTTATCTGTATTTATTTATTTATTTATTATTTATTTTATTGTAATCAACAGCGATACCATCTGTGCAACAGTATTATCTGTATTAACTGCATTATCTGTATTACCTGTACTATCTGTATTATCTGTACTATCTGTATTATCTGTATTATTTGTATTATCTGTTTTATCTGTACTATCTGTATTATATCTTTTATCAGTTTTATCCGTTCAATCTGTGTTATCTGCTGTAACTGCTTTATCTCTATTAACTGCATTATCTGTACTATCTGTACTGTCTGTGCTGTCTGTGCTGTCTGTACTGTCTGTACTGTCTGTACTGTCTGTATTGTCTGTACTGTCTGTACTGTCTGTACTGTCTGTACTGTCTGTACTATCTGTACTATCTGTATTATCTCTTTTATCTATGATACTGTACTATCTGTATTATTTCTTTTATCTGTTTATCTGTTAAATTTGTCCATTCTGCTCATTCTGTTCATATTGTTCATTCTGTTTATTCTGTTTAATCTGTTTTAATTTGATTATGATGTTCTGATTTTGAACCCAAGTAGAGACTGTTCCGACTTCTGTCCTATTCCTATAATTTTTAACCCTCATACGAGTATTATGGGTTTGACGCGGTTACTTTCTGTTTGAAAGCTGACGTGATCAGGATGGTTTTCGGTTAATCAATAGTGAAGATCTGAACAGGCGTTAAATATCATCAGCTCATTTCCTGCTTGATAAAAGGGTCTTACAGACTTCCGCAGGTCCGTCGATCTGAAAATTGATGATTGGGGCCCCTGGTAGAGAAAATAAAAATATATTTTTTTTAAAAATTACAATTTTATTTGTTTAAGTGCATGACAAAATCCGATTCTGGTTCAGAATAGTATGTCTTTTCACTCTGGTTCACCTTTTACGAACAATATGGTTAAATTATATTCTGATCTACGAAATTATTATGTGTTCATATTATGTGTATAACTTAATAATGTTTTTTATTTTAATTGACTTTACTAGAGCGGACTGTAGAACGTAGCTAATCAGCGTTAACGGTTTTGTAGTCAAAGAAAAATGTTGATAGTAGATTGTGTGCGGAGCACAGAGCTTTGAATGTCTTAACCGTCAAGAACAGGTTCCTTTTGCCAAACATTGGTGATGCTAAGTTGAGAAATTACCCGGCAAACACTAGTTTAGACTTAGCACAGTGCTACCACTTAATTATCCTAGCAACGGAGGCTATTAAGATCACACCTGATTTTAAATTCTTCATCCTAACTTTACTATGTCTATCCGGAAGTAGGGGCCGCACCCGAAGAACTGTTTGTTCCTATGTTGTTGTTGAAAATATTATAAGAACCTCCTTAAGTGATATTGTTTAAAGTTCCAGATACTTTGACTTTAATATGGGTAAATACTATCAACTGCTTAAACCGAAATTTGGCTCGTCTCTGATATGTGTGCTCTACCGCCTTAAGATTTGTTAACTGATCTGTTATCTTATGTGCCTCAGGGTCAACTGAAATCCAAGTAACTTAAAAGTGTGCACCAAACATTGGTTGCCTTATATCTGCAACGATTAAGTTCCATCCGAAAAGCTTAGGTCGTAATTCGTTGAAGAGCCACAACTTCCGGCCCTGTGACCATATTCAGTTTCCGCTTCTTCTCCTCCAGTTCTCCTCCCAGTTGCATGGTTTGATTCCTACGCATTCTATCACGAAATTTGGTGATTTCCGCTATCATATTAGGAGAGTCACTATTGGATTACTTCGTAGAAGTGTTGGGTGTCGATTTTAGTTCTGAGACTAAATGAGTAGTACCTGCTGTTTCATCATCTTATCAGCAATATTGGCCGAACAGTTGAGGCCCCTGTAGTTTGCAACTATTCTGCATCTATCTCAAAGTTGAAGTTGCTTTTGCTCTCTTAGTTCCATCTTTCTAGGAGGTTCTGGATTTGATGTATTCCCAAATTTCCGATGCCATGGCCTAGGTTCTTACTTAAAGGCCCTAGAACTCATTAGGTTATTGTGATGCTAGTTGGGACCATGTATTGGCATTGACGCCACTCACAGTTGAAAACACTGGTCTGTTTCCTCTTTGCTCTGCGCGCCAGGTGTCAAGCCTTGTGCCGGGACAGGCGCCGGTGGAAGTGCTTTTGGGATGATGTTGAATGGCTGAGTGCTTAATAAGAGGTATACTAGCTTGCTCACTGTGGCATATACATGCAGTTGTTATATGTTTGGTTGGGAGTGCACAGTTGTGACACTGGTGGACATATTAGCGCTGACTGTTATTCGCTCGCAGGCGAATGGGTAAACATAGTGATCAAAGGCGTGTTGAGGTGCACAGTGCCGACACGTGCAGCGTGCATGTAAGCAGGGTTGTGCGAATTGACGCGGGATCTACCGAATGGTCGATTTAACTTCGCGGTGTAAAGAAATGAAAGGTTGTAGAGTATTGTGGCGGTGGTTGCTGCTGATGGGTGCAACCGAAGTTCACTAAATCACGGCAACTGATTCTGACAAGGACAGTGTTGACGCACAGGATATAATAGATTTTCTAGGAAGTTAAAAACCTACTTCAGTCCGATCTGGTTCAGTCAATTTAGGTCTGCATCTGAAAATCTTATTCTCCACTAATGCCTGTGTGTGAATACCTGGTGGTATTCACTTTTCAGGATGGCCGATGTTAAGCACGCGATGTTACGTGAAGGACAGAGATGTCGCCACGAGTACGGTGTGACGTCACGCGGGCGCGGTGAGCGGATATACGGCGCCAGCGGGACTGGGAATCATCATGGCGTCTGTCTGCGCGTGTGGATATAAAGTGGGAAATGTGAAACTAACCTAAAATCTGTAGTGTGTTGCGTTGTAACTCTAAGTGATGTGAGTTTATAACTGGACAAGTTAATTATTAAACGTGATTGTAAACATATCCAGAGTCTGATTTTCACAATTTTGTTGAACATACAAAATTGACTTTAGGGCGGCTTTGCAAGTACATTTTACGACGGCTTTGCAAGTTCATTTTACGGCGACTTTGCAAGTACATTTTACACCTGCTTCGCAAGTACATTTACGGATAAAATCCCTCCAAAATGAAGATTCAAAGCGATAAATGTAAATGAGCCTTTACCTGACTAACTTCTTATTCATTTGATACTTGCTAAAACTACCCTCTCAAGTGCTTTGTAGCAGACTACCCACGTCTTACCAGCTTCGCAAGTACATTTACAGTTTAAATTCCTCCAAGATGAAGATTCAAAGCGGTAAATGTAAATGAGCTTTTACCTGATTAACTTCTTATTTATTTGATACTTTCTAAAACTACCCTCGCAAGCGCTCTGTAGCAGATTACCCACATTTTTTTCTCGCCATCGACATACATGATTGATGAGATGTTTTCTGATCTTGGAGTGTTGGCTTTATACTCCAAGTTTCTGATGTTAAATAAGTTTATCCTGGTCGGCCTCACGTATTAGTACGTGGTCGGCGGTCGTGCGATAAGTCCGCGTTATCAGTCGTACGCTATCGGGGGTCAGGCTCTCCGGCCTGTTTACTGACGATACATGCGCATGCGCGCAGCATATGACTAGACTACTGGACCGCCAATCTTACCTGTGTACTGATTCTGTTAGGTCTTTGACATTTAACAACGGTGATAGCCTAGTGAATTAGACTTCTGCCTCCTTTTCAGGGTGTCCCAGGATACCAGGCAAACATTTTACTCTTCGGAGTAAAGTGCGTTTAAGCGAATAAATAACACTTGATTTGACGATGAAAGAAAACCTGCATCTCTAAGAGTTCTGCATATTTTTTTTTCTCAAAGGTGTGTGAAGCAGTGTGAAGTCTGCCAATCCACACTTGCTAGCGTGGTGGACTATGGACTTCCTCACTCTAGAGGATAATAATCTATGAAACCATAGACTATAGATTGTCCAATTCTTTATTTTCTTTTTGGCAGATCAAGAAATTTTGACTTTAGTGACGCCTTCACACGTTACCGATTCGATTTGAAGTAATAATCGATTTTATTTAAGAAGAACTTTCAATCGATTTAATGAAATATTTTTTAATTTTGATTTAACGTACTTATATTTTATTATATATTTTTAATCACTTAGATAAATTAATTTGACATATTATGTTTGCGGTAACAGACAAACAGAAAAAAATAATAAGTTGATTTGGGTTCTTTATCGATAATAATAATAATTAAGGTTTTCTTTCAAAACATGTTTAACTAGCGACCTGCCCCGACTTCGTCTGGGTTGAAATATTAAATATTTGTTTTTACGGGGCTGCGATCGCACAGAGCTTCTTATAGGAAACGATTGTTAATAAGATCACCACAGGAACCACAGGAATCTTCCGCGCCGATACCTGCCACCGTGCCCCGCCGCACCGGCTGGCACCATTTTATTATTTTATCACGCGGAAATATTCATTTTCTGATAACTCCGATATTAATTTAAATTGTATAGTTATAAATCAGATCAAGTTATTTATACCTTTGCCTTAATCCTTACCTAAATAAATGATTTCTCAAGCAAGGCAGTTTAAATACCTGTAAATTACTTTTTAGTTTATTAAAATCGGACATTCCATTCGAAACATATTACGAGTTTAATAAAATTGCTCAGTGAAATGTTTTTAAAAATTACGCGTTGATGTCACTTGCCCTGCATTTACTGTACGTTTATGCCAAAATGTTTAAAAAATAAATGTCCAGCCGTGCGAAGCCAGGACGAGCCGCTAGTATTTAATAATTTTACTTGTTTCATTTGTATACCCAATTACGTAGCTAGTTTGTTAAATAAATAAGTAGGTAGGTATGTGATTTTCCAAGTATATTTGCTCATAACTCTTGATTTAAACTTTGTTTAGACGTTATTAACCACGCGTTTTGAAGTTAACTCACTTCACTAACGCGTGCATAGTTACATTTTAAGGCAGCCGTCAAAAAAAAAAATGAAAAGAAAAATTTCTTTACCCTTGGTTAGAACTTAAATTCCAAGATTTCAACTTAATTCCTTGCAAATATTCAATATTGGAGTCATAGTTACTATTTTTATTTCCTTTTTTTTATTAAATTTACAGAAACAATACTTACACGAAGTCAAATTATTTTTATCATAATTGTGAATGATTAATCGTCTTTCAAGAACTGTGTTTTAGTCTGTGGTTGTTTGTTATGCACAGGGCACTTCACTAAACGTCAATAAAGTACGACATTATTTTAGTACATTATTCCGAAAACAAAAAAACGGTAATTTATAGGCGTGATCTGCCAAAAAGAAAATAAAGGCTTGGACAAAGCATAATTTAATAATTTTAGAAGTCAGTGGTTAAGATGAATGAAATAATACCCAGCTAAAATTTTCTTTTAAAATTTCTTTTTCATTTATTTTACCGTTATATACTCAAAGATCGAGGAGGATTTGAAATTTTAATTTAAACTTATTTAGAAGAATATTGATAATCTGTCAAATGATCAGCCAAACCAAATCAAAGAGAACTTCGGGAATGCAGAAGATGCGGTATGATACACCTATTAATATTAGTTTAACGACTCGCCACTTAAATAGATTTTATTACTCGCATAAATATGTGTTATGGTTTGTTTAGTTTACACATTAGCAAGGCTCAGCTGGGAGTCAATGTCGCACACCTTGCCAACACCTAACGTTAAGGCAACCGCAGACGTACAAACTCGTTGAATTAATCCAATCAATTGAATCTACCAGTAAATTAAAATTACTATTTAGAATTTAAGACTCGGTAAAGCTGTCAATATACCAAGCATGAAGCTCTTCTGAGGAAAGATAGAGCAGTGCTAAAATGAAAACACAGCAAAGCCAACTTTCAAGTTTTATTTGAGATGTGTGCTGCTCTAGACAACGCAAGCGCACCACACCCCGCCCCCTAAGCTAAGGGTGGTATTTTAAAAAGAAAAACAGTCGTCTTGACTTGGCGCTGTCTCAAAGCTAGCAAGTAGCGACTGGAGTTGCTAAATATATGCGGGTGGCGAACTGCCAAACACAGCCAAATTGGATCACCAGCCGGCACTGCTGACAAGTTAGCATGTCTGTAGATGGCTTTCCTTTCCAGCCGGAACTAGCCAATCTGGGACTCCTTTGATCTTAAAACCAACAATATTGACCGATATATAAGCTCACAGTATAAATAAATAAGCCTTTATATATTTTAAACGCGACTATCGCTTATAATTAATCTGTTTGTTGGTTTACTGTGGAGCGGGGCAAAGTTCTTATATTTATATCATACGCCTTTAGCCGTGACTCTGCCCGTATTAAATTTCAAAATCCTTACTTAATACCATTAACTTCACACTAATATTATAAAGGCGAAAGCACGCAAGCACGTGCGTATGTTTTTTGCTCCTTCACACCACAACGAATGAACCAATTTGGTTGAAACTATTATGTAAAGTATACTATGAACGCAAAATCTGAATGTGTTTGTTGGTTTGTCCTTCAATGACACAGCAACAACCGACGTGATTTCTACATGGGTATAGTTGAAGACTTGGGAGTGACTTAGGCTGCCTTTCACCTCGGAAAAAACAGAGTACCCGCGGTATTTTCAAAACCTTCTAAAAAAAGTTTATTCTATCAAATAAAAACGCTTCCTGTTTATTTTATCAAATAAACTGGAAGCGTTTTCATTTTTTTACGCTTCCAGCTTACATTTAATATTTGCCAATAAAATACCCGCACTTTAATAAGTAGGTACATATCGTATTTTTTAATTTTTGTGTCATTTGTTTTGTTGTAGGTTAAGAACCAACACATTTTATAAACAACTCTGTATAGATAGCTGATCAAAATTTTGCAACATCTTACCGCTCAATCTCCTTCGTGCCTTCTCCATCAACGTGACACTGGCGAAGCAATCTGTGCCCAGTTGGCACGCCTGAAAGCCACTGATTGGGAATTGAATTTAATTTAATAAGTACAGCTACAGTCCATTTATGAGCCGTGGTCCCTCCGAGAAACACATTGCTGAGAAATCCTTACGCAGGAATCCTTACGGCTTGCATTACGCACCCAGAATGGCATGCAGTGAACAAGTCATAAACATTTTCAGGTTCGAAGCTTCACTAATCCTTTACACGTGAGAATATTGTGGGTGAAAGATAAACACAAAAATGTATTACGCCTTGTTCATTTTAGTAGATAACATAGGTGTCAATGCACGCTGTGAAGGAAAACAAACAAATATACCTACATATTTAGTTTAGGAAGTAAATAAACGCAGACGGTTTACTTCTTTTAACCGACTTCCAAAAAGAAGGAGGTTATCAATTCGGCCGGTATCTTTTACACTTATTTTTTATATTTATTACTTACGGATTAAAATAGAAACGATGAAACCGATGTGCGACGCTCGCCTTCTGATGGCTCGTCATGAGAGACACGTTTGTTAAAGTAGGACGAGCATCGCGTATCGGTTTCATCGTTTCTTTTTAAGCCTAATTTCGATTTTTTCAAGCCCCTAAGGGGCTAAAATAGGGGTTTGAAAAATCGATAATAAACAAAATATTCATCTCTATAAACAAAGAGGTGATACACATGATCTATTAACTAGACACCGTCATGAACTAGTAACACCATACTATCGTCTGCGTAAAGTGCAGAAGTCCTTTGTGGGGTCGAATATACGCTTTTATAATTTGATTCCTAAAGAATTGGTAGATTTACCATTACATAAATTTAAACAATTTGTAAAGACACATTTAATAAGTAGTGGTTATTACACAGTCAATGAATTCCTTAATGACAAAGCTGCTTGGAACCAATCTGCTTTGCTTCAGCTGCCCACAAGATAGATAAGCTACATTTGTAACATTTTTTGTTTTGAAAAGAGCAACTGCTGAGTTTCTTGCCGGCTCTTCTCAGCAGAATAAGCATTCCGAACCGGTGGTAGATTCTCGACTTGTCATAAGAGTCACAAGTTGGCCTATAGATTAAATAAATAATTTTGAGTTTGAGTTTGAAAGTGAGCGAAACCGCGGGCAAAAGCTTTTAGGTATAGCAATAAAACTGTATAAACGAACGGCAAGGCGTACAAACACGTCTTTCCGTATAAAGCTCCAGTGCTAGAGGTAAAATCCGATTTCCCTGTGGACACGGTGGAATTTATTTAGACGACTTAAGCTATCCCGTGTCCGACAGAAATAGCGGCAATTTGCCTTAATTTAAAAATGTGTTTAGCCTTGCAAGGCTACTTTTTTTTTATTCGATGACAAAATCCTTGACTGCAATCTCACCTGATGGTAAATGACGATGCAGTCTAAGATGGCAGCGGACTAACTCGGAAGGGATATGGCAGTGTACTCATACCCCTAATCGGTTTCTATACACGCCATCGTGCCAGAACGCTAAATCTGCAATCTCACCTGATGGTAAGTGACGATGCAGTCTAAGATGGCAGCGGACTAACTCGGAAGGGATATGGCAGTGTACTCATACCCCTAATCGGTTTCTACACGCCATCGTGCCGGTACGCTAAATCGCTTGGCGGCACGTCTTTGACGGTAGGGTGGTAACTAGCCATGGCCAAAGCCTCCCCCCAGATCAGACCAGAGACATTGTAGACATTATAAATCATACTAAATTACCCCCGCCGGGAATCGAACCCGAGACCTCTCAGTTATGAGACCACAGCGCTCACCACTGCGCCTGCTATCCCGTGTCCGACGGAAATAGCGGCAATTTGCCTTAATTTAAAAATGTGTTTAGCCTTGCAAGGTGGGCTACTTACTTTAATTTCGCTTAATTAACTACGCGTTTTAACGAAGACCTTTAAAAACTTGTACTTTTGTAGGATGGCTTTACTTAGGCCCATATTACACTATATGTACTATAATTATGTAGGATCCTATTTCGTACCATAGATTATCATCCTAGGAAATATATATTATGATCTATATAGAATATAATCTATGGTACGACCTCCTCCATTTGCCTCCTATAACTAGCTGATACCCGCGACTTAGTTCGCGTGGATTAAGGTTATTTATTCCCGCGGAAACTCTCTTATTTCCTGGGATAAAAAGTAGCCTATGTCCTATTCCAGACTATAATCTATCTCTGTGCCAAATTTCATTTTTATTTTTCGGTTCAGTCGTTGCGACGTGATTGAATAACAAACATACAAACATTCACATTTATCGTATTAATAGGATTTAGAAGATAATATTTAAATTTTATTTTAGAGGCTACTGGATATACCTACGTGAATATTGAATACCTTCTTTACGAAACATCTTTCACATGTTACTTATCTCAAAAACAAACAATGAAGTAATTGTTATCAACTACACAGAAGTTAATAAACAATCGATTTGCGTAATAGGGTTTTGATAAGTTTTAACGTGAATACTGTGTGAACTATCTGTTAGTTACCATCACAACGTAGATGGAGGTGATAAGAATATTAAACATGCTGCACAAGACTAATTTTCCCCCTTTCCCCTTCAATTAATACAGCGTAAATTTTGGTGAGAGGGTATATATTATAACAGTGGTGCAACGGGTGGGGTTGAACCGTTGTCCTTTTGGTTTGCACTATTGAGGATTCATTGGCTAATATTCATCAATAAAATTATTATTTGTGTGCTATAACTTTACTAGCTGCCCACTCCGGCTTCGCACTGCACTGGTATAAAATATATAGCCTATGTCATTCACTGTTAATGGATGTTATTATACATATAAACCACTCTATCAATCACTCTATCTATTAAAAAAACCGCATCAAAATCTGTTGCATAGTTTTAAAGATTTAAGCATACATAGGGACAGAGAAAGCTACTTTGTTTTATACTATTATACTATGTAGTGATAAAGTAGCACTAAAGACTAGTCTATAAATAGGTTCTTATTATATAAAAATCAATAGTTGTTCGTTAGTCTAGCTAAAACTCAAAAATGCCTTGACCGATTTGAACAACTTTTTTTTTGTTGGTCTATTAAATACAGGGGTGGTTTAAAAAAAAATAGAGTAAAATAGCTCTTGACATAAATCTGTTTCATATAAATGTCTTGAATCTGAGTAGAATGAGAGTACGAATTGTATCTCAATTCTCAACCCAAGCCTAGCTTTGTTACAAGGTCCATATAACAATATGTATAATGTAACAACATTCCCTCAAATATGGTCGAGCGAAGCAATGGCTGGATCATGCGTCGTGCTCGTGAACGGGTGCCACCAACGGGAATGGGTCCGCTTTGTCTTCCCATGTTGACATGTGTTGGATTATATATATTGCATTTTTGAAGCTTCACTGTGGAAGCACTGTATACATAACTTAGTTTGGTTACTTATTGTAAAATTATTTTATTTTTTGAAAAGAGCAACTGCTGAGTTTCTTGCCCGTTCTTCTCAGCAGAATCTGCATTCCGAACCGGTGGTAGATTTATGACGTGTCATAAGAGCTACAAGGTAGCCGACATGAAATAAATAAATTTTGAATTTGAATAGTCTTACAGTAGGTATAGTATATTAGGTTGCAATAACATAAGATGAACTAACTGTACTCTTGTACACATTACCTATAATTTTATTAATCAATAAGTAAACATGTAGGTTTCATTCGTAATAACTGATACTGACAGTTTTAATTAGCATTTGTAACCTATTAACTTATTTATACATTAACGATATATACAAAAGACATTATTAAATTAAAACAACAATAAAATATTAATTATTGTAAATGAGGTAAACTTAACCTCATTTTATTAATTGATAAACAAGGACAAACAAAAACAATAATCACTTTTTCATTTCAAACAAAAATAGCTGCATTTACTATTATTATTTATTATTAGGATTTCCTAGGTTTCCTTTCTTATTCTTACTTTTTTGATTAGAAAAATACTGATTTAAAAATTATTAAACTCTATTTTATAAAATTAATCATGGAAGTAGGACTATAGCATCATAGATAGTATAGGTACCTATGTCTATGGTTTTTTGATTTTGATTTGACAAGCAAAAAAAAAGGACCATTTCCACCAAATAAGTAAGAACTTAGCTATCGATTTAGTGATTAATGTCAAATTAACTAACTACTCATGTAATCGATTAATCGGATGTTAATTAATATTAGGTATGTACATTGTTTATAATTATTTATTCCTCTTATCCTCCATTTAACCCATAGATATATTCTAATCAACAAATGCAATCAATTTAATTAGCATTACCTATTTAGTACATGATTTTATCGGTTAGTAGACTAGCTATTTTCTGAAAATATACATATATTTATGATCTAAAAACCAGTTTCATGATATATACGAGTTATCAAAGCTGCGATATTTTTTACGAATCGAGTCAAGGATATCCGCTTGTGAGAGTCTAGTGTAGTAAGTAAAAAATTCGCATACGGCATACAATACCTACCTCTCGCCACATTGCCCTGGTTGATCGGCGCCCCGTTGACTTTGATGCGTCTTCCATCGGCGGTACATTTTAAAAGCATAATTGCAGCTCACGCGGTCCCCATTCAACATCTGATTTCACCAACAGTTGTTTATGAAAACTATAAACATTCAAACACGCATTTACTACATAATCTTTGGCGCCAACCGATTGGTCGCCTGTAGTGACGTCAAAGTCAATTTGAAACCACTCAAATCGACACAAAAACTTGTTATCTTGCAGTCTGAGCAATAATTATACTGTATTTATTGTGTACTATATTGTTCACTCAACTTTCACAAAACACTGAGATTTGTATTCGTTGTTTATTTTTATTGAAATGCACAACAATACTCAAAAATATGCGAAAACTATTACGATTCACTTGTTACACTCTATAGTCCCAGCAAAACACTTGCGTATTCAACGTCAACACTCCGAGACTGCGACTTTATGCGACATTCCTATTTCCTAATCAGTCAGTCAGTCAACGCTCAGCAGACTGAAACTGCGGCGCATTGCGGCCTACCAATTGTTGAATGTTTTGACTTTTGCATTTGACAATGATTTGACACAACACAAAGTGATGGATATGGATGTCGATTCGCTTAAAATAAAATACACCGATCTCCGATTCGATTCATATCGAACATATTAGAACCGATTCTCGATTAAATCAAACTTTGCATGCATTCATTTGAACTTCAAATTATCAACCAAGTAGGACCGGTTGTTTTTACGTACGACATCTTTAAAGAAACTAAGATTTATCGCAGCCAGTTTAAAAAATTTAACGCTACTAGTTCTTTAATCAATCGATCGATTCATCGAACCAATGTAGTGTTTCAAATCGATCTTAAAAATCGATTTACTCTTAATAATCGATTCTTCAATTAATCGATTTTTTGATTAAAAGAAAAATCTATATGCCTACAATCATTCATGATCAATGAAGACGAAGAACAAGATTGAAATGAATTGCGAAGTATTAGATAGTACCCAGGTTCCTACTATTATTATTACAACAGTTACAGATAGGTATTACATTTTTCTCCGAATATCATTTTTGGCAGTATTATTAATAAAATTATCTACTCTGTACCAATCTTATATCTTAGAAAGGAAGAAATAAATATTTAGAAAAGCCCGTATTTTAAAATATTGTGTAATTAATTCTGAAGCAAAGATTAATAATATTTTTAATCGATTGTGATTATAACGGGCCCGTAAGCCATGCTGTATGTCTATGGTTATTAGAACTTTAAGGTCCAAGACACGGGTCTGCCCGCGAAATTCAAATTTAATTTGGTTTTTCGCCATTTATAAACGAATACGACAAAGTAGGCTTATGGTATTCAAATTGCGATAATGGCAGTATCATCTTCACAGGTTTATATACTAATCTTTACGTAAAAGTATCCAGTTTAAGAAATTAATCAAAATAATGACTAATTTGTGAGTAGCTCACGTCAAACTCATTATTTTGACTAATTTCTTAAACTGGATACTTTCAAGTTAAGATTAGTATATAAACCTGTGAAGATGATACTGCCATTATCGCAATTTGAATACCATAAGCCTACTTTGTCGCATTAGTTTACAAATTGCGAAAAACCAAATTAAATTTGAATTTCGCGGGCAGACCCGTCTCTTGGGCCTTAATGCTCAACCTTCACACGGGAGAACGGAGAATCCAAGAGAATGTAATCACTTGGGGAGAATATTTTATTGCCTCGTGTTTAAAGAATAATTTACTTACCAGCAGTGAGCACGCAATATTTTGTCTCATACGAAATGTTGTGAAACCTTATTGTGAAATTATTTTATTACTGCGGCAGAGCTATTATTATTTATGTAGGATTGGTTAAATTATTGTTTATACATTTTATACGCAATTTTCCACTTATCCAAATAATCATTTATGCAAAAAATGCACTAATATATGGATTCTATAGATGTTTCAGTTCTGTCCACTTGGTGTATGTGACAAAAACCGACTCGGCTCTAAATATCTCGAATGCTTTTAAAAACCATTCTTGTGAAAACTTTTCAATTAAATTCCATATTCATTTGCAAATATCGTCCTAAACTTGAAGTTTTGTATATTGAAATGTTACTTGTTAGAGACTAGCATTAGGCCAGATAAGGATAGAAGATTTAAAGCATAGACAAGTTACCTATACCAACAGTTGACAGACAGATTTTTTTTTTTTTGACATTTGACAAGCGTGAAGAAGCCGCGCGCCTGTGGCGCCATCACCAGTCGCCATCTTTATATTATTTTAAAGATAGTTGTTGTATTTCATTGTTTTTCGATTAAAAACATAATAATTATAAACTAATTATGGGAAAGGATAAAAAGGATACCACTGACGGTTCCAGCGAAGAGGAGTATGTTGTAGAAAGGGTGCTTAACAAAAGAACTGTAAAGGGGAAGGTAGGTTTGTTTCAATGTTGCTTTTTATTGGAAATAATAATTTTTGTTCCTTTTTATTAATATCTACTATTTCTCATACGGGTAAGGGCCTTATATGTATTTATTTTGTACGCGGATGTGAGTAAAAATATATGGAAAATAATAATGAATGTCTATAGAATGGAGTCGTGTTGGCGGTAAAGTACCGGCATACCATATTTTAAGTATTTTAGGTTCCTAGCTAACCATTTACTTAATTATATTGTAATTTATATATCAAAATGTTTGACTATTTCGTTGGCCTAGTGTTTAGCATGTTGCAATGCAGTTGTTGAGATCCCAAGTTCGATTCCTGGATTGGGCCAAAACATTTATATGCTGTCAAGAATGTTTTTGTCTGATTTTTTCTCAAAAAATTCTTAGCACTAGCCCGAAGTTAGGCTGTAGGTGGTGTCACCTGGTGTCTCTGCGAGCGTGTAATAATCATAGTTTGTTACTGATTCGGATCAACTTTTCTTAGTGAGCACTTTCAATCGGCAATAGAAAGCCCTTTCTATATAGAGAATATATAGAGAAACAACAACAAAGCACATTAGCATAATATGCAACTATTCCAATCCACCAATGGTGCAGGTGCAGTACCTGCTGAAATGGAAAGGCTATAAGGAAGAGGAGAGCACCTGGGAACCTGAAGAGAATTTGGACTGCGAGGAGCTGATCAAGGCTTTTGAGGACAGCCGGAAGGAGAAGGAGGTAAGAGTATGATTAAATGGCCTTTTTCAAAAATTAAATTTCAAAACTAATTAAGGCGAAAGAGTATTAGTTTCTTATTTTCAAATAAATGGTATATTGCGATCATTACACTGATGCAATTATCTGACACTGAGAAATATGAATTTTAATTGAATCACAGGCCAAAGCAAAGAAAACGGAAGAGCAAAACCGCAGCAAGAAACGCAGGCGCGACAGTGACGACACCAGCGCGTCGGGGCGCAAGGGCCGCGGCACCAGCGTGTCCTCGGCTGACGACCACCGCGAGACCAAGTCCAAGAAGGAGGAGAAAACCAAGTCTGGCTTCGAGAAGGGGCTCAAGGCCGAGAAGATTATAGGTGGGCTAAATAAATACATATTGCACTCTCAATAAAATAACAATTGAATGTTACGAAATTCTGGCATAGAGAGTTTTAGTAAAATTCTAACACAACCTAAAAAATCAAGCCAGGTAAAGGTCCATTCATGAGACAGTAATAACTATCCTGTGTAACATGATTCTATTGTATTCTGTTCTACAGTGTTTCCACTTTATTTGTGTCTCAGTTATGTCTTAAAATGAGTATCTTAATATTAATATTTAATTCGATGCCTTAACATGGGTAGCCTAAGTATGTCATGCTCACTTAAACATTTCTGTGGTGGTGTCGTGTGGTGCGGGTTGTTACGTTCCCTCAAATATGGTTGAGCGAGGCAATGGCTGGATCATGCGTCATGCTCGTGAACGGGTGCCGCCAACGGGAATGGGTCTGCTTTGTGTCTACCCATGTTAACATGTCTTTGGTTGCGGTAGGCGTACATTTTTGAAACTTCTGTGTGGAAACATTGTGTGCATAGCCTAGTTCTTTTTAACAATTGTAAAAAAAAAAAAAAAAAATTTTTTTGAAAAGAGCAACTGCTGAGTTTCTTGCCGGCTCTTCTCAGCAGAATCTGCATTCCGAACCGGTGGTAGATTTTTGACGTTTCATAAGAGCTACAAGTTGGCCTACATGAAATAAATAAATTTTGATTTTGATTTTTTGATTTTGATTTTTTTAAAACAAAATACTGCTTTTTCTTAAGCAATAAGGTATAAGCTAATAGTAGGTAAGATTTCCGTGAAGGGACAAAGACAGTTTTTAGTGGGTGAAAGCCCCACATAACCCCTCCATTTCCCCTGACGGAGGGGTATGCGATAGGCATTTTCTGTCTATAAAATAAGGAAGATGATTTTATAGAAGCTTGAAAAAATATGTCATCTAGTAAATAATATCGACGAGTGAAAGGCTAATTGATTTAAGCGACATTTTGTAAAACTTGCAGGAGGACATGAAAAAAAATCATAAATAAAAGACTATCCGTTGTTTTTTTATGATTTTTTTTCAAAAAAAAACTGATCAGTCTTCCTGCAAGTTTTACAAAATGTCGCTTAGATCAATTAGCCTTTCACCCATTGATATAGTATTCTATTAGATTTCTGAAAGTTTTCGGTCACTGTTTTATTAAAAGTGCCATATTGCTACATATTTAAGCTCCTTATTATATATTAAGTTCCTTGCTTCTTCTTGAAGTACAATATATTTCCCTAGGTGGCTGGGATAAGGCTGCGGTTAGGCATTAGTACAAAGAAATAACGAAGAACGTGCAAAGGCATTTCTGCAGTCTTGAGACATACAGGTCTAGGTAGGATTTTTGTTAATCTAATTTATGTAATGTCTGCAGGAGCATCAGATGCGACAGGGGAGCTGATGTTCCTGGTGAAATGGGCAGATTCTGACGAGGCTGAGCTTGTTCCAGCTAAAGTCGCCAATGTCAAGTGTCCACAACAGGTTAGTAGTACACTTTGTTTATTCATTACATTTCTTGAGTTTTGAACTTCTTCATAAAACTCAACACAGAAGCACAGAATCTTCACTTAGAAATTTTCCAATTTTTAAATTGAGTAAGCATCAGAAATGCAGAGTTTCTTGCTGGTTCTTCTCAGTTGGAACAGCATTCCGAACCAATGGTAGATTCATTTTACAATTTGAAAGCACTTTGTAAAAGTTTATTTGAATAAAAAATTATTCTATTCTATTCTAAAGGGACTTATAAGCAAGATAATAGAAACTCCAAGCACAATAAATTATGACATGTCTGCATCAGCGAGAGCTGCATAACTGCATATCATAAATAACAATGATAAGCAAACACTGCCTTTAGGCGATCATATGAAAATTTTCTAACAAAATTTGTAGTTTAATTGGGGAGGAGGGAGAAATATTGTCTGGTGGGAGGCTTTGGCCGTGGCTAGTTACCACCCTACCGTCAAAGACGTGCCGCCAAGCAATTTATCGTTCTGGCACTGGCGTGTAGAAACAGATTAGGGGTATGGTTGAATTTACACTGCTATACCCCTTCCAAGTTAGCCCGCTACCATCTTAGACTGCATCATCACTTACCATCAGGTGAGATCGCAGTCAAGGGCTATCTTGTCATTGAATAAAAAAAAAAGTCATGGGATATGCTTTTTATTTAATAAGCATTGTTAATCTATACTAATATTATAAAGCTGAAGAGTTTGTTTGTTTGAACGCGCTAATCTCAGGAACTACTGGTTCGAATTGAAAAATTCTTTTTGTGTTGGATAGTCCATTTATTGAAGAAGGCTTTAGGCTAACATCACGCTGCGACTAATAGGAGCTAAGCATCAGTGAAAAATGTTGCAAAAACTGGGGAAAATTATCCATATTTAAAATATATTCTTTTAAAAATTTCTTAATCGCGATCATAATAACAGAAAATGACGCGGACGAAGTCGCAGGCAACAGCTAGTGTAATATATGTCCACATGATTTTCTTCTTTTTCCATTTTCTTTTTTACAGGTAATTGCTTTCTATGAAGAGAGGTTGACGTGGCACACCCCTACTGAATCGGATTGAAGAAATCATTGAGTGTAAAGAGACATAAGTGAAGAACTGTGTATGGTGTTACTGATTGTGCACGGAGTTGATGCAACTTTGGTCATTTTGTTATTGTGCGTTTCAAATTAAAGATGTGTAATTTTTGGTTTTGTGTAAGTATCATTTTTGGTTGTATGTATGTAAGGGCTGTACGAGTAGTGTCATTTCCGACTGGCTTCAGCCACCTTTGGCCAAATTTTTAGATTCAACCAAAACCATTTTGGCCAAATCCGATGTTTCTAGTGTGGGTAAAAGGGTATTTTTGACAAAAGTTTTTAAGTATCTACAACTTAATTATAATAGTAGCCTCAATAGCCCAACGGTTAAAGGTTGAAAACTGTAAGGTCGCAGGTTCAAATCCCACCCTGCACTATTGTCGCACCCACTCCTAACACAAGCTTTCCGCTTATTTGGAGGGGATAGGAGGATATTAGTCATTTCAAGGTTGGCTAATATTCTTTAAAAAAAAAAAATTATGTTGTTTATATACAGTCAGTAAAAACTTTTGAAAAATATTTATTTTATCCAGTTTTAGCCAATCTTGAACAAATTTCTTAGGGTTATTACACCTACGGCTTGGGCCAGAAGCTCTTCAGTTGGACACTACATACAAATGATGCTAAAGCGCAGCATCTTTCAGATTCAGATTTCAGATGGATTAACAGTTTCACTCTTTTATTAAGCTAAGCGAACAAAACCATTGTTAAATGAAAGGACCGAAACAAACTGGTGTGAAACTTTTTTTTATTTTTGAAATCCCATCATGTGGCTTTTAATTTTTTTTTTCATTTCATTTTCAATCTGTATGTTTATTGTTTAAGAGATCTGCAACAATTTTGTTCTATCTTTTTTTTAAAATACACATTCTATATAACTGATAAGTTTCATTTACATAATATGAGTAATTTAATTGAATGGGGTTTAAGCCTGTTATGGACCTACTTTTGATTTTTATTCCAAAGGGATTGGAAAAACTTTGTAGTGGTATAATTTTTGTTTTTCAGAAATTGGCCTCTGCTCTAATATATATCGCTGCTTCAATTCAAAACTTCCATAAATCAAAATTACACTTTTAACAGAAGAGCTAATAAAATTAAAATAAACATTTTTGTTTGTCTACTGCTTTCTTATTTTATGCCAAATATACGCATATTATAAATAGAAGCGTATTTTTAAGCAGTATTAAACGTTCTGAGTAGTTTTTTTTTTTTTTGTAAAAATTTTTGATAAAATTGTAGAAATTTTATTTGTGGTACTTTTTAATTGGAGCAGCAATATATATAAGATTAAAACATAACAAAAAGACTTGTTATGATATTTTTTCATTTAATGTTTACTTAATTATAATAATCTCCATAATGTATTATTTTGTGTTCTTAATGAATTTTGTAGTAAACAGTAAGATTGCCAGAAATGCCAGAATAGAGGAAATGTCTATAATTTCTAAAGGAGGTGGGTTGATATTACCCAAAAAGAGAGTGTTTCTTTTACTTTTCTTACATTTTCATACATTTTAGTCGTTTTTTAAGCTTTGATTTAATATTTTAGAATGAGGCGCTCCATGAACCATGGTAAACGTAACTGATAATGATGCTCCTTTTTATAAGCTTTTATATGAGTATTAATTTATTTTGGTTCATGGAGCGCCTCATTCTAAAATATTAAATCAAAGCTTAAAAAACGACTAAAATGTATGAAAATGTAAGAAAAGTAAAAGAAACACTCTCTTTTTGGGTAATATTTTCTGTAACTTACTATTTTTTTTTATCACCTAAACTTTATATTAAAATAAAGTTTATATCTTCAAGTATATAAATACATTTACAATTTGTCGAAATCTGGAACTTTTTTTTTCGAGTGTATGAGGGGCGGATTTTGTTGCCTTGTCAACCCACCTCCTTTATTAAAATTATATTTTTTGTTCCTCCCTTCAAGTCTGTGCTCTTGATTTGAGCGGGGTTTCCACCAGGACCTACCCGAATCTGCTGCGTTCGTTCTGAAAAGAGTTAATGTAAATGGATGTAAATAAACAAAAATAACAATTTTCATTCATAAAATAAAGATTTTGAAAATAAAATTTTTGAAATTCAAACGAAGCAGAAAATATTATTAGCGAACATGAAATTACTTGATATTTTTATGAATAACTGACTCAATTTGAATGAAATCTGTGTAAAATATGTGACGAAAAAATGATATTTTTTATGATCCATACAAAGCGGCAATGTTCAGTTTATCAGAGAATTTTTTATTGTGTTATGCATGCGGCTTAGCGTCCTATTCAAATACTATAGGACGCGGCTTAGAACCACTTAAAAATCATAAACTGTATGTAACAATGAGAACTGTATGTAACAATGAGGACTGTATGTAACAATGTTATTGTAACAAAAGTTGTGAAGGAGCCTATGCTCCTTAGCACACCTTTATGTTAGCATTTGAAAGAGGTAAAGATTATTGTAAGATTGACTTAGGTATGCGGTACAGTCTAATTATTATAAGTAATTAAAATTATTATACTTAATATAAAAATGTTGGTTTTATTCAAATGCTTCAAATTCAAAACCTTATAGTGGAGATTGTTAAAAAGTTTCCAGACTATAATCTATCTCTGTGCCAAAACGGGTCCAGTCGCTGCGGACACGATTAACAAACAAACATCCATCCATCCATACATAGGATAACAAAAAATCCCTTTCATTATCTCAACGTGGACTCACTACTAGAATCAGTAGAATCAGAATGAGAAAGGTTTAGGTTTGGGATACTTTACACCCCTTTTGATAAAATGAAAAACTTATGCCAGTTTTCAAATAGTAGACTAGTTAAAAAGGATTTAAAAAAAAATCATCACTTTTACATCACTTTATTGATAAACATTATCTAGATATTCTAGGTAGGTAGGTATAAAAAATTGCACCACTAGAAATTGGTATGTAAAGTGTGCTATTCAAAACAAAACTTTGGTCATTGTTCATAGTTGCTAGAACATATTATTTTTAGGATTAGGAACAAAATAGTGATTAATCTAGTATGACGCTTGAGTTATCAATATTGTTACGCAGTGTGGATTTTTATTTAGAATACGATTTTTGAGTATTGCAACAACTTAAAAAATATATAGTCTTATAAAAAAAAGGTTCACATTTAATAATACATTTCACTTAATGAATTTGATTACATACATTTCACTTAATGAATGAATTATTTATTTTATTTTTATTATTTATTTAAAAAAATAAAATAAATATTGAAGAATACACAACCTTTACAGTTTATTTCATGGCTTGTATACGTCCAGTGTACGACAGCAATTATATTTTGTTTAAGCCATGAATATATTTACCACTACTTTAGTAAGTTTGGAATTAGGTTTATAAAGTCATTTATTTTTACATATTATGTATATGTAATCTTGTTGGCTGTTCAAAATAAATAAATAAATGACTATTAACAAACTCCAAACTTACATAACTGGTACGGGCTTCATCCGTTGTTTCTAAAAATCCCGCAGGAACGCATTGATGTCTACTTCTAATATATGCTTTGTATTGTAATTTTTATATAAACATAAAAAATTAAAATAAAATAAAATAGATTTTCCGGGATAAAAAGCAGACTACGTCACTCGCCAGGTCCTCAACTGTACCTATGCAAAAAATCACGTCGCTCCTGCATGATTGACGGACAAACTAACAAACGAACACACTCGCATGTATAATAATGATGAGTATACTATCATATCATAGTAACTTATAACTGTAGTAATATAATTTCTTAATATAATTAAGTACGACAGAATAAATGCAATAATAGATTCTGATATTACAATAAATACCTACGAATTGTACCAGCAACATAAAAAATACATCTTAGGACACTTTTTTGTTTCTTTGTCACAGTTCATTCTTCTGTAGCTGGTGATTAAGCTTGTAGCTTGTAGTCAACTTTGCTCAAGCCGTTTCTGCAAAAATAATATTTTTTTTGAGAATGAGAAGCCGCCATTTTCTGTTTCTATCTCACTCAGTGTAAACCTTATATAAGCAGGACAGAAATATAAAATGGCTATATTTTGAGTCCTGTTCTCATATGAATCGCATATTATGCAACTAGCCTTCTTGGTTGTAAACCTCCGCTAGATGGCATTAGAAGAAGCAGAATTTCCCCTTAGTAATACTTAATACAGTAACACTGTTGCACCAACTGCACTAACTTTACTTATTTTCTAATATATTTTTGCGTTTATACATATTATTATAATCAAGGCAAGCTAATAATAATTAAATTTAGTTAAGTATAACAAAAAAAAATTTAGATCAAAACTTTAATAAAAACTTAATACAATTGGGTCGAGGATATTTTGGACAGCCCTAGCACGGACTACGTTCTAATTGGGCTGCCAATTGCAATCACCAGCCACAAGTTTTAGTCTAATGCTTTGGTCTATAAATTATGGTGTAAATTGTGTTCACTTTTTTTAAGTCTTTATATAAATACTAGCTTTAACCCGCGGCTTCGTTCACGTAAGGTTCGATTTTTTAACCCCCCATTTAACCCTCTTGGGGTTGAAATTTTCCAAAATCCTTTCTTAGCGGATCTCTACGTCCTAACAGCTACCTGTATGCCAAATTTCAGCTCGATCGGTCCAGTGGTTAGAGCTGTGCGTTGATAGATCAGTCAGTCAGTCAGTCAGTCAGTCACCTTTGCCTTTTATATATTTAGATAATACTCACGTCAAATGCGCGACGTGCGAGGGCGTGGCGTGTATGAGCGGCGCCAGGCGCTCCGTGAAGCGCTGGAAGTTGCGCTCGAGCTCGCGCTGGTACTCGCGCTGCTCGCTGCTGATCAGGTTCTTGTTCTTGCGCAGTGCGTCGTGACATCTGCCAAAATTACAGAAACAAGAGCTTTGTTTTAGAAAACATAACATCAAAGGAGGTGGGTTGATAAAGCCCAATTTTCGCCCCCCATACACTCGAAAAAAAAAGTTCCAGATTCTGAGAATTCAGAGAAATTATTCTCTTATAAAAGCTTATAAAAAGGAGCATCATTATCAGTTACGTTCATGGTTCATGGAACGCTTCATTCTAAAATATTAAATCAAAGCTTAAAAAACGACTAAAATGTATGAAAAAGCCGAAACACTCTCCTTATTGGGTAATATTTTCTGTAACTTACTATTTTTTTTTATCACCTAAAGTTTATATTAAAATAAAGTTTATATCTTCAAGTATATAGATACATTTACAATTTGTCGGAATTTGGAACTTTTGTTTTTCGAGTGTATGAGGGTCGGAAATTGGGCCTTATCAACCCACCTCCTTTAAAAAATAAATTATAATGTGAAGGTGTGTTTATTTGTTGGTTTATTCTTCCATCGCTTCGCACCAGAGGTGTCTATTGAAGTGATTTTTTGCATGGTATAAATAGTATTAAAATAAAATCTACAGAGAACACTTTTAAAAAATGTGTTTGCTGTGGTGGTTTTCAACACTTAAGAGTGCGTTTCCGCATATCGGGTGACTTTCGGTACATATTGTGACTAAATTAAACCAAATAAGATGGAAATAAAAATTGCTACACATAGATTGGTCCTTAATCTCCAAATCTTGGGAGTTGATTTTGTTCAAAATCTCAATTTTTAGTACTATAAAAATTATTTTCCGTCACCTCTTCACACAAAATTCACGATTTTGGGGTGACTTTAGGTACATTTCTTGTATATAATATACCCGTTTTATGTAATTAAAAAATACTATCTGTTAGCAGATATGTTCAACTCAAAATCTTGGAGAGAAAAATATCAAAAATATTACAAATAGTATAAAAAATAAAATATAGCATCGCGTGTACTTTTTTCACATATTTTCGTTTAAACCGAACCTTAAAATAGTGTGCAATAAGGCTTATTTTGATTTTACTCGGTCTCTCGTTTGATTTCATTTCAAAATTCGAAATTCAAATATCAATCAGTCGGCGTTTGACCGCCTTTCTGAGTGGAGGCTGCGCTGGTTGTAAGCAGATGCTGGTATCGAAAAACATCGCTGTACGAACACGAAATAGTTCATAGCAAACCAAATTGATACTTTATATATTTTGAAAAGAAAGGTAAGTAACTAAGTACTAGGTACCTGTGGTACCTTCAATATAATAGCATTATTTTATTATTTGATAGAATTTCGAAATTTCTTGCAAAGTTATATTCCCCGAATGTAGTACTGACCTGCATGTATACCTCGAAAACTTCTATTGGAACTCCTAGATCTTTAGAGTTAATTGTATCGAGTTTGGGCTCGTTTTGTAAGTTATGATGAGATCTTACCACTGGACATGTTGGAGTGACCTGATGGTATACTTCGAAGACTACTACTGGATCTTCTAGACGGCTACAGCTAGTTATATCGAGTTTGGGCTCGTTTTGTAAGTAATGATGAGATCTTACCACTTGACTTGTTGGAGTGACCTGATGGTATACTTCGAAGACTACTACTGGATCTTCTAGACGGCTACAGCTAGTTATAGCGAGTTTGGGCTCGTTTTGTAAGTAATGATGATATCTTACCACTGGACTTGTTGGAGTGACTTGGTGGTATACCTCGAAGACTTCTATTGGAACTCCTAGATCTTTAGAGTTAGTTATATCGAGTTTGGGCTCGTTTTGTAAGTTATGATGAGATCTTACCACTGAACTTGTTGGAGTGACCTGATGGTATACTTCGAAGACTACTACTGGATCTTCTAGACGGCTACAGCTAGTTATATCGAGTTTGGGCTCGTTTTGTAAGTAATGATGAGATCTTACCACTGGACTTGTTGGAGTGACTTGGTGGTATACCTCGAAGACTTCTATTGGAACTCCTAGATCTTTACAGCTAGTTATATCGAATTTGGGCTCGTTTTGTAAGTTATGATGAGATCTTACCACTGGACTTGTTGGAGTGACCTGATGGTATACTTCGAAGACTACTACTGGATCTTCTAGACGGCTACAGCTAGTTATATCGAGTTTGGGCTCGTTTTGTAAGTAATGATGAGATCTTACAATTGGACTAGTTGGAGTGACCTGATGGTATACTTCGAAGACTACTACTGGATCTTCTAGACGGCTACAGCTAGTTATATCGAGTTTGGGCTCGTTTTGTAAGTTATGATGAGATCTTACCACTGGACTTGTTGGAGTGACCTGATGGTATACTTTGAAGACTACTACTGGATCTTCCAGACGGCTACAGCTAGTTATATCGAGTTTGGGCTCGTTTTGTAAGTAATGATGAGATCTTACCACTGGACTTGTTGGAGTGACTTGGTGGTATACTGCGAAGACTTCTATTGGAACTCCTAGATCTTTACAGCTAGTTATATCGAGTTTGGGCTCGTTTTGTAAGTTATGATGAGATCTTACCACTGGACTTGTTGGAGTGACCTGATGGTATACTTCGAAGACTACTACTGGATCTTCTAGACGGCTACAGCTAGTTATATCGAGTTTGGGCTCGTTTTGTAAGTAATGATGAGATCTTACCGCTGGACTTGTGGGAGTGACCTGATGGTATACTTCGAAGACTACTACTGGATCTTCTAGACGGCTACAGCTAGTTATATCGAGTTTGGGCTCGTTTTGTAAGTTAGGATGAGATCTGACCACTGGACTTGTTGGAGTGACCTGATGGTATACTTCGAAGACTACTACTGGATCTTCTAGACGGCTACAGCTAGTTATATCGAGTTTGGGCTCGTTTTGTAAGTAATGATGAGATCTTACCGCTGGACTTGTGGGAGTGACCTGATGGTATACTTCGAAGACTACTACTGGATCTTCTAGACGGCTACAGCTAGTTATATCGAGTTTGGGCTCGTTTTGTAAGTTAGGATGAGATCTGACCACTGGACTTGTTCGAGTGACCTGATGGTATACTTCGAAGACTACTACTGGATCTTCTAGACGGCTACAGCTAGTTATATCGAATTTGGGCTCGTTTTGTAAGTAACGATGAGATCTTACCACTGGACTTGTTAGAGTGACTTGGTGGTATACCTCGAAGACTTCTATTGGAACTCCTAGATCTTTACAGCTAGTTATATCGAGTTTGGGCTCGTTTTGTAAGTAATGATGATATCTTACCACTGGACTATACCTCGAAGACTTCTATTGGAACTCCTAGATCTTTACAGCTAGTTATATCGAATTTGGGCTCGTTTTGTAAGTTATGATGAGATCTTACCACTGGACTTGTTGGAGTGACCTGATGGTATACTTCGAAGACTACTACTGGATCTTCTAGACGGCTACAGCTAGTTATATCGAGTTTGGGCTCGTTTTGTAAGTAATGATGAGATCTTACCACTGGACTTGTTGGAGTGACCTGATGGTATACTTCGAAGACTACTACTGGATCTTCTAGACGGCTACAGCTAGTTATAGCGAGTTTGGGCTCGTTTTGTAAGTAATGATGAGATCTTACCACTGGACTTGTTGGAGTGACCTGATGGTATACTTCGAAGACTATACTACTGGATCTTCTAGACAGCTACAGCTAGTTATATCGAGTTTGGGCTCGTTTTGTAAGTTATGATGAGATCTTACCACTGGACTTGTTGGAGTGACCTGATGGTATACTTCAAAGACTACTACTGGATCTTCTAGACGGCTACAGCTAGTTATATCGAATTTGGGCTCGTTTTGTAAGTAACGATGAGATCTTACCACTGGACTTGTTGGAGTGACTTGGTGGTATACCTCGAAGACTTCTATTGGAACTCCTAGATCTTTACAGCTAGTTATATCGAGTTTGGGCTCGTTTTGTAAGTAATGATGAGATCTTACCGCTGGACTTGTGGGAGTGACCTGATGGTATACTTCGAAGACTACTACTGGATCTTCTAGACGGCTACAGCTAGTTATATCGAGTTTGGGCTCGTTTTGTAAGTTAGGATGAGATCTGACCACTGGACTTGTTGGAGTGACCTGATGGTATACTTCGAAGACTACTACTGGATCTTCTAGACGGCTACAGCTAGTTATATCGAGTTTGGGCTCGTTTTGTAAGTAATGATGAGATCTTACAATTGGACTAGTTGGAGTGACCTGATGGTATACTTCGAAGACTACTACTGGATCTTCTAGACGGCTACAGCTAGTTATATCGAGTTTGGGCTCGTTTTGTAAGTAATGATGAGATATTACCACTGGACTTGTTGGAGTGACTTGGTGGTATACCTCGAAGACTTCTATTGGAACTCCTAGATCTTTACAGCTAGTTATATCGAATTTGGGCTCGTTTTGTAAGTTATGATGAGATCTTACCACTGGACTTGTTGGAGTGACCTGATGGTATACTTCGAAGACTACTACTGGATCTTCTAGACGGCTACAGCTAGTTATATCGAGTTTGGGCTCGTTTTGTAAGTAATGATGAGATCTTACCACTGGACTTGTTGGAGTGACCTGATGGTATACTTCGAAGACTACTACTGGATCTTCTAGACGGCTACAGCTAGTTATAGCGAGTTTGGGCTCGTTTTGTAAGTAATGATGAGATCTTACCACTGGACTTGTTGGAGTGACCTGATGGTATACTTCGAAGACTATACTACTGGATCTTCTAGACAGCTACAGCTAGTTATATCGAGTTTGGGCTCGTTTTGTAAGTTATGATGAGATCTTACCACTGGACTTGTTGGAGTGACCTGATGGTATACTTCAAAGACTACTGCTGGATCTTCTAGACGCCTACAGCTAGTTATATCGAATTTGGGCTCGTTTTGTAAGTAACGATGAGATCTTACCACTGGACTTGTTGGAGTGACTTGGTGGTATACCTCGAAGACTTCTATTGGAACTCCTAGATCTTTACAGCTAGTTATATCGAGTTTGGGCTCGTTTTGTAAGTTATGATGAGATCTTACCACTGGACTTGTTGGAGTGACCTGATGGTATACCTCGAAGAGTTCTATTGGAACTCCTAGATCTTTAGAGTTAGTTGTATTGAGTTTGGGCTCGTTTTGTAAGTTATGATGATTAGATCTAGGAGTTCCAATAGAAGTCTTCGAGGTATACCATCAGGTCACTCCAACAAGTCCAGTGGTAAGATCTCATCATTACTTACAAAACGAGCCCAAACTCGATATCACTAGCTGTAGCTGTCTAGAAGATCCAGTAGTAGTCTTCGAAGTATACCATCAGGTCACTCCAACAAGTCCAGTGGTAAGATCTCATCATTACTTACAAAACGAGCCCAAACTCGATATAACTAGCTGTAGCCGTCTAGAAGATCCAATAGTAGTCTTTGAAGTATACCATCAGGTCACTCCAACAAGTCCAGTGGTAAGATCTCATCATAACTTACAAAACGAGCCCAAACTCGATATAACTAACTCTAAAGATCTAGGAGTTCCAATAGAAGTCTTCGAGGTATACCACCAAGTCACTCCAACAAGTCCAGTGGTAAGATATCATCATTACTTACAAAACGAGCCCAAACTCGATATAACTAGCTGTAAAGATCTAGGAGTTCCAATAGAAGTCTTCGAGGTATACCATCAGGTCACTCCAACAAGTCCAGTGGTAAGATCTCATCATTACTTACAAAACGAGCCCAAACTCGATATAACTAGCTGTAGCTGTCTAGAAGATCCAGTAGTAGTCTTCGAAGTATACCATCAGGTCACTCCAACAAGTCCAGTGGTAAGATCTCATCATTACTTACAAAACGAGCCCAAACTCGATATAACTAGCTGTAGCCGTCTAGAAGATCCAGTAGTAGTCTTTGAAGTATACCATCAGGTCACTCCAACAAGTCCAGTGGTAAGATCTCATCATAACTTACAAAACGAGCCCAAACTCGATATAACTAGCTGTAAAGATCTAGGAGTTCCAATAGAAGTCTTCGAGGTATACCACCAAGTCACTCCAACAAGTCCAGTGGTAAGATCTCGTCATTACTTACAAAACGAGCCCAAACTCGATATAACTAGCTGTAGCTGTCTAGAAGATCCAGTAGTATAGTCTTCGAAGTATACCATCAGGTCACTCCAACAAGTCCAGTGGTAAGATCTCATCATTACTTACAAAACGAGCCCAAACTCGATATAACTAGTTGTAGCTGTCTAGAAGATCCAGTAGTAGTCTTCGAAGTATACCATCAGGTCACTCCAACAAGTCCAGTGGTAAGATCTCATCATTACTTACAAAACGAGCCCAAACTCGATATAACTAGCTGTAGCCGTCTAGAAGATCCAGTAGTAGTCTTCGAAGTATACCATCAGGTCACTCCAACAAGTCCAGTGGTAAGATCTCATCATTACTTACAAAACGAGCCCAAACTCGATATAACTAGCTGTAAAGATCTAGGAGTTCCAATAGAAGTCTTCGAGGTATACCACCAAGTCACTCCAACAAGTCCAGTGGTAAGATCTCATCATAACTTACAAAACGAGCCCAAACTCGATATAACTAGCTGCAGCCGTCTAGAAGATCCAGAAGTAGTCTTCGAAGTATACCATCAGGTCACTCCAACAAGTTCAGTGGTAAGATCTCATCATAACTTACAAAACGAGCCCAAACTCGATATAACTAGCTGTAAAGATCTAGGAGTTCCAATAGAAGTCTTCGAGGTATACCACCAAGTCACTCCAACAATTCCAGTGGTAAGATCTTATCATTACTTACAAAACGAGCCCAAACTCGATATAACTAGCTGTAGCCGTCTAGAAGATCCAGTAGTAGTCTTTGAAGTATACCATCAGGTCACTCCAACAAGTCCAGTGGTAAGATCTCATCATAACTTACAAAACAAGCCCAAACTCGATATAACTAGCTGTAAAGGTCTAGGAGTTCCAATAGAAGTCTTTGAGGTATACCACCAAGTCACTCCAACAAGTCCAGTGGTAAGATCTCATCATTACTTACAAAACGAGCCCAAACTCGATATAACTAGCTGTAGCTGTCTAGAAGATCCAGTAGTAGTCTTCGAAGTATACCATCAGGTCACTCCAATAAGGTCAGTGGTAAGATCTCATCATAACTTACAAAACGAGCCCAAACTCAATACAACTTACTCTAAAGATCTAGGAGTTCCAATAGAAGTTTTCGAGGTATACATGCAGGTCAGTACTACATTCGGGGAATGTAACTTTGCAAGAAATTTCGAAATTCTATCAAATAATAAAATAATGCTATTATATTGAAGGTACCATAGGTACCTAGTACTTAGTTTCTTCTTTTCAAAATATATTATCAATTTGGTTTGCTCAACTTAGACTTAGATTTAGAATTAAACTTAGACTTAGACTAAGTCTGAGTTCAAATCTAAGCCTAAGTCTAACACTAAGACTCAGTCTTAGACTAAGACTAAGTCTAAGTCTTAGTCTTAGTCTTAGTGTTAGACTTAGGCTTAGACTTAAAGAGACTTAGTCTTAGTCTAATGCATTTCCCAGTGGCTTAAAAAAGTCTAAATCGAAGTCTAAGACTAAGACTAAATCTAAGTCTAACTTAGTGTACAGCAAGTCCGGACGAAAATAAAAAATAAAAAAATAAAACATAAACAATTTATATCCAAGTATCAAAACAAGTTAATTCACTCATTTTTAACGTAGCTTGCCCGCGCCTGTGTGTGCGTGTGAACGGTGCATGTGTAGAAGTGCGTTTTTATACCTACTCTTTGCGAAATCCCGTCCTTAAGGCATTCCAAATCAGTGGTAGATTCATTTGACGATTCGAAAGTACTTTGTAAAAGTTTATTTGAATACAAATGATTCTATTCTATTCTGAAGTGAAATGTCCGAGATTATGATGTTCATTACTCACTTTTTAGAGAAATCTTTAAATGCGAGTCTGAGCTTGTTTGAGAGTCTTGTAGGAGGCTGGGTTCCTTCCACCACTGGAGCCAAGAACACCTGAAATACAAGGAAGTTAGTGCCGCCGTAAAAATATGATGCTATTACATGCTGGAACAACTTGCCTCCCCCCCCATAATAAATGCTTTTTCTTTTTTTCTTAAAAGTTGAGATATTTATTTAATAATTATTATAAAAGAACTCCGGCTGCGTAGAAACCTGTTAGACATGATTTTATTGACGATTAATAAAATAACGTTGTAACAAGTTAATGAAACTTTAGCTAGAGTAGAGTTTGTTCAAAAAGAGAGCTCTCTTGAGATTTGAGGGTACTTTTGTCTTTGTTACATTTTTGTTTAAGTGGGCAATACAATACCGCGCCTGTTCCATTTTGATACTTTTTACATTTTTTTTTATTCAATGACAAGATAGCCCTTGACTGCGATCTCACCTGATGGTAAATGACGATGTAGTCTAAGATGGTAGCGGGCTAACATGGAAGGGGTAAGGCAGTGTAAATTCAACCCATACCCCTAGTGGGTTTCTACACGCCATCGTGCCGGAACGCTAATTCGCTTGGCGGCACCTCTTTGACGGTAATTAACCACGGTCAAAGCCTCCCACCAGACAAATTTTGTATGAAGGTTCTACGTACCTGCGCTAACTCCAACGGCCCCTGGTTCACAGTGGTTCCGATGCAGCCTTGCAGAACCATTTGCAGCATTTTAGGATCCGGGGGCTCTTGGCTGGTCGCTGCGGCCAGCTCGTTGATCTACGAACCATTCCAAAGGAAATATTTCACATATTTATTTCATTCCATTTCGGGTATTTCACCCGATTTTCTATATAAACGTATTTTTTATTACGACAATCATACCTGCTGGAAAACAATTTTGAGGTCTTATGTGCGTTTACTTCTTCTAAAATATTACTAACGCAAACAAAATACTACATTTGGGTTTTTTTTAAAGATTATTAGCCAAGCTGAAATTGACTAATATCCTCCTATCCCCTCCAAATAAGCGGAAAGCTTGTGCTAGGAGTGGGTACACAATACAATAAAACAATAGTTCAACGGGTGGGATTCGAACTTGCGACCATTCGGTTTTCAGTCCGCACCTTTAACCGTTGGGCTATTGAGGTTTGAACACATAATGAAGAGATAAATCGATAGCGGTCTAGAACCATCGAAATAGGTACTTAAATAGAAATTTATATCGATGTCTAGAATAGTCTATTTATCTAGAAAATCTTAAAAAGCAGTTCTATTTAATAGTCAATACGAACCTTTTTCTGTATGTCCTCGATAGCTACTTCAATGGGTGTCAATATTATTTGCGTGCGCTGCACCACCTGGGGAAACATGGATTAGTCAGAAAAATCTCAAAAGTAGGTTTTTATTGTTGAAATTGAAATGCTTACCAATTTGAAGTAATAACTTAAGCCATTTAGCCTATAAGTAAAGCAGTATTGTTTAAATGAGACAGTCCACTTTGGGTGTACTCTTGTACCCTATATCGTGAAAAGCGAAAAATACAAAGAGATCAATAAAAATAAAATGAATGAGAAAATCATAATAATAAATAAATTGCTAAAATAAAAATGTAATTTCAAGTTTTGCGGTACCTACTGCTCGCAACATTTACAAGATGGCTACCTTTTAGCCATAGAGAAGGCAGTAGACGCGGGTCTACGTCAAAAGTCATTTCCGAGTTATCTGACATTTGACGTGCTATTTTTGATTATTCTGAGCTTTGTCGTGGTGTTGTGAATTCGTAAACGTGTTTCTTGTTTCTTGTGGATTTTCTCTGGCAATTTGGCGTTTTTATTTGTACTTTGGATCTTTTGATACTTGTTTCATTCGGCTTTCGTTCACGGAATTCAAGATTTGCGGATCAATAACCTCATGATACTTTGACAGCTAACGTCAGAAACATGAATCCGCCCGCCATGATGTTATGTTATGTCACGTGGAGAAAATAAATAATATTACCACTGAAATAAAGATGAGTTCACGGATTTGATCTATCAAAAATGGTTACTAGTACAAAGACCAGATCCACACTCCATACAATTCTGGACTTTTGTTTTGACATGTCATTTACCGAGTCAGTAAATTTTGTTTCAGTCTCGTACATGAACCGTTCTGTGCCGACATCACATCCGCACTGCGGGTGCAAGTCACCTGTATCCTAGTCTTGACGTAGGGGAAGTGGTGCGCGGTGGTGAGCAGCGTCTTCCGCTTGCACTGCTCGCCCAGCTCGCCGTGCGCGCGCCCGCCCGCCGTGAACGGAGTCGCGTACATGAACCGCTCTGTGCCGACATCACATCTGCACTGCGGGTGCGAGTCACCTGTATCCTAGTCTTGACGTAGGGGAAGTGGTGCGCGGTGGTGAGCAGCGTCTTCCGCTTGCACTGCTCGCCCAGCTCGCCGTGCGCGCGCCCGCCCGCCGTGAACGGAGTCGCGTACATGAACCGCTCTGTACCGAAAGTTGTTATTGTCAACTGGTAAAGGATAATGCCAAAAATGTATGGAACTTTGACCCACTTACGAAAAGTCGTTTACAAGAATGAATTATGCATCATTTTATTGCTAATTGTTTACTAATTAATAAAACTAAGTTTTAAAACTTCCAGAAGTTGCGGTTTTGATTAATTCAAAGTCAAAGTTGGACTTTTAGGTTATTATGAAACAAAATTATGATGAATCGTTTATGTACTATAAACATGAAAGAGATGCAGTATAGTGATGTGCGTAAAAATGGCGTTATAAGTATGCAAATGTCTAACAATAACAGGAAATAGTTTATTGTTTAATTTTTTGACGGATTTTTATCCTCTACTTTTACGATACAAATGATTTATTTTAAAACGATCATATATTAATAGGACATTTTTAATTAATTTACATTTTCTGTAAATTGCTGGGTCACAATCTGGCATTCTCCTTTAATGTGAGGATAAGAGAGTATCTCACCGGAATCTCTCATTTGAGGGAAGGAATCGTTCGAAGGCGTGTTCACGCTATCGTATGACGAAAGGAAACTCACTGATGTTATAGTTCCGCTCGTAGTGCGTGAGCCTGGTGCGCAGCTCGTGCGGCTCGAAGTATGGCTCCACGTACGTGATCTGTATGTACGCCTTGTCGGGCTCCAGCGCGCTCGCGTCCACCACGTTGGAGTCCTTGATGATCACCACGTTCTCCGCGCCGAACCGCTGCCCGTAGAAGTTCTGTACCGAACAGAGCAACGGTTAGTTGAGCCAGACGAAGCGTTTACGTGCCCATTCCAATAGGCAAAAATAGTAGGAATATGAAGGCATGTGTGCCCAATTAAGTTTAATTGATTCAGTTATTTTTGTCAAACTAGATGGCGCCACTGGTACGTTAGCTACCGCTCACTTCAGTCGCTATAGAATAGTCAAGAAACGTCTATTAAATACGGGGCGGTGTGTACTGTTGAAATAAGTTTTCACTAAAGACCCAGTTTTTAAACGCATAGACCGAAGCAAGGGGATCAAACCCTTACTTTGGTCAGTGCGTTGCTTTTCGTTCAGAATGAATTGGCAAGGTGAAATAAAGAAACACATCTTCGGCACGTATTTCCCCGGGCCGAAGATGCGGTTGCCGTGCAGTTGCTCGCACAATGACGTGGCTCACCTCGAGCCTGCTGAAGATCTCGGGCAGCTTGGTGAGCGCGTGCTCCTTGTACACGAACTCCTCGCCGTCCAGGTCGCCGAAGCGCGCGCCGTAGAACGACACGCGGAAGTACGTGCCGAAGATGCGCTTGCCGTGCAGCTGCTCGATGCGGGTGAACGCCTCGTTCAGCTTGCTGCCGGGGCCAACGATACATGTACATGTTGGGGTTATACATGTTCAGGTTCAGTGTAAGTGGACATATACATAATTGAAAAAAAAAAAAAATCTGGAACTTCGAATAGATTCTTCTTCGCGGACGCCATATTTGAATTCGGTATTTTACTGTTGTCGAAATGTGGATATTCATTAATTACAATCGAAAATGTAACATGTAAGAATAACATTTGTAAAAACTGAAAATAAATCGGTCAAAAAAAAAAGTTATACACTGTTTTACTGCGACTGTATCTTTCTAAAACGATATTTTGTACGGACAGTGTATGGAGCTACTGAATTAGTGACGCCACATGTCGGTAGCGCTCTCTCTGTCTAACAGAATAGTTTAAAGCTCTATATTTTCGAGACTAGTTAAGATATTAAAAAAGCAAAAATGGCATTGTGTTTTAATATTGAAAAACTTTATTTTAAGTATATAATTTTTTTTTTTTGTAAAATACCCAATTGTAGGGTATAAGAATAGATCGAAAGATTAGAAATTGGTGTCTGTAACACATAGACCGACCCGTGTATGTTGGCCAGCTTCTTGTAGTCGCGGTTGTCCTCGGCGATGGGGATGAGCACCTTGTACACCTCGTTCACGGTCTCGTACATGCCCGCCGTCATCAGCTCGCCCGCCGCGTGCTCCAGCAGCGCCTGACACATCATTGACTTAATAGAGACAACAGTTCTATCCTGGAAAGCACTGGTGAAGTGTTGGTTGGAGCGTATTTGCCACTCTTGCTTACGCCGATACCTACACCCACAGTAGGTACTGCGCATTGCTAGTGTTAAAACGTGTAAGCAGCAGAATCGAACGATTGTGTATAGCTGAAAACTGTTGTTTACATGTTTTTTGATGTCATATATTTCTTTTTAATTAGTGATGCCCAATTTGCAATTTTGAATTTCCGCAGTTTGAGGTCAGGTCGAGTGAAGAGCAGTGGGAGAGGTATGGCAAAATGCTGCGCTCCATTATGATGAGGCGAGAAAACAAAGAAATGGAAGAAAAGAGGAAGAGAGAAGGGTAAGAAATGCAACGCGGTTCCTTGCCGATCTGGGAGACACGTGGAGGTTGTTTTAGTCCGTGCAAGTCGGACGCGCCCTGCCAACAGGCAGAAGTCCGAAGGGATTTTTTCCTCCCCCGAAGAAAAAAAAAAAAGTTTTGAGGTCAGGTATTCCGTCACTAACGCTGCACCATGTACTAGCTACGCCAGCCTGCGGATGGTTCGCCCTGTACCTGCAGCTCGTTGGCGGTGAGGTGGTGGTGCAAGGGGTCGGCGCAGCTCTCGTCCAGCGCGTTGTGCGTCACCCTCTGCAGCAGCGCGGCGCCGCGCCCGCCGGTCCGCAGCTGCTCCGCCACCAGCGCCGCGCCGTGCACCAGGCACATGCCGGCCTCCAGATGGTTCGCCCTGTACCTGCAGCTCGTTGGCGGTGAGGTGGTGGTGCAAGGGGTCGGCGCAGCTCTCGTCCAGCGCGTTGTGCGTCACCCTCTGCAGCAGCGCGGCGCCGCGCCCGCCGGTCCGCAGCTGCTCCGCCACCAGCGCCGCGCCGTGCACCAGGCACATGCCGGCCTCCAGATGGTTCGCCCTGTACCTGCAGCTCGTTGGCGGTGAGGTGGTGGTGCAAGGGGTCGGCGCAGCTCTCGTCCAGCGCGTTGTGCGTCACCCTCTGCAGCAGCGCGGCGCCGCGCCCGCCGGTCCGCAGCTGCTCCGCCACCAGCGCCGCGCCGTGCACCAGGCACATGCCGGCCTCCAGATGGTTCGCCCTGTACCTGCAGCTCGTTGGCGGTGAGGTGGTGGTGCAAGGGGTCGGCGCAGCTCTCGTCCAGCGCGTTGTGCGTCACCCTCTGCAGCAGCGCGGCGCCGCGCCCGCCGGTCCGCAGCTGCTCCGCCACCAGCGCCGCGCCGTGCACCAGGCACATGCCGGCCTCCAGATGGTTCGCCCTGTACCTGCAGCTCGTTGGCGGTGAGGTGGTGGTGCAAGGGGTCGGCGCAGCTCTCGTCCAGCGCGTTGTGCGTCACCCTCTGCAGCAGCGCGGCGCCGCGCCCGCCGGTCCGCAGCTGCTCCGCCACCAGCGCCGCGCCGTGCACCAGGCACATGCCGGCCTCCAGATGGTTCGCCCTGTACCTGCAGCTCGTTGGCGGTGAGGTGGTGGTGCAAGGGGTCGGCGCAGCTCTCGTCCAGCGCGTTGTGCGTCACCCTCTGCAGCAGCGCGGCGCCGCGCCCGCCGGTCCGCAGCTGCTCCGCCACCAGCGCCGCGCCGTGCACCAGGCACATGCCGGCCTCCAGATGGTTCGCCCTGTACCTGCAGCTCGTTGGCGGTGAGGTGGTGGTGCAAGGGGTCGGCGCAGCTCTCGTCCAGCGCGTTGTGCGTCACCCTCTGCAGCAGCGCGGCGCCGCGCCCGCCGGTCCGCAGCTGCTCCGCCACCAGCGCCGCGCCGTGCACCAGGCACATGCCGGCCTCCAGATGGTTCGCCCTGTACCTGCAGCTCGTTGGCGGTGAGGTGGTGGTGCAAGGGGTCGGCGCAGCTCTCGTCCAGCGCGTTGTGCGTCACCCTCTGCAGCAGCGCGGCGCCGCGCCCGCCGGTCCGCAGCTGCTCCGCCACCAGCGCCGCGCCGTGCACCAGGCACATGCCGGCCTCCAGATGGTTCGCCCTGTACCTGCAGCTCGTTGGCGGTGAGGTGGTGGTGCAAGGGGTCGGCGCAGCTCTCGTCCAGCGCGTTGTGCGTCACCCTCTGCAGCAGCGCGGCGCCGCGCCCGCCGGTCCGCAGCTGCTCCGCCACCAGCGCCGCGCCGTGCACCAGGCACATGCCGGCCTCCAGATGGTTCGCCCTGTACCTGCAGCTCGTTGGCGGTGAGGTGGTGGTGCAAGGGGTCGGCGCAGCTCTCGTCCAGCGCGTTGTGCGTCACCCTCTGCAGCAGCGCGGCGCCGCGCCCGCCGGTCCGCAGCTGCTCCGCCACCAGCGCCGCGCCGTGCACCAGGCACATGCCGGCCTCCAGATGGTTCGCCCTGTACCTGCAGCTCGTTGGCGGTGAGGTGGTGGTGCAAGGGGTCGGCGCAGCTCTCGTCCAGCGCGTTGTGCGTCACCCTCTGCAGCAGCGCGGCGCCGCGCCCGCCGGTCCGCAGCTGCTCCGCCACCAGCGCCGCGCCGTGCACCAGGCACATGCCGGCCTCCAGATGGTTCGCCCTGTACCTGCAGCTCGTTGGCGGTGAGGTGGTGGTGCAAGGGGTCGGCGCAGCTCTCGTCCAGCGCGTTGTGCGTCACCCTCTGCAGCAGCGCGGCGCCGCGCCCGCCGGTCCGCAGCTGCTCCGCCACCAGCGCCGCGCCGTGCACCAGGCACATGCCGGCCTCCAGATGGTTCGCCCTGTACCTGCAGCTCGTTGGCGGTGAGGTGGTGGTGCAAGGGGTCGGCGCAGCTCTCGTCCAGCGCGTTGTGCGTCACCCTCTGCAGCAGCGCGGCGCCGCGCCCGCCGGTCCGCAGCTGCTCCGCCACCAGCGCCGCGCCGTGCACCAGGCACATGCCGGCCTCCAGATGGTTCGCCCTGTACCTGCAGCTCGTTGGCGGTGAGGTGGTGGTGCAAGGGGTCGGCGCAGCTCTCGTCCAGCGCGTTGTGCGTCACCCTCTGCAGCAGCGCGGCGCCGCGCCCGCCGGTCCGCAGCTGCTCCGCCACCAGCGCCGCGCCGTGCACCAGGCACATGCCGGCCTCCAGATGGTTCGCCCTGTACCTGCAGCTCGTTGGCGGTGAGGTGGTGGTGCAAGGGGTCGGCGCAGCTCTCGTCCAGCGCGTTGTGCGTCACCCTCTGCAGCAGCGCGGCGCCGCGCCCGCCGGTCCGCAGCTGCTCCGCCACCAGCGCCGCGCCGTGCACCAGGCACATGCCGGCCTCCAGATGGTTCGCCCTGTACCTGCAGCTCGTTGGCGGTGAGGTGGTGGTGCAAGGGGTCGGCGCAGCTCTCGTCCAGCGCGTTGTGCGTCACCCTCTGCAGCAGCGCGGCGCCGCGCCCGCCGGTCCGCAGCTGCTCCGCCACCAGCGCCGCGCCGTGCACCAGGCACATGCCGGCCTCCAGATGGTTCGCCCTGTACCTGCAGCTCGTTGGCGGTGAGGTGGTGGTGCAAGGGGTCGGCGCAGCTCTCGTCCAGCGCGTTGTGCGTCACCCTCTGCAGCAGCGCGGCGCCGCGCCCGCCGGTCCGCAGCTGCTCCGCCACCAGCGCCGCGCCGTGCACCAGGCACATGCCGGCCTCCAGATGGTTCGCCCTGTACCTGCAGCTCGTTGGCGGTGAGGTGGTGGTGCAAGGGGTCGGCGCAGCTCTCGTCCAGCGCGTTGTGCGTCACCCTCTGCAGCAGCGCGGCGCCGCGCCCGCCGGTCCGCAGCTGCTCCGCCACCAGCGCCGCGCCGTGCACCAGGCACATGCCGGCCTCCAGATGGTTCGCCCTGTACCTGCAGCTCGTTGGCGGTGAGGTGGTGGTGCAAGGGGTCGGCGCAGCTCTCGTCCAGCGCGTTGTGCGTCACCCTCTGCAGCAGCGCGGCGCCGCGCCCGCCGGTCCGCAGCTGCTCCGCCACCAGCGCCGCGCCGTGCACCAGGCACATGCCGGCCTCCAGATGGTTCGCCCTGTACCTGCAGCTCGTTGGCGGTGAGGTGGTGGTGCAAGGGGTCGGCGCAGCTCTCGTCCAGCGCGTTGTGCGTCACCCTCTGCAGCAGCGCGGCGCCGCGCCCGCCGGTCCGCAGCTGCTCCGCCACCAGCGCCGCGCCGTGCACCAGGCACATGCCGGCCTCCAGATGGTTCGCCCTGTACCTGCAGCTCGTTGGCGGTGAGGTGGTGGTGCAAGGGGTCGGCGCAGCTCTCGTCCAGCGCGTTGTGCGTCACCCTCTGCAGCAGCGCGGCGCCGCGCCCGCCGGTCCGCAGCTGCTCCGCCACCAGCGCCGCGCCGTGCACCAGGCACATGCCGGCCTCCAGATGGTTCGCCCTGTACCTGCAGCTCGTTGGCGGTGAGGTGGTGGTGCAAGGGGTCGGCGCAGCTCTCGTCCAGCGCGTTGTGCGTCACCCTCTGCAGCAGCGCGGCGCCGCGCCCGCCGGTCCGCAGCTGCTCCGCCACCAGCGCCGCGCCGTGCACCAGGCACATGCCGGCCTCCAGATGGTTCGCCCTGTACCTGCAGCTCGTTGGCGGTGAGGTGGTGGTGCAAGGGGTCGGCGCAGCTCTCGTCCAGCGCGTTGTGCGTCACCCTCTGCAGCAGCGCGGCGCCGCGCCCGCCGGTCCGCAGCTGCTCCGCCACCAGCGCCGCGCCGTGCACCAGGCACATGCCGGCCTCCAGATGGTTCGCCCTGTACCTGCAGCTCGTTGGCGGTGAGGTGGTGGTGCAAGGGGTCGGCGCAGCTCTCGTCCAGCGCGTTGTGCGTCACCCTCTGCAGCAGCGCGGCGCCGCGCCCGCCGGTCCGCAGCTGCTCCGCCACCAGCGCCGCGCCGTGCACCAGGCACATGCCGGCCTCCAGATGGTTCGCCCTGTACCTGCAGCTCGTTGGCGGTGAGGTGGTGGTGCAAGGGGTCGGCGCAGCTCTCGTCCAGCGCGTTGTGCGTCACCCTCTGCAGCAGCGCGGCGCCGCGCCCGCCGGTCCGCAGCTGCTCCGCCACCAGCGCCGCGCCGTGCACCAGGCACATGCCGGCCTCCAGATGGTTCGCCCTGTACCTGCAGCTCGTTGGCGGTGAGGTGGTGGTGCAAGGGGTCGGCGCAGCTCTCGTCCAGCGCGTTGTGCGTCACCCTCTGCAGCAGCGCGGCGCCGCGCCCGCCGGTCCGCAGCTGCTCCGCCACCAGCGCCGCGCCGTGCACCAGGCACATGCCGGCCTCCAGATGGTTCGCCCTGTACCTGCAGCTCGTTGGCGGTGAGGTGGTGGTGCAAGGGGTCGGCGCAGCTCTCGTCCAGCGCGTTGTGCGTCACCCTCTGCAGCAGCGCGGCGCCGCGCCCGCCGGTCCGCAGCTGCTCCGCCACCAGCGCCGCGCCGTGCACCAGGCACATGCCGGCCTCCAGATGGTTCGCCCTGTACCTGCAGCTCGTTGGCGGTGAGGTGGTGGTGCAAGGGGTCGGCGCAGCTCTCGTCCAGCGCGTTGTGCGTCACCCTCTGCAGCAGCGCGGCGCCGCGCCCGCCGGTCCGCAGCTGCTCCGCCACCAGCGCCGCGCCGTGCACCAGGCACATGCCGGCCTCCAGATGGTTCGCCCTGTACCTGCAGCTCGTTGGCGGTGAGGTGGTGGTGCAAGGGGTCGGCGCAGCTCTCGTCCAGCGCGTTGTGCGTCACCCTCTGCAGCAGCGCGGCGCCGCGCCCGCCGGTCCGCAGCTGCTCCGCCACCAGCGCCGCGCCGTGCACCAGGCACATGCCGGCCTCCAGATGGTTCGCCCTGTACCTGCAGCTCGTTGGCGGTGAGGTGGTGGTGCAAGGGGTCGGCGCAGCTCTCGTCCAGCGCGTTGTGCGTCACCCTCTGCAGCAGCGCGGCGCCGCGCCCGCCGGTCCGCAGCTGCTCCGCCACCAGCGCCGCGCCGTGCACCAGGCACATGCCGGCCTCCAGATGGTTCGCCCTGTACCTGCAGCTCGTTGGCGGTGAGGTGGTGGTGCAAGGGGTCGGCGCAGCTCTCGTCCAGCGCGTTGTGCGTCACCCTCTGCAGCAGCGCGGCGCCGCGCCCGCCGGTCCGCAGCTGCTCCGCCACCAGCGCCGCGCCGTGCACCAGGCACATGCCGGCCTCCAGATGGTTCGCCCTGTACCTGCAGCTCGTTGGCGGTGAGGTGGTGGTGCAAGGGGTCGGCGCAGCTCTCGTCCAGCGCGTTGTGCGTCACCCTCTGCAGCAGCGCGGCGCCGCGCCCGCCGGTCCGCAGCTGCTCCGCCACCAGCGCCGCGCCGTGCACCAGGCACATGCCGGCCTCCAGATGGTTCGCCCTGTACCTGCAGCTCGTTGGCGGTGAGGTGGTGGTGCAAGGGGTCGGCGCAGCTCTCGTCCAGCGCGTTGTGCGTCACCCTCTGCAGCAGCGCGGCGCCGCGCCCGCCGGTCCGCAGCTGCTCCGCCACCAGCGCCGCGCCGTGCACCAGGCACATGCCGGCCTCCAGATGGTTCGCCCTGTACCTGCAGCTCGTTGGCGGTGAGGTGGTGGTGCAAGGGGTCGGCGCAGCTCTCGTCCAGCGCGTTGTGCGTCACCCTCTGCAGCAGCGCGGCGCCGCGCCCGCCGGTCCGCAGCTGCTCCGCCACCAGCGCCGCGCCGTGCACCAGGCACATGCCGGCCTCCAGATGGTTCGCCCTGTACCTGCAGCTCGTTGGCGGTGAGGTGGTGGTGCAAGGGGTCGGCGCAGCTCTCGTCCAGCGCGTTGTGCGTCACCCTCTGCAGCAGCGCGGCGCCGCGCCCGCCGGTCCGCAGCTGCTCCGCCACCAGCGCCGCGCCGTGCACCAGGCACATGCCGGCCTCCAGATGGTTCGCCCTGTACCTGCAGCTCGTTGGCGGTGAGGTGGTGGTGCAAGGGGTCGGCGCAGCTCTCGTCCAGCGCGTTGTGCGTCACCCTCTGCAGCAGCGCGGCGCCGCGCCCGCCGGTCCGCAGCTGCTCCGCCACCAGCGCCGCGCCGTGCACCAGGCACATGCCGGCCTCCAGATGGTTCGCCCTGTACCTGCAGCTCGTTGGCGGTGAGGTGGTGGTGCAAGGGGTCGGCGCAGCTCTCGTCCAGCGCGTTGTGCGTCACCCTCTGCAGCAGCGCGGCGCCGCGCCCGCCGGTCCGCAGCTGCTCCGCCACCAGCGCCGCGCCGTGCACCAGGCACATGCCGGCCTCCAGATGGTTCGCCCTGTACCTGCAGCTCGTTGGCGGTGAGGTGGTGGTGCAAGGGGTCGGCGCAGCTCTCGTCCAGCGCGTTGTGCGTCACCCTCTGCAGCAGCGCGGCGCCGCGCCCGCCGGTCCGCAGCTGCTCCGCCACCAGCGCCGCGCCGTGCACCAGGCACATGCCGGCCTCCAGATGGTTCGCCCTGTACCTGCAGCTCGTTGGCGGTGAGGTGGTGGTGCAAGGGGTCGGCGCAGCTCTCGTCCAGCGCGTTGTGCGTCACCCTCTGCAGCAGCGCGGCGCCGCGCCCGCCGGTCCGCAGCTGCTCCGCCACCAGCGCCGCGCCGTGCACCAGGCACATGCCGGCCTCCAGATGGTTCGCCCTGTACCTGCAGCTCGTTGGCGGTGAGGTGGTGGTGCAAGGGGTCGGCGCAGCTCTCGTCCAGCGCGTTGTGCGTCACCCTCTGCAGCAGCGCGGCGCCGCGCCCGCCGGTCCGCAGCTGCTCCGCCACCAGCGCCGCGCCGTGCACCAGGCACATGCCGGCCTCCAGATGGTTCGCCCTGTACCTGCAGCTCGTTGGCGGTGAGGTGGTGGTGCAAGGGGTCGGCGCAGCTCTCGTCCAGCGCGTTGTGCGTCACCCTCTGCAGCAGCGCGGCGCCGCGCCCGCCGGTCCGCAGCTGCTCCGCCACCAGCGCCGCGCCGTGCACCAGGCACATGCCGGCCTCCAGATGGTTCGCCCTGTACCTGCAGCTCGTTGGCGGTGAGGTGGTGGTGCAAGGGGTCGGCGCAGCTCTCGTCCAGCGCGTTGTGCGTCACCCTCTGCAGCAGCGCGGCGCCGCGCCCGCCGGTCCGCAGCTGCTCCGCCACCAGCGCCGCGCCGTGCACCAGGCACATGCCGGCCTCCAGATGGTTCGCCCTGTACCTGCAGCTCGTTGGCGGTGAGGTGGTGGTGCAAGGGGTCGGCGCAGCTCTCGTCCAGCGCGTTGTGCGTCACCCTCTGCAGCAGCGCGGCGCCGCGCCCGCCGGTCCGCAGCTGCTCCGCCACCAGCGCCGCGCCGTGCACCAGGCACATGCCGGCCTCCAGATGGTTCGCCCTGTACCTGCAGCTCGTTGGCGGTGAGGTGGTGGTGCAAGGGGTCGGCGCAGCTCTCGTCCAGCGCGTTGTGCGTCACCCTCTGCAGCAGCGCGGCGCCGCGCCCGCCGGTCCGCAGCTGCTCCGCCACCAGCGCCGCGCCGTGCACCAGGCACATGCCGGCCTCCAGATGGTTCGACCGCTGCAATTTAATCATGATAATTTACTACTAGAAAATTTATTAAAATGTTATTCAATCGATTAGTACCAAAACAATGCATTTAAATTTTTCGATGCCTTAACATGGGTGGCCTAAATATGTCATGCTCGCTTTAACCATTTCTGTGGTGGTGTCGTGTGGTGCGGGTTGTTACGTTCCCTCAAATATGGTTAAGCGAAGCAATGGCTGGATCATGCGTCATGCTCGTGAACGGGTGCCACCAACGGAATGGGTCTGCTTTGTCTGCCCATCTTGACATGCTTGGGATTGTTTGTACCTACGTATGCATTTTTAAGCTTCATTGTGGAAGCACTTGTAACTGAACTAACTGACCTACGAAAATCCCTACCCTATAATTCCTATTAATCTTTATATTTTTAAATTATTTCTTTAGAGTGGGACGTGAATCGCTAGTGGTAAGACCCTTTATAATGTTGTGATCGTATTAAACCAAGAACTTTTAGAGCATCGGAAGTAATGAGTTCAAAAAGATATAGACGTTTCGTACAAGAGTTCGTGTATTGGCCGGTAGTCTGTTCCCGTATAGAATCTTATTAAAGAATGGTTAAAATCCAGTATGAATGATACCGGTTTGCTCCATTATCACGAGACTCAACGCTGACGTCGTGAGACACAAGATTTTCTATGGGTAAACGTCAAAAGAACCTACGTCGCAACTTATGCACTTCGACATGCAATATTACATTGAACGTCTATAGTACATGTCGTTGTTTCAAGTTCCTTCGAGTCCATAGGCAACGTTCTAGTTTAGAAGGTGGCATCATTTCATCATAAAAATGAGATGATGATCGTTGGCTCCCTGCACGCCAACAATGGTGAGCTCCTGCCTTTTGTGGTATATCAAGGACCACTGCACTGCGCCCATTAAAACAATAACGAGTTATTATAATAATTGACGCAATGAGTTGTATCTTAGTTGCAATGTATTACTCAGTTTGGATATTTGACGATAGATCAGAAATGTGAACTAGTCCCTGAAATACCACCAAACTATGAGCCCCCCCCCCCACTGTGCATCATCCACTCACACGAATGTGCGAGGCTTTTTTAACCGTGGTGTGCTCCACAAGACTTTTTTATAGTGGTGTGATCCACTGAGACTTTTTACAGTGGTGAGTTCCACTCTCGTTGAGTTTGTTGATAGCGTTGTGAAGAGTTTGTTAATAGTTATACTGCGTGAAGCCACCCTAGAGTGGTGATGGACTCTAACAACGTTAGAATCTAGTTCGAGATTAGCGTCAGATGCCTGGACCAGATAAACCATAATAGCGAATGTAAATCACCATCACTAGCTTCATCCTATCTCGGCATCCAACAGTTTGTTAATAGTTTATACTAAGTGCAGACACCACGGAGTGGTGACAGGCTCCAACATAACGTTAGAGCTAGCTCGAATGTAGAGTCAGACGCCTGGACCAGACAGCTCCAGATTGGCATGTTTAATCACCCATCCTAAGCTTGTCCTATCCCGGCATCCAACCCACACGTTAACACAACACTCAGCATAGAGCATCGCAACATAGATCAATTTACACCTGAAATCGTCGGTCGCTATCTCAAAGACAGGTTCATAAAGCACCCAAAAGCGCTAGAGTTCCCCATCTCTAAAGAAGCTTCCAACGTCAGATTAGGTATCACTCAAGAAGATTCGTGTATCGCCCCTTCATTTCTCAAAGCACTCCAGGTGCCTTACTTCTCTTTATATGCATCACCATCTCGTACATTAACATACCTTAGTACTTTATGATATAACTTCGTATCGCCCCTTATAAGGTATGCATAGCAATATCACAGATCTTGCTTCTAATTTATCAGTTTGTTCATATTCAAGTCTCTGAACATACGCCCGAATACACAAGCATAAGTTCTTTCTTATAGACGCACCGCGCTTCCGGCGTCGTCGATCGCTACGGTCGTCGCTGCCTTCCATACTATTGCGTAACTAAATGGCGTCAACGATGCTTTATTTAACATGAAAATTAAAGTATCTAATATTAATATTTCTATGATTGTTTGTGAATGTACATCACGTAGTTGATCTACTGTACCGATTTTGATGAGATTTAATCAAAAAAATTTTTAGGTATAATTTTCATGTATAATTCCTTAGTATGAAGTACTAGGGTCGTTACACACTGTATATATAGCATGGTTTTGTTACCTATTGTAAATATTTTTTTTTGAACAGAGCAACTGCTGAGTTTCTTACCGGCTCTTCTCAGCAGAATCTGCATTCCACACCCGGTGGTAGATTTATGACGTGTCATAAGAGCTACAAGTTGGCCGACATGAAATAAATAAATTTTGAATTTGAATTTGTGAGTTCTGTCCGTTCCGTTTTTATTTATAGGTCACCCTCGAACACCTACCTCCATGTGCTTCTGTGCCATGTTGCTGAGCCACGTGAGCCGCAGGTCGGGGCTGTGCTGGTAGCCGCGCGCTATGCGGTGCATCAGGTCCAGCAGCATCTCCGGGTCCTCCTGGAACTCCTTCATCTTCACCGTGTCGCTCAGGATCATGTGCAGGTTGAACACCAGGTCTTTCACCTGGAGGGAGGTACTTCCATGTCATTTGGGAAGGTGTGAGAAAGACAAAAACAATGTGAAACGAAGAACGGTGTAATAGGGAGAAAATATGGAAAGTGAAGAACGTCCACAGCTGGGCTAAGGCTTCCTTAATGGACTTCCACATGTCTTGGTCTTGCGCTGCCTGTATCCAGCGGCTCTCTGCGACTCCTCTGATGTGGTCGGCCCACCTAGTGCGAGGTCTGCCAACACTGCGTTTTCCGGTGCAGAGTTGCCACTCCAATACATTGGGACCCCAAGGACTATTAGTCTTCGAACTATATGTTGTGCAATAAAATGAAAAAAAAAAAAAAAACTTACCTGTTCAGGGAAGTTGGTGTCTTGCAGATCCTGGTCGTGCTCCGCGTACATTAGCACAGTCTTCAGCGCCCGCCGCAGCGACTCCTCGCTGAACGTGGTGGAGGTGCCCACCAGGGACGACAGCGACATTGTCACTTGCATCTTTACGCGGCTGAAGTTCTGCGGAGGATATGTTAGAGTGCATTTTTTCGAGCGCAACTACTGTACTAACACGACCTCTTTAAGAGCTCTCCGTGAACAGTAATCTAAGTTTCAAAGTTTTGAATGTTACACACCGAAATACCGAAGCCTATTTTGATTTAAAACAATAAATAAAAATAAGCGAAAGTACTAGCGAAGTCTCTATTATAGAAAATGTGATGGAATTATAAGTTTTTTTTTGTTCATATTGACTATACGACTTAAAATATTGAGTACTTTAGTCTTTGATGACTGGGATCATAACAGGTGGTAAGGTAGAACAAGCTTGGCTATTTAATCAAGATTTAAAGGTTTTAGAGCTTGTTCACACAAACTCGCAAGTGCGGTGGTGGTTACAAAATATATGTTAAATAAATGTTATTTAAATGTGAAAATTTTTGTTTTTTTTTTTTCAAAACTCACGTTCCCGAGATGGTAATGGTGTCGCATGAGCGCGTAGAGCGCGGCGGCGGCGTGCGCGCGCGTGCTGGCGCACAGCGCGGCGCAGTGCCGCAGCAGCACGCGGCACGTGCCCGGCCCCGCCTCCTCCGAGCACCACGACCAGCCCAACTGAGTTAGTTCATTTCATTTATTTGCATTCATGTATCCACTTACATGTCTAATACATAACATCTTACATGTTTAATAGTGAGTAAGATTACATGAAGCCCCTTCAGGACGTACAAACAAAATATTGTGCTTGCGACTTCTCTATCAGAAGTTATTTTATCAATATTAACAAAAATATAATTCTTGTGATGGTATCTTTACTTTCATTAACTATATTCCAAGTTTAACTAGGCTGCCAGTTGCAATCACCAACATAAGGTTTTTTGCCTAATGCTTTGGTCTATAAATTATGGTGTAAATTGTTCACTTTTCTAAAAAAAGTGGTTTTACTTTAACATCAGATTTCATTATCCTTTCTTTAATATTGGCTGCAAAAGGCCAAAAATGCAGTATTTGTTTGAGAAATGCGGGCGTGGGGAAATAGAAAAATCTGCAAGAAATTAAGGCGTACCTTCAGAATTAACGCGCGTACGGACGCGAACATGTGCTGCAGCACGGTCGCGCTCTGGTTGCGCTGCAGCGCGCGCAGCAGCACCGCCAGCGCGCCGCTGCACGCCTGCTGCCCGCCTTCCAATCCGCTGCACGACTGGTAAGAGTTGAATAGCGTTATTAAATAGTGTTGGCAGGAACTAATACAGTATGTTACCACCCAGAATGTACAGCTCAACATGAGCCCCGTGATATGAACGAATGTATCCACACTGTATGCCATATTGCACTTGGCATTGGTGGACTATAGCCTAGCCCCTTTTTATACTGAAGAGACCTGTGCCAGGCCTGGCGCACATACAAGTACTACTCGTACAAATAAAGAATGGGATTAGAAATGGCGGCTCATTATGCCGGTACTGTTAGCATACACGGGATCGACAATCCGCTAATAATCAATAAATTATAACATAATAATAAATAAATTAGATATATCGTTATAACGTTACATTAAAACATATTGTTATTAGCGGATTGTCATCTAATTAAAATATCGATGTGGCAGTAGGTAGGTACATGGATATTTATATATTTTATTAAATTAAGAGACCATATAATAAAAAATTATATAATTACATATATTGAAAATTTGATACCCTTATTGTAAGAAAGCATAAAAAACTTAGTCCGCCATCTTTAGAAGTCCAAACATAGTTACATACATATACATTGCAAGTTAAATAATAGTACATTATAGTACAAGTGTGTAATGTTGGTGATTACCGTTGATATATTGAATATTAATAACAAAAATCAACAATTTTATTACGAAGAAACTTAGAACGCACCTAGCTCACAGACAAGCGAAACTGGAATACGAATAATTAAATAAAAGAGTAAAGACGGTCATCTTATCGGTTTATTGTTGTTGACCGTACCGGCGAGTGTGAGTATAGATAGCGACAGTGTGCGAGTGAGAGGTGAATAGAAGCGACGCCATTTTCAATCCCATTCTTTAGCTGTACGGGTAGTACATAGCGTGCCTCTTTGAAGGGCCGAAATTCAGAAAGTGCAAAGTTACGTGTTACAGGCAGGCGGCTCGCGACCTGCACCTATTCGTTGGGTCAGCGCTCGCGACCCGCGCCACCGCACCCTCTGGAGCCTCCTGCTGAAGCTATAAACAGCCTAATACTGGTGGTGCGTACCTGCACGATGGTCTCGATGGCGTGCAGCAGCGTGAGCGCGACCTCGGCGGACAGCGCGGCGGAGAGCGCGGGCTGCGGGCGCGCGGGCGACGCGGGCCGCGAGCGCGACGCGCCGCGCACCCACTCCTTGCGCCAGCGCTCGCGCCCCGCGCCGCCGCGCCCGCTCGACCCGCCTGCAACTTGTATACTGGTGGTGCGTACCTGCACGATGGTCTCGATGGCGTGCAGCAGCGTGAGCGCGACCTCGGCGGACAGCGCGGCGGAGAGCGCGGGCTGCGGGCGCGCGGGCGACGCGGGCCGCGAGCGCGACGCGCCGCGCACCCACTCCTTGCGCCAGCGCTCGCGCCCCGCGCCGCCGCGCCCGCTCGACCCGCCTGCAACTTGTATACTGGTGGTGCGTACCTGCACGATGGTCTCGATGGCGTGCAGCAGCGTGAGCGCGACCTCGGCGGACAGCGCGGCGGAGAGCGCGGGCTGCGGGCGCGCGGGCGACGCGGGCCGCGAGCGCGACGCGCCGCGCACCCACTCCTTGCGCCAGCGCTCGCGCCCCGCGCCGCCGCGCCCGCTCGACCCGCCTGCAACTTGTATACTGGTGGTGCGTACCTGCACGATGGTCTCGATGGCGTGCAGCAGCGTGAGCGCGACCTCGGCGGACAGCGCGGCGGAGAGCGCGGGCTGCGGGCGCGCGGGCGACGCGGGCCGCGAGCGCGACGCGCCGCGCACCCACTCCTTGCGCCAGCGCTCGCGCCCCGCGCCGCCGCGCCCGCTCGACCCGCCTGCAACTTGTATACTGGTGGTGCGTACCTGCACGATGGTCTCGATGGCGTGCAGCAGCGTGAGCGCGACCTCGGCGGACAGCGCGGCGGAGAGCGCGGGCTGCGGGCGCGCGGGCGACGCGGGCCGCGAGCGCGACGCGCCGCGCACCCACTCCTTGCGCCAGCGCTCGCGCCCCGCGCCGCCGCGCCCGCTCGACCCGCCTGCAACTTGTATACTGGTGGTGCGTACCTGCACGATGGTCTCGATGGCGTGCAGCAGCGTGAGCGCGACCTCGGCGGACAGCGCGGCGGAGAGCGCGGGCTGCGGGCGCGCGGGCGACGCGGGCCGCGAGCGCGACGCGCCGCGCACCCACTCCTTGCGCCAGCGCTCGCGCCCCGCGCCGCCGCGCCCGCTCGACCCGCCTGCAACTTGTATACTGGTGGTGCGTACCTGCACGATGGTCTCGATGGCGTGCAGCAGCGTGAGCGCGACCTCGGCGGACAGCGCGGCGGAGAGCGCGGGCTGCGGGCGCGCGGGCGACGCGGGCCGCGAGCGCGACGCGCCGCGCACCCACTCCTTGCGCCAGCGCTCGCGCCCCGCGCCGCCGCGCCCGCTCGACCCGCCTGCAACTTGTATACTGGTGGTGCGTACCTGCACGATGGTCTCGATGGCGTGCAGCAGCGTGAGCGCGACCTCGGCGGACAGCGCGGCGGAGAGCGCGGGCTGCGGGCGCGCGGGCGACGCGGGCCGCGAGCGCGACGCGCCGCGCACCCACTCCTTGCGCCAGCGCTCGCGCCCCGCGCCGCCGCGCCCGCTCGACCCGCCTGCAACTTGTATACTGGTGGTGCGTACCTGCACGATGGTCTCGATGGCGTGCAGCAGCGTGAGCGCGACCTCGGCGGACAGCGCGGCGGAGAGCGCGGGCTGCGGGCGCGCGGGCGACGCGGGCCGCGAGCGCGACGCGCCGCGCACCCACTCCTTGCGCCAGCGCTCGCGCCCCGCGCCGCCGCGCCCGCTCGACCCGCCTGCAACTTGTATACTGGTGGTGCGTACCTGCACGATGGTCTCGATGGCGTGCAGCAGCGTGAGCGCGACCTCGGCGGACAGCGCGGCGGAGAGCGCGGGCTGCGGGCGCGCGGGCGACGCGGGCCGCGAGCGCGACGCGCCGCGCACCCACTCCTTGCGCCAGCGCTCGCGCCCCGCGCCGCCGCGCCCGCTCGACCCGCCTGCAAGGTATACACTAATCAGATATTTGATTTGACTGCCTCATTGGTCTAGTGGTTAGCAAGTTCGACTACGAATGACGAGGGCCCGGGTTCGATTCCTGGGTCGGGCCAAAAATGTATTGGGTTTTCTGTTAAGAAATTTTCAATACTAGCCCGGAGTTTGGAAGTCGGTGGTGAGTCACCTCCGTGATTCGGTGTGCGTACACACCTGCGTACCTGTGTTTGCGCACACACTTGTACACTATAAGATGACCCGCGCAGATGGCTAATCTCTGTGGAGATTAGCCGCCGTGGCCGGATTCGGTCGGGAGGACATTATTATTATTATTTAATTAGAGATTTGCATAAATCAATATAATAATAAATAGTTAAACATAATAAGGTGATTCATAAGATTATTTACAGGTAAATAAAAAAATTATAAAATTGGGTCGAAGATATTTGGAGAGCCTTACTACAGCCACTGTCTAATTGGGCTACCAGTTGCAATCACCAGCCTCAAATTTTTCGTCTAATACTTTGGTCTATCAATTATGGTATAAATTGTGTATTTTAGTCTATAATAAATATATAAATAAAATAAATAATTACGCAACGGTTAAAGGTGAAAGTTGAAAGGTCGACAATTCGATACCACATGTTCCACACCTTAGGCTGTAAAATTAAATTAGTTAATTATTTAGATTTTAACTATTATATAAACTGACCCTTCCGTCGCATAATAAAGTCAGATCTCGCCGAGCCTTGTCCGAGAATGACGTCCTCCAGTTTAGCTTTGATGTCCGTAGTTTTGCGGACATTCTGCTGCGCGCACTTCAGTATCTCTTTGCGGCCCTGGAAACATCCGCAAAATTAAACTTGTCCAAACTCCACTGCTCCATGCCCTGTTCCCTTCTCATCTCTATCCCTGTTTTTATACCGCACCTTTTGAGTAAATTCTTTGCTTTTTAGGGATAAAAAGAAGCCTATGTCATTCATTTTGTTTGATAACTTTTCCATGATCATAAACAAAACAAAGAAAAAAATTTAAGCATATCTATAGTTTGAATCGTGAGTCTATTTTTTGTTCTCATATAAACCTGTTTCGAACTGTTACGAACATTTTAAAACAAAACTTACAGCCGTCAACAAGTGATGCGTTTACGTGAAGTTTTGTTTTGTGGTACCCATTAACAAAAATTTTAATACGTTGTAGTGGCGTTCGGTTTTTTGAAAAGATTTTTTTTTAATCAGATTATTATCTTACCTTATACTCCTGGCACTTGAAGCAAAGGTCAATAAGTGCCAGCAAGCAGTGCAGCCTGGCGGGCGGCAGCTCTGCCACGGCGGCCGCCAGCGCGCCGCGGTCGCTCCACTTGAGCAGCCACACCAAACACATCAGTAGGTTGCGGCTGGTTTCACTGTTGAATGGAGGCCGCCCGTTCTGACAATCATAAATATTCAAGTTTTATTTATTTAGTTCCACCATCACCTTTCTACCACTGTTTATGCCTCTCGGTAGAGAGTAGTATATTCCATGGCTTTTTTGATTTGTCGCATTCTGCCAAAAGGTAGAAATCATACATGGAGGTACCTACCGGCGTCTATGGGTTGCCTACTTCCATGATTCTATATAGAGTAAAATTGTCTTTGTTGTTTGTAGTCTTTGACTTGAACGTAATTAATTATTGTAAAATCAAAATTGTGAAATCATCTTGCTTCATGCCTTGTAAAAGTAAAGTGTACGATACTAAAATAATAAAACCCGTTTGTTTAAAATCTTTAATATAAATGTTCTAAAGTTGAAAAAGTGTTTGATTTGGGTTGGCGCCTGGTGGAAGAACTAACAACCACCGAGCCGCAATGCATCGTACGATCTGCACCGCTACGTGGTCGAAATTCCACGATCTCACACGCGTGGCCTGAGGTTTTTAATTCCCTCGGAAACTTTTATTTTCCGGGTTAAAAAGTAGCTCATGTGTTATTCCAGACTAATCTCTGTGCCTTTCAGCCAAATCGGTTAAGTCGTTGCGGCGTAATTGAGTAACAAACATCCATCCATCCTTACATGGTTACACAAAATTTTGGTCCTTCAAACCGGATTTAAAATTTTGGTCCTTCGAACCGGATTCCAAATTTTGATCCTTCAAACCGGATTCCAAATTTTGATCCTTTGAACCGGATTCAAAATGTAGAACAACAAAAAATTCCGCTGACCTGTTTGAAGTCTTCGGGTGAAGGTGGCGCGTACATACTCCCAAATTGACTCATCTCGCCATCTAGTTGTAGTATTTCTGCAAAGGATTTCACTTTGAACAGAAGAGCAATTTAGAATTTCTAGCTTTAATGGAAGAAATTCTAAATCATCTATTGTAACACAATTTTTTTAGGTAAGCATAGGCATACTTTGCACCGATTCAAGTGACCGAGTTAAAAAAACTGTTCTTTGGCAAATCACAAAACAGTTTTGCATTTGGGACTACAGCTGTTTATTTCGACAAATGTCACATGATGTTAAAAAGTACCTTTGCCGCTATCGAACCCTCGGTACAGCTGCGGCTGGGCGTCCATCACGATGCCGAGCAGCGGCATGTACAGCGCCGCCACGCGCGCCTTCACGTCCGGCTGCGAGAGGCGCGGGTCGGCGTCGTGCGCCGTCAGCAGCGACAGCACCGCGTTGACCGCCGCGCACTGCAGTACTGGACTCCTGCACGAGAACACGGCCATGGAGAAATGACATCGTAAGAGTTACCCCCGAGACCCCGAGTTACTTAGTAACATAGTTTGAAGAATTGTTAGATATTGAAGTCCCAAGGGACGACATCATCGATCGAAGGGCATCGGGCATAATGATGCATCGTGGAAGACCCTACAAGTGACCTATGCCCAACAGTGAAGAGGTTCTGGCCGTGTCATATGATGACAATGCCTAGGAGCTGTGAAGGGTAGCAAGGGGAAGGATATAGACAGAAATATAGTCCTGTCTTCGGTATAAATGGCTCGGAGTAGAGTTGTATGGAGACATAAATCTGTTTCAGTTGTGAGCAGAGTGACGGTATATGGATTTAAGCCTAAGTGTTGGTTGGTCAACAAAGTGGGTTCACAAAATTTTCTTGAATGAGCACGCCCCGACTGAACTCATCTGTCGGTACGGCCGAGGGGCCGTGGCCTGCCAGTACATACTGCAGCTCCAGGGCAGCGGTGAGGTCGGCGAGCAGCAGGCCGGCGAGGTAGTGGCGCGTGCGGAACTCGCCCGACAGCGACACGGCCTTGCGCCGCCCGTCCTCCGAGCCGCCGGAGCGCGCGGACGGCGCGGGCGACGCGGCGCCCGACGCGCCCACCGGCAGGCACAGCGACACGTAGTGCTCGTGCGAGCACACGATGCGCAGGAACGAGAGCTGGGAAACATAGCTTGTAAAGTATAAACAATTTGTGATATCGTTTGCTATATCTATGTTTTAATATCAGTTTATTTTAACCCTACTAATGTGCAAATGCCAATTTGCGAGCGAGCATGATGGATTATGGCCTATGACCCTTCTCTGAGAGACCTGCGCTCAGTAGTGAGCCGTCATTGGGTTGCTGCTGCTGCTGCTGCTGCTGCTGCTGATGATGATGATGAACATATAAATGCGAAATGTTTGTTATTGCTCGCTACGAATCGGCTTGAATTTTCGCACAGATATTATTAAGAACTTGTAAGTGTTATAGGCATTGTATTCTGAAAAAATGAAGGGGTTCCGGATGATTTCATGGACGGTAATAAAATTAGAAAAATTACACGATGGAATACAGGAATAAAACTACACTTAATAAAATTACAATTTAATAAAAAAATTATACAATTGGTTCGAGAATATTTGGAGAGCCTTAGCACAGCCTACTGCCTAATTGGGCTGCCAGTTGCAATCAGCAGCCTCAAGTTTTGTGTCTTATGTTTTGTTCTATAAATTATGGTATAAATTGCATTCACTGTTTTTTAAGTCTATAAATAAACAAATTACGCTGCATCGCATCGCTCTCATCGGCCAGTTAAAAAATAAACACTCACCTTGTAGTGCACCAGCGGCACGGCGTCGGGCAGGGACGCGATCTTGGCGCACATCTGCTTGTGGTAGCCTCGGATGAGGTTGAAAACGTACCCCCGGTCCACTACACTCAGCAAGTCGAACAGGAAGAACGCTAAGCTGTTGTTCAGACTTTGGGTAAGGCGGCTGTTTTTGCCGTATCTGAAAAGTTTCACGCCACTTCAGCTACTGACACTCCCATAATTTTCTGTGATAAAAAGATGCATTGCACTATATACGTCTCCAGAATACCTGTCAAGACGAATTAAACGAGCCTAAACACTTATTACAGAGTTCCGATATTCACTTTCAGGCTCCGTCAATTAGACCCTGTATATTGTCCAAGACCAGAGTACTTGTCAAGAAGAACCAAAAAAGCCCTAACTCGATGAGGTTACATAATTTTATTACAGTTACATGTATAATTTCAGCTTTAACAAACATACAAATATACACAAGTTAAATAAAAGCTTGTAAATATGACATGCTTCAACTGTGAAGGAAAACAATATCATGAAGAAACCTGCACGCCTGAAATTCTCATAATTGTTTTTGATGAGAGAGGACTTTCTATAATCTATGCAAAGACAACTATCACCAAAACAATAGAAAGCATATCGGCTTTGGTTTAAACCTTGTTCAGGCGATACAATTAAACCAAGCAAAAGCGTTTTCAACACTTAATGACAAAATTGCTTAAAAGCAATCTGCTTTGCTTCAGCTGTCCACAAGATAGATAAGCATTTTGTAACATTTTTAGTTTTGAAAAGGGCAACTGCTGAGTTTCTTGCCGGCTCTTCTCAGCAGAATCAGCATTCCGAACCCGTGGTAGATTCTCGACTTGTCATAATATCCACAAGTCTGGAGCACTTCGACCATCCGATGTTCCAGATCCTTTTTTCCACGTACTTTGAAACTGTGGAACCAACTTCCTGCGACGGTGTTTCCACTGAATTACAACATGGAGTTATTCAAGGGGTGGACCAACAAATTCCTGAAAGGCCGGCAATGCATTGGTGGTGCATCAGGTGCTACAAGTGTTCATGGGCGGCGGTAATCACTTAACATCAGGTGACCCGCCTGCGCGTTTGCTCGCTAAAAATATTTAAAAAAAAAAGTTGATCTACTTACTTGGAGATGATCTCTGCGGTGACGTTATTGACGAGCGTGCTGAGGTCGTCCGTGAACTGGTCGGGGAAGCGCGCCTTGCGCGGCGCCTCGTGCGCGCCGCTCCAATACAGGTACTCCACCATGGACTTGATCATCAGCTCGAACAAGGCCCTGCGGAGTGAGTATGGGCAGGGGACATATTATCCACGGGGAATGGATATAATGTTTATTCACCCACTCAGTTTTATCCACCCGTCGAGCATGGGCAAAACGGTGGAAATAATTTCCACAGTGGATATACTTATAGGAATATACTTCTCCTTTTCCCTATCGCCATGCTTTAGCATAGGGAGAACATAATTTTAACTCTTGTCAGTAAATTAAATTAAAAAAGTCGTGTGGCACTCGGAGACTGCCGCGGTAAAGTTATTGCATAGCATTTTTTATTAACGCCATCTAGCGGCTCACAGCAGAGGAGTCCCGCGTCAGGTTATTTTCGTTACGGAATTTCTGGATTCGGTCTCCACGCTGGCCCGCGATAGAAGCTATGCAATAGCTTAAAAATTGTTTTTGGTTATCTCACGGCCATTATTGTTTACTCGAGTAACTAAGTAAAAAAAAAAATCGACTGTAGATGCAGTAGTAGTTACCAAGAATTCTGCATGGCCAGGTCCCGTGTGGCGCCGCTGGCCACGACCCACTGCAGCGCCAACTCTTCGTGCAGGATCTTACACGAGCCGTCCGTCAGAACTATTTAATATTAAAAAAAACGAAGGTGAATAGTAAATATAATAGTATAATAGTAGTGTATAAAGCAACAAATAAATTCTGATTCTGAAAATACGCCTTTATACTGTCAAGATGTCATTGCCATGAAAAGCATTGCCAGAGAAGAAAACTTCTGTCATAGTTGTGGTTACAGTAAGTAGAGTATACAATTTTTTTTTATTCGATGACAAGATAGCCCTTGACTGCGATCTCACCTGATGGTAAGTGACGATGCAGTCTAAGATGGTAGCGGGCTAACTTGGAAGGGTAACGGGTATGACCACTGCCATACCCGTTACCCTTCCAAGTACATTCAACTAATATCCCTAGTCGGTTTCTACACGCCATCGTGCCGGAACGCTAAATCGCTTGGCGGCACGTCTTTGACGGTAGGGTGGTAACTAGCCACGGCCAAAGCCTCCCATCAGACACCAATTGTTATTTTCTTATCAATTGTACGGTATGACGTCATTTTGTAACGGTCGACATGACCAATTTGAGATGGAAGAGTAATATATCCATTTGAAAAACATGACTCTAATTCGGGTAGGAGGACTTACCGGAAGGCGGTAACGGTAGTCCAATATCTCTGTCGGAGAGGGAAGGTCGCGGGATGCGACACTGGTACTGGATGTAGCTGGTGATGAGGCTGCTGCGGCCGTGAGCGTCGCAGGTGCCACCCTCGTTCATGTTCTATGGCACATTGAATTTAGTTGTAGGATCAATAATTCTGAGATCTATAGAGCGTGCTTTGACCAGCTCAGACTCAAGATAGAGGCTAAAACGAGACACAAATATGCTCTGACATACTGTCTCGTTTTAGCTCTGTCTTGAGTATGAGCTAGCTGAGTGAGAGTGGAGTCTATACGTTTGTCCAGACAAATACGGCCTCGTCTAATTGTTTTAACAGCTGTGCGTGGAGGATACCGATATTGTGAAATAGATATTTAGCGTTACTTCGGCGAACACGGGCCATCAAGCATGTCAAGCAATATAAAAACTTCTCTAGCGTGACTGATCTTTGTAAAGCGCCATCTATTTTGTTATTTTGGAGTTACTTTGGATGCGATTATTGTGCCAAGTATGTCAAGCAAGAAAAAAGCTTCTCTAGCGTGACAGATCTATGTAAAGCGGCATCTCTTTTGTTATTTCCGAGTTACTTTGGATGCGATTATTGTGCCAAGTATGTCAAGCAAGAAAAAAGCTTCTCTAGCGTGACAGATCTATGTAAAGCGGCATCTCTTTTGTTATTTCCGAGTTACTTTGGATGCGATTATTGTACTAAGTATGTCAAGCAATATAAAAACTTCTCTAGCGTGACTGATCTTTGTAAAGCGCCATCTATTTTGTTATTTTAGAGTTATTTCGCATGCGATTATCAAAGAGAATATAATCACGTTTTAGCGATTATTGTGAATTAATCACATATTGTTACGAGAGATTTTCTTTTTTTTAAGGTCTACATTATAAAAGCTCACAGTAATATCGGTGAAGAGGTGCGCAAGACAGGTGAATACGTCCTGCGCGATGTTGAGCGTTACTCCCGCCAGCGCGGGCGGCGCCACCAGCAGTTGCAATAACTTGTCGGCTACCACTGGCAAGTATCTAGCTAGAGCTTCCACGTTAGCCGTCGGTAGTTCTGATATACTGTTGACAAAAGTATCGGGATTATAGGGGGCATATCTCATGTCGTACGTAGTCTAACTAGTGGTTCGCCCCGAACTGAGACCTCGCCATATCCCATAATTCCCAAAAGTTTTAATTATATATTGTAATAATTAACTTTTAACATTAGACGCAATAAAAAAAAAATAATTGACATAAAACTGTTTTACTGACACAGCGCCATCTATTAGCATTATTGTGAAGCTATTAGCATTTAAAATTAAATAATTTCGTTTCTTTATAACATTTATCTAATTTTAGTATTTGTTGTTCAAGTACAGGATATAACTGAATTTTCAACCAAGTTTCACGTTCTAATGTTCAGTAATTCTTGACATATGGCTCAAATTAAAATCTCCACTTTGAAAGCCCCCCATTTCGTCAATTTTAAGTGAAAAATTAAAAAAAAAAAATTTTTGTACTCTGATCAAAGTCGTCTTTAAAAAGATATATTGCAAGTCTATGTAACGCAACAAACAAAATTTTACTTCAAACACGCTTCTATGAGAGCCCCCCTGAAATAAAGCTTTTTATATTTTTTTATACAATGTTCGGCTGAAAGCCATCAGTTTACATATTATATTTAAATTTGAAGTAATTACGTTCAGTAATTCAGAAGTTATAGGGCTCTGACAGACATTTGGACGTACACACTTCTCTGTCCAGTACAGACAAGCGCCCTAGTTGACTCAGAGAACTCGCTTCGCTCGTTCAATAAAAGGCAAAGGTGACTGACTGACTGACTGATCTATCAACGCACAGCTCTAACCACTGGACCGATCGAGCTGAAATTTGGTATACAGGTAGCTATTAGGACGAAGACATCCGCTAAGAAAGGATTTTGGAAAATTTCAACCCCAAGAGGGTTAAATAGGGGGTTAAAAAATCGAACCTAACGTGAGCGAAGCCGCGGGTTAAAGCTAGTTCTGATATACTGCTGATAAAAATATAGGGATTTTAGGGGGTATATCGACCGTAGCAATTAACATAGTCGTATGTGAAAAATCACTACTTTAGGGAATGGCCGTTCAAAGTTTCAAATATGTATAAAGTGAAGAATAGTCAATGTATCTACTTTTTGCACTTGCAAAATCCAACGATGGTGGGTTGATTTTAAAAATTTCATTATTGGTGGGGGCATTTCTATTCTTATTTTAAGACCTTTAATGCAATAAAATGGAAATCGCTAAAATGTAGATCCGACAATGTTAATTGCTACGGTCGATATCTCATGTTATAAAAAACAGTCTTTCTTTATAATCCCACTACTTATTTAATTTTATAAATGCGAAAGTTTGGATGTATGGATGGATGGAAGTGTGTTCCTCAATCACACCGCAACGTCTAAACCGACTTGGCTGTTTGACACAGAGATAGATTATAGTCTGGAATAATATATAGGCTACATTTTACTCCGGAGAATTAAGGAGTTCCCGCTGGAATCAAAAAAACTAAATGTATAATAATTATTAAATAAATACATTTGTAAACTGACTTTATTTTATAAATAAAGGGTCTAGCCGGTTAAGCATGGGAAAGCTGCACCAGCGTGTAATGAAGAGTTCTTACCCTGTGATTATTGTACTCTACCTAAAATATCTTTATGCTTAATTTCAGACTTCCACCCCTGATAGTTAGGGAGTAATCGGGGTGGCAACCCTTATCGTTAAATTTGTTTTTTTCCGAAACTATTGGAGGTATCTTAATGAAACTGAAACTGTATATATATGTCTATGAGTTACATATTATATATTTATTTCAGAATTTTCCCATTTTGAAAAATGGTAAAAAACGAGAAGTAAAATTTTTGGGGATGATTTTTTATACTAATCCGCGAAGTGAACAGGTTGAAAAAAAGTACAGTTGTTTTGTTTATTAGTTAGCTATTATATGTAAAAATTGCAAAAATATCGAATTGGTGGGATATAGTGAAAAAAATTAAATTCATAATATATTCAAGCAATCAATCGTTCAGTGCAATCAGAATCAATTAATTAATATCTGTTCAATGCTTAATTTTTTTATTTAATTTTTATTATTTATTAGTTATTTTATTTTTTTAATGTATTTAATTTTTTTTTTTTTTTTTTAATTTTTTTTTAATTACATATATGAATAAGAATTGTTTAGAATCAAAGCTTAATTAATCCTCGTCACTATTTCCTTCAATAGTTGTTACAATAGTATCATCAAATATGGAGGTCAATATTTCAGCTGGCTTTAAAATTTTTGATTTATATCGGCTATGTGATAAATAATAAATAACTGCTGCAATATGAGCACAACAGCCCACGGTCCTATTGCCATTTGCGCAATCGCACACATAATTTTGAATACTTTTATAACACCATTTTGGTTATAAAAGTATTTATTTGAAGTCTATACATGGCAATATTGGGCAAGAATATCATTTATTACACAACGTTATACACAGACATATAATGTAGCAACATTGAATATAAAGCAAACCAAAATGGTTATAAAAGTATTCAAAATTATGTGTGCGATTGCGCAAATGGCAATAGGACCGTGGGCTGTTGTGCTCATATTGCAGCAGTTATTTATTATTTATCACATGGCCGATATAAATCAAAAATTTTAAAGCCAACTGAAATATTGACCTCCATATTTGATGATACTGTTGTAACAACTATTGAAGGAAATAGTGACGAGGATTAATTAAGCTTTGATTCTAAACAATTCTTATTCATATATAAAATTAAAAAAAAAAAAATTTAAAAAAATTAAAAAAAAAAATTATTAAATTATAAAAAAAATTTAAATACATTAAAAAATTAAAATAACTAATGAATAATAAAAATTAAATAAAAAATTAAGCATTGAACAGATATCAATTAATTGATTCTGATTGCACTGAACGATTGATTGATTGAATATATTATGAATTTAATTTTTTTCACTATATCCCACCAATTCGATATTTTTGCAATTTTTACATATAATAGCTAACTAATAAACAAAACAACTGTACTTTTTTTCAACCTGTTCACTTCGCGGATTAGTATAAAAAATCACCCCCAAAAATTTTACTTCTCGTTTTTTACCATTTTTCAAAATGGGAAAATTCTGAAATAAATATATAATATGTAACTCATAGACATATATATATATACAGTTTCAGTTTCATTAAGATACCTCCAATAGTTTCGGAAAAAATCAAATTTAACGATAAGGGTTGCCACCCCGATTACTCCCTAACTATCAGGGGTAGAAGTCTGAAATTAAGCATAAAGATGTTTTAGATAGAGTACAATAATCACAGGGTAAGAACTCTTCATTACACGCTGGTGCAGCTTTCCCATGCTTAACCGGCTAGACCCTTTCCATTTCATTTCATTTTTTTCATTAGACATGGCTAATATTCTTTTAAAAATTGTGGCAACCTGTAAGTGGGTCTACATTAATGCATATTTATTATACCATGTATTTTTAATTTTTGTAGACTGTTGGGTGTCCTAGATAGATGTCCTCGGTAGATTCATGACGTGTCATAAGAGCTACAAGTTGGCCTACATGAAATAAATAATTTTGAATTTTAAATGCATATTAAAAAAAAATTGGAGCTGAATTTGCTCCTTGTGACGGTATATAGTAACATACCTCGCTCTTAACTCAGTTTCCATGTTAGCGAGCCCAATCCTTGGAGGGATGTTCCCCTCCTGCACAGCTTCACACGCCATCACGAATCGCTCGATGTAACCATCCTGTGCAATCGGGAAGAGAGTATTCATCATTTATTTATTTCACACACACACGCACGCACACACAAGCAAACCAAATTTCGCCTTTATGATTTTAGTAAGGATATTGAGGTATAGTCGGGTCTGGCGCACTCCGCAATAAACTGCGGAGCTACAAGTACATGGCGTACCTCTTCGAAGAACCTAAATTCAGAGAGTGCGAAGGGATAACAGTAATGTGATAGAAAGAGATAAAAGTCTAGGTTAATAAAACGGTAGGTAAATAGCGCTGTATCAACCTGAATTGCACTTTATTATGTGGTTACAGGAGTCGCTATTTATTCAAATCACTTTGCGGAGTGAATCATCTGTACCTTTAGGTACTATTAGGTATTCTATGTGATTATACCCCAAAATCGTCACTAATATAACTACTTATATACTATACTTCACAGTAATATTATACAGGCGATAGTTTGTTTGTGTGAGTACTTGTTGCTTCTCAGTTTACTGCGGAGTGCGCCAGGCCTAGTATAGTCTACTGTGTGTGCACTAGTTGCGGAGTGCGCCAGGCCTGGTATAGTCTACTGTGTGTGTACATGTTGCGGAGTGCGCCAGGCCTGGTACAGTCTACTGTGTGTGCACTAGTTGCGGAGTGCGCCAGGCCTGGTATAGTCTACTGTGTGTGTACATGTTGCGGAGTGCGCCAGGCCTGGTACAGTCTACTGTGTGTGCACTAGTTGCGGAGTGCGCCAGGCCTGGTATAGTCTACTGTGTGTGTACATGTTGCGGAGTGCGTCAGGCCTGGTATAGTCTACTGTGTGTGTACTCGTTGCGGAGTGCGCCAGGCCTGGTACAGTCTACTTTGTGTGCACTAGTTGCGGAGTGCGCCAGGCCTGGTATAGTCTACTGTGTGTGTACATGTTGCGGAGTGCGTCAGGCCTGGTATAGTCTACTGTGTGTGCACTAGTTGCGGAGTGCGCCAGGCCTGATACAGTCTACTGTGTGTGTACTCGTTGCGGAGTGCGCCAGGCCTGGTACAGTCTACTGTGTGTGTACTTGTTGCGGAGTGCGCCAGGCCTGGTATAGTCTACTGTGTGTGTACTTGTTGCGGAGTGCGCCAGGCCTGGTATAGTCCGGTCCACTCACCTGCGGGTGGACGGTGGTGTGCGCGTCCAGCGCGACGGTGAGGATGGGCTTGTGGTTGTCGATCCAGCGCGTGCCGGGCAGCAGCACGTCGGGGAAGATGTACGAGTAGTTGGCGGGCGGCTCCTCCTGCATGGCGGGCAGGCTGAACTCGCCGCACGTCAGCTTGCCGTTGCGGCACAGCGGCAGCCACTGGCGGCAATACCTCAAAATTACATTTTCATCATACCTATTCGAAAAACGAATATTTAGAGGATAGCGGGAGCAAATCTTTAATTTTTAGGCCTATGGGAGTTTCCATTTCTCTCTTCTGATTGGTCAATAAGTAATTTAATTTATTTTGAATTGTGTATCATGTTATCATATGCATAGCCGATCCAGTGACTCGTCTATTTAAAAAAAAGATACCGGCCGAATTGATAACCTCCTCCTTTTTGAAGTCGGTTAAAAAAAAAAAACAGAAAATACGACGAGTTAATGGTCAAAATTAGTGAACGTTCTTCGTTGTAAACATTTTTTTAAAATATGAATAAGTAGTGGGCAAATGAGTAGGCACTTGATGTAAAGTGATCACCGCCGCCTATGAACACTTTTAGCACCTGAGGCACCACCAATGCGTTGTGGGCTTTTTAGGAATTTGTTGGTCTGCCGCTTGAGTAACCCTATGTTGTAGTTAAGCCATTTACCGAATATCCGAGAACGGTCTCGACGCTCTTCTCCTGCTCGGGCGCGACGGGCTTGCGCTGGCACGACACGTGCAGGAACGTGAACAGCAAGTGGTGCTGGTCGCCGAGGTCCGCCGGCAGCTTCAGCTTGATCTCGTCGTACAGCGACGGGTTCCTGCAACCAACCGAATCATACAAATATTCATCTCTATAAACAAAACACATGATCTGTTAACGAGACATCGTCCTAGTGACTTATTCCCATCTTCCAACCTAGGTTGGAAGTTGGGAACTTAATGGTGATGGTTACCTTATAGAACATATTAAACAAAAGTATGAGTCTACGAAAAGGAAATCGAAATACCAAATCGCCATTGTTATGTATGTATTGTAAAATTTGTAAAATGTCGATGAATGTTGAAAAACCGCATTATTGACAGTTTGGAAGTTGGGAACAAAAATAATTAAGATAATGTATTCCCACTATCCAACCTGGCAGAGGTTGGTTCCGACCTAGGTTGGAAGAAGTAAATAAGTCGTCCTAGTGACACCATTCTGTCGCCTGTTTAGAATGCAGAAGTCTTTTGTGGTATACGCTTCTATAACTTGATGATTCCAAAAGAGTTGGTAGATTTACCATAAACGGTGTGTAAAGAAACATTTAATAAGAGGCTATTACATAGTGAAATCCGTGACAAAGCACCGTGCTGTAAAGCTTATGTAAGAGTTGATAAAAAAAAATAAAAATAAATAACGTTTGATAAAAAGATTACTTTAAAAGTCTCACTTATTATGGTACAGCACAGTGGTGTAGGCCTCCGTGCTGAACTCCGGACAAGAGCTCCGGCCGAATATGGCCGGCAGCGCGGCCGATTGCTCCTCACCGGACATCAGTTGCACTCTCACCTAAACAGACAGTGCTTTATTATTATTTATCTACTCCAGTGTCGAAAAGTTCCAATTTCGAATTTGACAGCTGAATCGAAATGAGCCCTCTTTCGGTTTTGCTTCTCACTTCGATGCAGCTCGTTGTATGGGAGCTGCATCAAAATTACCTACCTTTATAAAATACCTAAAGCTAAGAGTGTTTGAGTTCTGGCACTTTTGTATCGTTCATATAAATGTACCTATTAAAATTGGTACCAAACCCACTCTATGATTGGTACTGCCACTCATTGATACATTTTAAAATTCATTTTTTTTTTTTAATTTTTTTTTTATTCGATGACAAGATAGCTCTTGACTGCGATCTCACCTGATGGTAAGAACCAAACCAAAAAAAAAATAATTTTAAAATGTACATATGCACCCAAGGCCATAATAAAAAAATATATTGATTGATTTGAATTTTTTTTAATTATTAATTGTAAAGGAAAGTAAAAAATTATAAAGACGTAATTTTATTAGTCAAGCTTAGTATCAAAAATGACTCTCATTACGATGCAGTTGCATAAATAGCTATTATCTCGGAAAAACGAAGGTTTTTTCTCGGAGGAACGAAGGCGAACAAAAGGTGTAAAAAATGTTGACGTTTTCGATTGGACATTCTGAGTTTTAGTAGTTTTGAAAATCTGCCAAAATACGAAACTTACGCAGGGATAAGACTTATTCTACGTTGCTGAAACCTTAATAGTAAGAAATATTACCGTGATGTTCCTAGCGGACGCCGTGCGGGACGCGTACGCCGCCAGGTTGAGCTCGCGCACGTTCAGGAACAGCAGGTTGCGGTACTGCACGTGCGGCAGCGCGGGCGCCGCCAGCGGGAACGGCAGGATCTCCTTGCACGGACGCACGTTCTCCTCTACAACAACACATAATATTGCTAGCAATAGAATAAACTTTTTTTACATTTTTTTTTTTTTAAGAACATTAGCCAAGCTGAAGTTGACTAATATCCTCCTCTCCCCCCTCCAAATAAGCGGAAAGCTTGTGCTAGGAGTGGGTACGACAATAGTGCAACGGGTGGGGTTCGAACCTGCGACCTTTTAGTTTTCAGTCCGCACCTTTAACCGTTGGGCTATTGAGGCTTAAGTTATATAGTTAATTGGTTTTGAATCGTCAAGTAAATCTACAACTTCATAGTGTCTCATGAATTGCTGGAGCGAATTATATCCACACTATTTTATTGCGCGTGCGTGCGTGTATGTGTGTGTGTGTTGCACCGTTCTATGCTATGTTTGATGAAAATCGGTCCAAGATGGCCGCCGCCACGGATTACATATTTTTTGACAACTCCCTCAACTTGACTAGTAAAACACTATGAAAAATCCAAGATGGCCGCCACTACAAAATGGCGAATTACATACTTTTTTTTAATTTCACATGTCGGGGGTGTTTTAAATTTTCAATTTACACTTGTTTATATACAGAATTGTCGAAAAGTATAGTCACAAGAAATGAACCTCTTTCAAAAATTAATAGACTCTACATTGCTACTTACAACGTACGCAGTCTTTCTTCATATGAACGCCTAATAGAGCTAGATACAGCTATTAAAAATATAAAATACGACGTAATAGGACTATCTGAAGTTAAACGTCTAGGAAACGCAATAGAAGAATACGAAAATTTTGTATTATACTATATAGGTAACACACCTGGCCTACACGGAGTCGGCTTTATCGTGAAGAGATACTTAAAAGAATACATAAGTAGTTTTAACGGATTATCCGAAAGAGTGGCTATCTTAAACCTCTCCATTAAAACATTTGCATTAACAATTATTCAGGTATATGCACCAACAGAAACAGCGTCCCTTGAAGACATTAGTAAGTTTTATGAGACTGTAAACTTAGCTCTTTCTATGTCAACAAAGAATGTTATAGTGATGGGAGACTTTAACGCCAAAATTGGCAAGGCCAAACCTAGCGAAAGCTTGATATTGAATAAATATGGGTACGGTTCCAGAAATAATCGAGGGCAAATATTAATAGACTTTGCTTATGAAAACAACTTACCTATAATGAACACTTTTTTCAAGAAAAAAGAAAGGCGGAGATGGACCTGGAGATCCCCAGACGGCTCTACAAAAAACGAAATTGACTTCATTTTGTCAAACCTTAAAAAAAGCATTTGCAATATTGAAATAATTGACCCGTTATTTTCTTCAGACCATAGACTAGTCAGAGCAACTATAAAGTTACAAATACCCAGGAAATCACGAGGAAGTTTTAAAAGTTTGCCAAAAAGCTCCCTCTGCCAACAGGAGGAAGTAACTAGATATGTAGAGCATTTAAGTACCTCCAGTAGCAAGCTAATGGAATGTCAAGAACAAGAAATTCAAGAGTATTATGATAATATAATTTGTGTTATAAACTCGAGCCTGAGAAAGGCACATATACCATCTAATCAACGTAAGAACAAAATTATACAAGACCGTACGATGAATTTACTCAAAAGAAAACATAAACTTCAAAAGACCAGGCCAAAAACGAGATCCATGAAGAATGAACTAAGCGCTCTATATAAACTTACTAGTAAATATTTGAAAATGGACTACAAAGAGTATCGACATAAAACCATTGAAAAACACCTGAGAAGTACCGGTAGTATGAAAAAGGCATATAAAGAACTTAATACTCACAAAAACTGGATAGCTAGTTTAAAGAACTCTACCACGGTGACACATGATCGAAAAGACATTCTAAAAATAGCAACAGCTTTTTACAAAGACTTATATAGCGAAAGGGATTCAAGCGACGCGAAGGAAGTAAGCAATAAAGACCTCGATATAGAGCCAAGTAGTACGACCTGCACTCCTTTCGACGTACCCGAAGTACTGAACTCAATTAAACGGTTAAAAAACGACAAAAGCCCGGGTCCTGATAAAATATCAAACGAAGCAATAAAGTTGGCTGGCCTCTGGTTGGCAGGCCCTCTTACAAAACTATTTAACCTTATCCTAGAGAAGGGCGTTACTCCAAGTCAATGGACTGAATCCACGATCATACTACTATATAAAAAAGGAAATCCCAACAACATAGCCAATTACCGTCCAATTAGCTTACTATCATGTCTCTATAAGCTCTTTGCCTCTTTAATAGAGAACCGAATAAAAGGAAAAATAGAGTCCACTCAGCCCATTGAACAAGCAGGCTTTAGAACTGGTTTCTCTACAATAGACAACATTCATGCTGTTGAACTATTAATAGAAAAATTTCAAGAGTACCGGAAGCCTCTTTATATCGCATTTATTGATTACCAAAAGGCTTTTGACAGTTTGAAACACCAAGCGATATGGGAGTCACTACAGGCCCTAAATGTAGAGCAAAAAATTATAAAAATATTAAAATACCTCTACGAGAACAGTACCAGTAAGATACGCCTAGAATCATCGGGCCCACCAATCCCTATCAATCGTGGAGTTAAGCAAGGAGACCCGCTATCTCCAAAAATTTTTATAGCAGTACTGGAGTCTGTGCTTAGCACATTAAAGTGGGATAAACTGGGTATATATATTCAAGGGAAATATTTCAACCACTTGAGATTCGCCGATGATATTGCCGTCTTCTCGGAGAGCAGTACTCAAATGCAATACATGTTGGACACCTTGAGTAAGACGAGCAGGAAGGCAGGACTGGAAATAAATTTCAATAAATCAAAATTAATGACAAATAGCACGGAACATCCAATATTGATAGAAAACACAAATATAGAGTATGTCAAAAAATATATCTATTTAGGAAAACAAATCTCATTCGACAAAATCAATAATGAAGAAGAAATAGAAAGAAGGATTAAATTGGCTTGGAATAAATTTTGGAGTATGAAAGAAGTCCTACATAGCAAAATACCTATGAACCTCAAAACCAAAATCATGAATATATGCATACTACCTACTCTGACATATGGCTGCCAAACCTGGAAGTTCACGCACAAAGCAAAAGGCATGATAACATCTTGTCAAAGAGCTATGGAGCGAAGCATCACGAAAATCCGGAAAATACAAAAAATTCGACACTCTCTTATTAGACAACAGACCAAGCTAACCGATGCTCTAGCCCACGCACTAAGAGCCAAATGGAAATGGGCAGGCCATGTTGCTAGACTTTCAGACAACAGATGGACACTGATGCTAACGAGCTGGCCAGGTCCAAAAGGTTCACGGGGCAAAGGCAGACCTGTTTGTCGCTGGGAGAACGACATTCAAAACATAGCTGGACCCAACTGGATGCTGAAAGCAAGAAACAGACAACAATGGGTCTCTCTGGAGGAGGCCTTGACCTGAAAAGGGTTCTTCATGTATATTTTTATTTTTCTTTTAATTTTTTAATATTTTTTAGGATTTTTAATTACATTCAATATAGTTAATTTAATTTTTTAGGTTAAGAAATATTTTATGTAGATTTTTAATGTATGTACATGAAGAAATAAAAGGCTTTTTTATTTTTTATTTTTTATTTATATACAGAATATACATTTCTTAGAAATCTGTCTGGGAACAATACTAAAATATAGTATTATACTCAAATTGCATAATTTAATTTAAATACTTGCCACGACATACTGAGGCACTAGCTACGTGTATACATCCAATGGCTCAGTATGGGGCAGTCAGGCTTATCAAATACTAGCTTTACCCCGCGGCTTCGCTTACGTTAAGTTCGATTATTCCAACCCCTATTTTATCCCTTTAGGGGTTGAATTTTCAAAAATCTTTTCTTAGCGGACACCTACGTTATATTAGCTATCTACATCCAAAATTTCAGCCTGATCCATCCAGTGGTTTCAGCTGTGCGTTGATAGATCAGTCAGTCAGTCAGTCACTTTAGCCTTTTATATATTTAGATGTAAGGGATATAAATGTTACCAGTGAAAGGCGCAAGCTTAGCCAGCTCCGGGGTGAGCCCGTTCTTGATCTCATCAGGGCAAGGCGAAACCTCGATCTTGAGTGTTCCGGGGATGCACTTGAGCTTCTTGGGCGCTGAGCTCGGCCGCTTGATCTCAGCTAGGAACTTGTACAGGTCTTCATCTCGAAGCTTGTCCGTTTCCTGTAGGGTTAGTATAAGATTTAATTCGACATTAGGGTCAAAGTAAAATGAACCTTAACAATATGGATTTAAAGTCACAAATTCAATCAACCAATTTTAATTTGGAGCGTAATCGAATATATAAACGTATAAGAATGGTTACACAAAATTGAGCTTTAATTCAATCTAGCTAGGGTTCAATTTAATTTGACAATCGGATATGATCAATCTAATTAAACCTTATACTAACCTTACTGAATTGATAACAAGAAAACGTTTAAAAACTGTAACCCGACTGCGGAAAATTGAAAATATTGAATCTCAAAAATTTCTGGAAAATACTTTCAAGTTTAAGAAGTGTTCGCAATTTTATGAACTTTGAAATTGATACACTGTGTCCCAACATATTTTTGTTATATTTCATGATAATATGATGCGTGAATTTGAAAACTTAAAATTGAAATGGCAAAAAAAAGTAGATAACTTTTTTTTTTTTTTTTGCTGAAATAAAGATATTTTTTCGAAGTATTAGAGACTTCCGAACGTTATCCAAAACTTTTTCAAAATTTGTCATCGTGCCTATTGTAAGGCTTTAATACGGACTTGTTTAAAGAAGCTGGTGACAGTGATGACGATGGGCTTGAAGCTGTCGAGATGCGCGGCGAGGTCGTCCGCGTGCGGCGCGGCGGCGGCGCGGCGCTCGATGGAGCCCTTGCGCGTCAGCGAGCCGCCCACCTCGCCCGCGCGCCGCCGCAGCTGCTCCAGGCTGCTGGACGACGCCTTGCGATCTAGGGGACAGGATATCCTATTACAAAAACTGGGAAATAAATGGAATAGGCCAGTAGAACTTGCAAATCTATGTCTGTCTGTTACAAGTCTATGGAAAAAGCTCTAAAGTGTGTAGACGAAAAGCTCACATCTAGGACACATAGAGCCATATCTCAATAGGATACCATGACATCGTTGCTGTCGTTTTTTTTTCATATCTGTCGCGATCTTGGGAAAAGGGCAGCTTTCTGTGGCACAAACAGCCTTAACTGCTAGCGAGGTGCGCGCAGTTTCAGGGTATGTTTCGTGTATAGGCGTCGCGCAAGGGAGGTTTCGGTTTGTATTTGTAAGAGATCCCGGAGCCTTCCAATATGCGCCGAGAGTGGCCATTGAGGGGGTTTTAGTAGGTACAAATCCTACATAGCCCCCAGAATATTGGTTATCTTAGGAAGATTAGATAGGAAGAAAAAAAGGAGGACAGCGACGACGCCAGCAGTTTCCGTCGACGTATTTGCACCAAGCCGTCGCCAAGTGAGGTAGGGTTAGGTAGGTCGTAATACAATTTGACACGTTTTGGCTGGCGGCGCTGCCGGCGTCACTGCCATGGCATCCTAATGAGATAGGGCCCTTAATGTCACATAGTCTCCTTAGTTTATTTCAGGTTACGCGCTTTAATAAGGCTACTTTTTGCTTTAAAGTGGGCATAGTTAATAAAGTACGTATAAGTAAAAATCTGACCAAATCCGAACCAATCTCGACCCAACCTGATTAAATCCGGACCAATCTGACACAATTCGAAACAAATTTTTAGTCATCTCAAGCCTCACCCAGACTGTTGGTGTTGGAGGTGTTAGCGGGCAAGTCCTGCGGCTGCGCGTCGCGCTCCAGACTATTGGAGCCGCTGAGGATGTTCAAAAGCGACACAGCACTCCAGGCCAGCGGCATCCGGTACCGGCCCAGCCGGGAACATGCCGCTTGTGCTCCCGCACGAACTTTCTCTCGATTCTATGCACGTTAAAAAAAGGTATGTCTATTTGATTTCTTTTTACTTAAATATAGGCACACATATAGTTTTATTTCCAAATCATCCCACTGCTTATTTTTATTATGTGACTTTGAAGTTGTAGTGGCAATGATCAGGTCATAGCCCAAAGAACCAATAGATGTTAGGGTCCTAGAGTACTTGAACGGTGACCCCACATCGGAAACTCAAGTTTGGAAGACTAGTTGGATAGACCTCAAACCAGCAGCTGACAGCTCCTGGACACAGATAGCAATAGATCGTTCCTGTGGCGAGTCTTTTGAAAGATCTATGTCCAGCAATAGATATCGATTGGTTAAAACTACGATGAAACTTTCAGAACTTCAAACTTTCTGTGACTGTAGGGAATAAATGAAAAGCCGCTATTAACTGTCAGTAATTATAAACAGCAGCAAGAAAAAACTAGCGCGAGCGGTGCGAGCGTTTATTTATTTTTGTATTTGGTGGTTTTACTTCACAATCTTGACAAAATTACTTGGGAGCAATTGGCTTTGCTTCAGCTGTCCACAAGATAGACAAACTACATATTGTAACATTTTTTGTTTTGAAAAGAGCAACTGCTGAGTTTCTTGCCGGATCGTCTCAGCAGAATCTGCCAAACCGGTGGTAGATTCTCGACTTGTCATAAGAGCCACAAGTTGGCCTACATGGAATAAATAATTTTGAGTTTGAGTTTTGACAATCAGCGGAAAACACAGGGTATTAGACCCTGCTATAGAGTGAAACATACACAAACCTTATCATCCTTAATATAAGGCTCCACGCACTCATTGACGTCACCTTGCAGGACCTTCTCGACCCTGACAACCAGGAACACGTCAGGGGAAGGGTTCAGGATGTCGAAAACGGCACTGCGACTCAATGTCGACAGGTCGGCGTGGGGGATGTGTGTCGACAGCATCTGGCGAGTGCACTCGGAGTTCAGGTTGAAGTAGAAGTTTTCCGACAGCTTCTTCTTTTCCTTGGCGTCATAGAGGGCCATTGAGGCGAAGAGTGGTTCAACGTCTAGCTCTAATCTGTAAGAGATGTTGAAATATTAAACCCTAAAATGCTTTAACGAGTAACCAAATACTAAAAGTTATCGTGATATAGCATTGTTTCTCCTCTATCACTGAAAAAATAACCTTTTTTTTGGCAAAAATAATTTAGTGGTTCAGAGACAAGAAAACTGCGCTTGCTTCGCTCGCGCATTTTATCCTATTAATATTATAAATTAGTTTGGATGGATGTATGAATGTTTGTTACTCAATCACGTTGCAACGACTAAACCGATTTGGCAGTTAACACAAAGTTAGATAATAATAGATTGGAATAGCACATAGCCTTTTTATCCCGGAAAATAAGAGAGTTCCCGCGGGACTCCAAAAAAACCTCAATCCACGCGTACGAAGTAGCAGGTATCAGCTAGTATTTATATAATTGTTTTCTCTTTGATTTCGAATTACTAAATTGTAAAGAAAGGAAAAGTTATAAGAATGCTAGGAGTATCTTTATCAATTTCTTTTGGGTTTAATTTAAAACTGCCATCCTCCTTCCAAGTTAACTCACTACCATCTTAGACCGCGACTAATATCCTCGAATCCCCTCCAAACAAGTGGAAAGCTTGTGTTAGGAGTAGGTACGACAATAGTGCAACGGGTGGGATTCGAACCTGGAACCTTACAGTTTACAGTCCGCATCTTTAACCGTTGGCTATTGAGGCTTTCGAAATGGGTTCAAGACTTACTTGAGCTGATGACATTGTACCAGGATCCTATGCCCCATCAGTTCACACGGCATTTCCGCCGCCAAGCGCCTCTCCACTGCCTCTTCCTCATCCAAGTACGGCGCATACAGCCCTAGGAGATCTGCCTGACGATTTTCCAGCCTGCAAAAAATTTGACAATTTGACCACTGTAGCATACCGAGGGTAGTCTGTGAATATTGGAGGAAACATGTTATAAATACAGGCGCCATTGAGTCATTAGTCAGTCGTGCTTGGACCACGGGTCGGACAGCACGTCGGGTGTGTAACAAACATTACGTGTACCTGGAGTGTGCATTGGTATATACGGACTATATACTTGACTACTATATACTTGACTGTTTGAGTATACTACAACCACCATTTGACTTGACATTGGGTAACAAAAAGTTGGTAAGGGATAGTATTCATTTCGGAGCACTAGGGTGTTAGGCTGTGGTAGGTTGATCAAGAAAATCAAGGACTATATACACATTGAGGGCTCAAAAAGGATCACTTCTTTTTTATAGCTTTACTGGCAAAGGAACCGAACCGATGTTAGTTTCTACGTGTCATAAGAGAAACAGGTTGGCCTACATGAAATAAATAATTTTGCATTTGAATATACGTTAAGCTATCAAATTGAAGCGTTTCTTTACTTTACATTTTTTTTTCTTCTCCTCCAAGCAACCCATGCTTTTTAGCAATAAGGTTGCCTATTGCACTCTAGTTTTAATGTTAATTTTTTTTCTGATGTGTTATTTCCTTATTTGGTTTCGTTTCATCCCTGTATAAGGGTTTTAAATAGGATATTATAGAAAGGTTTAAAAAACCTTATCATAGATGATAATAAATATTTTTTTCTGTAACTAATCTAGCAACTGGATTTTGTCGTCTACACGTGACACAATTCAATACTGTGACGGCAGTCTGCTTTTTATTGACATGACAGACAAAAAGTGTTGGATAAATAAAAACATGACAAAGACCATGACTGGATGGGAAACAACAATAGAACAATGCAATCAGGCAGAAACTTGTGATCTTACGCGGAAATATCACTTGCTCCAATTAAACAGTAATCTTTTCTGGAAAAAAGAAATGCTATTTAAGAAAAATAAAAAACATTTCAACACATAGTACGTTGATCGAAATGAATTCATTGACTATGGCTATTGTTTTTAAACAGTACAGAAATAGCATAATCGTCACAGATAATGAAAAAAGAAAAGAAAAAAAAAAAGAAAAAAAAGAAAAAAAAAAGATGGCCTAATAAAGATAGACAGGTTAAGACTTTAAGACTTCAGAGTTATTTATCAGTTTTAAGCAATTAAATATCACTTGTTTTAATGGCGAAAGAAAGTGAGGGAACCTGCATGCCTCATGAGTTCTCCAAAGTTCTCAAAGGTGCCAGTATGGTCTGTGGCTTCAAGCCTTCATTCGAGAGATCTTCTTCATCTTCATTTCCTGGGAATTTTCTCCGCAAGTGGGCGTTAATCGGCCGTTTTGCGTAAACACTAATTATATTAATTCGAGAGACTTATGCCCAGCAGTTAGTCAGCTAAGGCTCAAGATGAATGAAGGATGAAAGGAGAATAACACTACTACACATCGTTCGAAGAGCTGACGGTCTTTGGGGTCCCAAGGTGCTGGGGTGACGACCACGCACCAGGAATAACAGTGCTGGCAGACCCCCAACTAGATGGTCCAACAACATCAAATGAATCGCAGGGAGCCGCTGGATACAGGCGCTGCAAGACCAAGGCATGTGGAAGTCCATATAGCCTCAAAAGCTCAATGGTTAAAGGTGTGGCCTGAAATCTGAAAGGTTGCAGGTTCAAATCCCACCCATTGCACTATTGTCGTATCCACTCCTAGTACAAGCTTGCCGCTTATTTGGAGGGGATAGGAGGATATTAGTCAACTACAGCTTGGCTAATATTCTTTATTAAAAAAAAAGTCCATGCAAGAGACCTTCCTTTAATAATGAACGTCTATTGATTGAAAAAGAATTTTTTACCTTTTAGCTTCATTAATGGCGTCGACCTGGTCCGGAGGTTTCTTCTCGAAAACATCAGGGAGCAGAGGATCCGAGGAGGAGCTGCGGAGGTCCAGGCTGGCCCACGAGCCTCGAGGAGTGAGGGTCTCGTTGCACGACGAGGAAGACGATATCGACGCCACGGACTGACGACCGCTCGATGGTTGAGATTCACTGAACTGAATGCAAGAATTGGAAAAAATTATCACGTTTCTTCTTTCAAGACCTTATGCCAAATAATCTAAATATATAAAAGGCAAAGGTGACTGACTGACTGACTGACTGACTGATCTATCAACGCACAGCTCTAACCACTGGACCGATCGAGCTGAAATTTGGCATACAGGTAGCTGTTAGGACGTAGAGATCCGCTAAGAAAGGATTTTGGAAAATTTCAACCACAAGAGGGTTAAATAGGGGGTTAAAAAATCGAACCTAACGTGAGCGGAGCCGCGGGTTAAAGCTAGTCTTTACTAATATTATAAATGCGAAAGTGTGTTTGTTTGTTGGTTTGTCCTTCAATAACGCTGCAACGGAGCTACGGATCGACACGATTTTTTGCATGAGTATAGTTGAGGACCTGGCAAGTGACATAGGCTATTTTTGTCCCGGGCAATAAGAGAGTTCCCGTGGGAATAAAAAGTCACTAGACAATACAGCATTGTAAAGTCGATATCTCCTGAGGATGCTCCGGTGTCGGGGCGAAACGTGCGTCGAGAGTAATATAAAAGTTTTGTGTGGTGGTGCATGTGAGTGGTGGTGGCATTGCTTGCTTGGGGACTTGGCTTTTTTGCTTGATCGTGAAGGTAAGCGGTGCTTAGCTTTTAACTGCAAACAACCAAACAAACAACAACAGTATCTGTAGTATGGTCAAACAGTCCATACTACAGATTTTGTCTGTTGGCGGATTATATCAAAATAACTCTAACCTTTTCTTACTAATCATGAACTTCCGCAAAGTAACGCCTGATTCTATCCAATATGTTGTTTATAATGTCAAAGCACAGCCCCAAGAGAATATAAACCATTTTGGCACACCTTTGAAGTCTGCCAATCCAGAGTGGTGGATTATAGCTTCTCATGAGTGGAGACATTTACCGGTGGGTTGACGCTTGCCGTCGTTACTTCTTCGCGAAAACCATTTGACGCAGAAATAAATTCAAATAAAGAATTCCATACATTTTCTTTGTCAAGTGTGGTAAAAGCGATAAGAGGTTTGCTTTTATGTTTGTATTGTATTAAGTTTAAGTATTAACTAATTATTATTATTTATTATTAATAGACTTATGGAAGAGCAGAGTTTTCTAAAGCAGGTACTTCATAAAAGAAGACTCCGGCCACAGTTTTGTTTGTATCTTTTTATGAAATTAAATAAATAAATAAATGCTAACAGTCACCTGTGCTTGAGATGCCAGCTCCTCCATAGACGTGGAATGTTCGGCGTCAATCTCATAGTGTTGCAGCGGCGCGGCGAGCAGCTTGTCGAGCCGCTCGGCGAGCCGCTCGCGGCCGTACGCCGAGCCGGAGTGTGCTCGGTACTTGTACTCCACCACTGTGTAGTCCGACGTGTAGCAGCTGATGCAGTCGCGGACGAACATTGGCGCTTTCATTCTGGCAGTGTCATTAACCACATTTAGCAGAATCAATAAGCTAAAGTGAACCATAGTGGAAGAACTGTCATTGTAAACCCAGGCCAGCAGTTGCATAATGGGAAGAATTCCTTAGTGGAGTAACCTTCTCTCAACCCACGACGCCTACATCAAATCTACTCATAGTCACAGATGGACTGATTGTAGATGGCTGAAAAATAGCAAAACAAAAAAAAGAAGAAAATATGAGTGACTGGCAGTAGCTGGATACAGGCGACGCAAGATCGTGTTCTATGGAAGGGTAAGCAATGGTAAGCGCAGTGTTGGCAGACCACCCACTAGAAGGACCAACAACAATAAACCAGTTGCAGGGAGGCCTATGATACCTATGGTAAGCGATAACTCTAAATCAATTGACATACATACTAATTAATAAATAAATAAAATGAAGAAGAAGAAGAAGAAGAAGAAGAAGAATAAATAAAATAAAAATAAATAAATGTGGAAGCTCCATCAAGTCTTACAGGTCTTCTTGTGGCAGCACGTGCGTGCGGGTGCGGATGCGGCGCGGCACGGTCAGCAGCTCGATGTCGCTGGCGGGGTACGCGAGCGGGTCCCGCTCCCCCATCAGCCGGTCGCATACCTCCTCGTAGTCTGGCGGCTCGATCATATCGGAGAGAGATATCTAAAAGAAGTATGCAATGTGTATAAGTATATCATAAACAGCTTGCAATGCAACCAACATTATTAATTCACTCTTAATTTTTAAATCTTAATTCACATACAAGTAGCTGTGGGCATTAGCTAGGTAAAATTAGTATCATTTTCTGTGGCAAGTATTTTTTTTTTCAGGGTTCAGATTTCAGAATCTACATCAAAACATCTACATTAACTGTAGTTTCTGACATTTACATAAGCAACCATTTTTTTATTTGTAAGTTTCAACAGTCAAGACACAAAACATTACTCATCAACAAACAGGTTTCCAAGAATTACCTCTCTAAAAGCACCTATGGCAATACAACATGCATACTTACAATGTTTATCATGCATTCTTTTTACAATAGCATGAGGAAAACCAACATACATAACTGTTCTATACAATAGAGACAAGTGAAGTGAATCATGTAATATTCATGCAAACAGTCAGACTGAGATCTATAGATAGTTATTATAAAATATATGGACTAGCACTTGCTTGTGATCACACCTGATGGTAAGTGAAGACAGCATAAAAAGGAGTGTGCTTGCCTAGGAAAGGCCTATTCACTCTTGATTTGAAGCTTGTGCTAGTGCTTGGCTCGGACTTGAGTTAAAACGAGACAAATATATTTCGACTTAAATCTGTTTCGCTTTAACTCTGTATTGGGTGTGAGCAGAGTGAGAGGGCAATGTATAGAGGTCAGTCTTATCCAACACCACTTACTGAAGATGAGCACCCAGATAGGCTCCCGACCTTCGACTGGCTAGCATACACTTTACGAGCGTCCCCCGCATTCCTATAAATAGTTAAAAATCAATCTTCCAGCTTTATTAATACGTCCACCCATCGATCATGCATGGTTAAACATAATGTTAGTCCTAAGGATTATGGAATCATTTACCCGGAACAGTTGAGGTATTTTCGTCCAAGTGTCATCTAAAATTAGATGAAACGATCTCTGCTTATTGTTAGAAATAAGAAATTCTAACTTTTTACACAGTTCTATTTAGAAAAACGGTCGATTTGTTTAGAAAATATAATTAGAAAAAACAACAAACATTAACGAATGTTTGACATTGACATTTGACACATGTTTGACAAATCTTTGACAACTTAATTTCACGACATTTGACATTTACAATTGTTTCACGGTCTGTGGTCACGGACAATCGTTTTTTATATATAACGTTATTTATTTCGTTATTTTGTAACGTTAACGAAATAAATAATAGGTATTGTTAAAATGATGGCCAGCAATTATGAGGTAAGTATGTACGCTACGTTGCAGCGCTCTTGCCTCTTGCTGCTTAAGTTTATAGGTAGGTACGTCGCAGGAAACCCAGGAAACCAATGGAAACACACACGATTAGAGATAAACCATCGATGTATAATAATATTCATTCGCTGAGATAAACATATTTTCATAATCACAAGGCATGACAACAGTTGTAAAGTTGTATTATCTATTTATATGTAGTGGTTAAGTATACTTTACTTATTTTTTTACTGATTATTTATAGTTAATTAAACTTCTTCGATTTTACATTTCCTGAAAATGTAAGTCTTGTAAGTATATTCAATCGTTATCATCCTAATGCCAAGTCTCAATAGCCCAATGGTTAAAGGTGCGGACTCAAAACTGAAAGGTTGTAGGCTCGAATTCCACTCGTATATTGTCGTATCTACTCCTAGCACAAGTTTTCCGCTTATTTCGAGGGGATAGGAGGACATTAATCAACTTCAGCTTCACTAATATTCTTTAAAAAAAATGCAATAACGTCTGTAAATAACCAATTAGCGCTTATAGATTGTCCAATTCTTTATTTTCTTTTTGGCAGATCACGCCTATAAATTACCGTTTTTTTGTTTTCGGAATAATGTACTAAAATAATGTCGTACTTTATTGACGTTTAGTGAAGTGCCCTGTGCATAACAAACAACCACAGACTAAAACACAGTTCTTGAAAGACGATAAATCATTCACAATTATGATAAAAATAATTTGACTTCGTGTAAGTATTGTTTCTGTAAATTTAATAAAAAAAAGGAAATAAAAATAGTAACTATGACTCCAATATTGAATATTTGCAAGGAATTAAGTTGAAATTTTGGAATTTAAGTTCAAACCAAGAGTAAAGAAATTTTTCTTTACTTTTATTTTTTTTTTGACGGCTGCCTTAAAATGTAACTATGCACGCGTTAGTGAAATGAGTTAACTTCAAAACGCGTGGTTAATAACGTCTAAACCAAGTTTAAATCAAGAGTTATGAGCAAATATACTTGGAAAATCACATACCTACCTACTTATTTATTTAACAAACTAGCTACGTAATTGGGTATACAAATGAAACAAGTAAAATTATTAAATACTAGCGGCTCGTCCTGGCTTCGCACGGCTGGACATTTATTTTTTAAACATTTTGGCATAAACGTACAGTAAATGCAGGACAAGTGACATCAACGCGTAATTTTTAAAAACATTTCACTGAGCAATTTTATTAAACTCGTAATATGTTTCGAATGGAATGTCCGATTTTAATAAACTAAAAAGTAATTTACAGGTATTTAAACTGCCTTGCTTGAGAAATCATTTATTTAGGTAAGGATTAAGGCAAAGGTATAAATAACTTGATCTGATTTATATACACTATACAATTTAAATTAATATCGGAGTTATCAGAAAATAAATATTTCCGCGTGATAAAATAATAAAATGGTGCCAGCCGGTGCGGCGGGGCAAGGTGGCAGGTATCGGCGCGGAAGATTCCTGTGGTTCCTGTGGTGATCTTATTAACAATCGTTTCCTATAAGAAGCTCTGTGCGATCAGCCCCGTAAAAACAAATATTTAATATTTCAACCCAGACGAAGTCGGGGCAGGTCGCTAGTTAAACATATTTTGAAAGAAAACCTTAATTATTATTATTATCGATAAAGAACCCAAATCAACTTATATATATTATATTTTCTGTTTGTCTGTTACCGCAAACATATGTCAAATTAATTTATCTAAGTGATTAAAAATATATAATAAAATATAAGTACCTACGTTAAATCAAAATTAAAAAATATTTCATTAAATCGATTGAAAGTTCTTCTTAAATAATATCGATTATTACTTCAAATCGAATCGGTAACGTGTGAAGGCGTCACTAAAGTCAAAATTTCTTGATCTGCCAAAAAGAAAATAAAGAATTGGACAATCTATAACAACGACATCGCTAGTATTTAATTTCTTTCCTGTATTGCAAAAAAATTATGTTCAGTCTCGTGCTGGCGAAGCCTCTACCATGGGACATCGGCTGCCAATCCAATTATACCGAACGTGACAATAATTACCCAAGCGAATACCACCCGTATGTCAATATTAATAAGAGCTACAAAGATTAAGTTTGAAACATTCAAATGTAGAAACGGATTATCGCAATACGCAGGCTTGTTCCGTGATTCGCTAAGTAGCCAGCATAACGCACGGATGGCCATACGTGGATTACACGTGATTAGTTACTTCAGCAGCCGATAGGTGACCGTCAAATGTTTTAATCCACTTTCCGTTGATCCGATTCGTTAATTTGAATCGATTTAATTTTTTTCCTTCTCTTTCGAACGATTGAAATATTATTCTCAAACTCTCTGTTCGTTCTGAAATTAAATTAGAAAAGATAAATGTAGAAGACCTAAATCAGTTCACAAATCTCAATCCGCATCTTTTAAAACATCTAGACTGAGCATATTTGAAAAATAAAACGACCAAGTGCGAATTGGACTCGCACGCCTAGGGTTCCGTACTAATTGTTAAGGTCGTGCAAAAAACGCCGAAAATATTCACATTAATTCTTGTATGAAGGCTTTTATTTACTTACTAATTTTTTCTCGCGACCTCGCTCACGTTAAGTTCGATTTTTGAACCTCCATTTTATTCCTTATTTTAAATATTTAAATATTTGCATGCCGATTATTAGGCAAAACATTGTTCTAATTTATAACGAAATGTAACACCTGTATCTCACATGTTTTATGCAAATAAATTGAATTGAATTGAATTGAATCCTTTAGGGGTTGAATTTTCAAAAAGCCTTTCTTAGCGGATGCCTACGTCATAATAGCTACCTATAGAGGTAGCAATGACCTATTTGTCATAACAGGTACTTATAGAGCCTTTCAGCTCGATCGGTCCAGCTGTGCGTTGACAGATCAGTTAGTCAGTCAGTCAGTCACCTTTGCCTTTTATATATTTTTTATTTATTTATTGTTAGTTGTTATAGCGGCAACAAAAACGCACATTTTTTTAACATTACGGTCCATGAGATCCAACCCGCTGACAGGCGGACGGACGGACGGACAGCGGCCGCTTATTAACAGGGTCCCGTTGGTTACTTTTCGGGTGCGGAACCCTAAAAAAGGAACAAATACTTCAAATGCCTAATGAAAGTCTAATACGTAACACAAGGTACCTTTCAAAAATAGGTAAGCCTTGCAAAGTGTAAATTAAAGTCAAATACCAATAACATGCCAGCGTGAAGAACTGGCTGGTGCTAACTGAATTAAAGTCACCCCAGCCCCACCCAGCCCGGTCACCTAGGCTAGACACCCCTGAGATAGCACCCTTAGTATCATTCGCACATCGGCTGAATACACCCGTCTGTAACGCGAAGTAAAAATCAGCCGATTTTCACTTGAATGAAAAATTATTTGTCGATTTTTTTTAACTTATTCAAATCGATAAAAAATTCGGCATTTAGTTGAAATGCGATGATTTGTTAAACCGTACAAGTTTTTAATAAAGTATTTCCTTTTTGTGGATGACTTTAATTAATTTTTTAAGGAGCATAGGTATTTTGACAGAAATATTTGACAGTAAAGTTAAATGGACCGTGTTTAGTTTTGTGATTTCATCAAAGTTAAGACGTGCCTAATGCATTATATCCGTATAATTTAATCGCGTGGGGACATTGAAATTCAAGAGAGTTTTCAGTGCAACAAGTGAGACCGACGCACAACATGATTTTGTATGATGTAAGTATTACTTACCCCTAAAAATAAAGAAAAAAAAGAAAAAGTAGAAAGCAAATTGCTAAGGGTAATTAACTGAGACTGGACATTTTATTAGAAAAATATTTTCAGAAGTCCATGGAATTATTGGTACTATGGATATTTCTTTAAAGTTTTTATAAAATACCAAAGAAGCTTAGGCCCACGAATTCGTCAGGAACGAAGAATGCGACCACGCTTTCGCAGTTATATTATTATTAGAAGTTTATAATAATAAGATAAAACTATTAAAATCCTTTTTTATATCACACTGATAAAATTAATTGTATGTAAATCCATAATACATAATTATGTAATTTTTTTTAATGAGCATGCTTGTGTAATGTATGTAATGCATGCAATGATCTTCTATACACAAGGTCATTGAATGCAAGTAATTATACTTTCGTAGCGCCCTAGTATTTATTCTTTCGTAGCTCTGCTACCATGAGCTCGAATTTTCGTAGCAGTTATTTTCAGGATATTTTTAATGCAAGTTCTAAATTGTTTACGCCATTTATATTGTATACTGCGATCAGCAATTTAGTACTTGTTGATATTGCTATAATATAATGGCTATAAAAAGGGAAAATGGGAGACCGAATTTGAAGGCATTAACCTCGAATTCGTTCTCCCATTCAGTTACATCAGTATCATTATCAGATCAGTCTGATCTGATAATGATACTCTAGAATGAGAAGGTTTTAGGGTCCAATATAGTGCACCACGTTGGCCAAGCGCGTATCGACAGACTTCAGGCACCCTTGAGATCGTTATGTATATTGTACAACTCTCAGGCATGCAGGTTTTTTCAAGATGTCTTCCTTCACTTCTTTTTTTTTAATCCGAAATACTGGATAGCACTGATGAGGTCTAGGTTGGAACGCGCTTGCCTAGAAGATGCCTTAAAGGTACTCAAATTATAGTTTGCAGGAAACACGGATGCTCGAAGAGTGTTCCACACCTTAGCGGTTCTTATTAGAAACGTTGAATTGAAGCGTTTCGTTCGAGTATAACAATATAGAGCCCACTATTGTAATCTGTATTGTACACAGTATACTTATTCCTCAAGTCCTCGTAAGGCTTCAGCAGCTACGTGATTCTATCAAGGCTACACAAAGGCCAAGTTCAAGGGATTTACCTAATTGTAAACATGTCACTGCATGCCCAGTATTTTTCATAGGTAGATATACTTCTTAGGTAGGTACTTTTCTATTTTTTTTTTATTTTTTTATTTAGTACCAGTAACAAAAAATAAATATAGACATCTGAAGAACGTGACAAGGGCAATAACTTATCTCTAAGGATTCTCTATTTTAGTCTTTAGTACTTTGAAAAATAAAATTCTTCTCAAAGAACAAAGTTTTAAACTGCCACGCATCGCCACTAATTGATTTATTGTTTTTTGTTTGTTACACTTAAGTAAATAATAATTACCGAATTAAATTATTATAGGTATATTTATACTTAGCCTCAATAGCCCAACGGTTAAAGATGCGGACTGAAAACTGAAACGGCGCAGGTTCGGTCCCCACCCGTTGAATTATTTTTGTACCCACTCCTAACATAAGCTTTCCGCTTATTTGGAGGGGAGAGGATATCAAGCTCAGCTTGGTTGATTTTTTTTTAAATAAAAACAAAAAAAATTGTCTGCTGGGAACCTTCGTGAAAGACGTGCCGTCAAGCGATTCCCGGTGAGGTAGCGCGTAGAAACCAATTAGCAATATGGGTTTAATTTATACTGCCATACCCCTTCCAAGTTAGCCCGCTACCATGTTAGACTGCAATCGTCACTTACCATCAAGTGACATCGCAGTTCCAGGGCTAACTTGTTATCGAGTGAAATGTTTCAAGAGAAAACCTGCATTAGAGAAGATACGATTTTTCAGCTCTAAATCCTTTGAAACTTTTTCTTGTGAGATAACAGACACCTAGCTATTATGACGTAAGCATCAGCTAAGAAATTTGACCCCTAAGGGGGTAAAATAGGGGGTTGAAAAATCGAACTTAACATGAGTGAAGGCGTGGACAAAAAGTACTTTTTGTATACATTTCTTCAAAATTGATTCAGTGGTTGAGTCATGAAAAGATAACAAACGGATAGGAAGATAAAATTATATACTTTATAATATTAGTATAGATTTATTTCAACACTAGCTGTGCCCGCGACTTCGTTCGCGTGGAATAGTGACTTTTCGGGCAGCATATTTTGAATTACATATACCGTCGACGCCTAGGCGTGAGGCGTGTAGTACGTACTCTGTACGTTAAAAATGTTCGCCGTGATTCTTTAAATTTACATAACTTTTTTATTTATGAACCGATTGACATGAAATAAACACTAAATGTTAAGTGAAGCTTACTACAATATATTAGTGAAACCCGTATCTAAATCGAATAAGCCGTTTCTGATATTAGCGTGCACAAACACACAGACAAACAGACAAAAAAAAATTAATTACAATTTCGGGTTCGGCATCGATATAATAACAACCGCTGCTACTTTTTTTTTATATATTTCCATTGTACAGACACCACTTTTCTACAATTTTATTATGTGTATAGATCACGGTAAGTATTCTGCATTCCCACCCGTCTAGCCATAAAAATAGACAGCGAGCTGAGAGTTGATCCCCGATGAATTCGGTGACGTCAGCTCTTGACGTGCCGCCATTATGCAAGCATACCATGGAACTGCTATTAGTGCTTTTGTACGGGAATGTTATCACCCCTCTCTAGACCGCCCTCGACGAAGTGCTTAAGTCACGAGCGACTCGCCTTTTGCGTTTCCGCTTAAGTCTATGTTTATTACTTGGATATTATATCTAGGTATGTTATAGAATACTTTTGGGCTACAAGCACACAGTATATCGTCTGGGAGTCGGTTACGTTACTACTAAAGATATATATAGTACACTAACAATTTATATAAAAAATTTGATTATTTGAGTTGACAGTAACTATACGGAAACTGCTATCCTTAGGTACGCGAGAGCAACTTGCAAATGCAATAAAAGTCCATGCAAACGACTAATTATACTACAGTGAAATGAATAATTAAATTAACCTTTCTGAAAATTTATGTTATTACAAGGCTGACAAGAACAAAAAATGAGTGACAGTAATTCAAGTGAACGTAGTGGTTTTCAGGTTCTAGCAAATTAAATTTTAATAGGTAAGTTTAATAAGGAAAAACTCGCGGTGGAGACCACTCCACCACATGACTACATACGAGTAGATTGATGGTTTTTTGAGTAGATATCTTGGTAGATATGAATACAACATGAACATAATACAAGTTTCTCTTTATTCATGTATAACAAAGAATTCCCATGGGATTTTTAAAAACCTAACTCCACCCTGAAGAAATCGTGGGCAATAACTAGTTTTAACACATTTTTAAGACAGTCAAAAGTACTCTATCACGTGTATATGCCAAGAGGCATCTAATGGTGACCTTTTGAAACAACTTGACATTTATAATGAAGCATAAAACCAGTCAAGCGTTTACAACTTGGGCCACACACCCGAAATGAAGGGCAGACGGTGAATTAGGGAGATGATTCTCTATGATCAAGAGGTTAAGGTCGCAAATGCATTGCGTGGGCGGGATGAAGGTGTGAGGCTGTACGGAGCAGCGGCAGCGCGCGCAGCCTTAAGAGGTGTAGAGTTGTTGAGAGAAAAACTAAGGTATCGATGTTTTGGAGACGAGTAAAAGAAAGAGAAGGAACAAAAATATGTTACTGTCTCTAGTATGAGGTTATTTCGGAAATGCTATGGAAAGGATTTATTATGTGCAAATTATTTCATGAAAGTTCATCGAAAAACTAGAATAATTATATCTCCTGTTGATTAAGAATCTAATGGTTAATAATCCCGGCAGGGTCAATTTTAAATTCAAAAGACTCTGGTCTGGTCAAGTGAGACGCTTTGGCCGTGGCTAGTTACTACCGTATTGACAAAGTTGTGCCGCCAAGCGTTTCGGGCACAATGGTATGTAGAAACCGATTAGGGGTAAGGGAGTTAAATAGCACTGCCATACACCCGTTAGTCCGCTACCATCTTAGACTGTACCGTTACTTAGCCCAAAAGAGATCGACGGCTATCTTGTCATAGAATAAAATTCTATGGCTCTGAAGGATTTCCTGTAGGATTTTTAAAAACCTTGCATATATGCGGATAAAATCGCAGGCATCTGTGAGAATTTGATTAAATGTTAGTTAGTTCATATAATTTTGTTTTATTCATATTAAGTTCTAATAAAAAAGTTCACGAGGTCGATGAAAACTATCGATAAGTAGCCTCACTACCGCAGTTTCAGCATTCAGTAACCCAAGGATGGGTGCAAACGGGCGGCCGCAATATCGCGGCTGAAAATTTGAAAAAAGAAACATAATAAAGCACCCATGAAAACTTCAGTGATGATGTGTGAATAGTGCTTGTGCTTGGTGCTTGGTGCTGGGTGCTGGGTGCTCTGTGCTTGGGACGATGGGCGTGGACACAGCACCGCCGCCGCGGCCTGCTGTGAGTGCAATGCGATATTCCGAAGATGTTTTATAACGTTGTATACAGATAGGACAAAGCAAAACTATACGGTTTAATGGATAATCTACATATATACTTAATGAGATTTTCTTAAAAACGCATCCAACATGTTCAATTTATCATAGACATTCTCACCGCAGTCAAAATACGTAGCTCATTATTTTATATTCACATGAACTGAGATGAATAGCGTCCCCATTTGTACTTTGGTATCTAGTACATATCTATATAAACAAAACAGTGTCCTAGTTTAAGTTATCTTAAAGTAAACAAAATTTTCTCTTGAGAATAAACACTTTAAACCTCATCGTTCCTAGCTAACCTATTAGAAAAGCCTCTTTGAATATTCGGTCTAGACTCTAGGACTAATATACCAAAATGCTAGATGGCTGATTCTTTTCCACTTTTGTCTAAAACATTTTAACACAAAAGCCAGAAGGTTAAATAGGAACTAAATGCATAAGTACAACTCGACTTTATTCTGGCTATTCAATGATAGGACTATATAGACTACGTTCTCACCTGATAGTACATAATTGATGATGAGGTCTAAGATGGTAGTGGGCTAACTTGGAAGAGGTATGGCAGTGTGAATTAAACCTTGCGCAGACGCCTATAATCGGTTTCTACACGCCATCCATTGTGCTGGAACGCTGAATCACTTGCTGGCACGACTTTGACGGTTGGGTGGTATAAACTACCTATATCCACGTTTAATGCTCCCAGCAGACAAGACTCATTTAACATAAATAAACTAACTGATCATTCGCGTGGTTATAGGTTTTTTAAGTCCTGTGAGAACTCCTTGATATTCCGGGATTGGTTTCCCATGTTCTTCTTCAGTATGCTGCCAATTTTTATCGAAATCCGTACAGCGCTTTAGACTTGATAAGGGAGCAAATAGACCAAGAAAAGTTACCTACTTTCGGATTAATAAAATTAATAATTTAATACGTAATTTGGTATGGATACGGATATCTTTCTACTTCGTATAGTTCTTGCAGTTCACGAGGGCGCGTGGCTCATGGTTGTGTGTGTATCGTATCTGTATTCGTGTGAGCGAGAGCTTGCTTGCGCCAAACCGCTCCCACCTTGGTTCCTTACAGGCACGCACACTTACACAATGTGCATGTACACGACGTAACCACAAGTAAAGCTCACGCGCCCTCGTGAATTGAAAATATCACGTCTGTATACTTTTTTAGTTATTCTCTTTCGAAATCAATTTTGGCTTCAAGCTTATGCGTGAATATGGTTTCTTTTTGACTAAAGTGGAAGAGATACAGTTAGGTAATGGGAAGTGTTGTGATTATGATTATTTATTAGGGATACCTACGGAAGTTCAACTGATTTTCGCTTTTCAAAAAGTTAAACTGCTAAGTTTCTTACCGGCTTCTTAGCAGAATATTAGAGGTTTACTAATCCTGGATAATAAGTAGTCTTTTATTTCATGGGTGCTTTATTCCAGACTATAATCTATCTCTGTGCCAAATTTCAGCCAAATCGGTTCAGTCGTTGCGGCGTGATTGAGTAACAAACATCCATCCATACGAAAAGTTTGTAGCGAAAGTTTGGATGTATGGATTATAAACTTTATAATATTAGTAGGAAGTAGGATTTTATGGATTTTGAAGTTCAAGACGTATAAAGATGTTCATAATATCCGTTCTATTTGCTCAATCTCCCTGTCGCACGTTGCTGTAGAATCCCTGCAATGCTTGACTGACGACCGTCTTTATTTCTGTGTATCTACTTATTCTCTTTTATTGTTATACCTACAAATGGTTACAAAGGAACGGATGAGGCTTCTTTTAGTAACGAAAAGCGTTGTTTTTCGTTGGAGATGCTTTGAGACTAGGAAAAAAGGTTTCCGTTTTTTTAGCAGACTTCCACAAAAGGAAGAGACTCTCAATTCATGGGAATCTTTTTTTTTATTCTCACCTGGACCGATTTGGAGAATTCTTTTTTTGTTTGAAAGGGTATACTTCCCAGGTGGTCCCAGGGCCATCTGATAATGATATTATGGAGAAATCGAGGCAACTCTTCAAATTTTATAGGCACAATTGATATACTTTGTGCCTAGTGCCGTTTAAAAAGAATTCTTACCGATTCTTACATTTAAATTATTTACCGTTTGAAGCTTTTTCTGTAAGGTGAAGTCTGCCAAAAGGCCAACGTGGCGTGGTGGACCAAACGATTCTCATTCTAAGAGGAGACCCAGTATCCAGTAGTAGTGATGTGTTGAGATGATGGTGATAATGATGAACCCAGTATCCAGAGGTAGGTAGTGATGTGTTGAGATGTAATGCAATGACCATGATCACACTAATATTATAAAGGTGAAAGTTTGTGTGTATGTGTGTGTGTATGTGCATGTGTATGTTTGTTACTGCTTCACGAAACAACCAATGAATCTTTTTGGCTGTGGAATGGAGTTAGCTCATACCCATGATTTTTTTTAAAAATATTAGCCAAGCTGAAGTTGATTTATATCCTCCTATCCCCTCCAAATAAGCGGAAAGCTTGCTCTAGGAGTGGGTACCTACGACAATAGTGCAACGGGTGGGGTTCGAACCTGCGACCTTTCAGTTTTCAGTCCGAACCTTCAACCGTTGTGCTATTGAGGCTTTACACATAGGCTACATTATATCCCGGAAAATAAAACAATTCCCGCGGAAATCAATAAATCATTAATTCACGCGGACGAAGTCACGGGCATCAACTAGTTTTCAATAAATAGGAACACTACACTATTGAATATGTAATAGATATAACATTACCTTATGACATTTCGAAATCAACTGACCTATACAGACCTTTTAATTTCTGAATTTCTATAGGTATGTGTACGTCTGTAGATATAATATGACCTACACGTGTAGGTAGCTATTTGAAGTTTGACTGGCCTTTTCTACAATGAGATCAGCACCCGAGCGCGTGTAATTGTAAATCTTCAGATGCATCTTTGATTTTTACAGCAGTAGATTAAGTAGAGAGCCTTTGAGTATATAACCAACTTGAGCCAAAATCTCACCTAGAATCCTGAAGATAGGTTAGTATTTAAACTAGGTAATAAAGTCTGTATTATTGTGATAGAATTCTTTTCATCATGCTGATTTCATTAGACTTTTCCTTTTCTTTCCACCGTACTCATTTTCTGGCCAAATTCTTTAGGCAGGGAACTTTATTGTCTAGTAATCGTAAACCGACTTTAATGTCAAAGACGGGACCCATTATTTGGACACGCTTCTCCCTCTGGTGTTCTGGTATCTAATTAAAAGTTTATCGGAAGGCGATCCATGCAACCTTTACTAAATGGTAAACAAGAAAAAAAAATATCCCATACGAAATGAAGTACCCTCTGGTGGCTTGAAACATAATAGTACATATTGTCACACTAATATTATAAAGGGGAAAGTTTGTGTGTGTGTGTTGTGTTGTCATCGAATACGAATACGATTAACCGAATTAAATGTTATACTACTAACCCTACGGGGAAAAATTTCAAAAATTATCCATAATTCAAATCTGACACTTTAAAACCATACCGCTCACCATTGCGCCAGGGAGTTCGAGTAGGAGTTTACCACAGGAGTTTACCATGCCAGTCTTAATAGAGTACTTTTGTTACAGCTGCAGCTAGAAGCAGGCTCCGGCGAGGGCCCCGGGCCCCCAGTCAACAACAACACGGAGGGCGCAGTCGCGAGTCCCCCTCGCGACGACAACCACAACGCGCAACTCACCTCCCCACGCGTCACAGCTCTTACTCCCTCAGGTAAGTTCCTGAGCTGCAAGCAAGGCCCCAGGGCCTTAGTCAGCATCGATACAAATTGCACAGACCCCCATCGGCACGAGCATCGCAATCTGCATCTGTCCTCCACACACGTCACGAACTCTACTACATTTTTTTTAATGTTGGGAAATGCATTTAGGCATCCCGACCATTTGTGAAAAACTAAGGGGTATGTTTTAATAACGTTGAGAAATGCATTTAGGCATACCGACCATTTTTGAAAAACGAGCGGGTATGTTTTTTTTACTCAAAATAATTCTTATCCGACCGTTTTAATATTTTGGCAGATTTTCAATACAAAAACTGTCAAAATATCTTTACGCTCGGATAAGACATTTTACGTTGGTGAAACCGGCCCTTAGTCGCATTATCCCAACTAAACTAGATTTAACTTAATTAAATTAAATACTTTTGTGTTTTATTCAATAAAATGGGCCTTTTTTGGAAAATCAGTTCGGAGACAGTCTTTGTCTGCTTGCGCGGTTTGTCTTTTAAACAACTTTACCAACTCTCTGTCTACAGCTTATTAGATCATAATAGAAGTTCAATTAAGGATTTAATATTAACTAGCTTTAACCCGCGGCTTCGCTCACGTTAGGTTCGATTTTTTAACCCCCTATTTAACCCTCTTGGGGTTGAAATTTTCCAAAATCCTTTCTTAGCGGATGTCTACGTCCTAACAGCTACCTGTATGCCAAATTTCAGCTCGATCGGTCCAGTGGTTAGAGCTGTGCGTTGATAGATCAGTCAGTCAGTCAGTCAGTCAATCAGTCAGTCACCTTTGCCTTTTATATATTTAGATTAGCTATGAGATTCCCGCGGGATTCGTTTGCATTTTACTCGTAGAGTATTCAGAATCAAAAGTTGGTCTTGCCCTAAATAGTGAAGAAAAGAGGTAAAAGAAAAGCCAAAAAAGAAAAAGAATCCATTTGTACGTAATGAAAACTCTCTTTGATGAGCGGAAATGACAACAACTGCTCCTAAAACTAGATGCCCGCGACTTCACGCGAGTGATTTTGTTAACGTTTTTTGCTCGACCTTTACAATTGATATACTTTGTAGTGGTGTTTTAAGTCGGTTTTGTAAAAAGAATTTTTACGTTTATATTATAACTTTTACTTTTATTTTCGTACAATTCAGCGAAACGCAGTAACAAATGAAGAGAAAAAAAATGAAAAATGTTATTTGTCACGACTTCTTTCACAGCTGAAAGAATATAGATCGCACTGAGCGGCAGTCTTTTATAAGGATTCGTAAACCGCAGGTCAGGGGCGGGTCGGCCGGGACGCTCTATCACCTGCTGGAGGGGTGTTTGTGAGACCTACCCTTATATACGAACCGACCGAACAGTTTCCTACACTTCATTTCATTACTTAGAATGAGCTGGGAGCCTGGGAAAGAGGTCACTTTGTTAGCAATCTTTTACAGAATATCTACTACTCTAAATATACGAGTATACCGGTTGAAATTTTAATGGTTGTACTCCCTGAAAGAGGTGAATGTGCTCATGAAACTGAACAACTTTCCCCAGGGAACATAGGTCAAAATATAAAAAAAAAATTGGACCCTCCATACAAACCTGACGATCAGCTGATTGATTTACTATGGGAGGTCCAAATTTTTTTTTCATATTTCGACCTATGTTCCTTGGGGAAAGTTGTTCAGTTTCATGAGCACATTCGCCTCTTTCAGGGAGTACAACCAATGAAATTTCACCGTGTATAAAAGGAAGGAAGGACTACTCTAAATGTATATAAATAATATAATCTATACTAATATTATAAAGCTGAAGAGTTTGTTTGTTTGAACGCGCTAATCTCAAGAACTACTGGTTCGAATTAAAAAAATCTTTTTGTGTTGGATAGCCCATTTATCGAGGAAGTTTTTAGGCTATATAACATCACGCTGCGACCAATAGAAGCGACGCAACAGTGAAAAATGTTGCAAAAACGGGGAAAATTATCCATATTTAAAATACATATATATTCTTTTAAAAACTTCTTAATCGCGATTTTAATAACGGAAATTGACGCGGACGAAGTCGCGAGCAATAGCTAGTTTATTAATAATATAATTAATGCGAAAGTCTGAATGTAATATGTATGGATGGATGGATGGATGTTTGCTACTCAATCACGCCGCAACAACTAAACTGATTTGGTTGTTTGGCACAGAGATAGATTCTAGTCTAGAACACATAGGCTACTTTTTATCCCGGAAAATAAGAGAGTTCCCGCGGAAGTTAAAAAACAATCCACGCGAACGAAGTCGCCGGCATCGACTAGTAATATATAAAAAAGGAAAAGGTGACTGACTGACTGATCTATTAACTCAGAGCTCAAACTTTTTGGACGGATCGGGTTGTTTGGCATACAATTAGCTATTATGACGTAGGATCCGCTAAGAAAGGATTTCACCCCCAAGGGGGTCGTCGACCGTTATAAAATGACGTCATGCTGGTATCGTTGACAAAAAGGAATAATTGTATTTTTAGCAGTCGAACCAATCGCCTTCTAATACATATCATTGAGTCGAACGGATAAACTGATTTTTGAAAGGAGAATTAAGTCGGGAGTGTTCTTAACTATGTTTGATGAAAATCGGTCCAAGATGGCCGCCACCACAAAATGGCGAATTACATATTTTTTTTAGTTTCACATGTCCCCGGTGTTTTAAATTTTTAATTTACACTTGTCAAATTGCGGCTAACCAAAATCCCTCCCCCTTGAGTACCTATGTACGGAACGTGGCTGCAAGTACTGCAGCTGATAATTCGCTTTGCGAGAGAGTAAAAAGGCCCTGACCTCATCCACCCAAAGGGGTTAATACGTTCTGTTTACTTTGAATACATTTGCACTACATTCAACGCTAGTATGTAGGTGGGTACTCTAATTTTCGTTTCGTTTTTATTAAGGCGTACTTATCCACGTCACAGTCGCTTTGAGTACAACTCGCTAAAGCCTTAGCATAGACGATGTTCACAATTTGTTGGTGGAATGTGTCCGATATCAGTCAGATAAAGCCCATTCTTAAGGGAGCGAGAGAAGACAAGCACGTTAAACTAATAACACCCTTCGTTTTGCGTTGGGGGTTAAAAATATAAGAGTACTCGTGTAGGGTGTTATCCCTACTGATAATTGATAGATGATATAATTGATAGATTTTATAAGTGGACTGTATTATATTTTAATTAATGATATTAATGATATTGATATTGATAATATGATATTGATAATATGATATTGATATTGATAATTGATAATGATATATGTTGAGCGCGTCGTAGGGCAGCCCGCGGTGCACTGACTGACAATAATTAACGCGCGGCCCGACGATGGCGTAAACTGCTGACGGTGCAGTGTTCGGTGGCACGCAGTGTCCCGAACATGCTCCCGCCGACGAGATGAGGGGTGATATGATAACAATAGGGATGAAGATAAAGCAATTTACAAGAAGCGTGATTGATTATACAAAAATTATTCTCTTATGATTATTATGATATTTATCTTATGATTATGTTTTTAATAGTCTCTAAACCTTTACTTAAAGTCCCCTATGATTCTTCTTAATACTTGTCTTTTAAACACTATTTTTAATCACTATTTTCACTGACATAAACACTATGGTCACTCGCGCACTCATCACTACCACTCTCACACACAAACACTCTCTGCTGAGTCGCCGGGGCGGGGCGGGGGAGGGAGACACGATTCGCACGCGCCTCCGCCTCCACCAGATGAATGCTCCCAGAGCCGCTGCCGCTGCTACCATCACGTAACTGATTTTTGAACTTTTCATGTACTGATAATTAATGTCGGACAGGGTTTCTCATTTTACATAAATTCATCCAATCTTGAACTTCATTGTACGTCGTAATGATATAATAATCCTTTTGTACATTAATTGCGATGTAACTTGATATTTGTAAGTCTGATATAGAATTAAAATATGATTGCTGTTGTTGAATGTAGATATGTTATAGGTATAACCAATGCATTTGTCGATGATATAATACTCATAAACAAAGTAAATGTTAAAGCCATGATATAACTTATTACAGCTTTTTGATACGTTGCAATTTTGTTTTCTATTTGATTAATCTTTATCTTCTTTACTTTCTTTTTCTTCTTGATATACTGATGATTCTTCTTTTGTTGATTGCAAAGGTAATATTGATAGTTTGGCTATTGGTCTTTTGAAATATCCATTTTTAGTCTTTAATGTCACTACTCTGATAATTCCGTCATGTCCTGGATGCACTTCCGTAACACGACCCATCGCCCACTTTCCTGCTGGTAACTGATCCTCTTTAATTAGCACCACGTCTCCTATTTTGATATTTTCATGTCGCTTGAACCATTTACTTCGAGCTGATAACTGACTTAAATATTCTGTTTTCCACCTCTTCCAAATATCTTGTTTTAATTTGTTTATAAGATGCCATCTTGTTCTTGCATCATGATCTGTTTCAATGATAGTTAGGTCTGCTCTGCCCGATAAAAAGTGGGCCGGTGTCAGAAAATCAAGATCTTCGACATCTTCTGATATTGAACATAAGGGGCGTGAATTGAGACAAGCTTCAATTTGAGCTAATAGAGTGGAATATTCTTCAAAAGTTAGCTTTTGCTCCCCGATAGTTCTTTTCAAATGATACTTTAGACTACGTACTGCTCTTTCCCACAATCCTCCGGCCGATGGCCAAGAAGGTGCATTAAAATGCCAGGTGATATTCATGCTTGTTATTTCCTGATAAAACTGATCATTGAAGACTTTCTCTAATTCCTGATATTCTTCCCGAATGATTCTATTGGCTTTTATAAAGTTGGAACCACAATCGCTATAAATGTGATGAGGAGCCGATTTTCTGGCTGCCATTCTACGAAGGGCTGATAAAAAAGCTTCGCTGGTAAAATCTGACACTATTTCCAGATGGACCGCCTTCGTAACCATACAGATGAAAACAACGATATATCCTTTTGTTGTTTTAATTCCTCTTCCCTTGTTAGCTTTCACGTCTACGAACCCCGTGTAATCGACGCCTGTATGATAAAACGGCGGGGCTGGGTCCGTGCGTGATTCTGGTAAATCTCCCATGAGTTGATACCTGATCTCTGGGTTGTTTTTCCTACATATGATGCAGTTTCGTAACTCTTTTTTGGTTGCTCTATTTCCACCAATTACCCAATAATTTTTTCTTAAGTTTGAAAGTGTTAATCTTGGACCCCCATGAAAAGTCAACTGGTGTGCTTCATGTATTAATATTTGTGTCAATCTATGCCTATGTGGTATGACAATCGGATGCTTCATCCCATAGGATAAATTGGTATTTTTTAAACGTCCACCTACCCTTAAGATTCCATCTTGATCGATAAAGGGTGATAAGTTCCTTAAGTTGCTTTTATTATTTAATTTATTGAATTTCTGTAAATGTTCTACTTCGCTCGCAAATTCGCTGTGTTGTACATATTTTATTATTTTCAACTTCGATTGTTTAATTTCTTGTAACGTGATATAAGTAGGTTTCGGTTTCTGTTTACGAGTCAATGCCCGCTGTATCCATGCTAATAAACGACATATTTTTATAAATGAATTATGTTTTTCTAAAAGTTGAGTAATGATATCCATCTTTGGGTCCTTTTGAATGATATTTGTTTGTTTAATTTGAAGTTCATGATTAGTTGTATATTGATTTTGTTTTGTGTTAATTTCCTCCGATGATAAAGTTTGTAGCCACTCTGGCCCACTCCACCAAATTTTATGATCTTTTAACTGAGTTATGTTTGAACCACGACTAGCAATATCCGCCGGGTTTTCCTTTGTTTTTACATAATTCCATTTTTCCGATGAAATGATGTTCTTGATTTGTTTAACTCGATTAGCTACAAATGGTTTCCAACGAGAAGCCTCGCCTTGCAGCCAGCCAAGTACCACCATCGAGTCACTCCAACCATACACCTTGATATTATAGCTTTCTTGATAGCACTCGATGACCTTGTTCATTAATTTTGCCAACAGTTGAGCTCCGCATAACTCCAACCTAGGTAATGATACTTTCTTTTTGATAGGCACCAACTTACTTTTTGCAGTTAGTAGCATAACATGATATCCTGATTCCTTTTTGATCCTTACATAAATAACAGCTGCGTACGCTTTCAAGGACGCATCGCAGAAGCCATGAAATTCGATGATATCTTGTTGAGTACTTCCAATCCAACGTGGTATCTCAATTTGATTGATATTTTCTAAATCAGCTCTAATTTTCATCCATTCTGTAATTTCTTTTTGTGATATGACGTCATCCCATTTAGAACATTCCATCCAAACAGTTTGAAAAAGTAATTTCAGTGTGGTTGTAACGGGCACTAACCATCCTATAGGGTCAAATAATTTAGAAATCTCGGACAGTAACACTCTTTTTGTTAGCTTGGTTTTCGTCATAGGTGTCATGTTACAATCAAAGGTGAATTTATCTTCCCTTGAATTCCAACGTAAGCCTAATGTTTTCCCTGTGCTGTCTGATATAAAATAAAATACGATGTTGTCTTTGTTTTGATTTTCCATGATAGGTTCCAATAGTTGATTTTCATTACATGACCACTTCCTTAATGTGAAACCTCCTGATTTGAATAAACTGCTTAGCTGTGATATTTGATGTTTACCTTGTTCGATAGAATGGGAGCCATGAACTAAGTCATCCATATAAAATGCCTGTTCTACTATTTTTGTGACGTCGGGATAATTGTTTCTTTCATCAGCGGCCAACTGTCTCAACGTCATCATAGCTAAAAATGGTGCCGCCTTGGTACCGTATGTTATAGTTGTCAATTGATATTCTTGAATTGGCTGAGTTACCGAGTCTCTCCATACAATCTTCTGATACTTTTGATGATCTTCACTGATAAAAACCTGTCTATACATTTTTTCGATGTCTGCAGTGTAAGCGTACCTATACTGCCGCCATTTGAGTAGCAATGATTGTAAGTCCTGCTGTAAGTTTGGCCCCTTGTACATGACGTCATTTAGGCTCACTGAAGACGAAGTCTTTGCAGATGCATTAAACACCACTCGGAGCTTTGAAGTAGCTGAGTCAGCACGATGCACTGCGTGGTGTGGGAGATAACAGTCTGATTTACTTGAACTTTTTGCTGGAATCATGTGACCTAAGGCTATGTACTCATGAATAAATGCATGATAGTCAGCTGATAATATAGGGTCTTTGCTCATTTTCTTTTCCATGTTTCTAAACTGCGCAATTGCTTTCTCCTTTGATTTTCCTAAATCTTCTTCAAAATTATCTTTGAATGGTAACTCTACTTGATACCTTCCATCTTCTCTCCGTTTGGTTGTTTTGATATAATGATTGATACACCGTTGATCTTCCTCTGATAAATTTGATGATTCATTGATATCTTCCACTTCCCAAAACTTCTGAATGTTTTCTATGTTTGATAAAAGTACATTACATTGATAAGATTTCATATTTCCACATAATAACCATCCTAGTTGCGTTTGTTGGGCCAAAGGTAATGATTGATCTTCTCCCCTTATGATACCTCCTAACATAATCGTTGAATAAATGTCCGCTCCAAATAATAAATCTACTGGTCTACTGCTATAAAATTCCGGGTCAGCTAAATTAATATTCTGTATGTAATCCCATGTAGGTTTTTCAAATGATATATTTGGCAAATTTTTGATTAACTTATTCATGATAAAGACGTCTGTGTTAAATGAAAATTCGTTATAAATTGATTGACAATGGATATTAAACATTCCTTTGCAATTAGTTTCCTTTTCTCCAACGCCGAAAAATATCCCTGGAGAATGTTGTCTCTTGATACCTAAGCTTTGTGCTCCATGCTCCGTGATAATTGATATTTGTGACCCTTGATCGATTAAGGCTCTCATTTTAATAAAACTCCCGTCGTGTGTTCTCACCTTTATAATTGCAGTCGATAAAAGTACTTGTGATAGTGATAAATCCTTTTGTGATATGTGAGACACTTTGGTCACGCTTTGTTGTTTCTTTGCTAAATCGGAACTTAATTGTTTTGCTTTCTGCTGAGTCGGTAGCCATTGTTGGCGCGTGAAGGCATCGTGTAACAAGGTGTTATGAACTCCATATATGCATATGCGGCACCTTTTTTGTGATATGCATGGTTTATTAAAATGCGAATATAAACAATTTTTGCAAATACCATGTTTCGTAATAAATTTCAACTTTTCATCATTTGACATATTTAAAAAGATTTTGCAATAAAATAATCCGTGTTCTAAGTTGCATAGAGGACACTTATTTGCTGATGTAGGAGATGATACGTGGTATGATTTCATGAAGGGCTTTGATGGGGTGTTTCTATGATAGTTGTTATTATAATTTGCGGAGTTTCGAGGGTTCATGTTTTGTTCATGCTGATCTTGCTGAGCGTAGTTAGGCCTTTGCTGTATGTTATGATGTTTTCGGCCTTGTTCTAAAGCAGTGAATTTGGTTTCAAGGTAATTCAAAAAATCTTTTAAAATTGGTAAGGCTCGGGAGTCTTTCAATGAGTCAAGATACTCCGAGTATGAGTCCGCGTCTAACTTCTGTGATAATATATGCACTATGAGTGGGTCCCACGTGCTGATATCGACTCCCAGGTTTTTTATGGCGTTTAAAGTTTCCAATGTAATATCATGCATCCTCCTGATGTGGACCAACTACTGATGATTTGCTGTTGGTAGATTCATCATCATGTTGATATGGGATGAAAAAATTAATTTTTTGTTGTTATATCGGTGATTCAGAATTTCCCAGCATGTGTCGTAGTTATCCGTGCTTATAGGTATCCATAGGTCGCTGGTTCATATCCGGCTCGAAGGACCAAAATGTAGGGTGTTATCCCTACTGATAATTGATAGATGATATAATTGATAGATTTTATAAGTGGACTGTATTATATTTTAATTAATGATATTAATGATATTGATATTGATAATATGATATTGATATTGATAATTGATAATGATATATGTTGAGCGCGTCGTAGGGCAGCCCGCGGTGCACTGACTGACAATAATTAACGCGCGGCCCGACGATGGCGTAAACTGCTGACGGTGCAGTGTTCGGTGGCACGCAGTGTCCCGAACAACTCGATATTACACTACTTAATATTATAAAGGCGAAAGTTTGTGTGTGTGTGTGTGTTTGTTACTCCTTCACGCCACAACGAATGAACCAATTTGGCTGAAATTGGAATGAAGATAGCTTATACCCACTAAATAATATAAAGCCGAAAGTTTGTCTGTGTGTGTATGTGTGTTTGTTACTCCTTCACACCACAACGAATGAACCGATTTGGGTGAAATTTTGAATGAAGATAGCTCACACCTATTAACGCATAGGCTGCATTTCATTCGGGAAAATTAAAGTGAATTAAAAACCTTAATCCACGCGGACATCGTTTATTAATTTACTAGCTGTGCCCGCGACTTCGTTCGCGTGGAATAATGACTTTTCGGGCAGCATATTTTGAATTACATATACCGTCGACGCTCAGGCGCGAGGCGTGTAGTACGTACTCTGTACGTTAAAAATGTTCGCCGTGATTCTTTAAATTGACATAACTTTTTTATTTATGAACCGATTGACATGAAATAAACACTAAATGTTAAGTGAAGCTCACTACAATACATTAGTGAAAACCGTATCTAAATCGAATAAGCCGTTTCTGATATTAGCGTGCACAAACACACAGACAAACAGACAAACAGACAAATAGACAAACATACAAACAGACAAATAGACAAACAAACAGACAAAAAAAAATTAGTTACAATTTCGGGTTCGGCATCGATATAATAACAACCCCTGCTACTTTTTTTTAATATATTTCCATTGTACAGACACCACTTTTCTACAATTTTATTATATGTATAGATAAGCTTTGCACGTCACACATATTATTACCTGCGATGCGCCAGATCCCGGATTTGGGTCACCTTCGGCTTAATTGGCAACAAGATAAACGGCACGTTTGTAACTCAGTTTTACTCTTTTACCGCTTCGTCCAGTTCCGATAGAGTGACCAATATTTAGAGGTAAAGTTAAGCTAATATCATAACGTAGACGTAGTTAACGTAGTTAACGTAGACGGACACTCTGGGGCCCAAGTCTGCTATTACAATTGTAGTTACATTACAATTACATTGCCTATCAATGACATCCCAATTGCTACTTTTAGCAATTTGACTTGGGGCCCAGGGGTTCAATTGTCTATCAATGACATGACAATTGCTAAAAATAACAATTGTCATGTCATTGATAGACAATGTAACTACAATTGCAATAGCAGACTTGGGCCCCTGGTGGGAGGCTTTGGCCGTAGCTAGTTACCACCCTACTGTCAAAGACGCGCCGCGTTCCGGTACGACGGCGTGTAGAAACAGATTAGGGGTAAAGAATATATTCTTTAAAAAAATTGTACGACCTGAAAACTGAAAGGTCGACGTTTCGAGTTTAATATGAGAAATCAAAGAGAATATTGGTAATTTTTGTGCAAAAAAAAAAAGTTTTCGGTAAGATTTTTCGGTTATGTTTCACTTATAAGGTGCATAATAACTCCGGGTAAACTGCAAACATCTTGTCCTCGAACCTAGGTACCTGAAACAACAATCCCGTTTTCAAGGATCATTCTCTTTCAAATATTTTCAATACCTACCGAAATATTAAGGTTACAAATAGATAATTATCAGAAAACTGCCTAGTTGACATCAATCCCTTTCAAATATTTACGAAAAAATTCCTGCGGCTTCGGTTTTTTATTGAAATACAGTGAATGAATCCTCGAATCATGCTTTTCGCTGTGATGTACAGTCAGCTTCAGAAATTTAAAAATAAATAAATCTTGACTTAAACAACTATTTTTAGGTGTGGTCTCGACTAAAGTTTTACAACTCTCTCTTAGGCATCTTGGGGTATGGTAGGTCTAAATCGTTCTAGGCAAACGCGCACCATCTTAGGCTTTATCTTCCCTTACCATTAGGTGAGATCGCAATTAAGCGCTACAGTCTAATTATGTTTAAAAAAACTCATTCTTCTTCTTGCCCACACGTTTCATGTTCGCTTCGCGACTTGATAAACTATGTCGGTAAATCTGGTACTTCTAGGAATCCGATAACACATTACATAAAATATGTTCCATTACGTATCTATTGGTGTACAATAAAAGTAACCTATGTTACATATTTCTTGATTTAAACAAATATGCATAATGAACTGCTCTCATGTACTGGCGAATACGTGCACTAGTCTTTGACTGCGATCTCACCTGATGGTATGTGACGATCTTTGCAGCACTTTTGGGATAGGTAAAAAAGGGTCAGACGCTATATGTAGCGGATGATATCAAACATGCGCAGGAAGCCGCTGGATACAAACCGCTCAAGATCGACACGTGTGTGGAAGACCCTATAAGAGAACTTGGTCCAGTGGTGGACGTTTATTGGTTGACGACTGCGACTGAATAATACCTACTGATATAATAAATTCGACGCTGACTGTACTGTCTTGTTATTTCGCGTGTTGATCTCAAATGCGGTGATTCGACAGATTTTTCTGCGAGAATTCTTCAGAGAGCTTTTTGTGGCTTTAATAACCCCTCGTAAGTAAAGGGTGTCTTTACGGCCTAGTATTTATCTGGGTTTTGTTTAGCCGTTTGTCGTTGCTAAGTACTTAGCTTTTTTGTATATTTTTAGCGAGCAAACGAGCAGGCGGGTCAACTAATGTTAAGTGATTACCGCCGCCCATGAACATTTGTAGCACCTGAGGCACCACCAATGCGTTGCCGGCTTTTTAGAAATTTGTTGGGACTCCTAGAAGTAGAAGTAATTCTAATTAGCGATGGACTATGGTTTTAATGAACCTTACGAGATAGACATGCATTCAAATCTCGAACAGGATTTTCCTCTTACTATATCAAGCCCTGTTAGATTAAATGGATTTAGGCTCCTTACTAGTACCAGTGACAAAAGCGTTAATAACGTCTGAATCATTAACTAGTGTCGGCATCATCAAGAGCTGAAATTGGCTTCATGAGCCCCGGGAGAATTCTCACTCTCTATTGATATCTATAGTTCTCCCGTTTCACCTCGCAGCGGGTCAAGGGCGGGGTCGCGGCAGGGAAGCCCGCTAGTGCCAGAATTATTCTGTAATTACGTAGCTTGGCTTGGTCAACGTGAAAATGTGCAAATGAGCCTTTATTTCTGTCTCTTTTCTCATCATTTTTTTTTGTTTTTTCTCTATTAACTGAACTAAAATTCTCCTCTCCCTTCCCAATAAGTAGAAAGCTTGTGTTAGGTTCTAACTTAGGAGTAGGTAGGTACGACAATATTGCAACGATAATAGTGCCTTTCTTACCCGATGACGGCAAAGGAAAAGGAAGGGTTATGATTTTAGCAGTATATTTGTACATTGAACACTGTACAATGTACAGTATATTTTAGCATGGGACGCTTGGGAACGCCTAAGTAAACAAAATAGTTAAATAGTGTATCTGCAATTTTGCTCTTTGAGGTTGATTATACGGGTAATGTCTACAGAGTTGCTACAGGGTCAACTTTTCACAAGAGTCCGGGCGTGGCCAGTTCGGCAGTGTTGACTTTACTCTAAGTTATATGTCGATTTTGTCCTAACTACCAACGCAGTGGTAACGATGTATCCCTAGAGCCTGAATTCAATTCATGGCAAGGGCACCAACTTAATTTCTGAGATGATTCAGGTAGGTATCGTCTGCTGGGAACTTTCGGCAGGCAAAGATGTACTATCAAGCAATTACGTTATTTTTAGAATAGAATAGAAAAGTTTTTTTATTCAAAACACATTTTTAACCGACTTCCAAAAAAGGAGGAGGTTCTCTATTCGTCGGAATCTTTTTTTTTATGTATGTTCCCGGATTACTCGAAGACACCTGGACCGATTTGGAAAATTATTATTTTTTTGAAGGGGTATACTTCCCAGGTGGTCCCATTGTCATCAGGTCAGGATCATATGATGTGAACCTGGAGAAATCGAGGGAATTCTTCAAATTTATAGGCACAATTGATATATAGGTACTTTTTAGTGGCGCCTGAAGTCGGTTTTGTAACAAGAATTTTTACGTTTATACTATTTGTTTAGCTACAAGAATTGAAATTTGAAACAATCAAAGTGTTTTCGAATTGTTATGTGAATCTACCTACCTATCGGAAATACATATAAGTGTTCCAGTAAGATGACGCGTAGAAACTAGAAACCCAATGGGTAGGTTTAGTGCGTGGGTGATGTAAAACTGCCATAGTTACTCCATCAAGTAGGAAAATAGGGTAGGTAACTTTGTGATTTTCTTCATCTTATCGAGATGAATTCTTATTTACCAGTTATTCATATAACTACCACCTAGCTCATGATTGCAATTGCATTGGTACATGGTTGATCTAGGAGATAAACAGTCGCCTTGAAAACTAGTCTTCTACTGGTCCCGCCAAAATCAGTTGACGGACAAAATTCAAATTTCATGAACTTCATATGAGGCCTTCGACACATAAATAATAATATGATCTATGTAAGCGGCAGTTATTATGAAACCATAGACAAGCACTTCAATTTTATTTATTTGTTTAGATAGGTAGCACTGACCTCCATATTAATCTATGATTAACACTTGACTTTTGTCCCTATACAAATGACAGCTTAATTATGGATGAATTTATGGATTTGAAGCACCACTTTTGACATACCTACGAGTGTCTCTGGAACTAATGATATTGCAAATGGCGCTGCAACCTCTATAGTTAATTTCATATGAAATAATAGATTAAATAATCAGGTTGGTGCGCCATTTGCAATATCATTAGTTCCAGAGACATTCATATCTATGCTTACAACGCCAAGATGGCGTCAATCGAATCCAAAATGGCGTCAATCAAATCCAAAATGGCGTCAATCAAGTAGGTCCAAAAAGAAATCATAGCAGCAAGTACAGTGTTGATCATAGATTAAATATAGAGATCAGTGATAGGTAGGTAATTTTTATACAAAATCAACAATGGGATCTTGAATGGTTTGAGATGAGTCGCCTTGTCGAGGAGGGCCCAGTCGCGGCGCGGGTCAAGGGCGAGTCGCCTATGGCAACCTGCTGTAGTGTTGTCTAAAAATAAATGCATCTGTGTGATAATCGCAATCACTTCGGATTGGCTGAATTTATGGTCAAAATATTTACGTTCCCTCAAATATGGTTGAGCGAAGCAATGGCTGGATCATGCGTCATGCTCGTGAACGGGTGCCACCAACGGGAATGGGTCTGCTTTTGCCTGCCTGTGTTAACATGTATTGAATTGTATTTATTTGTATTTGTATTGTATTTATTTTTACTTGTATTGTACTCAGGAAAATTCATCGTGGAAGCACTGAATACATAGCATAGTTTCAATAACAATTGTAAAATTTTTATTTTTTTGAAAAGAGCAACCGCCGAGTTTCTTACTGGCTCTTCTCGGCAGGAAAGGCATTCCGAACCAGTGGTAGATTCATTGACCATTCAAAAGTGCTTGTAAAAGTTTATTTGAATAAAAAAAAAAAAAAAAAAAAAAAAAAATTAAAAAATAAATATAAAGTAAAAGGAACGCCCTTCCGGCTTCCGTTTTTCCAGCTAACTATAACTTGGCTATTTTTACATCAAGAAAGAATACGCAAGCGCGCACCATCTTAGGCTAAATCTTCACTTCCAATCAGGTACGAGATCGCTGTCAAGCGCTAGTCTATATATTGCTAACCTATTTATATAATCGCTAAGGTGTGGAACACTCTTCCAGCATCTGTGTTTCCTGCCACCTACAATTTGGAGTACCTTCAAGACAAGAGGGAATAGGCATCTTCTAGGCAAGCGCGCTCCAACCTAGACCTCATCAGTGCTATCCAGTGCTGATTGTCGTCAAGCGTAAGCGTATTTCGGATTTCAGATTTTCTCTCTTTTCTGTTACACCCGATTGTTTCGTTGTTAGATAATAATGTAATTAATAAGTGAAGTTTCTTTGGAAACAATTTAGGTGTAAGCATTATATACCTATCTGTTTTTAGTTTTAATATATTTACAACAGTGTAGGTTTCAATAAAAAAAAAATTAAAAAAAAAATGTAAGAACGTTTGTCCCCAGAAATTCTAAAGGTGTACGGCGACCGGCTGACGGAGTGGGAGCGCACGGAGGTGCGCAAGTACCCCGAGGTGTGGTTCCTGGGGCTCGAGGCCAGCAAGGTGCAGGCGCGCGCCAGCCTGCCCAACAACTGCGGCTTCGACGACGACAACGGCAGCTACAATAAAGTGAGAGCTTATAAACATGACGTCACTTCCTCCCAAGACTTCTTCCCGTGACTTCCTCTCGTTTTTATGCCCCTGCTCCACCTGCGCCGTAACGCGTAAATTAACGCGATAATTAAGGCATTACGCAGATGGGGCCTTCGCTTCTGTGATCGAAGGATGGGGCCAATATTTTACTGCGTTAAATGTGTTGTAGCATTACTAATGACGTTAGACGCTAAGCGATAATCCATTTGAGCGCAGCCGTTAACACTAACATTAAAGGTCGTAGCCCATTTACACGACACCGCTCCCACCCAACCAAAGTATGAGCATTCAAATATGGACTTAATATCGTGCTCTGGAGGTGCACTTTAAGGTCCAACTCGCGCTTGGCAGATTTTTAAGGATAATAACTTGTCACTCTCCAGGTCCTATGCAAAAGTCGCGTCGATCCGTTGCTGCGTGATTGAAGGACAAGCCATTAATTGCCTGTCACTCTCAGGCAATCTATAGACCGCACTCTCACTCTGCTTAGACTCAAGACAGAATTAAAACGAGACAGATTTATGTCAGGGCATATTTGTGTCTCGTATTAACTCTTATCTTGAGTTCGAGCTGAGTCATAGCACGCTCTATAGATCTCAGCATTACTCTCCAGCCCCCTAATTCTTTAGTGCCTATCAAAAAATGAAAGCCACTGACATATAAATTGTTTATCCATTGAAGGTTTACTATGAAATAGTAAATGAAACTTCTCTTCAAACCTTCAATGGATAAAAAATGCCTATCGTCGGTGATAGGCACTGAGTTACAGAATCAGGGGGCAGGTCAGCTATACGGTCGACACTAGTTTTTGCCCGCGACTTTGTCTTATAGTTATACCCATGCAGAAATCATATCGGTCCGTCTCTGAGTCGCTATTTGATTGGAGGACAAATACAAACACTATTTACAACTAGCTTTTGCTTGCTTTCAAACCCCTATTTTACCCCCTTAGGGGTTGAATTTTCAAAAATCCTTCCTTAGTGTGCGCCTACGTCATAAAAGGAACCAACTGTAAAAATTTCAAGTTTCTAACTTCAGTAGTTTAGGCTGTGGCGTTGATATCTCAGTCAGTCAGGACATTTAATTTTATATATATAGATAAATAACTATAAAAATATACATACATTGATTGAATGGAACCCTTGTAGCCTCACTCCGTCGTGCATCAGTCTGTTTGTATGTCAAGACACTTTTTTCTTTCATCTACAGCAAATCCACGACCACATAGCGTACAGATACGAAATCCTAGAAGTGATCGGCAAGGGCTCCTTCGGCCAAGTGATCAGAGCGCTGGACCACCGCTCCGGGAACCAGGTCGCGATCAAGATCATCAGGAACAAGAAGCGGTTCCACCACCAGGCGCTGGTGGAGGTGAGGGTGCTGGACCACCTCAGGTTGAAGGACAAAGACCAAACGCACAACGTCATCCACATGCTGGATTACTTTTACTTTAGAAACCATTTGTGTATCAGCTTCGAGCTTATGAGGTGAGGAACATACCCTACTAAACTACTACCATAGAATACATAATAGTACTACTACAGTTATTGATCTACAAGTTGCCTCTCTTTCTATCCCGTATCATCTTATCCCTTCGCAATACTAAGTCCATTGAGTTGACCCATCGGGACGGGACGAGGCTTTTTCCTCAATTTTTGCCATTTTCATGGGTCTGACATAAAAAAGGTTGAAAAAATTATCAGCATGTAGATTTTTTAGACCCTTAAACTTTTTGAAATTCTTATAAAAAAAAAATTGTGTGGAAAAATAAAAAGTTTGGATTTTTTAAGTCGTTGAACAAAAGTTATTTAGAATTATGTAGTTACCCTTACCCACAGAAATTGCTTGTTGAAAATTGTTGGCATGCTATAAAAATAACTTTGTATTAAGCTACGGTTAAACCGCACCTACCTAATATTTGCAGATATTAAGACCTAGAAATCGTTCTCTTTTTTTAGAAGTCGATCAAAAATACCTGCCTAAAGAAAATAGTAAACAACTTAAATCAAGTCTGCTGAAAAATCCTTCAATTAAAAATTCCCCAAGTAGTAGGTAGCATAAATCAATCCTTCAATTAAAAATTTACGTTAAAACACGGAATAACTCGCAGAATCGCTGCAAAAAAAGGCAAAGCCAACGTAATATCGAAATGAAGGCACTTATTTAGACGTAATGCTGCAAAGTTAATGAATGGTACATTTGACGGCGCTGTATCATGCCGTACCAGGAAGAATAAGCAGTAAGCTATTATGATTAATTTCAACGGGAACCGTATTAAGGCCTGGTCAGACTCGAAGCGCGACCGCAGCGTCAGAAATTTTTCTAACGCACCTAGCTCTAGAGGAATTGTGTGTTGACAACAAAACGTCACATAACTAAAATTTTTTTTAAAGATAAGTAGCCATGCTGAATTCCTCCAAATAAGCGAAAAGCTTGTGCTAAAAGGAGTGGGTACGAAAATAGTGCAACGGGTGAGGCTCGAACCTGTGTACCAGTAGATTTCGCGTATGGTTTAAACCGGTTTTCACTGGTTCACAACTTCAGATTTGTTCCGCTTTTCCCGGTCACTTATGCAAATGTAAAGCTGAGGAACTGAGCTAACTATATTATTTTAACAAACCATAGAGTGTAATTTCTGCCGTGCAATTGCAATTGCCGGGCAATTGCCATCGCGTTTTATGTGTGTACAAGCCTTAATTTCAGTAGAAGCCGCATTAGCTGTATCCAAGTCTTTGATGCACGTATTATTCGATATAAATAGTACTTCTTAGGACGATCACGGTAAAGGTCATAATGCCGTGACATTTTATCAAGCTTCGCAATCACTACATTTTAAACATGATAATCGTATAACATCCAATTATGACCTTGAGCGGTAACAGAATAGCGTACAGTAAAATTGTATATAAATATCCTATACCTTATATCTTATACCTTTATCGCGAAATGAATGAATTCTGCTGGTAGAGGCTGGTAGTTTAATTTGTTTCTTTCAAAGAAAACATACACACCTAATGAGATTAAGGTATATAATATATCGATCGAGGTGTATCGAGGTATCTGGTATATGGTGGTGGTGTTGATGGTGATGACGTCAGAGGACTTGATTCTGGCTTCGCGCTTATAAAACGACTCGTAGTCTCTAAGAATAGTAATAGTCGCACTCTTCGGTAATATAATAAATCCCTTTAAATACCTGTACTACAAAGAAAATTAAAAAAAAAATATATACGTACTCATGATCGACTACATTAAAAATAATATCTGAAAAACTAGTGAGACTTTTCCGCTGAAGCCATATTTAAATTTTATACTATGTGGCATGCACAATAAAGCAATTAATCCAGTAAGAAAATCCATTAAACAAAAATTCAGTGATCTTTTAGTATATGCCTAAACCTGGGAAACTGCAGAGCGTGCCAAAAACTAGTCAAACCTACATAAGTTTAGTTTAAAAAACATTACCCTCCTTCGGTATCGGATGAAAGTAATTGTTTGCTTGTCCCGTTGTCAGTATCAACCTTTACGAGCTGATCAAGAAGAACAACTACCAGGGCTTCAGCCTGAGCCTCATCAGGAGGTTCGCGAGCTCACTGCTCCGCTGTCTGAGGCTGCTAGAGGGAGAAAACATTATCCACTGCGACCTCAAGCCAGTAAGTTGATGAAGACAATCTTCATAACTAGCACCCAAAACATTCTAGATTCTAGACGAAATTATTTAAAAACTAGCTGATGCCCGCGACTCTGTACGCGTGGATTAAGGGTTTTGGATTCGCGAGAGAATTCTATAATTTTTCGGGAAATGTAGCCTATGTTGATCCTTTCAGCAATCGGTTCTTTTGTGGTGGCATGATGGAGTAATAACTAACAAACATCCATCCATACATCCATCACAAACTTTCGCATTTAAAATATTACTAGGATAGGATCTTTTCGATTCCTTGGTCGTTAGCTTGTCCGTCTACGATGGAAAGATGCCAAACGAAAAGGTATCTTTCTACCTTTTGGTTTCAAATAAAAGCTGGAGATTAGGGTCAATCTCAAAGGCAAACAGCAAGGTAGAGACTCTTGATTGCTAGCGCATTCCCAGTTCCAAAAAAATACATACCTACCTACCTAATTATTAAGGTTTTCTATCAAGAAATTCTCAGTAGCTTCTTAGAATTGGGAACTCGGCGAAGTGATATCCCGGGTCTTGGAGAGCACATAAAACCCTTGCGATCGGTCTTTGGGACAATCTCTCTCCGGTCGTGTTGGATTTCTGTTTTATCTATGAGAATGAGTTAAAAGAGACTGTATCTAATTTGGTGCTTATATTTGTGAACTCTATTTGGTGTTGCGCTGCAGTGCCAAAACTCGGGTTATGAGAATTTTACTATGGGCTTATTAAATGCTATTTATTCCAGGAAAACATCCTCCTCAAAGCGCGAGGCAGTTCATCAATCAAGGTGATAGACTTTGGCAGCTCGTGTTACACACATGCAAGAGTCTACACCTACATCCAGTCGCGGTTCTACCGGAGTCCTGAGGTCATTTTGGGCTTGCAGTATGGCACTGCTATTGATATGTGGAGTATGGGTGAGTCTTTTGCATCAGATTTTCAACCACCGACGCAAAAATGACGGGGTGCCTGTGGCATCATAGCTCCCGAACGGATTGCTTTTTTTGTTTGAAAGATGAAATAGGCGGGAGTGTCCTTAGCTATGTATGATGAAAATCGGTCCAAAATGCGGTTGCGTCGGGGATTAATAAGATTTCACATAAGGTCAGCGACCGAGCCCATCCACAAAAAGCTATAAAAATATTCAGCGACAAGAAATTAGCAACTTTTATGGTGAATTACACCTATAACTAACAAACCTGTTGACGGATCTAGACATGACTTCCAGAAAGTGTTTAAGATAAAAAATTTGATACACGCGATTTTGGTGCTCTGTCAACTGTAATAGATGTTATAATTGCGTGAACAATAAAGCTATTTTGAGGCATCAGAGCGGTAGCGGGTGTTATGTAAGCGACAAGTTTGTAGAAAGCCGAGAGAAAGGCGACGAGGACCACGTGCGGTCCGCAAACACCGACATACCAAAAAGTCTACCTCATTTACGCAACAGAAGATGGATTCACGTATTTTGAATACATTAGTGTTAACGATTATGACATGATGTTATTAAGTGCCATATTATTACGTAATAAAGCATCTGCAACCCGATATTTAGAACTGGGGTATGAAATATAGGAAACGATTAACGCCTCTGCATGATTGACGCCTACTGGTTAGATAGCAAGCAAATAGCTTATTGCTTAATGAGGTTATAATGTATAGTTACTAATTAGGGTGGCAGAATCTAGTTCTATGACAGATGGGTGGTAAGCTGGTAATAGATCATCTTAATCAGGGTTGACGATTAAGTACTGTAACACAGCTAGGTACATAATTTTTAAAAGAACAATCGCCGAGTTTCTTGCTGGTTCTTCTCGGCTGGAACGGCATTCCGAACCAGTGGTAGATTCATTTGACGATTCGAAAGCACTTTATAAAAGTTTATTTGAATAAAAAATTATTCTATTCTAATTGCCCTAATAGTGCATGGATTCTATTAACATTTTAATCTAATTTGTTCGAAGGTTACTTCCAGTATCGAAGTTATAACAAATCAAATCAAATCAAAATCAAAATGTTTTTATTTCCTTTTATTTATTACAACTAAGACATTTTTATATACTAGACAACTATCTATAGCCTTATTTACTTTTTACCTAATCTGTATGTATACTAATATTGCATTTATTATCATAAAAGATAACTATACTACTTAATTGATGTCTTGAATAAATCCTACATCCTATCGTCGTTGAGGTCGTCATTTTTCTAAGACCTAATTTCTTCTAAGAGAATATTTGACAGGATGCTAGTTCAGACATTCATGTATAGGTAGTATTCTTCGTTTCTAAACCGTTCATTTATTCCCAGGGTGCATCCTCGCGGAACTCCACACGGGCTACCCGCTGTTCCCGGGGGAGAACGAGGCGGAACAGCTCGCCTGCATCATGGAGCTGCTGGGACCACCGCCCCCTGACCTACTGCTGCATGCCACGAGGAAAAGGCTGTTTTTTGGTAAGATGCCCAAGGAAATTAAAAAAACATGCTCCCAGAAAGCATTCCCGCAAATACACGGGGTACCCTCTGTGTCTAGGACAGATTAGCTTGAACACCTTGCATGCATGTCGGAGCAGCTGAAATCACCTTTTTTTATCTGTACACCCTCATAATTATTACTATTATTAGGTACGTACCGGAGATTGCCAACCACTAGGTAGGGTTATCTGCACTTTAGACGCTGTTGCACGGAAGAGGGAACAGTTACTTTTTTACAGTTTTTTTTTGTATTATTGGCGCAAGGTTTCAAGCCAGGATGTTCTTCACTTGTCAAGTTGACTTCAGCCAGCTATTTTTCCTTGAATTATCTAAATATAGAAAAAAGCCAAAGGTGACTGACTGACTGACTGACTGACTGACTGATCTATCAACGCACAGCTCTAACCACTGGACCGATCGAGCTGAAATTTAGCATACAGGTAGCTGTTAGGACGTAGACATCCGCTAAGAAAGAATTTTGGAAAATTTCAACCCCAAGAGGGTTAAATAGAGGGTTAAAAAATCGAACCTAACGTGAGCGAAGCCGCGGGTTAAAGCTAGTTATTTATATATTAGATATCATGAGTTGCCGGAGGTCGTATTTCGTATTTTTAATACCTTACCAGCCTCCCGATTCTATCAACGACGATAAGCATTTTTATCCATTGAAGATTTGAAGAGAATGTTAGTTACCATTTCATAGTAAACCTTCCATGGATAAAAAATATATGTCAGTGGCTTTCATTCTTTGATAGGCACTAAGTTATAGAATCAGGGGGCTGATCCACTATTATTTTTGTTACAGACTCAAAGGGATCACCTCGTACGGTGACGAACTCCAAAGGTCGAAAACGAAGACCGGGGTCACGGACCCTGTCGACAGCCGTCCGAAGCGACGACCCCGCCTTCCTGCATTTCTTACATCGATGTTTAGAGTAAGTACTTACAGATTATTTTTAATCATCCTTATTACCAGAGGCGGCTCTAGCCCATGTAGCGCCCGTGTGCAATCAATATCTTGGCGCCCTCTAGTAGACGCGCGGCCAAAATGGAATACTTACAATATTATATTTTCACCAGTGAAAGGAAATTCAGATGCAAAAAAAGACGTGTGGCACTCGGGGACTGCCGCGGTAAAGCTATTGCATAGCATTTTTTATCAACGCCATCTTGATAAAAAATGCGCCATCTAGCGGCTCACCGTAGAGGAGTCGTGTCAGGTTATTTTCATTACGGAATTTCTGGATTCGGTCTCCACGCTGGCCTGCGATAGAAGCTATGCGATAGCTTAAAATGGTGCAATTTTAAATGATGTCGAGAAGCAAGCGAGCGTGGCTCGGCGCGGCGCCCCCTACAACCTTGCGCCCGTGTTCATTGCACACCCTGCACCATAGGTAAAGCCGACACTGCTTATTACCATTATCTTCAAACAAACAACAGAAAAATGAAAATAAAAGATATTTATTGCCAGCTTCAAAAAAAACAGCGTGTGAACTAATAAAGTAAAACCTATGCAATAATAGACACATTATTCAAATGAGCGCGCAATGTAGATGGTACTCCACGATAAGATTTACATATCAAGACTGTGGTTGCGTATATGCAAAAAATACACGGTGACGAAATATTTGTACTTACATGTAGGTATCAAAAAGCAAAAAGTTTACAGGTCAAAGTCCATATTACCGATTTGGCTGTTTGGCATGGAGATAGCTCATACTCAGGATTAACATAATATAAGCTACATTTTATCCCGCAAAATTAAAGAGTTCCCGCGGGAATTAAAAAAGACGTGTGGCACTCGGGGACTGCCGCGGTAAAGCTATTGCATAGCATTTTTGTATCAACGCCATTTAGCGATGAGCCGCTAGATGGCGTTGATAAAAAATGCGCCATCTAGCGGCTCACCGTAGAGGAGTCCCGTGTCAGGTTATTTTCGTTACGGAATTTCTGGATTCGGTCTCCACGCTAGCCCGCGATAGAAGCTATGCAATAGCTTAAAAACCTTAATCCACGCGGACGAAGCCGTGGGCCTCGTCTAGTATTTTATAATATTAGTAAGCATGGAACTCAGACGCAGATAACTCCATTTCATCTGATGAGTTTTCTTGTACCTAATAACAAGAGCTAAATAATGTTTGTTTTATGTAACCAATAGACTATAGAGTAAGTAAGACTTTCACACACGTTCACACTTTTTTGTGACGTCAGAGGACGGAAGGTGTTTGAGCTAGAGATGTAGAGCTGTCGATATTTTGTTACGCGAATGACGTGGTCGCTCTTGCGTTCAATAAAGATAATGTTGGGTTAGAAATGCCACTCTATAGTTACGCCTCTGGTAACTAGCTTTTGCCCGCAGCTTCGCTCACATTAAGTTAGATTTTTAAAACCCTTATTTTACCCTCTTAGGGGCTGAATTTTCAAAAGAAAGGATTTCTTAGAGGATGCCTGATCCTTTCTTTGGAATGCCCTTCCGGCTTCCGTTTTTCCCTCCAACTATAATTTGGGTACCTTCAAATCAAGAGTGAATAGGCATCTTCTAGGCAAGCGCGTTCCATCTTAGGCCGCATCTTCACTTGCCATCAGGTGTGATCGCAGCCAAGCGCTAGTCTATATATTTAGAAAAAAAAATATGCCTACGTCATAATAGCTATCTGTATCTACCTATGCCAAATTTCAGCCCGATCCGTCAGTCAGTCATTCAGCCCGTCAGTCAGTCACTCAGTCAGTTAGTCACCTTTCATTTCATTTATTATTTGCATTCATGTACCCACTTACATCCTTTTCCTTTTATAATATACTAGCTGATGCTCGCGACATCGTCCGCGTGGATTTGGATTTTAAAATCTCGCGGGAGCTCTTTGATTTTCCGGGATAAAAAAGTAGACTGTGTCACTCTTCAGTTCCTCAACTATACCCATGCAAAAAATCACGTCGATCCGTAGCTCTGTTGCAGCGTTATTGAAGGACAAATCAACAAACTAACAAACAAACACACATTTGCATTTATATATTAGTAAGGATAAGGCTTTTCTGTGATCGAAGGGATAAGGATTTAGAAAGATTCATAATGGGATGTGCCACAAAATACTTATCAGATTTTCAAAACAAGTTTGTCAACCGAGCCGCATTACAACGTGACATCACTAGCAAATGAGATGAATGAATGATAAGGTCGGATACGGAGTACGATAATAAAAGTAAAAGTGAATTCTCACGATAATAAAGATACCTGATATCTAAAAAAACATACGTCATTCTTATGTCTTCAAAAGGTATCTGGTATTAGAAACTAGTGTGGTTCTTTTTAAGCTTTTTAATTGCTCATTAAGTATGTTTTATGCAGTTAGTACTAGTTACGCGTGGTTGTAGAAGTGCTTTAAGTATGGCTAGGAAACGATAATTACCGTGGTACGTACTCGTATTATTTTATAACAATTATGTCATTAAACCACGAATCAAGTCTAAAATCTTTAGGAAACGATGACATTACGATGAGCGGATTTCAAGTGAATGGTGCATATTTTTAAGGAAGCTTATATTTTGGTCGCAATGTAATGGAATGTCGATTAGACAAAAATTTGAATAAACCTTTATCAAATATTTCTTTGTTAAGTGATGTGGCTGGCAGACCTTACGCACCTTTTTTTCACCGATGTGTTAAAAGTTAATTAATTGTTTAAAACCTTCACGCACATTTTTCGAAAAGTTATGGGCCCATGATGGGTTGAGATGAACGAATGAATGGATCATATAGGGTTGAAAAAGCTCAAGTACGAATGACAACTGTACGTAGTCATTCTACTGCCATTGCTGGTTAAGAACCAGTAAAACCATCAGCGGTAGTGTTTTTTTTTTTTTCAAAAAATTGTTTACAAGCTGTTTCATTAACTGACTTCCAAAAAAGGAGGAGGTTCCTGATTACTCGAAGACGCCTGGACCGATTTGGAAAATTCTTTTTTCGTTTGAAAGGATGTACTTCCTAGATGGTCCCATTGTTATCAGTTCAGGATCTGATGATGGAATCCTGGAGAAATCAAGGGAACTCTTCAAATTTTATAGGCACAATCGATGTGCTTTGTAGTGGCATTTGAAGTCAGTTTTGTAAAAAGAATTTTTACCTACGTTAATATTATTTACGACTCAACAAAATACGAGTAGTGAATTCCTAACGGTCCGCTGGGCTACTTTAAGATAAACTTTGTGGAATATTATGTCAAGAATGTTACTCTACAATTCAGAAGAAACACTCTCGTTGAAGACTTTTGACATACATTATTAGGAACACAGAAATATATGCGAATCATTCGCATGAAGCATTCGCAGTGAATGCAAATAAGTGAAAACAGTATGAATATGCACCGGAGGTTAAACAATCTTGACCCTCGTATTATGAGCCATATCATTACAATAATAGACGATAATAACAAATAGGTTGTGAGGGAGACCTTTCAATCATCTCACATGCACGCTCATGAGCAAACGAACAAGCGGCGTGGCATTTATAGCACCTGAGGCACCACCAATGTTTTACCGGCTTTTCAGGAATTTGTTGGTCCGCCTCTTGAATTACCCCATGTTGTAATTTAGTGGGAACACCACCGGAACTTGGTTTCACAATTTCGTAGTAGATACCTGTAAAAAACATTTGGCACAACGGATGGTCGAAGTGCTCCAGGCACCTAGATAGTAAAGGTGAAATTTTAACTGGGACCAACTTTGAGGTAAGCCCTATTAAATAAAGAAAAAATCATCAAAATCGGATAACGCAATACAAAGTTGTCCGTGATAGAATCGGGAAAACCGTGTGCAGCGGCACCCTTAGAGGTGGAATTTCTATTTCTTAAATAGGACCAACTTCAAGGTAGACCCTATCCATTAAAAAAAGAATCATCAAAATCGGACGACTCTACTATTCATATTCAAAAAAAATTAAAATAAAAAACTATATGCGACGAATTGAGAACCTCCTCTTTTATTTTCGTCGGTACAATAGTCAGAATAGAGACAGCCACAAGACAGCTACTCGTATGATACCAAAGTTAGGTGTAGGGAACTTTCAATTTGAAATAAGTATGTCTACCTAAAACAGTAACTCAATTTGTAATTCCAAGTCCAGATTAATATTAATGTTCTATTGGAAACAGATGAAATCCTCGAGAGTTGTGAAATGGCGACTCGAAGGCGTGCCATAGACTACAGAGTTTCACAAATTCACATGCCTCGCTTGACCTTTGGTTGCGAGAACGGTGAAAGTATTAGGGATAGGGAGTTCGTGATCCGCGTAGAATTACACTTTATCTTGCGTCTTTACTGCGGGCAGTTATCATTGACAATGTTCAAGATGGCTTCCTGATTATGTCTTTTAGACGACAATTTATTTATCGTATTTACATACTAGGTGATATATATCACATATTCGTAGACCGGTGCGAAATTACATCTAATGTTTCGACGATTTTTAAGTAACTTTCAGAACCGTTGATTACTTAATAGATTTATTTCTATTACAGTGAGGTTTTTGGCGATCTTATAGATATATTTTTTATTCGTTGACAAGTTAGTCCTTGAATGTGATCTCACCGATGGTAAGTGACGATGCAGCCTAAGATAGTAGCGGGCTAACTTGGAATGACAGTGTAGATTCAACCCATACCCCCTAATCGGTTTCTTCACGCCATCGTGCCGGAACGCTAAATCGCTTGGCGGCACGTCTTTGACTGTAGGGTGTTAACTAGCCACGGCTAAAGCCTCCCACCAGACCAGACCAGAGACTATTTAGTAATAATAAATTCCTAAACTGCCTCTGCCGGGAATCGAACCCGACACCTCCCAGTTAAATAAGACCACAACGCTCACCACTGCCAGGGAGTTCGTCAAAAGTTAGAAGTTATTATACCGATCTATGCATGAACCTGAACTGAACAAATCAAATTGTTGTTAAATCTATTTTTGAACGAGCGAAGCGAGTTCTCTGAGTCAACTAGGGCGCTTGCCTACTAGACAGAGAAGTGTGTCCGTCTAAATGTCTGTCAGAGCCCTATAACTTCTGAATTACTGAATATTAGAACGTGAAACTTGGTTGAAAATTCAGTTATATCCTGTACTTGAACAACAAATACTAAAATTAGATAAATATTAGCATTATTGTGAAGCTAATAGCTTCACTAATGCTAATAGATGGCGCTGTGTCAGTAAAACAGTTTTATGTCAACTATTATTTTTTTTATTGCGTCTAATGTTAAAAGTTAATTATTACAATATATAATTAAAACTTTTGGGAATTATGGGATATCGCGAGGTCTCAGTTCGGGGCGAACCACTAGTTTACTAGATTTAAGTTAATCTTGTATTGATATTGTAAACGCCGTTGCTTCGGCAATGAACCATCTTCTCAAACCAACCTACCTACAACTTCTCACGGGTCTCCTATTAGAATAAGAAGATTTAAAGCCATAAGTAGATAAGTAGAAAAAGATAAACTTGCAAGGTCAGTCATAATCCCTCCAGATATGATGAAACGTTTCATCAAGCTCCAATATCGGAGGAATGAGAATTTAAAAAAAAAACCGTGGGAAATATAGAGCTCTTCAACTTGTGCAATTTTTTATTTGCATTTGTTATGGTTTTATTTCGTACCAAATTGAACTTAGCTAAGTATTGCATATCGTGATGAAAATATACAATAAAAGATTAAATTGCATTACCTAAGTAATCATAGACAAGAAAAAATAAATTTAGTTATTAGTGAGTAGTAATCTCGTATTACTTATTGCGTACAAGATATCTGGTGGTTCTAGTGGTCCTACCAGGTATGCGGTATCACATTGCATCACAGTGGCCTTTCACTACTACTAGAGCAGGCGCATCGTTCATTACTCGTTGAAGAATGGTGGGTAAAATACTTAGGTAGTAGGTGCTACTCATACTAATAGCCGTAAATTGTATAAAATTGGGTCAAACAGTCTATTTAATCTGTTCTAGTATGCATTGGAACGGTATTAGCTGATATTTCATCGAGTTCGTTACGTTAACAAAATAAATTCAAAAAAAAAATTCAAAATTAATTTATTTCATGTAGGCTAACTTGTAGCTCTTATGACATGTCATAAATCTACCACCGGTTCGGAATGCAGATTCTGCTGAGAAGAGCCGGTAAGAAACTCGGCAGTTGCTCTTTTCAAAAAAAAATTTTTTTAAAACGAACACATAAAAGGGATAAAAAAAATGATATAGGTAGTGCAACCATTCTAAAATGCCAATTATATGGAATACCACAACTTACGTAGGAAGTATCGATCTATACGTTTGAAGACGGTTTTGTGAAAAGAATTTTTACGCCTATTAGGTTCCCGTTCATTTGAACTCATATCTATCTCGTAAGGTTCATTAAAGACCACCAGTCCATGGCCATTACAAACTTTTACTGTCCGAACCTTTTAAGGATACAAACAACGTATTACGCGAATAGTTTACATGTGTATTACGAATTAATTAATTACGCTTTCAATTCGCGTACCTTCCTGACTGCCTGCCTCATAATTGTGAGGGCTTGCAAGCATTTACCATTTACACGGAAAGGGAAAAGTTAATGTTCACGTCGCGAAAGTACGTTTGTTGACGAAAGATATTTCTTGAATGCTTAATTAACTACCTGGGTAGAATAATAATCTAAATCTATAATTATATAAAAAGGCTTGTCCTGACTGACTGACTGACTGACTGACTGACTGACGATCAACGCACAGCCTAAACCACTGAAGTTAGAAACTTGAAATTTTGACAGTAGGTTCCTTTTATGACGTAGGCGAGCACTAAGAAAGGATTTTTCGAAATTCGCCCCCCAAGGGGGTAAAAAGGGGGGTTAAAGTTTGTATGAAACTCCGTCATTTTTCGAGTTATACTCATGAAATTCGGTATTTAGGCTTTAAATTGAAAACAAAAAAGTACGTGTTTCACAGTTTTTAAAAATTCTACCCCCTAAGGGGTTAAATAGGGGTTGAATGTTTGTATAATAGTCCTTCGTTCTTCAAGTTATTTTTCAAGTTACGTTTATGAAACTTGATATTTTGGCTCTTGATTAAAAATAAAGAATTACGTATTTTACATTTTTTTTGAATTCTCCCTCCAAGGGGGTAAAAAGGGGGGTTAAAGTTTGTATGAAACTCCGTCATTTTTCAAGCTATACCCATAAAATTCGGTATTTAGGCTTTAAATTGAAAACAAAAAAGTAAGTGTTTCACACTTTTAAAAAATTCTACCCCCTAAGGGGTTAAATAGGGGTTGAATGTTTGTATGATAGTCCTTCGTTCTTCAAGTTATTTTTCAAGTTATGTTTATGAAACTTGATATTTTGGCTCTTGATCAAAAATAAAGAATTACGTATTTTACATTTTTCGAAAATTCTCCCCCCAAGGGGGTAAAAAGGGGGGTTAAAGTTTGTATGAAAGTCCGTCATTTTTCAAGTTATACCCATGAAATTCGGTATTTGGGCTTTCAGTTAAAAATAAAAAAGGACGTGTTTCACGGTTTTCAAAAATTCTACTCCCAAAGGGGTTGAATGGGGGTTGAATGTTTGTATGAAAATCCATAATTTTTCAAGTTAATATCGAGCAACGGATCTACGTGATTCTTTGATGGGTATGGTTGCAGACAGTGTGTTATAGGTTACTTTTATTCGGACAAAATCAGGAGTCCGCACGGGATTTTCAAAGAACCTAATTCCACGCGGACGAAGTCGCGAGGGGACAGCTAGTAGGTATATAAAAGGGAAAGGGAAAGGACTGACTGACTGACTGATCTATCATTGCATCATTGTACACCTCAAACCCCTTGCCATATCGGGCTGAAAGACGTACAGATACCTAGCTATTATGACGAAGACGTCCCCTAAAAAAAGATTTTTGAAAATTCAACCCCTAAGGGATAAAATAGAGGTTTGAAAAATTACACTTAATGTGAGCGAAACCGTGGGTAAAAGCTCGTACATATTTATACAAAATGTAGTTATTGCCCGCGACTTCGGTCACGTTTTAAGTTCGGTTTTTCGAACCCCTATTTTAGCTTCTTCGATTCTATATATCGATTATAATAAACACACTTTGGGTAATTTCATAGAATTTAATAAAAAAAATATGTATTTTGGTACACGACGTAATAGTTGAGTGATTGATGTGGATCTCTTAGTCACAACACTATTTTTTTTTTATTAGAAACTAGCAACACTAAACAGTTTACTACCGTGAATATTATTGATTGCTAGCTGCTGCCCACGACTTCGTCCGCGAGGATTTAGTATTAAATATCCCGCGGGAACTTTTTGATTTTCCGGGATAAAAAGTAGCCTATGTCATTTCCAGGTAATCGAGTAAACCCTTGCAAAAATTACGTCAATCGGTTGCTACGTTGCTGGGTGATTGATGGACAAACCAATAAACCAATAAACAAACACACTTTCTCATTTATAATATAATATTAGTAGGATACTTTAGTTTTAGTAGGTATTCATGCTATTTGAAATAGCGCACGAGCCAACAGCTAAGAAAAATGTTTATTATAACTTGAAATTCGTATAAGAACTAATCACAATAACATTTTATAACTATTAACTAATTAACAAAATGTCTTTAATATTATATTTATTAATGTCAAAAACATTCCATTGATAAGTATATAAGTTCCTATATCGTTACTATTCCCTCCCAAAGTTTTTTTATCGCACGTCCTATCCTTTCACAAGGGAAGCGTGATAAAAGAACTTTGGGAACTTAGCGTGAGCGATCGTAGAAAAAGACGACACGTTTTAATATGGCTAGGGCCGGGCGGCCGAGCTACGAATCAACCTAAATTTTTGCATGGGTATAGTTGAGGAACAGCGAGAATTTTGAAGCCTAACTTAACCATTTATTTATAAAGAGGTCATGGTCTTCAGCAATGAAGAAAATTTTGCAAAGAGAGAAATTCGTTATCGACTTGCTCCAACATTGCAACAAGGTAGAGCAGAACCCTGCCACAAAATCACACCGCCTTGAGTAGCGACATTTCTATACAAAAGAAATCCACGGGCAGACACTAGTTTCCACAAGACTATATCAAGTTGGGATATGCAGTGACACGGCTATTCTAATATATAAAAATGAATCGCTTAATGTGTTGGTAAGCGCATCACGCGTGAACGGCTGGACCGATTTCGCTAATTCTTTTTTTATTGTATTTGTTATTGTCAGGAGAAGGTTCTTATGAAAGAAAAAATTAAGAAAATTGCGCGGAAAATTAGAAAATTTAAGAAATATTAACCACCATATTAAATTATTTCTAATGTAACCGCTTTTACAATTCAAACTTTTTTGATGTAACCTTATGGCGTTTGACATAACATTGACAGAATGCGTGCTGCCAATTTCGTCAAAGAGTTTCAATATTCATAGTTAAGACAGGACAACGTCTGTCGGGTCCGCTAGTTTATTATAAATGTGCATTAAATGAGCTTAACTTTAGAATCTAGACTGGACCGGGGAAACAGTACCACCTTGATCTAGATATGAACCGGCCGCGGTCGCCGAACCCCCTGTCACTTTTGTGCTAACGAGCTTTGAGGTTTTAGACACGGACAGTACCTATTTGAGACATTAACTTTGGTCAGAGAGAGGGGGTTGGTATTTATTCGATATTTCACCTGATGGTAAGTGACGATGAAAATGGTAAGAGCCACAAGTTGGCCTACATGAAATAAATAATTTTGAATTTGATGCAGTGTAAGATGGTAGCGGGCTAACTTGGAAAGCGTATGGCAGTGTACATTCAACCCATATCCCTAATCGGTTTCTACACGCTATCGTGCCGCATATAAGACTGGTTGTCTTATTATTAGTTTGTAATCATCGCAGTCACATGAAGCACTTGAAGAACGTAGCTACTACAAAATGTCTTTAAAGAGATATTAAACTATCTAAAATAACCGGTCAAATGCGAGGTCAAGTCCGTTGAAAATCATTAACTAATTTTTTTTATATGCAAAAGGTGTTTTACGAAAAAACAAACGAAGAAGTATAGTCACATTTAAATCAAATTACTTGTGTGTCCAATGCATTTTGATTATTTTTGTCGAAAGCTTTACAATCTGCAAAGCTCTATGTACCTAACCGCCAAAGCTTAACTCAGTATATGGCAAGCATAACATGTTACCACGCAAGGTAGACGATATGAACGCAAAAAAACATGTAGGTTGATAATAATTATCGAGATATCATTTTGAAATTATAATTATTTTTTTTATTTATATAGAACCTTCGCGAATAAGTACTCAACAACTGCATTCTAATATTGCACAATTGAAATTCCTGAATTTGCATTAATATGAACTTCCTTAGCTAGAACTAGAAACTACTTGGAATTCCAATTTGGGCATGCTAATTAGTCTTATTTAAATCCTTATCTATAGAGTGCAGGAATTATCCAACGGTCTAAGCGTGCAGTATAAAAAAAATTATGTTGTCAAGAAAAAGATTTATAGAAAAAATCTAACCAATGAAGTGGTAGGTAGATATTCACTTGACGATTCAAAATAATTTTCTAAAAGTTTATTTGAATAACAAAAAATATCAATTCTATTCTTATTTTAAAGGGGTAACCATATCTCCGGTACACTACTAGAATAGAATAATTTTTTATTCAAATAAACTTTTACAAAGTGCTTTCGTATCGTGAAATGAATCTACCACTGGTTCGGTATGCCGTTCCAACCGAGAAGAACTACCAAGAAACTTGGCGGTTGCTCTTTTAAAAATAAAATAGGTAGATACCTATTTTATTCATCATAGTTTCGTTCGATTCCTGCAATTTACGAATTTACAATTTCTTATTTGTCTCTGGTCAGATTTGATGGAAGGCTTTGGCCGTGGCTACAGTTAGCACCTACCCTACCGTCAAAGACAAGTTCCGATATTATGGCGTGAAGAAACCAATTGAGGGCATGGATTTTATGTGCATTGCCATACCTCTTTGTCACTTTAAATGAAATCGCAATGCTAGTTTAAGTTGCGGGCTAATTCGCATATGCTACACATACTTCCTGAAAATGGCATATAAAAGGTTACCAGGGCAAACAAAATTTCGCAGACAGTGATAAGAACAGTCAATTAACTGCCAATATCTTTTCAGATGGGACCCAAAACGACGCATTACGCCGACGGAGGCGACGCGGCACGAGTTCGTGATAGGATGCGCTCTAGGATCCACGCCCTCCGGAGTGCTAGCGCTCCCTCGCCTGCCTCCGCCCCGGCCCGCGAGGACCGCCCTGCTGCACTCCCAGTCAGCCGGCGACGTCGCAGCCATGCTGGGCAGAGCGTGACCTAAGGACAGCTGAGTCAGAATCGGTTCCGGTGGCCTTCCTTAGTCTTCGTTTTACTTTCGGTCACCCCTAGTTCTTCCATGACTTTAAGGATCCCCAAATCCTGCTGCCCTAGCCATAACACAAATTGTGTCGCATCTATTCTCTCTCCATGATCTCTAAGATCACTAACGCTAAAGCAGGGGCTCCCAAAGTATTTTATCGCACGTCCTATCCTTTCAGAAGGGAAGCGTGATAAAAAAATACAGCGTTAGCGATCATGGAAATAAAATATATACCTACGACTCGTCTGAAATATGGCTAGGGCGGCTGGCTAGAATGTTAGTCGATATACCTCTAGCAGGCCTATCAACTTTGACAAATATTTTGTAATGATCTAAATCACCTCTGATTCTTCTGCTTCGTCGTTATCAACCGACAGACTTCCCCTTCCCCTGCGTCTCTCTTATTTTTTAACAGCAAGGCCCAACGAAAATATATTTTAAGCCATTTTTAACTGCCATAGGGAAGTTTTGGCTTCATCTTTGTACGCCCATATTTAGGTCTCTTACTAGGTATGTGCGTAAAAATAATGTCTTGATTTCAGTGTCATAATATTATGTAAGATTTAGTTTAAAAGAAAGTTCTAAATAAGTTGATATAGATAAATAACATTTACTGAAATCAGATCTAATTGTGTGATTGTAGACATACAGTATTTACCTACATTTATATTGCTCTCTCTACCTGTATACGTATTTATTTGGAAATATGTGTCGTCTCATGACTTGGTCAAGAGTTCAGAGGCTCTAAAGTATTACTTTTCAACTCATGCTAACTAGAATTTAGTGTGGAAATGTTAGATAATATCATGAAATTTTCTGAAAAGTAAGTTTCTATCCTTACTAATATGTACTTATTAAAATTGCGAGTTTGTTTGTCTCTTTGTTGATCTGTCCTTTTATTTAGAATTTTTCAGATGGGTCTATCCCGGAAAAAGCAAAGGATTCCAGCAGAATTTTAAAAAATCTGACTCCACGTGGACGAAGTCGCGGGATATACCTATGCTAGTAATATAAATATATAGGAGAAGAGAAACGTACTGTTAACGTTGATTTGAAAAGTTACTCTCAAGGCTCACTTGCTCCAGTTTCAAGTTAACGTATTACGTAACGAATATACCTTCCCATAATCTGCCAATTTAATAAATCACGTTTTTTTTAATAGTTTTAGCGTGCAATCGAGACGGCGGGTCACTTGATGTTAAGTGATTGCCGCCGCCCATGAACATTTGTAGCACCTGAGGCACCACCAATACATTGCCGGCTTTTAAGGAATTTGTTGGTCCGCCGCCGCCGCCGTGCCGCCGTGGCTATAGTTACCAGTTACCACCCTACCGACAAAGACGTGCCACCAAGCGATTTAGCGTTCCGGCACGATGGCGAGTCCAAACCGATTAGGGGTATGGGTTGAGTATACACTGGCATACCCCTTCCAAGTTAAACCGCTATCATCTTAGACTGCATCGTCACTTACCATCAGGTGAGATCGCAGTCATGGACTATCTTGTCAACGAATAAAATAAATCAGATCGGCGGTGATAATAAGCCTCAATAGCCCAACGGTTAAAGGTGCGGACTGAAAAGTCACAGGTTTCAACCCCACCCGTAGCGTCCTAGCTCAAGCTTTTCGCTTATTTGGAGGGGAGTGGAGAATATAAGTCAAGTTCAGCTTGGTTTACGAGTATATTTTTTATAAAAAATTAAATAAAAATAATCGGAACAAAGAACTTTGATACGATAGCAGAGGAATCGATATTGTCTTAAGGTTACGTGGAAAAATTAAGCAACCTGCTGTTATGCTGTTATGCTTTCTCTTCCTGCTTTAACATCATGTTCTGTGAAACATTAGATAGGCCATCAGTTCTGTCCTACTTAACATCATCTCGAATGTAGGTATTTGTTAACATAAATAGGGTTATCACACGACCGGAACTTCCTTGGCTTCCTTTTATATATCGATTAAAATTAACACACTTTGGTTTTCATTTGGTTTTCATAGTACTCCCTCCCTGCGACGGTGTTCCCACTAAATTACAACATGGGGTTATTCAAGGGGCGGACCAACAAATTCCTTAAAAGCCGGCAACGCATTGGTGGTGCCTCAGGTGCTACAAATGTTCATGGGCGGCGGTAATTACTTAACATCAGGTGACCCGCTTTGCTCGTTTGCTCGCTAAAAATATAATTAAAGAAAAATTAAACCAGATTAAACCGTATCGAAGTCACCAAGTACCCAAGTACCCAAGTACCAAAGATGCTGGCAGCATTGCCCCTTTCGGTGGCCCCACTTCCTTTGGCCAATATAAAGTGAAGGTAAAATTGTGAGAACACTTGGATGTCTGAAAGTTCTTCACAATGCTGTCAACGATATGTGAAGTCTGCCAACATTCTCTGTCTGTCCACCGCATTTAATCATCGTGGTGGACTAAGGCCTTCTCACTGACTAATCATCACAAATATTTACAACGACACCCCCAGGATTTTCGACAAGAATTCTCGTAGTATTCGGTAGATAAAGGTAGCCCTACGCTCGGTCAGCATTGCGTAATATAGCAGACCAGTTTTGAAACTGTCGACCTAAATAATTGTGATTATACTGTGGAGTCCAATTTTATTGGAATGGCATGTAATTAAACGAGCTTCTATTTAATACCATTATTGGCTTCTAAATTACTAAGTCAGCTTCAACTAGTGAGCCTCTAAATAATATAATTTTAGCATCTATATTTATAACTTAGCTTCAAACCGTGAACTCCTAAAATACTTAAATATTAGCATCAAATAATACACCAAATCTTCAACCACATTTTTAATTTTTTTTTTGTGTGAGAAAAATGAAATAAAAAAATATTTCTAACTAAATAAAAAAACTTTTTTTTTTTTTGATAAAATGAAATTAAAAAAATGATTGTTTTTAAATTTAACTCAAGATAAATACCTACACATAACATTATAACATTTTTGAAAAAAAAAATCAAATTCTTTTTCAACTTTTTTTTTAGTTTTAGGTAGGTTTACAATCCCAATAGAACCTAAGTGCCCGGCCTTCGGCCGGGCACCTGAATATTCATGTATAACCCTAACCTAACCTAACTTTAGTTTAAAGAAAAGATTATACAAAAATAATTGCAATATTAACACACTAACAACAGAACAACAAAAAAAACAAATGCATGTTTCTTTTTCGCTCTCTGATTGGTGCAAATAGCCATAACCAACGAGATCGTGCAAATTGCCAGTCGCATCCGTCTCACTCGCACCAACGAAATCGTGCAAATGGCCAGTCGTATCCATCTCACTCGCACCAAATCGTGCAGTGGCAGTGGACAATAATAAAAATAGTGGCTCTTTATTTGATGCTTTCTTTGGAATATTTTGTGGCCATTGTGAAGAAGCCGAGTTAGAATATTAGAAGCTTCATCATTTTCCCGTTGCTGAGTTATTAAATTAGAAGCTAGGTTTTGATGCCAAAAAATAAATTTTGTTGGTCGACTTATTATATTCCTATTGGAATTACTTAGGTTCTCGCCGCTAACTGGTCGTTTTGTGAACGGAGGAAATAATGATTTTAAGTAGTAGTATTGTAAGCCAAATGCGTCTTAACCAATCCAATTTTCTCTTTTCTTTTCTGCTGTGATTATTATTTTTGATAGTCGAGCCACATTCAGGTTACATTACATAATATCTTTCGATAATATTGAAACACTTCATACCGCGTCTGTTATTACGGTTACAGACGTGTTTAAATGCAGTGAGACACAGAATATTTTTATTTTCAGTTTTTGACGACCTCCCTGGCGGAGTAGTGAGCGCTGTGGTCTTATAACTTTGAGGTCTCGGGTTCGATTACCGGTGGGGACAATTTGGGAATTTATAATTCCTGAATTGTCTCTGGTCTGGTCTGGGGGGAGGCGTTGGCCGTGACTAGTTAACACCCTATCGTCAGTCGTGCTGCCAAGCGATTTAGCGTTCCAACACATCGTGTTGGAACGCTAAAGCGAGTAGAAACCGATTAGAAGTATAGGTTAATTGTACACTGCCATACCCCTTCCGGCTTCCAAGTTAGCCCGCGCCCCGCTACCATCTTAGACTGCATCGTCACTTACCATCGAATAAAAGAAAAGTACTCGTAATAAGGTCAAACTGAGGCGAATTCCGCACCGGATGGAGGAGTATAAACGTATTTGTGAATATATTAGGTATATACTTAATATGTATTTTGCAAGTTTATAATGCTTTGAAACAATCGGCTTTGAATTCAGCTAAAAGTTGGCCAGAAGATAATGAGATTTTTTAAATTTAATATTTTATTTTTGCGTATTGAAACGATCTTTACTTTCAATTTCCACTGAGTGAAGTTTTCTTTCCAAACTGGTGATAGAGTCTTAATATTTTGCAAGAGTCATTATTTGGGTGTACAAGAACCGGCCAACTAATTTTTTTTTAAGCTATTGCATAGCTTCTATCGCGGGCCAGCGTAGATATCGAATCCAGAAATTCCGTAACGAAAATAACCTGACACGGGACTCCTCTACGGTGAGCCGCTAGATGGCGCATTTTTTATCAACGTCATCTAGCACTTAGCAGTGAGCCTCTAGATGGCGTTGATAAAAAATGCTATGCAATAGCTTTACCGCGGCAGTCCCCGAGTGCCACACGTCTTTTTTTATTAACTCGTGTACCTATGTGTTGAGCGTTTAAGTATCAAGTCAATCAATATAAGATAGCCACGCTAGAAATTATTAAAACATCGAACGATACTAATTACTATTGATATTCAAAGGTTACTATGGATGTCTATTTAAGTTAACGTTAAGTAATTTGTAGATTAGATACGGACTTTAGTAGACAGATATGGTACTATGGCTATTGTTAACGTTGTATTGGTTTCGCTGTAGGGGGTTTACAAGACGTTAAAAATGCGAAACATCTTTGGCAAAAGGTCACAAAATCTCAGCTCGTCATTCATTAGTCTGAGAGCCTATAGGACATTTTATGGAGATGCTTGAGTTTTGGGCAGTTTGTGAAATCTATTAATGTTTAATACTCTTCTTCACCAATTACATTATTTATGTAATTACTATAGGTATTTTTTGCAGGCGCTTTTTTTTTGACAGACACTTAGATAGTGTCAATTTCGTCATCGCCGAGTAGGTTAACGTTTAACCGAGGATTATATTTAACGTCCTGTTAAAATTCGTCGGTCGAACGTTGTTGCCAAGACAGCCGCCTCAGTCGCATTACAAACGTATCGTTTCTTTCTACGATCGCTCACGCTAAAGCAGGGGCTCCCAAAGATTTTTTATCACGCTTTTTTATATTCAATGTCAAGATAGTCCTTTAATGCGATCTCATCTGATGATAAGTGACGATGCTGTCTAAAATGATAGCGGTCTAACTTGGAAGGGGTATGGCAGCGTAAATTCAACCCGTACCCCTAACTTGTTTCTACACGCCATAGTGCCGGAACGCTAAGTCGCTTGGCGGCACGTCTTGGACGGTAGGGTGGTAACTAGCTACGGCCAAAGCCTCTCACCAGACAAAAGTCCTTCTGGCGGGTTAGGACGTGCGATAAAAATATCTTTGGGAGCCCTTGCTTTAGCGTAAGCGATCGTAGAAAGTGACGACACGTTTGTAATATGGCTAGACCGGCTGATAGTATCATTGTTAATTATTTTGTCATTATAAAATTTTAGTAGAAAGTTCAAATGGACTGAATAAATAGTACAAGATTGGTATACGTCATTTGTCCATATCACTATTATCGGTCTGAATTTTGAAAATCGGTTCATGGATTTGGCTAACTTTATTACAGCGAGAAGCTGTAATAAAATAAATGTAGGATAAAATTCAACGATTTTTATTGATTAACTTAACATAGGTTCAAAGTATTACGTAAAATAAAGATTATTTAGTCTAGGACCTAAAAATATCACTATACAATATTTATGGGGTTTTTAAAAATAGAGGAGATTGGGCTAGGACGAGCAAGTTGCATATTATTTTTTCGACTTTCTTCTTGCCTATTGTTTCTTATGTCCTTGCGTGTTTTTGCGTGTGCAAATACATTTCGTAATTATTTCAAACTTCCTAAGCTTCACGCCTATCAGCTTATAAGAAACACGATTGATTTGTCGTAAATATACCAAAAAAGTTGCTTTACCAAAATAGGTACTTTCACTTCATTTTAGTCATTTTAGTAGTTATACATTCATAGACACATATACATTATACATGTTTAGGAGATGTGATTGTGTAGATTTTTTAGTCGTAAGTTATTAGATAGACAATACTAAACCAGTTTATTAAGTGTCGTTCTAAGATTCTCAAAGTGTAGATTTGATAAACGTTAGTTATACATTATATAATTAACATAACATAGGTGCAGTTTCAATTAGTTCTACACGATTGCCAAAAATTAATAACTCTGTACTAAATCATAAGAAACGCGTAACTATTTTGCTGAACTAAACACAGCAGAGTAGGTACCAAAAATATAGTTATATTTTAAAATAATTTAGAAATCTTGCTTGTTAAAAACTTTGATCATTTAATTATCGGATCAACTCAAAGTATAAAGACTAATAACTTAATTTTCATTGATAATAAATAATAATATTTTAAAAATAGATTCTGCCGTTAGCTAGGTAAGGATGGTTTTAATCATTTGTGTGTTGCATTTTAAAAGTGAAGAAATCCAGTTCACTTGTGTAACTTTATCGTGTATGTATGTTTGTATATGTATGGAAAAATAACTACAGCCTTTGACGAAAGTTCTGGTTTGACATAGATATTGACAAAATATAACGTTAATAATTCTGAGCATTGCTCAGTGATTTATCTCGAATTAAAAACTTATTTCTTAATTCTTTCTTTTTCAGCAGAGTTAATCCTGATGTCTTACGTCAGGGTCTATGAATTTTGCACGTTATTTAAGTAATGATGATTTATGGAGGAGGCGTAATATATTATGTATGCTAGTAAACCTTAAGTGCACATACAAATGAGGAAATGCTATTTATAATAATAAATGTAACGAAACCCCCCCCTTATAATATTTTTATTATTGACCTATATTACCCAATCACTTATTCCACATACAGTAAGTAGTTGCAATTGCTTAGGATTAGTTTTGTACCTGAATCCCACCAACACTGATGTCGGTCGGGCGTATTATTCGCACTACGGTCTGTGGCGTTAGTCTGATATATCATAATTAAATTATTAATAATATTTGTATTTTGTACGCGCGGATGTCGTAGCCTACCAAGGCCTCTTCTGAAGTTCTTATTAATTGATGTTGGTTGGCTTTATTCTAATAAAGCCGTACACTTTGTTTGTAGAAATGTTTATTTTAAAGAATATTGGCCATGCAAAACGTGACTAACATTCCCCATTCCTCTCCAATTACTAAGCGTAAAGTTTGTGCTAGTGGGTACGACAATAGTGCAATCAGATGAAAAATTGAATCGTGGACCTTTTGGTTTGCAGTTTGCACCCTGACTAGGAAATCCAACCCCGCAATTGCGGTTTCCGCGGGGTAAATCATCTCAGACCTGCGAGTCTGCGGGGCTGAGGTTTCATTGCGGGATTGGATTCCCTAACCATGAACGTTGCGCTATTGTGGTTTATACTGATTGTTGTTCAAGCTTTTTATGCTTTTATAATTGCCGAACCGATAAGTACTAAGTAAGCCTTGCGCAGTGTTTATTATATAGGTGTCTATAATTCCCTTGACGTGTAAATATTTTAAGCGTGGTAGTACTATCTAGGCGAAGCTAAACTGTGAATTGTAATAACTAATAAAACTTTTATGTTAGTGTCCGTTTTCACTACAACATATCGACTATTTTTACTTCAAATACTGCTTTGCATATCCAGAACTTGCACGTCTCTACAGAAAAAAAATTCAATTAGTTTTGCATAAATCTTTTTCGGCGGCCTAGATGTTAATTATTGTGTATCCGATAAACAATTCCTCTTTTCGGTCTAAAATATTGCAATGAATCAATGAGGGATGGATATTACCTTATCGACTTTGTACTATTTAATAATTGCTTAGGAAAATTAGTTGTTACATTAGGTATACTAAGGGTTGACTAGCATTGCATTACATAAGTGATACATATTTCACATGTAGAGTACATGACAAATAATTGAATCTGCATCACTTTCACTAAGTAACTAAATCAGAAGTCAATATGGTGTAGTGAAAACTGTCTTTATGCGAGTACTAAACATTACTGAAACTGGACAGGGTACTTTCAATTGGCGGGTATTGCTTGAAATGGACATAAACCTACTTTTTTCCTAACTCTTATCCCATGAACATAAAGTCCATTATGCTTTAAAATTAACTGTGAACTACGGTACTAGACGCCGGCTTTTTGTGAAAGGACATGATTAGTTTCCTAACATCATAGGGTCATATTATGTGTGAAGAAACATCTCATTTCTTCATTTCGTTCGGATCGCCTATTGTTTGTTTTTTGTATTAGCCAATCACTATTTCAGTTTATTGTAAAAATTTGCGCTCCGAATTTAAAATTCAAAAATGTTGTATGCAGGTAATAAAAATTTTGTAATTAGGTTAATGACAGGCCTATTGAAGTGTAAGATTTTCCTTAATTATAACTAAGTTATATTTAAACAAATATTCACTAAGTAGAATATTTAGGTAGGTTCTGAATCGATATGTTTTTCTTATTACAATTCTCTGGATTTGCACATTTTCAATAACTTAAAGAAAGTCACGTCATGGCCAAGTCACCATTTAAACGGATACCAGTCAACTACTCGTGAGATTTATAGTGTACTAGATGATGTCTGCGACTTCGTCCGCGTGGTGTAAGGTTTTTGATTTTCGTGAAAACTCTTTAATTTTCCGGGATAAAATGTAGCCTACCTATGTGTTAATCCTGGGTATGAGCAATCTCTATTCCGAATTTCAGCCAAAGTCGTTGTAGTTTGAAGGAGTAACAAACATCTATCTATCCTCACCAACTTTCGCATTTATTATATTAGTAGGCTAAGTGTATTTAAAAACACAAATACACTGGTATAGTCCGATGCGATGGCAATTCATAGAACGAAGAGAGATCAAAGTATTTTATTAGCAGCTTTTACATTCCAATAAAAGGCATAATTTGAGCAGTAGGCTTCTTTACAGCTACCTTTTTAATATTATTCAAAACAACGTTTCGATTTCGATTCAAGTTATGATTTTGATCAGGTTCCTCTATTTAGTTGTATAACTAATTCATGCCTTATTCAGAACTGTCACTAATACTTATGCAACTATTTTAGGCTTGGTTTAATTCATGATGGTGATTTCCATTTATGTACCTACTAATCAATGTCTAAGTTAACTTAGTTATTTCGACCGGAAATAGATTGGTAGAGTTAGTTCATAGCGGATAGATTTTTATTGCATTATTTGGTAATTACCTGAAAGAGCATGATTTTTTTTTTTCAAAAAATATTAGCCAAGCTAAACTTGACTTATATTCTCCTCTCCCCTCCAAATAAGCGGAAAGCTCATGTTAGGAGTGGGTACGACAATAGTGCAACGGGTGCGGATTAAACCTGCCACCTTACAGTTTTCAGTCCGCATGTTTTAACCGTCGTTGGGCTATTGAAGCTTAAATATTGCAATGCTTTCGAATATAATTTTAAATCAGTTAGTACTTTTCTAAGTTTGACATGTGGTATACAATAAGCCTGGAAATACACGTCAGGTTTTTTCATCCGATTGTCTGATCCGGTAGCCTGATCAGGCTACCGGAAGGCATTGAAGCCATTACTTTGTATGAACAGTCAATACACGTCCGATCCGGTGGCCGGATCGGACGTCCGAGTCGGAAACGGGCGCGAGGCGTTTCCGATTTTACTGTCGGTCCGATTGTCTGAAGGCGCGGTCTACATACTTCTAGTATGAGGCAAAATAGACATCCGGTTACTCCTTCCGATTTTGCCAGTCAGGGTTCCCACCTTAGGGCTTTTAGCCCCAAAAGGGCGGAATTTTGCTTATTGGGATTTTTTAGGGCCCAAAAAATCTAGCGCTGACACTGTGTGGACGCATCGTTGTGGTTCGAATAATGGGCGAAAATTATGAAAAAAAATAAATAAAAAAATAATAAAAAAAAATAATTCATAATAATAAAATTATTATTATTATGAATTATTTTGGATGTTTTAAATAGGAATGACTCTCAGTAAGTCTTGTCAAATTGATTGGATGAATCCAATAGCGACGTTTTTTCTTCTTTCTCTTTCCTCTCTTTAAAATTTCTGTGGTGGTATCGTGTAGTGCGGGTTGTTACGTTCCCTCAAATATGGTTGAGCGAAGCAATGGCTGGATCCTGCGTCATGCTCGTGAACGGGTGCCACCAACGGGAATGGGTCTGCTTTTGCCTACCTGTCTTAACATGCATTGGATTGTTTTGCATTTTTGAAACTTTATTGTGGAAACACTGTATACATAGCATAGTTTTGTTACCAATTGTAAAAAAAAAAATTTTTGAAAAGAGCGACCGCCGAGTTTATTGCTGGCTCTTCTCGGCAGGAACGGCATTCCGAACCAGTGGTAGATTCATTGACGATTCAAAAGTACTTGTAAAAGTTTATTTGAATAAAAAATATTAACTCGTCATCCATCTTCTTTTCTTCTGCTTTGCTCCAAACGCAAGCACTTGGGATGGTGACCGATCAATTCACAAAAAACAAATAACAAAGTGTCATTTCACAAACAACGTTTAGCAAAATAAATGAATCATTTATTGATCATTATAAAACTTATGGTTCCACAAATAATTCGCTTGACAAAACAAATTACTAGACAAATTGTGATTTCATAAAATAATATTTGACAAACAATTGATTTCTTAATTGTGTTAATTAGTAAAAAAACATGTAGCATATTTTTTTTTTGATAAAATGAACTGTTCAAGGCTGCGGCGGGAGCTGCGCTTCGCTATAAATTAAATGGGCTACGCCAGAACCGAAATGGCCAACCCCGACTCCACGTAGTCTTGTCTGCCCTACCCCTAGAGTGTTTTTATGAAGCGCGAAGCCAGAAGCTCGCGAAGGAGGTCCTGAATGAAGCGAGCCTACGAGGCCGAGTGGAGCGAAGGGGGGAGGTGGCGAGCGAAGCGAGCCGGCGACCTCCGTAGCGAAACGAAGGTCGAGTAGGCGAAGCTGAATGAAGGGGCGACGGAGCGAGTCTTCTGGCGTAGCCCATTGCATTTCAAAACGGCCCTGTTTTTGATAACAGCTAGCCGTAAGACGGCGGATCTATTATTTCACCAAATTGCAAATTTGGTGAAATAATACATTTTAAAATGATATTTTAACATCCAGCACATTTGCAAAATAAAACATTTGCGAATAGAATATTTGTAAAATGATCTTTTGTAAAATGCTTAGTTTGTGGAATACGACGTTTGTGATTTGATTAGCTTTTAAAACGTTTTTTGTGAAATGATCATTTGTTTAACGTTTTTTGTTAATCATTAGTGAACCACTCGGGATGATAGCTCGGCAACGACTGAGTTCAGAAAAAGCCTGACGGAAAAATCGGATGTGTATCGAGTAAATACGATCCGGTTGCCTGATCAGACAATCGGAAACAAAATCGGACGTCTATTGCCAGGCTAAGAGTATCAAAATATTTTGTTAATTCATGCAACTTTTGGTACTGATTCTTTTCACCCTAACCTCCCCGATTTTTATTATTTTTGAGGTAACGGAATAATAATATATATTTTTTAATTGTTTAAAAAAAAGTTTATCCATGCTCAACTTGACTAATATTCCCCTCTCACCTCAAAATAAGCATAAAGCTTCTGTTAGAAGTTGGTACGATGATAGTGCAACGGGTGGGAACGAACTGTCGACCTTTCAGTGCGCACCTTTAACCGTTGGACTATTGAGGTTTTATATTTGTGTGATCTTGACGTTTAACAGTCCGTTTTAAATTAATAAATTAACCCGTAAAGTAATGTTTAGCTCGCGTCGATAAGAGTAGAGTTTGTATTAATTTTTCAATAAGTAGTAAAAATCTAGGTAGATTTAGAAAAAGGGTTGTTATATCGAATGTATATCATTATACTAATAATATTATATTATGTAAATTGTACATGAGTATTATTGTTTCATTTAAATGTAATGGGTATTAAAATTCTTTCAAGTGCAATGGTTGTTTTACTGTCATAACTAGTGATGTGCCGGATCGTTAAAAATGTATATCTCTTGTCTCTGGTCTGCTCTGGTGGAATGCTTTGGCCGTGGCTAGTTACCACCCTATCGCCAAAGGTGTGCTGCCAAGCGATTTAGCGTTCCGGCACGACGGCGTGTAGAAACAGATTAGAGGTATGGGTTGAATCTACACTGCCCTTCCCTTCCAAGTTAGTCCGCTACCATCTTATACTACATCGTCACTTACCATCAGGTGCAATCGCAGGACTATTTTGGCATCGAATAAAAAAAGGTGTTCTCTTTGGAGTTAACACCTTTTAGAGTTAGCAGCCTGCGGTAACCGCGAAAGTAGTTGCTAGGTAATTGTGCGTATCGCTGAGATTATCTCACAACAAAGCGACGGAATACAATATTATCTCAGTTCCTCAAGTGAAGCGTAAGCGTGGTAGTAGGTACCTGGCCATTATGTGGTATTTTCACAAGGAAGTCTATCGACTGGGTCTTCGGATTTTTGACCGACTTCAAAGAAATGATAATTGCGAAAGTTTAGATGGTTGGATGTTTGTTACTCAATCACGCCGCAACGACTGAACCGATTTAGCTGAAATTCGGCACAGAGATAGAATACTTTTCATCCCGGAAAATAAGAGAGTTCCCGCGGGATTTAATAAACCTTAATCCACGCGAACGAAGTCGCGGGCATCAGCTAGTCCTATTATCCTATCCTATTCGATAATATTATAAATGCGAAAGTTTGGTTGTTTGTTACTCAATCACGCCGCAACGACTAAACCGATTTAGCTGAAAAGCACAGAGATAGATTATAGTCTGGAATAACACATAGGCTACTTTTCATCCCGGAAAATAAGAGAGTTCCCGCGGGAATTAATAAGGTTTATTAATTAATCCACGTGAACGGAGTATCAGCTAGTAGATAACGAAGTTAGCATTTCTTATACGGTAGAAAGAAATGCTAATTTTATGCTATAGATAAATAAATTAGCTAAATAGCACAATGAAAATAAAACCTATGTACCTACTATATTTATATTCAAAGATATGCAAATGTGTATTTATATTCAAAGATAGTCAAAATTGAATAAAATATGCTCTAAAATATAAATACGTATGTTGTCAACTGTTGTGAATGACCTTAAATAATACCCCACGCATTATGTCATTCGAAAGCGTATAAAAATAAATATTTTGCATATATAATTTATTTTTTTGCATAATATTACAGGTGGATATATCCAAAACATCCGATGCTTTCCTTTCTAATAATTACGATAGGAATAATTAAATAAAATGTTATTATTTTTGCCATCAATTAAGCATCTAAATTTTTACGTTATAGAAGATATTCCTAAGATATTATTATCTTAGGAATTTCTTCTCTTTCTTTGTGAACAGACACTACATATCACAACACACATCTAACATAGATAAGCTTCATAAGTATTTATATATAACTAGCGGACCCGACAGACGTTGTCCTGTCTTAAGTTTTTTTACATCCTCTTTGACGAAATTGGCAGCACGCATTCTGTCAATGTTATGTCAAACGCCATAAGGTTACATCAAAAAAGTTTGAATTGTAAAAGCGGTTACATTAGAAATAATTTAATATGGTGGTTAATATTTCTTAAATTTTCTAATTTTCCGCGTAATTTTCTTAATTTTTTCTTTCATAAGAACCTTCTCCTAACAATAACAAACACAATAAAAAAAGAATTAGCGAAATCGGTCCAGCCGTTCACGCGTGATGCGATGACCAAGGAAATAGGGATTCATTTTTATATATATAATATATATACATTTATATATAATTATTTTGTATATAATATACATTTATAATATACATTTTGTACATAATATACATTTTTGTTTTAAAAAGTGCAACTCCTGAGCTTCTTACCGGTACTTCCTAGCAGAATCAGTTTTCCGAACTGGTGGTAGAGTTTCGACCGGTCATAAGTGGCACTAGTTGGCCTACATGCAACTACATGCTAATGGCTGGATCATGCGTCATGCTCGTGAACGGGTGCCACCAACGGGAATGGGTCTGCTTTGGCTGCCCGTCTTGACATGCGTTGCATTGGTGTACCTACGTAGGTATTTTTGCATTTTTGAAGCTTTATTGTGGAAGCACTGTAGTATACATAGCATAGCTTTGTAAAAAAAATTTTTTTTTTTTGAAAAGAGCAACTGCTGAGTTTCTTACCGGCTCTTCTCAGCAGAATCTGCATTCCGAACCGGTGGTAGATTTATGACGTGTCATAAGAGCTACAAGTTAGCCTACATGAAATAAATTAAATTTGAATTTGCAATGATCTTCCATACATGTTTGTAGTATAAAATGTCATTGCCTACATGAAATAAATGATTTTGAATTTGAATTTAAGAAAAGCTGTTGGTCAACCACATTCAATGAGTGTGTAAGGCGCTACTCAGTTTGTAGACTTTCGTCACGACCGCTCTGTTATTTAGCAACTACCTACACATCTGTTGCTAATTATAATTACCACAATGCAAGATGGGATGCATTGTGAAAAAACTAAGCCGTACGAGCGAAAATGTATTATTCTTCACGTCGCAACGTGCAGAAGAATTTGAAACATCAGTAAGATCGATAACGCAATCTTTATACTCGACGCACATTATAGCTGATGAGCACTTACCGCCAACGCCGCAATCTTACAACCGCACAAACCAACGCGCACGTTGAAAATTCCGCAAATGCAGTAGTTCCCTTTTTTTACTGAACTTAGTAGAAAACGTTATCCACAAAACTCATATTATGTAATCTGATTTAATTTAATATGTATTTATCGCTGTGCAATGCAATCACCGCGTCTAACAGCCAGACTTATTCTTTGCGCAAAAAGTTTGCCAGTCCTTCTATCAGCAGCAACTGCTCTGTTCAAGCACATTATGCAGTTTTATAAAAAATTTTCTTTTCTCTCAAACTAATATGCTTAGATACCTACGCTTAGTTTGTTCGAACTAGAAGTAGGAAGATAGGTACAACAAGGTCTTTAACAGATGTAGGTGGGTGGGTTAAACCTCAGACCATTCTACTTAAAAAAGATCTTAGGGGTTGAACCTGCGAACTATTCTGAGAGAACTCGAGAGAGAATTTCGTTGAGGCGACTTGAAAATATATGCGAACAGCATTAATATGTAATCGCAATCTGTATACTTTGATGTTTTGTAATAAGACATTGATTGGGTTGCGTAAAGGTTAGCTGCTTTCAATAAAAGCTCCATATCACAGTTTGTAGATTATTATTCGTAATTGTGGTTTTGTCAAGGTATTTTGGCTGAAACTTGTAGCGATCTCATCCAGTCGCTTACTGAGCAATTGAGAGGGCTAAGTTGCGTTTCTCTAAGGGATAAGAAGAGAGAATCGCAAGAGGGTGTACTTATTCTTGCGTTAACAATTTTTCTACTTTTTTATCAACCGATACACGTACACTACAGGACAAAGCTTTCTTACATGGACTTCCACAGGTCTGGATCTTGCGCCGCCCGTATCATGCGGCTCCCTGCGATTCGCGTGATGTCGTCGAACTACGTAATGAGTAGAAGGGGTCCACCAACTTTAGTTTACTTAATACTAGCTTTTGTCCGCGTTTTTCAACCCCCTATTTTAACTCTTTAGGGGTTGAATTTTCAAAAATTCCTACATCATTACTATAGCTAATTGCATGCCAAATGACCCGATCCGTCCAGCGGTTTGACGTGTACGCTGATAGATCAGTCAGGTCACCTTTTCCTTTTATATATTTCGACTAGCTTTTGCCCGCGGCTTTGCTCACATTAAGTTCGATTTTTCAAACCCCTATTTTACCGCCTTAGAGGTTTAAATAACAAAAAAAATTCGGATGCCTTGGAATTTGGAATTAGCGGATGCCTACGTCATAATAGCTCTCTGTATGCCGCTCGATCCGTCCAGTGGTTAGAACTGTGCGTTCGATCAGTCAGTCAGTCAGTCACCTTTCTCGTACTACAAGAAACATTGCGAGGATGCTACGTAGCGGCCGTGACCGGTGATTTCATCTGTCAAGTGCCTAGATTGTTATGAAGAGGCTTTTTTGTAGGCTGTCGGCTGATTTGGCAATCGGCGACATATTTGACAATTGATTGACATGCATGGCGAAATGCATGCGTAACAAGCGGAGTGGTGAGGTAAGAAGACCGTGAGAAGAGTTGGTAACAGGACTCCGTGAAGAAAAGCTATGATTTCCAAAGCGAAAATTGATGCTAGTGGAGGGGTCTTCGCACTAAGTAGAAAGTTCTGGTCCCCCATTTAGGAGAAGCAAACTGGGTAACACGATGTCGGGTATATCATACACTAAATGATGGCCGCAACTTCGCCCGCGTGGATTAAGGCTTTTGATTCCCGCGGGAACTCTTTAATTATTTATCCGAGATAAAAAGTAGCCTATGCGTTATTCCAGGGTATAATCTATCTCAATTCCAAATTGCAGCCAAATCCGTTTTTGCGTGAAAGAGTAACAACTAGGGTTGCCAAATTTTTTTTCAGCCTATAAAGGACAAATGGTTAAATAGAAATAGGCAAAAAATACGGGATTTCAGTTTTTTACCCGGGACAAATAAAAGAACAAAACTATTTACCTAGTGTCATTTTTTTTTTGATAATTTTTCGAGGATCAAGTCAGTTTTAACATACATATTTCTATTCGTTTTAACATATCTGTAAAAACTCAATCAACTCGCTTTTTTACGAAAGTTGCGTGTGTGAATACTTGGATCGATTTCATAATGAAAAAATACGGGACAGAGTCAGCCCCGCCGGGACATTTTAAACTATGCCTAAAATACGAGATTTCCCGGGAAATACGGGACGTCTGGCAACGCTAGTAACAACACACACACAAACTTTCGCTTTTATAATATTAGTGTGATGTGATCTGATCTCTCTAGAGTAGTATGTTCCTTGGATCTGATAGTCCTGTCATAGATCCACATGTCGGAGAAGTTTTAAAATTTCAATATACGCTAGTTATATTCTAGGGGCAGAAACAAGAAATCTACCTACCTATCAGTGTCAATTTATAGAAGGTACCAACGTAACTTCCTTACAAAGTAATAATAATTTCCGTCAACGCTAATTCGATTCACCAACATAAAGTTTATTGTTATTTGCAATAGAGTAGGTAAGTTATCTTACAACTGATAGTATGCATTACAAAGTTACATCACAATCGGTTTAGATGACTGCTGGTTGTGTTACACAAGATCTCGTTAACATAATGTCAGGTCTATTGAGGTGTAACATTAATAAAATAATATTTATAAATAATTAATTAACTAGTTATTTAATTCTTTATATTTAATAACCAAAAAAAGTTTAAAAAAACTGTATTACGTCCTAAACGCTAATTAAAACTTTCAACATAGAAGTTCACCACTTAATTATACTAGTAGATTAATCAGTTTGGTATAATTTACGATTAAATTGGTCGTGCCATCATTTGTTAGATTGGGAAAGAGCAATCTTCTATGAACTCTGCTCGTGACGCAATCCTTTAAACAACTGCCTACTTAATTCATCACTTTAGAAAATTGTCCATATTATTACTATAAAACTTCAGTCGTGTATGGTATTATTTAATTGGCTTTGCTGAAATAAATACTGAAACTTGACTACAACTTCGCGCACGTTGGATTTACCTATTTGGAAAAAAAATCATTTATTTAACAAATTGTGCCACACATCACGATATAGGTTCATTATCCCGACACTTCCACCTCTCAGGCATTTTACCAATACACCCAAGCAAGTAAGTGTGATTGACAAAATTTTACAGGGGCCAAAAAAACATGTTTTGTAGATGGCTTAGCGAAGTAATAAATAATTATTTATTGGATATATTATAATATATCCAATAAAAGTTTTCAAAGTAGTTTATTTACGAAACATTAATTTACCAACAGATACTGAAGAGTTCAGACTTCAGAGTTCAGAAGGGCTACCACAAATATGTTTTTTGGTCTCATTTAAAATTTTGTCAATCACACTTACTAGGTTTTGAAGTGGGGCAGCCGAATAGAAGCGCCGGGTTGACATACGTCATGTGTGGCACAACCCGAAAAAAGGTAACTTGTAATCTTGCAAAAAAAAATCTTGTTGGGACTCCTATAATTGTTATGGGATATAGGATTTCCCATACGGACACGAAAAGTTATTTCAGAATTCAAAATTACCTCATCTAGGACAACATTATTGCTTGTAGGCCAACTCTTGGTCAGTCATAAGTACATACTCTACCATTGGCTCGGAAAGGAGATTCTGCTGAGAAGAACCGGCAAGAAACTCAGCAATTGCACATTTCAAGACAATAATGTTATACTAAACCCAATAAACTAGTCACATTTTTAGGGTTCCGTACCCGAACGGTACAAACGGAACCCTACTATAACTAAGCCTCCGTCTGTCTACAGCCTCTGTCTGTGTGACAGACAAAAATTTTAAAAATTGTTTTCTTGTTGTTAGTACCGTATTTACTTTCGTATGCAGTTAGTAAAAAACTGTTCTTTTGATAGTACAAACAGACACTTCAATTTTATTTATTTGTATAGATCAGACTCTAACTACCGCTAGCACTATTACACAATTTTAATAACATTTCTCTTGAGACAACCGACCTGCCATTAAGATAAAAAAGTTAAAACCAAACCAAAACTGACATCCCACATAAGCAACTTAAGTGTGTCAGCGTGTCCAAACTCAAATTAGCATTCAAAATATACCTACTACTTTTACTTTTTTGGACATTCTCGTTTTATTAAACCGTATTTACTAATTGAGAACAGCAGTAAACTCTACTTTATTGATTTTTAGGGTTCCGAAAAAAACTTCGGAACCCTTATAGGATCACTCCGTTGTCCGTCTGTCTGTCAGTGTGTCACCACCGTTTTTCTCGAAAACGGCTTATGATACTAAGTCGAAATTTATACTGAATATAAAGTTCAATGGTCTCGTAGTGTTTTAAGAATATCAAGCTTATAGCTTAACTCAGTGAAAAGTTACAGCTTTAAAACCACGGCTTTCTCATTATTAAAACAAATTAAGGGACATCTTCCAAAAATCGTTTTTTTCCATACCTAATTCTTAGTTTCATAGTAAGTGCCGTTATATTTTACAAACACCAGCTTTAAAGTCTTACAAATGACGAACATATTGATATCTCTAAACATAGTAAGAGTAACTTAAACAGCTAAAAACCAAATAAAAACCTACCACTTACTATGACTTTTAAAGTACTGTAACGAGAGTAAAGTACCTGAGGCTAAAACACACTATCCGTAAGCTGCGACTGAGAGCCGCGACAGATAAGGTTTCACAGTCGTTTGAGATCAGCAGGCCCAGATTTCTATCGGCCGTCCGAAGACTCAAGAATGGCCCAAGGTTACGTCCGTGACTACGTCCGGTAGTGTGCACAATTCAATGTAAATTCACTATCCAGCCGCGGTTGACGCGTCGGATAGTTTGTTCTAAGCCTAACTTTTTAACGCGTCACAACACAGAACTGTCACAACTTTTGTAGACTGACCTCTATAATTACTCTATGATTTGTAGAATAGACCAGGTATGTAATAGAATCTGCAATGGCATATACAATAAGAAAAATATTTTTTATCTATTACCTATCTCTTTAATTAATTTATGCCGTCATATTTTGTATTCTCATCACACTATCACATATCACACTAATTAAAAAGCCGAAAGTTTGTATGTGTATGTTTGTGTGTGTATGTTTATTACTCCTTCACGCCACAACGAATTAACCGATTTAGCTGAAAATGGAGATAGCTCATACCCAGGATTAAAACATACGCTACATTTTATCCCGGAAAATTACAGAGTTCCCATGGGAATTGAAAAACCTTGATCCACGCGGCCGAAATCGCGAGCATCGTCTAGTATAATCCCTCCATTTTTTTGTAGAATAGGTAGATATGTAATAGAATCTGCTATGGCATGTACAATCCATTGTTAGTCATAGATTAAAAATAGAGGTCAACGCAGTCTTATAACCCAGTTGTCAAAAGCTGTCATGTCATTATTATTAAATAGGTAACGTTAAAATATTTCGAATGTTCTCAGTTCTAAAAAAAATCAGAGATATACATATAACAAAGCATATAACGATAGGAAATGAGTTTTTGAAAGATATTGTAACAGTGTTAATGAGAGGATGCGTGAGGATATTTAAAGGTGCGAAGGGGTGGTTAGCTAAGGGAACTTTCATCAAGGGTGAAGTTGAATCTTTGGTGGAACATGCCGAAAAGACATTAATTAAGCAGGAGGTTGACCAGTGCATAGATAACTACCATCCAGTCCAAGTTAAAGCGGCACCTCAGCAGCTCAAGAGTTAAAAGATGAAGTGTCCATAGCACAGCGGCTGAGATTATTGAAGCAAGGCAATACATTCGTTAAAAAGAAAAATATCATTAGAGCAAGTAAGGAGATAAAAGAACAGTCGTACAAGAATAATTACTCAGTGGATGGAGACGTGTATTGCAGAGTGCAAGGATCCAGGACAATCGTTGGTCATACCCAAGCAATTGGAAAAAGAAATAAACCATAGCAATGGACATTTTTCAAAGAGAAAGAAGAATTGGAAATATAAGAGGCGTGGCTCAGCTGACCATATGAAAAAATGGCCGAAGTCCAATAGTCGATAGAGATTAATAGTAGGTAAATAGTACTGTGAGGAAAGAATGAAGGTGACTGTGTTGAATGAATGTGTGTGTATTAATATAGTTAAGTAGATGTATGTAGTTAGTTTTGTCAACAGCACCGCCAAGTATATTGTTATGTGTTACACTGATAATATGTTTGTACATGATTTTGTTATTACCAACTTAAGAACAAATAGTGAACTCATAGTGAACTTGTTAGAATAAACTAAGGACATTTAAATTACATATAGAAATTAATAATAAGTAGAAGTTTAAGTTAAAGTAATATTACTTATTAGCCCACAGGCTAGATGGTAGTATAAAATAAAGCCACTGTTACATGGTGCTTTATGGTAGGAAAAAAAACCAACTTAAGTATACCTATGGTTTTTTAAATTCAATTCGAGATCAGTCAAATTTTATTTTATTTTGTAAAAGAAATATAATAATTTGTGACCATGTATACTTAATACTTACTAGTGTTTAGATTCCTTATAAGATGTCATTCTGTATTGGTTAACTTAAGATGTATTATTGTTAAGTATGTATGAAAGCTGTATTGTTTAACTTAAGGTGTGTTAGTGTTGAGAAGGTATGAAGTATGCTAGGAAATATGAATATGGTAAAGATGTACGAAAGGGGAAGGTATGTCTGGGGACAGACATAGTTGCAGGATGACCGAATGTGGGAAACGGAATGTATGTAAGTGTATGACAGGGATATATGCAATAGAGAGTGGGAAGTATTGGAGATAAAAAAGATTGGCAAGAGGGCGTATGGAGTTAAGACGTGCTAAGGAGTGCTAAAAGTAGTTTAAATAAAAGAAGTTAATATATATTTAGTGTTTTTACTTTGAGCTATTCCCACATTTATTAAAACATACAATACTATTACTGCTTGTTTAGACATGAAAAGGGTCACAAAGAAAATTCTGTCAAACATAGAGAACCTTTTGATTGACTACCTCGAATGCTTTAAAGACAGCTTAGACTTAGTTTTACAAGTTATACATTGTCTTATGGAAGTAACTCAAAGAGACAAATAATGGGATGAAATATGGAGAATGGGAATGTGAGAAAACTACACAACCCCATTGAGTTTGGGCTTGTTTGATTCATCTTGATAAGTACTCTAGTCCTAGATGATATGCAGGGTCTGATGATGAGACCGGAAGGCGTCTATAGGAACTGCAATAATACTGCGCACTTAAGAGTGCGTTTCCGCATATCGGGTGACTTTCGGTACATATTGTGACTAAGTTAAACCAAATAAGATGGAAATAAAAATTGCTACACATAGATTGGTCCTTAATCTCCAAATCTTGGGAGTTGATTTTGTTCAAAATCTCAATTTTTAGTACTATAAAAATTATTTCCCGTCACCTCTTCACACAAAATTCACGATTTTGGGGCGACTTTAGGTACATTTCTTGTATATAATATACCGGTTTTATGTAATTAAAAAATACTATCTGTTAGCAGATATGTTCAACTCAAAATCTTGGAGAGAAAAATATCAAAAATAGTACAAATAGTATTAAAAAAAAAATATAGCATCGCGTGTAATTTTTTCACATATTTTGGTTTAAACCGAATCTTAAAATAATGTGCAATAAGGCTTATTTTGATTTTACTCGGTCAATGGTTTGATTTCATTTCAAAATTCAAAATTCAAATATCAATCAGTCGGCGTTTGACCGCCTTTCTGAGTGGAAGCTGCGCTGGTTGCAAGCAGATGCTGGTATCGAAAAACATCGCTGTACGAACACGAAATAGTTCATAGCAAACCAAATTGATACTTTATATGTTTTGAAAAGAAAGGTAAGAAACTAAGTACTAGGTACCTATGGTACCTTCAATATAATAGCATTATTTTATTATTTGATAGAATTTCGAAATTTCTTGTTAAGTTATATTCCCCGAATGTAGTACTGACCTGCATGTATACCTCGAAAACTTCTATTGGAACTCCTAGATCTTTAGAGTTAGTTGTATCGAGTTTGGGCTCGTTTTGTAAGTTATGATGAGATCTTACCACTGGACTTGTTAGAGTGACCTGATGGTATACTTCGAAGACTACTACTGGATCTTCTAGACGGCTACAGCTAGTTATATCGAGTTTGGGCTCGTTTTGTAAGTAATGATGAGATCTTACCACTGGACTTGTTGGAGTGACTTGGTGGTATACCTCGAAGACTTCTATTGGAACTCCTAGATCTTTACAGCTAGTTATATCGAGTTTGGGCTCGTTTTGTAAGTAATGATGATATCTTACCACTGGACTTGTTGGAGTGACCTGATGGTATACTTCGAAGACTACTACTGGATCTTCTAGACGGCTACAGCTAGTCATATCGAGTTTGGGCTCGTTTTGTAAGTAATGATGAGATCTTACCACTGGACTTGTTGGAGTGACTTGGTGGTATACCTCGAAGACTTCTATTGGAACTCCTAGATCTTTACAGCTAGTTATATCGAGTTTGGGCTCGTTTTGTAAGTAATGATGATATCTTACCACTGGACTTGTTGGAGTGACCTGATGGTATACTTCGAAGACTACTACTGGATCTTCTAGACGGCTACAGCTAGTTATATCGAGTTTGGGCTCGTTTTGTAAGTAATGATGAGATCTTACCACTGGACTTGTTGGAGTGACTTGGTGGTATACCTCGAAGACTTCTATTGGAACTCCTAGATCTTTACAGCTAGTTATATCGAGTTTGGGCTCGTTTTGTAAGTAATGATGATATCTTACCACTGGACTTGTTGGAGTGACTTGGTGGTATACCTCGAAGACTTCTATTGGAACTCCTAGATCTTTAGAGTTAGTTATATCGAGTTTGGGCTCGTTTTGTAAGTTATGATGAGATCTTACCACTGAACTTGTTGGAGTGACCTGATGGTATACTTCGAAGACTACTACTGGATCTTCTAGACGGCTACAGCTAGTTATATCGAGTTTGGGCTCGTTTTGTAAGTAATGATGAGATCTTACCACTGGACTTGTTGGAGTGACTTGGTGGTATACCTCGAAGACTTCTATTGGAACTCCTAGATCTTTACAGCTAGTTATATCGAATTTGGGCTCGTTTTGTAAGTTATGATGAGATCTTACCACTGGACTTGTTGGAGTGACCTGATGGTATACTTCGAAGACTACTACTGGATCTTCTAGACGGCTACAGCTAGTTATATTGAGTTTGGGCTCGTTTTGTAAGTAATGATGAGATCTTACCACTGGACTTGTTGGAGTGACTTGGTGGTATACTGCGAAGACTTCTATTGGAACTCCTAGATCTTTACAGCTAGTTATATCGAGTTTGGGCTCGTTTTGTAAGTTATGATGAGATCTTACCACTGGATTTGTTGGAGTGACCTGATGGTATACTTCGAAGACTACTACTGGATCTTCTAGACGGCTACAGCTAGTTATATCGAGTTTGGGCTCGTTTTGTAAGTAATGATGAGATCTTACCGCTGGACTTGTGGGAGTGACCTGATGGTATACTTCGAAGACTACTACTGGATCTTCTAGACGGCTACAGCTAGTTATATCGAGTTTGGGCTCGTTTTGTAAGTAATGATGAGATCTTACCACTGGACTTGTTGGAGTGACTTGGTGGTATCCCTCGAAGACTTCTATTGGAACTCCTAGATCTTTACAGCTAGTTATATCGAATTTGGGCTCGTTTTGTAAGTTATGATGAGATCTTACCACTGGACTTGTTGGAGTGACCTGATGGTATACTTCGAAGACTACTACTGGATCTTCTAGACGGCTACAGCTAGTTATATCGAGTTTGGGCTCGTTTTGTAAGTTATGATGAGATCTTACCACTGGACTTGTTGGAGTGACCTGATGGTATACTTCGAAGACTACTACTGGATCTTCTAGACGGCTACAGCTAGTTATATCGAGTTTGGGCTCGTTTTGTAAGTAATGATGAGATCTTACCACTGGACTTGTTGGAGTGACTTGGTGGTATACCTCGAAGACTTCTATTGGAACTCCTAGATCTTTACAGCTAGTTATATCGAGTTTGGGCTCGTTTTGTAAGTAATGATGAGATCTTACCACTGGACTTGTTGGAGTGACCTGATGGTATACCTCAAAGACTTCTATTGGAACTCCTAGATCTTCAGAGTTAGTTGTATCGAGTTTGGGCTCGTTTTGAAAGTTACGATGAGATCTTACCACTGGACTTGTTGGAGTGACCTGATGGTATACTTCGAAGACTACTACTGGATCTTCTAGACGGCTACAGCTAGTTATATCGAGTTTGGGCTCGTTTTGTAAGTAATGATGAGATCTTACCACTGGACTTGTTGGAGTGACCTGATGGTATACTTCGAAGACTACTACTGGATCTTCTAGACGGCTACAGCTAGTTATATCGAGTTTGGGCTCGTTTTGTAAGTAATGATGAGATCTTACTACTGGACTTGTTGGAGTGACCTGATGGTATACTTCGAAGACTACTACTGGATCTTCTAGACGGCTACAGCTAGTTATAGCGAGTTTGGGCTCGTTTTGTAAGTAATGATGAGATATTACCACTGGACTTGTTGGAGTGACTTGGTGGTATACCTCGAAGACTTCTATTGGAACTCCTAGATCTTTACAGCTAGTTATATCGAATTTGGGCTCGTTTTGTAAGTAATGATGAGATCTTACCACTGGACTTGTTGGAGTGACCTGATGGTATACTTCGAAGACTACTACTGGATCTTCTAGACGGCTACAGCTAGTTATATCGAGTTTGGGCTCGTTCTGTAAGTAATGATGAGATCTTACCACTGGACTTGTTGGAGTGACCTGATGGTATACTTCGAAGACTACTACTGGATCTTCTAGACGGCTACAGCTAGTTATATCGAGTTTGGGCTCGTTTTGTAAGTAATGATGAAATCTTACCACTAGACTTGTTGGAGTGACCTGATGGAATACTTCGAAGACTACTACTGGATCTTCTAGACGGCTACAGCTAGTTATATCGAGTTTGGGCTCGTTTTGTAAATAATGATGAGATCTTACCACTGGACTTGTTGGAGTGACCTGATGGTATACTTCGAAGATTACTACTGGATCTTCTAGACGGCTACAGCTAGTTATATCGAATTTGGGCTCGTTTTGTAAGTAACGATGAGATCTTACCACTGGACTTGTTGGAGTGACTTGGTGGTATACCTCGAAGACTTCTATTGGAACTCCTAGATCTTTACAGCTAGTTATATCGAGTTTGGGCTCGTTTTGTAAGTTATGATGAGATCTTACCACTGGACTTGTTGGAGTGACCTGATGGTATACCTCGAAGAGTTCTATTGGAACTCCTAGATCTTTAGAGTTAGTTGTATTGAGTTTGGGCTCGTTTTGTAAGTTATGATGATTAGATCTAGGAGTTCCAATAGAAGTCTTCGAGGTATACCATCAGGTCACTCTAACAAGTCCAGTGGTAAGATCTCATCATTACTTACAAAACGAGCCCAAACTCGATATAACTAGCTGTAAAGATCTAGGAGTTCCAATAGAAGTCTTCGAGGTATACCACCAAGTCACTCCAACAAGTCCAGTGGTAAGATCTCATCATTACTTACAAAACGAGCCCAAACTCGATATAACTAGCTGTAGCCGTCTAGAAGATCCAGTAGTAGTCTTTGAAGTATACCATCAGGTCACTCCAACAAGTCCAGTGGTAAGATCTCATCATAACTTACAAAACGAGCCCAAACTCGATATAACTAGCTGTAAAGATCTAGGAGTTCCAATAGAAGTCTTCGAGGTATACCATCAGGTCACTCCAACAAGTCCAGTGGTAAGATCTCATCATTACTTACAAAACGAGCCCAAACTCGATATCACTAGCTGTAGCTGTCTAGAAGATCCAGTAGTAGTCTTCGAAGTATACCATCAGGTCACTCCAACAAGTCCAGTGGTAAGATCTCATCATTACTTACAAAACGAGCCCAAACTCGATATAACTAGCTGTAGCCGTCTAGAAGATCCAGTAGTAGTCTTTGAAGTATACCATCAGGTCACTCCAACAAGTCCAGTGGTAAGATCTCATCATAACTTACAAAACGAGCCCAAACTCGATATAACTAGCTGTAAAGATCTAGGAGTTCCAATAGAAGTCTTCGAGGTATACCACCAAGTCACTCCAACAAGTCCAGTGGTAAGATCTCATCATAACTTACAAAACGAGCCCAAACTCGATATAACTAGCTGCAGCCGTCTAGAAGATCCAGAAGTAGTCTTCGAAGTATACCATCAGGTCACTCCAACAAGTCCAGTGGTAAGATCTCATCATTACTTACAAAACAAGCCCAAACTCGATATAACTAGCTGTAGCTGTCTAGAAGATCCAGTAGTAGTCTTTGAAGTATACCATCAGGTCACTCCAACAAGTCCAGTGGTAAGATCTTATCATTACTTACAAAACGAGCCCAAACTCAATATAACTAGCTGTAAAGATCTAGGAGTTCCAGTAGTAGTCTTTGAAGTATACCATCAGGTCACTCCAACAAGTCCAGTGGTAAGATCTCATCATAACTTACAAAACAAGCCCAAACTCGATATAACTAGCTGTAAAGATCTAGGAGTTCCAATAGAAGTCTTCGAGGTATACCACCAAGTCACTCCAACAAGTCCAGTGGTAAGATCTCATCATTACTTACAAAACGAGCCCAAACTCGATATAACTAGCTGTAGCTGTCTAGAAGATCCAGTAGTAGTCTTCGAAGTATACCATCAGGTCACTCCAATAAGGCCAGTGGTAAGATCTCATCATAACTTACAAAACGAGCCCAAACTCAATACAACTTACTCTAAAGATCTAGGAGTTCCAATAGAAGTTTTCGAGGTATACATGCAGGTCAGTACTACATTCGGGGAATGTAACTTTGCAAGAAATTTCGAAATTCTATCAAATAATAAAATAATGCTATTATATTGAAGGTACCATAGGTACCTAGTACTTAGTTTCTTCTTTTCAAAATATATTATCAATTTGGTTTGCTCAACTTAGACTTAGATTTAGAATTAAACTTAGACTTAGACTAAGTCTGAGTTCAAATCTAAGCCTAAGTCTAACACTAAGACTAAGTCTTAGACTAAGACTAAGTCTAAGTCTTAGTCTTAGTCTTAGTGTTAGACTTAGGTTTAGACTTAAAGAGACTTAGTCTTAGTCTAATGCATTTCCCAGTGGCTTAAAAAAAACTAAATCGAAGTCTAAGACTAAGACTAAATCTAAGTCTAACTTAGTGTACAGCAAGTCCGGACGAAAATAAAAAATAAAAAAATAAAACATAAACAATTTATATCCAAGTATCAAAACAAGTTAATTCACTCATTTTTAACGCAGCTTGCCCGCGCCTGTGTGTGCGTGTGAACGGTGCATGTGTAGAAGTGCGTTTTTATACCTACTCTTTGCGAAATCCCGTCCTTAAGCTGTCATCTAGTAGGTACCTAATTAATACATTGGTCAAGAGTTTCGGAACCCTCAGTGCGCGAGTATGACTCGCACTTGACCGGTTATTACTATGTCGTCATCAAACTGTTGCATGTTGGTATATAAGTACCAGAGTAGCCTCAATAACCCAACGGTTGAAAGTGCGGGCTGAAAACTGAAATGTTGCAGGTTCGAATCCCACCCGTTGCACTATTATCGTACCCATTCCTAGCACAAATTTTCTGCTTATTTGGAGGGGGCAGAAAGATATTAGTCGAATTCAGCTTGGCAAATACCTATTCTTTTTAAGAAAGAAAAAAAAGAGTAGTCCTTAACCACATAATGGTCCCCCTATTTCTTAAAATAACACCGCGCCTTTTCCCAGATTTCTATAATGCGGATTTTCTACATTTCTATAAAAAAGCAGAAAAACTTAGTTTATAATACATAGGTACATTGCATTACCCAGTCGGATTAAAAAGAACCTGTCAAAAATATTGAATTAAAATAATACGAAATCGTAATTTAATCGATGCGTAGACGCAACAATAGGTATTGTAAGTAGGTGCCCAATAAGTAGTAGGTAGGTATAATGAATTTGTTTCATTCGGAATTTGATCTTCTGATTTTGCAATCCAAAAGCTTATTTCACAAATCCAAGTTATATTTTACCGTACCGTAATCTTTACGAGTATTTTTAACTAGAAATGGATTTGTGTGTTTTATTAGGTAACGTCCTGATTTCGAGGAGAAATTACTTACAATACCTACTAATTGTTAACAGAAAACGATACCACGACACAGATTATGTCAAATACAGAAATCTACACACCTCTTGGGCAATTAAATATCACTTGCTTTAACGGCGAGCGTAGTGAATATAACTTAAGCTGTTCTTAATCTGATGCTGAGATCTATAGAGCTCTGACTTAGCTCGAACTTAAGATAGAGTTAAAACGAGACACAAATATGCTCTATAAATCTGTCTCGTTTTAACTCTTTAAGTCTGAGCAGAGTGAGAATGCAGTCTGTAGATTTCAGCCTAAGATTAAACCAGTTTCCAGTAGTGGGCTAGCAATGGGTTGAGTTGAAAATGATGACGTAAATCTGAAGTCTGAGCAAAGTGCGCTCTGCTGTCTTAGATTAGTCTTAGACTCGAGTAAGTACGCACATGGTATGCACAATGCAGCAATTACGACACCGCTTACACTGTTAAATGCTGTAAAACGACCATTGCACTGCAATTAGACATTGTGACTACGGTGACCATTATGTTAAATCGGCTGCTTTTTTATCTATACCTTACTTATAAAGTTATAATAAAACTGTAACGGGACGAATTCTGTACATTATATTTTGAAATTTTAATCGGAGGACGCTTATTATCGATACTGAGCCCAAAACGAATTTTTTTGAATTTTTTGTCTGTCTGTCTGTATGACATGTACCGGATTTGAATGAAATTTGGTAAAGTGGTAGCTGATACTCCGGGTCCAACCGGTTTATCCGGGATAGGGGATGAAAGCTTTTGTTGATTTTGCTCCATAACTTCGTCAAATCTAAACCGAATTAGATAATTCTTTTTTAGTAAGTATAAATTGTTTAGTATTAGAAATATTTTGTCCGATTTTGGTGAAGATCTACTGAATATTATCGGAGATAGAGAACATATAACTTCTCGCGGATCTCGCATGTCACTAAACTTTTTCCACGCGGACTAAGTCACGGGAATCAGCTAGTTAGAAAATAAAATGACAATTTTAATTAACTTAATTAACTACATGCTCGTTCACACTGTAACTGTTTTGAGGACAATTAATTTTAATTTAAGCCTCAATAGCCCAACAGTTAAAGGTGCGGACTGAAAACTGAAAAGTCGCAGGTTCGAATCCCACCCGTTGCACTATTGTCGTACCCACTCCTCGCACAAGCTTTTCGTTTATTTGGAGGGGAAAGGAGAATATAAGGTCTGGTGGGGGGCTGTAGCCGTGGCTAGTTACCACCCTACCGTCAAAGACGTGCCGCCAAGCGATTTAGCGTTCGGGCACGATGGCGTGTAGAAACCGATAAGGGGTATGCCCTTTACAAGTTAGCCCGCTACCATCTTAGACTGCATTGTCACTTACCATCAGGTGAGATCGCAGTCATGGACTATCTTGTCATAGAATTTAAAAAAAAATCGCAAAAAAAGTGGAAGAGACATTGATTTTCTTTTTCTGCAGTCCACGGAAACATCTGGTCACTCTAAATAAAGGCATTCATGTGCCTCCATTCATTTCGCCGTGAGCTAACATCCTAGACCATTGTTCACGTTACGTTTCAGAAGATATTTGAGGCTGATTAATGATTTTACCATAAGATTTCCATTAATTGTAATGAGGCCACCCGGCGAGCTTGCGCAAGGATTTTGCGAAAGGGAATACGATACTTGCCAGTGCCACGGTTCGATTCCCAGATGAATTAACTGCATTTACTTGAATTACTTCCTAATTCCTATGTAATGATTCCAATTGACCCCATATTTCTAGAAGTGGGATCGAAAAAATAATTTTTTTTATTCGCTGACAAGATAGTTCTTGACTGCGATCTCACCTGATGGTAAGCGACGATGCAGTCTAAGATGGTAGCGGGCTGACTTGGAACGGGTATGGCAGTGTAGGTTCAACCCATACCCTAATCGGTTTCTACACACCATCGTGCCGAACGCTAAATCGCTTGGCGGCACGTCTTTACGGTAGGGTGGTAGCCTCCCATCAGACCGACCAGATACAATTTAGAAATTATAAATTCCCAAATTGCCCCCGCCGGCAATCGAACCCGAGACCTCCCAGTTGTTAGACCACAGCGCTCGCCTCTGTGCCAGGGTCGTTAAACATCCCGTAACACATTTGATACGGGATCTATGGTTAGAATAGCCTCGTCATATCCCGTTGCATAGGGTAATTATGCAAATACCTTGCAAAATACCTGCAAAATACCTTGGGCAAAAATAATTTGCCCAAGATATTTTGTAGAAATTTAATGACAATATTCTCCTTTCCCCTTTAACTAAGAGTAGAGTTTGTGCTAGGTTAGTCCGCCGCCCTGACAATTGCACTATTGAAGCCTAAAATAGGAGAAGAGAGGGCACTAGAGTCAACTCTTCTCTAGTCATGTACCTACTCAAATGTATGGAGAGGCGATTGCCCAACAGAAACGACGGAACGTGTCATTATAGGAGCGTAAACAAAAAGTTACCCAAAAATGAAACCGATTTTTTTTACCATTTCCCTTAGTAAGGCCGCAAAATTGCGTAAGGACTTTGCGAAAGGGAATCCGAGCCGCCACGGTTCATTTCTCAGATGGCGTTGCCAATGTTCTCGCTTCTCACCTCATTTACTCTGTGTAATTTGAATAACACTTCCTACAATTTAAAATGATTTAATCCTAAAAATTGATATAAAGTTTACCACACATGTGTTATTTTGATAGCTATTTATTTCCTAAGTAAGCTGTTTTCCCATTGTTTTCCCCAATTTATCATGGAAATTGGAAACTTTGTCGTACGTCACGGCATAATAAACATAATATAATACCTACTACTATCCGATACCGATCAAACAGATTTTTGCACCTTCTAACCCATCTGCTCCAAATCCTCACCTAGGTAGGTAGGTATTGCTTGAGTTCGATCAAAGGCTCTGATTTTTCGGAGTTATGTGCGTTTTTAGAAAATAAATATCGCTTGCTTTATGGTTGAAGGAAAACATTGTGAGGAAACCTAAAAGTTCTCCGTACCTAATATTCTCAAAGGTGTATAATCTGCCAATCGATTTGGCCAGCGGGGTTGCACCCTCCTGAAATGGGAAGAAATGGGCTGGATATGAATTGAAAGGTTTTATTTGAACATTCAAAGCAATATTGAACTTAATGATACTACAGGGCTTCCAGAAAAATTTCTCTACTAGAGATAAGTTATTCTTTGTGCACGTACTTTACAATTTATATGATTTGAATGTTTTATACGTAAATAAATAAATTATTGGTTGGGGGCCAAAGTTGTATTCTTAGTCCGGCAATTCTATTAATTTCGGCATAACATGTAATGAACCTTCGAATAATTCGTGATATCGACTTTACGGCTGCTCTTAAAACTCATACTTTAATCGATATAAACTTTAATTATTTTACGCAACATTCAACTAACATCATACAATAAACGGTGTAGGATTTTAAACGTATCTCGATACCTTTCGAAACACTGAGAAGGGGCGGCCGGAGTAGGGGTGGTAAAACGAAGCGACGTTCACTGACGATTGTACTGCCGTTGGGTCTGCCGCCGCGTCAAGCCATTGCCCGATAACACACGGTCATAAAAAAAAAAAATCGACTGAAAATTACATGTGCGCTACACTTTACAGAAATACTGAATAGTTTGGCGAAAAAAAAAACTAAGTTGTCTATTGTTTTTTGGCCAACGTTCGCGCGTAAACTTTCCCGCCTAAAAAAAGAATTTTAATACTGTCAAAAGTTTTTTTTTAATTTGGAAAAGTGCAGTGAACTCTTGCTGTTTGGGATTCAGTGCGTGGAAGAAGGTGGTGGTGTGACACTCGACGGACAGTGTTGTGTGATGGTACTCTGCCGCTCTGCCGTTTGAGAGTGCAGCATGAGGGGTGGCGTTTATGCTTTCCTACTGTTGGCGCATTCAGTCGCCGCCATTACTGGACCCAGGGTTGGTGTTTCAATTTTGCATTATATTTCATCGTCATCATCATCTCGACCCATCACCGGCCCACAACTGGGCACCGGGTCTCCTCCTGGTTTGCCATCACGCTAGACAAGTGTGTGAGATTTGAACCGCGGACTCCGAAAAGGAAGTTGAAGTGTTAGTCTGTTTATTTATTTTAGAATTTCTCCATTTACAAAATTTCAGCTTATTTGAAATCAACGTCTTCTTTCTTCCTTTTTTTTTGTTACAATTTAAGTAGCTTATGTCACTTAACACTACTAGACTGATTTTGATAAGGATTTTTGCATTACATAATATAGTTAACGCATCACACCAAGTTCTTAGTCATTCGTTTGTACAGTGAGGATCCCAGGTGCAATATTATATTCAGGATCCAGTATACTTTTTTTAATTTTATAATATTTAATGCACAAAAGAAGATACTCGTATGAATTAGAATCGTAGCAAAGATACCTTAGAAAAAGAAAGTTACCTTACGAGATAAGAGGAAAATATTCTGACATATCTGTGTTACGGCATCAAAATCATGATTCACGACTTTGATGAATTTAAAGATACGTTATGTCATCATGGATTCATGGTAAAGTTGTCGATAGAGTTACATAATTTTTTATTTGCATAAAACATTTTGTCATTTTGACTATTAACTAGCTTGAAATTGAATTGGATGAAATTGGGTTAAGAGTATAGGAATAGAAACCTGTGGTATTGAACTCTATAAAAATTAATTAACCTAATTGTCTAAGATTGAATTCATTATTCAGTATCAACTTAGTTACCTACTCAAGCTGTTTCTGAGAAAAAGGGACTTGACACACAGATATACGGACAAAAAAGTGATCTGCTTTTTTCGGAACCCCAAAAATGATAACAGTCTGTACAGAACCCCATACTTCATACATCCTGTCGTGGGTCTAGTTTCTAAGAACTTCAGTAAGGATTTCTTAACTTCTTTGTTTCGCATTACATTTAGCACAATCAAATCTATGTTTGAATCTAGACGATCTTGCGTGCGATGCATATATGCATGCGCAACGATCATTATTCACAGGTGTAATGTAACGCCTTGAACTTGGGTGAATATTTGTGAGAAGAAAGTAAACTTGCTTTACATACAGACATGCTTGAGCGAATCTAGGTTTCTCGATTTTTAGGGTACCGTATGGTTGTATATTTGAAGAAAATTTAACTCTTAACTGTACTGTGGGATACCTACTTTAATTTCCGGATGTCAAAGTCAATTTTTTGCACACGGCTAGAATCATACTGAAAATATCGAAAAATAATTATTTACGTAGTGTACTAAAGTCTCAATTTTCTCCTCTATTGCTAGATAAAACTAGGTTTCAAATTAAGTTGTAGGCATGTAAATGTTATTATTAAATTGATTACCCTAATATCTGTCACTGGTTACTGCTGTGCTGTGCTATGTAAGCTGTTTTAGTAATTACTTTAATGTAAAGCTTTGAGATTCAACGCAAAACGCTTTTTTTACAATACCTAAGGGTCGACAAGAAGCTTTTAGCGGGCCGAAAAGAGAAAAGTCTTACAAAATCCTTGTCTTATTCACGTTCTGAACATTATTAAATAGGTCTTCCCGCTGACCTACAATCTTGTAATTTGGCACACATAAATCTGAGAATTCATAACGTAAAATAAGTTTAATCCGAGCATATAAAGATATTTTGACAGATTTTCAATATAAAAACTGTCAGACCGGACAAGTTATTTATTAGCCTATTTATATTTTAGTTATGCATAATTATCAATGTAATACATTTAGGCGCAAAGAGCAAGCACTTTGTTTTATATAATAACTTCTCAGTTGCTTTCACCGTTCTATATCGTATCTAATTAACAAAATAAATTAATAAGTCTTAATTGTGTGAAGTATAAGCCTCACATTCTATTGTTGTAAAATACTGCTCTTGAACACGAAATCAATTAGTGTATTGTCGTTGTCGCTCTTCTATGGCGAAGATAACTAGTAGGTATGTTAATGTACCTTTTTTTCGACGACAAGATCGTTCTTGACTGCGTTCTCACCTAATGGTAAGTGACGATGCAGTCTAAGATGGTAGCTAACTTGGGAGAGGTATGACAGTGTACATTCAACCCATACCCCTAATCTGTTTCTACACGCCTTCGTGCCGGAACGCTAAATCGCTTGGCGGTACGTCTTTGACGGTAGGGTGAAAGAAATTGAATATTAACTGTAACGGTGAAGGAAAACAGCTTCAGGAAACCAGCATAGGGGGTATAGGTTGAATCTACACTGCCATACCCGTTCTAAGTTAGCCCACTACCATCTTAGACTGCATTGTCCCTTACCGTCAGCACTGGTTGCATGGGCAGGAGATAAAAGTTTTATCCCTCGATTTTATCCACTGACAGGGGATAAAATTATCTTTTCCCTATGCTAAAGCATGGCGACAGAGGAGAAGGCGATGTATATTTCTATAAGTATATCCACTGAGTGTTATTTCCACCGCTGTGCCCATGCTCGACGGGTGGATAAAGCTAAGCGAGGGGATAAACGTTTTATCCTTTTCCCGGGGATAAAATTTCTCCCGCCCATGCCACCAGGGCAGGTGAGATCGCAGTCAAGGACTATCTTGTCAACGAATAAAAAAGAAAAGAAAAGAGCATGCTTGAGAGTTCTCCATTGTATTCTCAAACGTGTACGAAGTCTGCATTGTAGGTGGTAGATATAGGTATTTTCTTTCAGATTAATTAATTACAAAAAGAAAATGTCTTTATCGTTTCTTACAATCAGATGAGAACATCAAGACTTGCATGTCACCAGGGCCCCAAGTCTGCTATTTTACATGTCATTGTCATTGATCCGCAATACAATTACAATACAATTATCATGGTCCAAAATTTCGTAGTCTACTAAATTCACAATGGTCGTTTGATTTTTTATAATTGGATTGTAATTCAATCATACCTCGGTATTGCTATTAGCTTAAAAAGCGTTTGCCGAAATGAGTTTCAAAAAAAACTACATATTAAAAACGTTTATTTAAGCTAGATTCAAAGCTAAATGTGTCAGTGGCAAACCATCGGGAAACAATTGTGACGCCATTGAATTAGTAGACTACCAAAATTGCTAAAAGTAGCAATTGGGATGTCATTGATAGGCAATGTAACTACAATTGCAATAGCAGACTTGGGCCCCTGTTACAATAAAAAGAATAACATTCAAAGCGTGCCTATACAATTTAGCTAGTGGGTCATTACGCACAAACTACCTACGTATATATCCGGCTACTTTCACCTACGAATAAACACGTGCTATTAATTACATAGGATTATTTGATTAATATTTGTATGTTTTTATGCTAATTGCGGTTGCTCATATAACAGTCTCAAATCTCAATAATTGCAATAATTTTAATTGTCGCTGCAAATATGCATTCAAGTTAGTGTAAGCTAGGGAAATGTCACAGTCTAGCAATTTTTGTCAGTGGATTCAAAAAAAATGTTTATTGACCAAAATGGATATTGGATTTAAAAATATCGATGATTTAAAATGGATTGATATATCCATTAAGATCCACACTAGATAATCCTGTATCGTGGGCCACAATTCACCACCATTAACAATTTATGTTTACAATTGTAGGTCTAATAGATCTGCAATTGTTATTTTTTTTCTTGGATAGAACATCCACTATTAATACTTATAGGTAACATCAAAAAGTCAATTTCGAGTTTTTACAAAATTAGGTCTATTCTATTGTATGAGCGAGTTATTACTCGGATATAATACATCACTGCGCCGGGGAGGTCGTCAAATCTTATAAGAATCAAGAAAACTCGAAAAGTTGCGTAAAACCGAGGATCAACTCTCGGTTCCAGGTTGCTCAAGTTGCGTCAACGAATCCTATGCTATGCGACACTTCCTCGAGCGTTGCGGTCTAGCTAGACTTATTGCATAAACTTCATAATACCACACTATAGCAATTTCTTGAAAGTCTTGAAACGCAGCTGTTACGTCTACTTTCATCCATCCAACAGCATAATATAATATCCATGCATCAACCGTTGGACACAAACCTTGTTGTTGTTTAGAGAATGCGGGATCAAACACGCACTTTCCAAATATTTTCCTTATTATCCTGTCTGATACTCATCTTAGGCTATAATAGGCTCGTGATTCTTCTAAATTCTGAAATTATCTATTAAGTATCTATGATTCCTCGACTACGCCTCAAGAAAGGCTGGAGCCTGGAAGTCGTTCGTAGGAATGGACGTGATGTTCTATAATAAAATTCCAAAGTCGATTTTAGACTTGCTTTTACACAAGTTCAAGGTATTGTAATGAAGAAAGCATACTATATAATTGAAGACTGAATGATAAAAGAGCGTAGATATAACTAGCTTCAGCAATACATGAGCTGTAAATTGTACACAACAATTATTATTATGTTTCTAAATTCATAGATTGCTTTCGTCGATCACAGCCGAAAAGTGAAACTGTTGTATTAAAACACAACAACCACTAATAAATGTTAATTACACATCAAGTTGTTAAAGTTAAGCTTATAGGCCACCAGAAAAAAATCAAAGCTGGTTGCGCAAATCAGTATTCGTATCTCCATGGTTAAGGTTGATCAGAAACTTTAAACCTTAACCTTTCCCTATAATCGTCTGTTAAAAACAACCCAGACCTTACAGCGTTGGTTGCCCCAGCCTTGATGATCAACTTAAGTTTTATATTATGTAAAGTGCGAATTTAATTGTTTTAATAAAGCACCTACATAACAATAAAAGAACCACTAACCATAATAATTATTATGACGAATAATTACTGTTAACACACGAATAAAATTTGCATATTATGACCATACCTACTATCTGATGCCTGCGACTTTGCGTGGATTAAAGTTTTTGAATTTCTGCGGGAACTCTCTTATTTTCCGGGATAAGGTTTTTAAGGCGGCCCTGAAAGTTTCTGGGTTATACTTAACATTGAAAGTTCTATTACGTCCACAAGTTCTGTCACCACGTTTCGTTGAGCTTATTTCTTGCATTGTAAAAACGGCATACTTAATTCGAAAAATAATCGTACTATCTATGTCAATAGAATGCATCGCGTGCCTAATCACTGATCAGTGGTCAGTTAATCACGTTTCATTTACCATTCCTAATCAGAATCAGAATCGATCTAACTATGATATACTATATTACTATCAGATTTATAAAAGACTTTGATGCCTTTTATGTAAAGATCTATCTCATAACAGTCTATGATATTATCATATTTATGTCATTAATCTCAATTTGTTTTGCTTCCATTGCGTAATAGTTACCTTCCTGTAATGCGATTAAGTGTAACGTGATGAAGTGTTTGCTTGTACCTATTGATGTGGTAAGTTTAATTTAATAGGAAATTAGTAGATTCTACTTATTTATTGTAAGTTCTTCGATATTGAGCTAGGTAAACGAGTACCTAATAACAAAGACACTTTCTTCTTCTTTATCAACAGACAGTAGTTCACAAATGGACAGTTCTCTTGCATGGATTTTCATAGGCCTCGATCTTTGGCCGCCTCTGTCCAGCAGCTCTCTGCGACTTGACTTCATCTGTCAACCTAGTAGAGGGTCTGTCCATACCTACTTCGCTTTCCGGTGCGGAGTCGACACTCCAATACCTTGGCACCCCAACGAGCATCAGTTCTTACAACTATTTCCACTTTCGGGACACGCTGAGCTATCGGTAGCTTTGGTTCACCTGCAGATCTCTTCATTTCTGATTTGATTTCGATGGAGCTCTAGGTACTGGACACTCCAGTACCTAGATATCAGCATAGCACCATCCGTCTCTATCGCCTGCTGAGTGACCCTGAACCTTCTTACGAGGCCCATAGTAAGCGACCATGTTTGAGATATGTAATAAGTCATCACTGGCAAAATGCACTGTTCGAAGACTTAATTGGTCTTCATCAGGCACTGAGGGATCTTGGACGAGAAGACATCTTTAAACGTCTCGAGCGCTGCCCGCTGGATTCGGCGGTTGATGTCTTTCTCGAAATTGGACCTACCACACTTATCTACTTGTACTTACTTAATTAGATGTTCAGTAATTTTTTTCCATTTCATTTCACTGTTCATAGTTGGTTCATTTATCGATTCATATGACCAATCCAAATGATCGTTGTGTTTGTGTTCAGAAGTCATAACGCTTACAGATAATGCATGCATGCGCGTTTTCTAATCGTTCGAAAACAAAGATGATCCGGCGAGACGCGCGTCGAATCAGAATACCCGTCCGGTTTCCACAAAACGAAGAAAGCCGACGCTCTCACTCATTATTAGCGAATTCGCTGCACTGTTACGTTATGTGTTTACTGATGGCTGATGATGAGTGATGACACTCATGATGAATTCTTAATATCTCCCTACTATGGTTCTCAATCAAATGCATGTAGGTAATTACTTCCTATCTAGCATCACAATTTGTTTTTCGATGAAAAGCCCTTAACTGCGAACCCATCGGATAGGAAATGACGATGCAGTCAAGCATGAAATGATAGGGGGCTAACTTGGTAGCGATATCGCAGTGTACCAAATTCTACCCATACCCTTAATCGGTTTTTCCCATAAACGCCATCCTACCAGCTATGCGATTCTCGAAAGTAAAATACAATTTACATCGGTTGCGCATCGGAGGTTTTTTTAGATGTAGCAAATTTGGTATTCTCTTGTTAACTTTGATTCGCCGATGCCATACTAGCGCCCCATGAGCGAGCGTGTTAGATGTAGGAAACTCAATTTTGACATTTATGTATGGCAAATGGTATTCTGCAAGGCATTTTCAGCTCGTCTGTTACAACATCGTACGCCCTCGACTTCGATTTTAAATGTCAAAATGAAAGCGTCTTGTTTAGTAGCTTTTCCTAGGATGTAGTGTACGATGAACATTAAAATTGCTTTGTGAACTTAAAGAAATCTTTGAATAACTTGAAAATGTGAGTTTTCTTCTACCACAAAACATTGTCTGAGATTGTTCATATAAAAAAGGTAAGCAATCCTGTGTCAATATACAAAATAACCTCTGTATCATAGGTCCCTAATATCCATAGTTAAAATCCCTTTCATATCTTGGAATATAATCATTTCTCTCATTTTTAAAAGTTTCGTAAATAAATATGATACTTATTAAAATATTGATTAGTCAAAGTTTGAATAAAAAAATATTCTATTCTATTCTATAGTCATTTGAGTTCTTAGAGCATCAAGCAGCCAGTTTTTCAACGATTTCCCTGGTGCAGTAGTGAGCAATGTGGTCTTATAAATGGAAGGTCACGGGTTCGATTCCCCGGCGGAGGCAATTTGGGAATTTATAATTTCTGAATTACATATAGTTACCACCCTACTCATGTCTTTTTATGCTCCCTGCAGGATTTATTTATGTAATAAATACTCATTTCTCAATTTTCAGATATTTCCTATAGAGACAACCTTAGAAGGAGATAACCCACTTAATGACATAAAGCAATCCTGCAGATTTAGCAGAAGAACTTACAGCTTCTTTTTCAAAAGGAATATAGCAATGAATAGAAGAAATCGTACCCTTATTGCAAAAACCGATTATCTGCATTTTTGTACCAAAATTAGGTTAAATATATCAATCGACTCCTCAACTCACGGCGAAGCTGTAGGTCAAACCCATTGTCTGCTACGACGCTTTTTTACGGAGATAGCTAGAGTTAAAAGCAACTACCTACAGGTATGATTTAATTACCTTCTTAAAAAAAGAACTAAACTCATTTAAATAATTTAGATTTATAAATCTATACCACAAAAACAATGTATTGTATTATAATACTTTTCAGATGTAGTTGCTTGATTTATCATTATGTCAATATTATTCTGTTAATACATGTTAACCTGCGTTAACAGGTTTCAGCTTTTATTAATATACTAGAAATTGCTGATGTATCTAAAAAGAAAAACGAACTAAACAACATTAGTTGCTTTTTGCAGAATAATGAACTCAATATTTTGTTAAAATTATTGCAGGTAAAAGAACTTAAGTTCACTTTTACTGTATAACTGGGCTACGAGGGTTTTTGAACATCTTCACAAATCAAAAGTTTTTTGATTTGTTAAGCTCACAATATAACTCTATCTTTAAGGTGATAGAGAAAAGACTGTCTAAAGATCTTAAGTTTAGTAACTGGCCAACTGCCGGAATCTATAAAAGTAGAAATAAGCTGTTTGACTTATATGCAGAAAAAAATATAATTATTCCCCCGCGTTTATTGAATATGTAAGAAACTATTCTAAATTGTTTGAAAATGTGTGCATACAAGCAAAGTCACTTCACATAAAGCAAAAAATTGCCAATTCTGATAATAAAATTAAAACAGCATGGGACATCATCGGCGATGAAATGAGTAAACATAAGGTACATAATAATAATAAATTGGAGCTTAAAAGTGATAATCATGTAATTAACTCCGATACAGTAATTGTAAATACATTTGAGAACTTTTTCAAAAATATTCCAATTACTACAACCAGTTCTCTGAATTCCTCGCCAGCAGAAGTCTATCGTCTTCTAAGGAGCAATGTCTCTGAGTGCAATAAGTTATTTAGGTTTGAACACGTTACCCCATATGACATAGTCAAAACATTTAAATCTTTACAAAATAAGAAAACAGCAGATCTATGGGGGATATCAGTTAAAATAATTCATAACATAAATGATATTATTGCGCCATATTTTGCTTTAATTTTTAATAAATCAGTAGATTCTGGATCTTTTCCAGACCTTATGAAATGTAGTAAGCTAATACCGCTTTTTAAATCGGGAAGCAAAAGTGACCCGAATAACTACAGGCCAATTTCAATTTTGCCAACTCTCAGCAAGATATTCGGAAAAATAATGCTCAACCAACTGCTTTTACACTTTAATTTAAATAAAATCCTACACACTGAGCAGTATGGTTTTACAAAGGGTCGATCAACAACCGATGCAGCCGCAAGGCTGTTACAACACATATTCGATGCATGGGAGAACTCACAGAGTGCCATTGGTATTTTCTGTGATTTGTCGTCAAAGGCATTCGACTGCGTTGATCACGAGACACTTTTGCTTAAACTGAGCCACTATGGCATTAAAGATTTTGCACTTAGTCTCATTGCGTCTTATCTCAGTGAACGAGTCCAAAGAGTATGTGTCAATGATGTAAAATCATCCGGATCAGCCTCAGTAATGGGTGTACCCCAGGGTTCTATTCTAGGTCCATTCATGTTTTTGGTCTACATAAATGATTTACCACATTTTGTCCACAATACTTGCGATATTGTACTATTTGCTGATGATACGTCTTTGAATTTTAAAGTCGATAGGATAAAAGACAATTTTGACGATGTAAATAATGCATTATCTCAAGTTTCTGAATGGTTTACGGCAAATAATCTACTTTTAAATACTAAAAAAACAAAGTGTGTTGAGTTTTTATTACCTAACCCGAGAACTGTCAGTAAAAATTTAAAGATAAATAATGAACCTTTGAAAACTGAGGACTCCAAAGTGTTCTTGGGATTAACCCTGGATTCAAAGCTACAATGGGGCACCCATATAGCAACGCTTGCGGGCAAACTTAGCTCTGCTGTATATGTTATCTTTACATAGTATAAAACAAAATCGATTCCCGCTGTCTGGCCCTCTTTATGTACGCGTAGATCTTTTAAACTACGCAACGGATTTTAATTCAGTTTTCATCAGTAGATAGAGGGATTCGAGAGGAAAGTTTACAGTTATAGTGTTTCCCTAAATTCCTACGGGAACGGGACAAATGTAGGTGAAACCGCAAGGCACAGCTAGTTATTCTAATATAATAAAACGAAATAATTTAAATGAGCTAATCTCTAGAACGGCTGGACCGATTTCAACGAAACTTTCTTTTAAAGATAGCTGAGATTATAAGAAATAATGTAGGCTTGCCCATTTCCCACGGGAACGGGAACTCCTCGGGTAAAACCATAGGGCGCTGCAGTTAGTACGTACAAAGTTAAATGAAATCTACTTTACCTTCAGCCAAAAGCGACTAAAGATATTTATTTTACACCTGTACTGGCTAAAGTTGAACTAAAACGATTTTTGTCTTGATGATTATTACTATTCAAAACAAGTGATTAAATAAAAAATGCCATTAGAGCTACCAGAACGGTAAATTTGAAAATTTGGTAGTTTTTCTACATTCAGGAAAAACTAACTAAGTGAGCTCCTTACCGGTTATTTTCTTCTTTTTGTTGAAAAAATAGTAAGTTTTTTTCAATTATTAACCTACTTAACATTTCTTGAATAGTTTCTTGTTTATAAAAATTATTATTGTTTAAAAATGGACATCATTATAACTAATTTTTAAGTCGTTAAAGTTTCAAATGCTTATAACTCAAAAACTTTTCGCTCAAATTTTGGTGCAGATAATCGGTTTTTGCAATAAGGGTACGAAATGATCAGTTACGAGAACGTTTGTTACATTTTTCTAGAAAGCATATTTTTCTAGCCAACTACTAGCTAGAAAATACCAACCTTAAAGAAAGAATGGGAAAAAATAAAAGATAATATTATGATATAAAAGAAAACTGGTTTTATTTTTCAATTTTTACGTTTATGATTAGGGCTTGATTTTCATGTGTCATATTATGCTCCTTGCCATATCTTGATTCCTTCAAAATGCACTCTGAAAGTTATGGGCATCGTCCTGCATAATAATTCCAGCTGAAACATTTAAATATAATAATAATTAAATATGGCTAATTTGAATTAGATAATTAGGCTATCAATACATACAGTTACAGAAAAATTATTAAAAGTGTCTGTTTATGGTTTTGAAACTGACTTTTACCTCGCACTATTTATTATTTATTGAATTAACAATATCAAACCCAAACACAATCTTAAAATTTTTGTCGATTTATCTTTTTATCCAGGATAACTTTCAGAACAGCTTAACCTCTTTTTGATGGAACTCTAACGGGCATACAGAAGTGAGAAGATTATGCAAGAAATGATCTAAGCTACTTTTTATCCTGGAAACATTGGAGTTTAAAAATAAAATAATATTTACAAAAATGAATAAGTTTATTTATTTCACATAGGCTACTTTTTATGGCCCAATAAGCTCATAGTATCTACCCAAAAAAAAAAACCAACCAGTAATAAACCATCTATTTACTATACGATGAAATTTTTACTATTTTTACTTTTATATTGTGCTAAGATTAATCTAAATTGTTTTGTTAAAGTGCAATATATATTCTTGGATCTTGATTTCAAGCGGGAAATTATGGGAAAAGACTAGTTGATGAACTAGTGAGATACTTGTAGTTTCTTTATATGTTTAGTAAATAAAGTAGGAAAGTAAAATCAAAGGAGTCTAAGTTACAAACCTTCTGTTATACTCTTCAAATTCTTGGGACAACTTCTATAGATGCTTCCTTATAATGGTCGGTCCAAGAGTGCATCAACATCACCACTGAATTCTTCTTTCTACCAACTTTTCAAAATGTATAGTGAATGCAGTATCGATGTACATCGATTTCAGGAAATATAACTCAGTTTTTTCACACTCATATCTTTCAAACCCATGACATCTTACGTAGGTACCAAAAATTAGTTCAAACAATATCGCTTGTCGCCAGGGCGTTGCAGTATTACACGGATTATATAGGTATTTTAAGCGTTTAATTTTGTTAGAAATATAATTGCCTTCACAGTTACAAGTGTTTGGTGTTTACAAAAATGGATTGCGTCACCCGGCCGGGCCTCAACGATGAAAGTCATTTTTTTCAATTCGTCTTAATAATATCGGCAATGGTCAACAAGCATTCATCCTTTTTGAAGTTAAAAGTTTTAAATAATGTTTATTTACATCGTATTTTGTATTTCTAAATGTAATTTTGTAATATAACAGTAAAATTTGCACTAAAACAATTTTAAAACTCTTAAAAAGGCTAAATTTCTCAATCGTAAACTTTTACCGGAACAAAACCGGCTCGCCTGTGTGAACATCGTAGGTTCCGTCTCGACAAGAAAAACATCGACGAGCTTTACGCTGCTGCAGAATACCGAATTTACAACCGTTGTAAGTCGAGTCGATATGAACGATGTAACATCGTTGTCTACATCGATGTTAGCAACGTTTAAAGGTTTTTAAGAGAATCGCACTCCAGAACGGTAGAGCGCAGTGTTGGCAAAGACCCCACTAGTATACGGACAATTTCAGACGAGTTGCAGGGAGCTGCTGACTAGGTACCGGTGATGCAGGAAAGTCTATGCAAGAGATCTATAAGCATCAGTGCACGTCCATCGGTTAATAAAAAATAAAAGATAACCTTTCTGCGTTAGTAGCCGAGATAAGTACCTATCTAGATGTGCAAGCACACTTTTATTCGATATCAGAGAGTTGAATAATCGTTAATTAAGATTACGTAGCGTAGACTTTGGTCAAAGGGGTTCTCCAAGACCTCATTTTGCACGGAACTTGTTAACAATGCGGCACTAAACTTCATTACGAATCTCACGGAAGGCCGCTGACCTCTGTGACCTTTAAAACCAAAAGTAACGCTCAAACGAAACCGAAAGCAGGCCACGCCCACACCACACGCGTCATCGTGAAAGTGCCGCCATGAGATCAGCTAGTACTATATTAGCTTACCGTAGCCTGAAGGAGCGTGCTTCCATGCGTTTTCGTACCTTTGAACCTTGCGACATGTACCTAAGCTACAAAAGCAATGCACGCGATAGCGCATGCCTCTACCCAGAAGCTGGCATATACTAACCTGCCTACATTTAGCTATTGCCAGTGAGTAAGACATTGGCACAACCATACTTCTGTCTGCTCTATTGGCAAGTTCAAAGCACACCAGTTTAGTTAGACCTAACTAGTTAGACATTTAATAATATGGTATAGTTCTTGCATTTGATGAGGGCGCGTGAGCTTTACTTGTGGTTACGTCGTGTACATGCACATCGTGGTGTGCGTGCCTGTCAGGAGCCTAGGTGGGAGTGGTCAGACGTGAGCAAGCTCTCGCTCACACTTATACAGATACGACACCCACACAACCATGAGCCACGCGCCCTCGTGAGTTGAAAGAACTATAACAATCGGTAAGGTACCTACAGTTCGTATACCTGGCTACTTTTACAAGTTACGTTACCTACATCCTGTATGTGGATTTTTAACCGGTTAGAGAGTGTATCACCGCATAAAGGTGTTGCGTAATTTTTATAGGAATAGGAAGGAATGTAAATGATAGAAAAAGTGGTAACTTCAAACTTGTTTACATGGTTATCTAAGTCATTTCAAAAATCTTGTTGTTTGTGACTAAGCAGACTATTAAGTAATGTAAAGTATTAGTCATGGAACTTTCCCCATTTGAAGAGGGTTTCTTTGTTACATTAGTCTAGTCTTTCAGATCTCTGTGGAAAAATCTTTCCATCTATCTACCTACCTACTCTAAAGCCTCTGGTAGGTATCTACGCAGTTTTAGGATCTATTTCCTCCGGGATGAACCCAATGGGTGTCGCGCAAGGGAGGCTCTAGTTTGTGTTCGTAAGAGATCCCGGAGCCTTTCAATATGCGCTGAGGGTGGCCATCGAGGGGGTTTTAGTAGGTACCAAATCCTACATAACCCGATATTTTCCCCCAGAATATTGGGTATCTTAGGAAGATTTATCTTTTCCAGTCGTCAACGTTCATAGTTTTTAAGAACCTATGTAATAAAGAACGGAAAATAAATAATTCCAAAAAAAAAAGATTTCTCCCCCGTAAAGAAAAAAAAAAAGGTATCTACCATAAATGGTGTACTATTGGAAAGTATATTAAAATAATTGTAATGTTTGTAGAGCTACCGGACAATTGCTGTATTCCGTGAGATGGATGCGATTTTCTCACAACTCACGTACAAGCGTCGGTTGCTCCGTGACGCATCAGTAGCACGAAAGTGCATTCTTTGTCACACGCCTCGTACGAGATCAGATCTAACATACTTTTGTACTCAATCGTTTGTTTTTAATATCTATTCCATTTTTTTGTAATAATAACAATAAATAATTAACATTTACTTCACTTACGTTCAACTAGTTACTACTTACGTTCGTATAAAGCGTCGAAAGCCGTAATTTTGCAGGAATTTTTATGCTTAATCCTATTATTATTTCCTATTAATATAATACGTAGATGTACGGATGTTTGTTACTGAAATGCACAGCCATAGATTAAAGTGTGGAATAACACATAGGCTACTTTTTATTCCGGAAAACAAGAGAGTTTCCGCGGGAATTAAAAACCTCAATTCACGCGAACGAAGTCGCGGCCATCAGCTAGTAATATTATAAAATTTCCTCTGACATTGGGCCCCCTCAGCCAAATGTTTCTTAACATTTTAATTGAATATCATAGATAAATCTTCAACATCAAGAGTAACCGTACTGAAGTAGGTAAGAAGTTTTATTAAAAGACTTCTTCTCTTTTGTTGATGCTTATTACCCTAAACACCATTTTTAACTGTCTCATAAAACGGAGGAAAGGTCACTACTTAAAAATGCATGAACTAAGTTACTTAGCTTTAGAGCTTATTTCGCGATGTTCATAAGTCTTTTCTTTTGGTTCCAGATAGAAAATGAGTTCGACCGAAGCCGTCAACCGCCGCTGGGACAATCAGGCTTCAACGAAAACCAGGCGAGATTTGGACCATCTCCCTCACTACAAAACTTCCAAGCTCAACAAGCTGTTCTAAGCACTCCACCACCGACCATTCAGTATCCTCAACCAATCTTCCAACAGCAACCTTATGTTCCGCAATTCAACAATCTGTTGCCAGCCCAGAACATTCCTGTTCAGAACATTCCCCTACAAAACAATAATGGTTTCCACTTCAACCAACCTTCCAACATTAACCCTTCGTTAAGTAACTTCCAACAAGTTCCACAACAGAATTTACCCCAACCGATTCCAACTTTGGCCACTTTTCAAAATAACCCACTTCCACAATCACCTCAAACATTCAATCAAAACTTAAACATTGCACAGCAGAGGCCAACTCAACAAGCTTTCATACCAACTCTGGCTTCAATACAGAACCAAGCTTTTAGCAGACCTAACCCGATCACAATTCAAGCAGCCCCAAACCTGTCTCCCCAAACATTGAATAATGCTCAAATTCCTTTCCAATCTTCTGTAAACCAGTCGCCATTACTCTCTAATAGCCAATCAGTGGCGCAACTGAGAGACTACTATGAACAGCAATCGCAAGAAAATCTTGAAAAATTAAAAGAGCTACAGGAGAGGCAGCGGATCATTCAGAAGCATCAAGAATTTGTCCAGAAACAGCAACAAAAACAGCAAGAAAAAGTAGAGAAGCTACACGAAGAATTCATTAACAAGCAGGCGACAAAATCTTTACCAACCTACACAACGACAGAGAACTATGAAGATTTTTATAAACGAACCCAAGAAAAGCGTAGACCGCTACAGCCGCATGAGACGGACTTGTTTAGGAAGGCCATTGAAATGTACGAGAAGGAACATCCTACTACCACTACAACAACGACTACAACGACTACCACAACACCTCGTCCTCGACCCACGATTAGACAAAGAACAAGGACGCCCATTAGAACTAGGGCACCACCACAAGACAGGAATAAACAAAAACTTTACAACGAAATAAAAGATCTCCTCGAAGAGAGTGACACTAAAGGCTTCGATGACAATTTGAGAGCCAAAAGCGTTGCTTTACTCCAAAAACCTGATATTCTAAAACAATTGAAAGTAGCATTAGCTGAAAACCCTGAAGATTTTAACGAGAAGAATTTTACATCACGCGAAATTTCTTTGAACGGACAGAAGTTTGAAGTAATAAGAACCACTAACCCTAATTTAATACCGAAAGGCGCAATAGCTGCGGACAGCCCAGATTTAGGTAAATTTTTACAAGCTACGCAAGAGCCACAAAAGGAAAGTCGCATATCATTCGAAGATTTAACAAAAAGTGTTTTACCACCTGGCGTTAACTTTGAACTCATAAAGCAATCTGAGAATGGAAAACTAGAAGAAGTTTCAAGAATACCGAATTCGCTCCAGAATAAAAAGAAAGTAACATTCGTGTTTCTCGAAGAACAGGATGACGGTTCGTACAAAGTAAAAGGAGTAAAGGCGAACGGTCAACAGACAGAAGAGGGTCCTGAAGTAGAGGATATTTTAAACAAAATTAAGAAAGGCGAAATACAGCTTCCTGGGCCGACCAAAATTTCCAACAATGCGTTCACATCGACCACTGCAAGCCCAACTACTCAATCGACTGATTATATTGCCGAATCATCTTACCACCCATCAAGTTACACCAGTTATGTCACAACGTCTAATTACGGAACTTCTGGACATACCAACCCAATACAAACAACGCCGCCTCCTACCTACGCATCTTACCGTAACTCCGTTGCTCCTTCAACAAAGGCTGCTCCTTTAACACAAACCTTTGCTTCCTCAACACGAAGCACCACAACCGAGGCACCTCAACCTAGATACGTGCCAAAAGCTTCTACTTCAACTTACAATGTAAACAGGAATAGTTACAGTCAAAGGAATCCTTTCCACAGCACGACAGTTATAAATACTACTCCTGCATATACAAGAACTACTACACCTCAAGACATCGTCGTCATTGGATCATCCAGTACAGTTGCACCGAACTATGAAGAATCCACTCTTAATTCTAACTACGCTAGAACTGGAACACCAGATCTTATAGATATTCTAAAAGAGAATGGTCTATTTGCGACGGCTAAATACTTGAAGCAATCTGGTTTAGACGCGATATTGAATGAGACGGGCCCGTACACTATTTTCGCTCCGACCGACAAAGCTTTCAGGACATTATTGGTGCAACTCGGTGGACCTGATAGGGCTGAAGAGAAGTTCCGCGATAATCCTAGACTGCTGAGTGGGGTAAGCAAACGACATAATATTAGCTTTCTAACAAGGGTTTTTTTCATTATTTAATTGTTATAAAGTAAGGGCATTATGGTGACTTTATCGATCAAATTTTCTCAATCAAAATATAAGCTTTATCCGACAATCGGTAAGCGAGATAAGTGGATGAATTCAGAAAGTTAATCAAGTTAAAAAGATCTTTAACTGATCCAGGAATATTTCATATTGATCCCCAGTTGTTGCTCCATCACGTGATCCCTGGCGCTTTCGACGTCGGTTCCCTCCAAGACGAGATGACGGGAGTGTCGCTAGCTGGTACGCAGCTTAGAGTCAACCAGTACGACATGCATGACGTCGAGTGGAATGAGGTTCGCGTCACCACCATCAACGGCGCAAGAGTTCTCGATGATAAGAAGGACATACACATTCCTCAGGTACATACCTACGAGTTGCTCCCATTTTCAATTTCAATTCGTTATGAGTTAAGAATTATCCAAGGTTCCTACCACGACCAGATCACGAAAGAACTTAACTCAAATTCTGCGTTCTAAATACTGATTTGCTGCATGCTAAATATTTAAGAAGTAGGATTAGGACCGATATCGCCAAACACAAAATGGAGATTTCAGAAAAATTTGAAGTTACATTTAGTTGTAACTTCAGAGCAAGGAATATACTACTCTCTACCGCTTCAGAGTAACTTTTTCCATAAAATAATTGCAGCCATAATATGTAGTCAATATTATTTAATAGAAAATCGCTGATGAACACAACGCTTTTTTAAAACTGGCAGAAAAGATCTTATTCAGGGCCTGTCAGTATAAATGTACAGTAACATGATCGGGTTAACGAGGTACCTCTAATTTAATCACAGCAAACGTTAGTGTGTCATTCTACGTATACAACTAATTTTAGGGTATAGCGCATGCAGTGGATCGTGTGATGTTCCCGCTTCCAGTGGGCGATATAGTGCAGACGCTGCAGGCGGACAGGGACCGGCGATTTACGATCTTCCTCAAGGCGATCAGCGCGAGTGGCATGGCCGAAACATTATCAGGTAAAAGAAATAACATTCTATTCCTTTTGGGGAAGGGGGGCGAGTTGGGTTGGAGGTCCAGACAAACGTCTCTGGTAAGGAAAACATCGTAATGAGGTAATGAAACTTGCACGCCTGAGAGTTCTTCATAACGATCTCAAAAGTGTGTGAAGTCTGCGGATTTGCATTGGGCCAGCGTATAGCCTTCTCTGAGAGACCTACGTTTAGTAGTGAGTTCATGATTTATGGATTGCTGATGACAGAATACATACAAGCAATTCACGGACACTTCATTACGTTCAGGATCGTTGAGCTCAAACCGTTGCCACGTTGCCAGAGGCGTTTATAGTTTCATTGAATTTAAAAAAAAACAAGCTACTAACAATAATTGTCAATAATTATAATTTGTAATTTGTTCCAGAGAGCAAAACCTACACAGTGTTCGCCCCAACGGACACTGCGTTCGCCCGCCTCGCGCCCGCAGAGCTATCGCGATACTCAGAGAAGGCGGCCGCCAAGGCATTAGTGGCAAGACACGTTCTGCCAGGAACGCTGTACAGTGCGGGCATGCGGTACTACCAGCTGAGGAACTCTATGGAGGACGCTAAGCCGTTGACTCTGCAGAAGAGCTCTGGTAAGTCGAGATAAAACACCAATATTTTCACATCGAGCAGTCTGAGACACAAAAAGCTTAAATAACATACAACCTTTATGTTGCACCATACTACCCTCACACCTAATTTCACTCCTGTGTCATGGTTGCATGGTAGAGATCGCTCTGTTAGCAATAAGGCCGCCTTTGCAAGCGTAGTTTTAAGATGTATTCAATTTTGTTTCTTTTGTGTGTGCAATAAAGTTTTTATCTATAAGATATACGAACACACTTTAGTCAGAAAAACCTCCATAGCTAAAATCTAGTGGTTAGGCCGTGAAAAGGTAACAGACAGACATACTTTCGCATTATAATAATATTAGGTACTATTTTATTAGTATGGATGTAAAATGACTCTGGCAAAATATTGTTCAGTAGGAAGGTACTGCGGGAAAATATTTTCATTTTTATCAAACTACCTTCATTTAACAGGTCGCATCAAAGTGAACAACGCGCAAGTGGTGACGCACAACATACCAGCGACTAACGGCGTCATTCACGCCGTCGACAACCTGCTCTAACAAACATACTACCCGCCAAATTAGATAAGAAAAGGAATAGTCCCCGCCAATCATCTTACTTGCTCTGAACATAGCCGCGTTTTGATAGGCAAAACGTATTAAGAAATCAGAAGGACGTACTTTTACCAATTGCAAAATCGAGCCCATTTATTGGTTGATATAGTCTCCAGGCGTGGTTCAGAGCAAGCAAGTTAATAGGCGCGACTTCCACCCGGAGTAAGACTAACAACCTTGTAAAGCCTTGATAATCAAAACTGAATGAACAGAACATAAAGGAGTCGTTACCTACTACAGCTCGAACATTTTCAACAGACCAGACTTACTCTGTATCTCATGGGATTTGCTATAAACTATGAAGAGTCGTCCATATAGCGATCTTCTAATTTTTTAGGAGAAATTTTGATTACCGACCGGAAAAAGGCCGGTCAGTTTACGTGACTTCCAGTCTCAGCACAATCTTGGCATTCTTCAATCTTTGACGATTTCTTTATAATACCTTGCCACAGTATTTTTCTCCCTTTTGTGTATATTTAATACCATCAAATGTCTTTTGCTATTTCCCTATATTTCATACATCATAGGTATGAATAATTAGATTTTCCATTTCAAAAACTGTAGCTACAGAGCCTATTAAAAATATTATTAAGTCTGTAAATATAATTTAGATTTAAGATGTTAATTTATGAAGTTAACTTTTTTTTGTAAATAAATCTTTTAACACTGTCTGTGGGTTTTATTTAAAAAAAACATTGAAATAATTATTTTGTATCCTATATTTAAAATTTAAATTACCACACACGCACACGCACACACACACAAAATACTTATTCGTAAGTACATTTGAACAATAACAAGTCTCATCAAAATATGGAATCATTAATTCATCAAAAAATAATATCCATGAGATTCTACAACTGATCATCTCGACTGTTCCCTAGAACAAAGTCTTATCTACTAAATTCATAACTTGAGATTTGAGCCTTACCAGTTTTAGTTTTAAGGCTCAAATTTCAAGTTGTGAATTTAGCAGATGTGACTTTGTTCTACGGAACAGTCGATTCTAAAAGAAAGCGCCAACTGCCGTACGATCAATGTGCTATTCGCAATTTCCGTACCGTACCGTACGTGTCAAAACAAGGCATTTAAGCACGCAAATTCGAATGACGTCATGGCAGATAAATATCTATACGGGACCAATGATTTCTACTAGGGATGAGTTACATACTCATAAAACAAGTGAAAAAAATTGTTCCGAACGACGAAGAGTGTAATAGAGTACTTCTACTAAATGACATGACAAATTACGACAAATATCTGCCATTACGCGCTTCATTTACCGCACGCTTGTAACATATCCGCCTCTTTTTATACATATACTACATATATCATAGTACGGCACGTGCGAAAGTAAATGCGAATGACGTCTTCAATACGCTTTCTATCAACTTATTTTGAAATTTTTTGGCGCCTGCTAATAGATATAGTTTCAGTCGGATCATCGAAGAATATAAGGAAAAATAATGAAAAACATTCCAAAATAAATAATCCCATCAATCAATTTTAGCAAAAATACAGTCAAAATATACATTTAGTCACAGTTATTACTTCTTGTACTATTTTATTTAATCTCGTTATTAAAATCACGAAAAGATACCAAAAAAATATTTATCATATCGGAAATGATTGATTACATATAGTATTGATTATTATTACATAGTATAATTTAATTCATATATTATTATGAAGTAAAGAAATTTTATTCTCAGTTCAAAAGTTAACCATATGTTTAAATTCCCAAAGGAACCATTGTACATGGGGTACACTATTGCCTGGTTCCTATTTTCAATATACTAGTATTTGTCAATGATTAAAAAAGCATATTTATTTATTAATTATATTAATGTTATTTATCAAAAAGTCCATAAAATGTTTTAAACATATAATTTTGATTGATCGGATAAAACAAATATCAAATAATCCCAAGAATATTTAAATCACAACGTTTTAATTAATCTGTAAAATCTTAAGGCACAAAAATCATTTACTAGACACAAAAATACACAGTACGAATTAAAATGGAATTAAAAATCAAAAATTATTTTTGTTCACCAAGATATGCGTTTCAAATGACAATAGGAATGAGAAGCCGCCATTTTCTGTTTCTATCTCACTCTGTGTAAACCTCATATGAGCAGGACAGAAATATAAAATGTCTGTTTGACAGTCCTATTTTCATTTGAATCGCACTATACCATACCCTTTGGCGCCTACACAGACGACAGAGTTGTTGAAGCAATTCTTTGGAAAAAAAAAATAGGAAATGTCAATTGACAGTAAAAAATTGAACTCCTGATCTAAAGCCAAAATTATGCACTACGAAAGTTGAAAAATAGATGAAGTTCTTACTGCTCTAGGTGTTAAAATCAACTGCGCAAGTCCTACACTCGTGATGCTATGTATAATGCGTTTCAAATGACAATATAAATGAGAAGCCGCCATTTACTGTTTCTATCTCACTCAGTGTAAAAATCATAAGAGCAGGACAGAAATATAAAATGGATGTTTAACAGTCAGTCCTATTCTCATTTGAAACGCACTATATCTGCAAACTTACGCACGGAAATTCAACTTGGCGAGCATCATTTTCAACTGGGCAATTTCGTCATCCTTCGCCGCCAATTCCTCCTTCAGCTGTTTGATCGTGTCATCTTTGTTCTCCGACAGTGTCTTCAGCTCTTCCAGCAACTGGTTTGTGTCTAGACGCCTGCTGGGACGTCTCTGCACCAGTTTTCCGATGATGTGGGCTATTTTGGGGTAGTTTGCGGTGAGGTGAGCGGGGATTTGCCCCTTGCGCAGGTCGGTGATGGTCTTTACGCGTTCCATGTCCGTGCTGAATGGTTCTACCATCTCGAGGAGGATTATGCCGAGGGAATACATGTCACTCTGGAAAATGAAAAAAAAAAAAAAAAAATTGTTCAATGACGGTAGTTATAAATCGCTCGATAGGTTTAACGGACCAGTGAATAAAAGAAACAATAAAAATCACAGTTTTTATTTTATTTCTATTCCTGGCTCCCGACAATACCTCAGGGAATTTTTTAAGGATTTTTTAATTTCACGGTTATTTTAACGGAACACCGTTTTTGATGACTTTGAACGCGTGCAACATTTTTAGCGACACTCGGATCGATTGGAACTTTGAATAGAATAATACAAGGTTCATACCAAAATCCAGCTTTTGGGAAGAAACTATTTTCAAGCAAAATTTATGAATCGCTTCTCGTATTTCTCGCTTCGCCTGTATTCTAAATTTTGAAAGGCTAAAAAATTAGGGGAGTAAAAATGAATCTTAATTTACTTTAGGATTGCATTGTCCATCGAGCTGTTCCGGCGCCGCATACAAATGAGTTCCAAGCGCCAGGCCACTGTGAGACTGCTGGAGCGGACACGCCAGGCCAAAGTCCCCCAGCTGCACCAACATTCCACTCTCGCTCTGCTCCACAAATACATTACTAGGCTTCACATCATGATGGATTATGCCCCGCGAATGTATGTAATGCAACCCCCTAACTAGCTGAGTGAACATGTCCACTATAACATCTATGCGGGTCCAAGCGACGGGATAGTTTGGAAACGCATTCTCTAAAGTAGCAGAATCAGTGGAATCATTTGAATCACTGTGATGCAACGTCATATCGTCAGAGTTCTTCCGAGTCAGCAGCATGTGGTTGTTCCGTTCGTCTAACCACTGTTTCAAAGTCTGCTGACAGAATGTCATTTGTATGTACAAGGTCGCCCATTTGAGGTTAACCCGAGAACAGTTTTCGTACTCCTTCCCGGATAGCAATTTGCATACTGCATTTTGCTCCTCAAAATCGGAATCTTCTTCGCTCTCTGAATCAATTTCATCAGAACTGACAGTGTTTTCAAAACTATTGGAGTTTTTAAACGATATAACGAAGTCGGATTGACTATGGTTTGTCGTTAAATCTTTGGGATTATAAGTTTTGAAGGACTTCATCATGTCTGGGTAGACCGAGGAGTGGTTGTTGGATCCAAGAGAAAAATCGTCAGTGTCTGTATCCATTTTATACTGCCTTTTCTTTTTGACTGTAGATTCTACCATCGGTTCCAACCAGGCAGCTTTGTAATTAACAATATTGGGATGATTCAAACTTGCTATAGTTTTAACTTCGGCTAAGTGAGACATGATGGAGTTCACATCAGAGGATTTGATGTAAACTTTTTTAACCGCATATTCTACTCCATCTAATCTATGTCGCGCTTTGAAAACACTGCCAAATCCTCCACCTGCTATGAAGAATAGTTCCTCAAACTCCTTGTGGTAACGTGACCATTCTAAGCCAGATCTTGTTATAGGCCATGTTACTGGTAAAGTTATAGGGATTTCTGATCCAGTGGCTACTGTTACTAGCTGGTATAAGGCTCGTTGGTATTGACTCCTCATAACCTCAAATTCTCCCATCGCATACGAATCATCTATAAGGTTCATGCTGTGCAACTTCTCGCAGATCGTGTTGTACAACAGGTTTGCTCGGGAGTTGTCTTTTTCCAGTAACGAACATAGTTGCTTGACTAGTGACTGGACCAGTAGACTGATGGGTGTGGTTGCTTGCGACTGGACAAGATCGATCTGCTGGGTGCTCTGGTGTAAGATGGATTCATGCTGACTATCGCGTGATATACCTGCAAATAAATATAAATAAATAATTAATATTATGTCAATTTTGTACATTCAAACAAATTATCAATAGGTAATTATTTGCCAATCTATATTTATTTATTTGTATAGAAATAGATGGAACATAAAAATATTTATAATAACATCTCAAACATAATGTGCATAAATAATTATTTTACTCACAACAAATTTTTAGCTGCTTCAGATTTAGGAAGGGAACTTCTTTTTTTACCATTTTTTTGTTTATTGAAAAAATAAGTAATTAAAATGTAATGCTGTTGTCATGAAGTAATTATTATAACCAATGTGGCAAAACATTGATTTGATAGCAATTGCAATCTTCAATAATTTAGGGATGCCACCAAAACAATTGAAACAAATAAATGAATGAATGAATGTAACTTAGCCCAGACTTAAAATTATAAGGTAAAAAATAAAATCTTTTTTTAAAAGGAAGAATATGGTAATTGTTGAACCAATCTAGGTGAAATTTGGTGCTGCTTGCTTGCATTCCTAAGAAAACCTAACAACCGACAGACAAAGTCGCGGGCACCATCAAGTCTGTAATAAAGTTATAGTTATTGGTGGTTGCCTACTGCTTATCAGTTTAATCAACCTTTTTAAATGGTGGAAGGTCGACTTTACCTTGATAACAACCCAGCACAAATGTGGATAGTTTCCTATGAATGTTTTATGCTTATGCTAATATTAGAGGAAACTCAAATTAATCAGAAATTACTTTTAAAAATTTTAAAAATAAAATATAAATATAATTCAGCAAAATGTGTCCAACCAAACTACATAAATAAATAGGAAATGCAAATGAATAAACCATTTAAATAGACATTAACATAATTAATTAGTTTATTTAAGAAGGTAAATATTATTTTTGCTATTTGCCTACTGTGACAACCCTGTCCATGACTGATAGATAATTCTGGCAAATTGTGGTCACTGTGGTTTTTACACCCATACGTAACATGATACTAGACTTAAAGAACAATGGACAATTTTCAGTGTTTTTTATCAACTGTTTTTTTGTTAAAGTTTAGTTCACTGTTTGGCCACATTGGTTCTCTTTTTGAACAGACTCTACTGTAAACTCTTTTTGCAGTGTTACCAATGTGTGAACAGTTCTATGGCTCATGTACCTATGTGCCACTATGTTTTTCATAAAATTTATCCTGCAAAAATATGCAGTTTAATGCTGAGTGAATGAAGCCTTATAAGTTGATCTTAGATTCCATTTCCAATGAGGCAATTTTGGAATTTAATAACGTGTCTCTAGTCTGGTGGTGGTAGGATTTGGTGTGGGTACCACCCTACCTTCACAGAAGTGCCTCCAAGTGATTGATGTTCCAGTATAATGATGTGTATATAAGGGGTATGGGTTAATGTACCCCTTCCAAGTTAGCTCACTATCATCATAGACTGCATTTTTATTTAACATAAGGTAAGATTGTATTATCAAATAAAATAAATTAAAAAACTGTGTAGTGTGTTAGACCACATTTGTTGCAGCCTGCTCCTGCTAGCTCCTGTAGCTCATTATACAGGGAAAAATAGCTGGCCAAAGAACACCTAGTCGGAGGACTAGATAGTGGCTTAAAAACTTCGCTAGTGGTATATTATAAGTATAGGAAAAGTAGTGGTATAGTATAGGAAAAGTACCCTATCCTTGTTCCCTGCAGCAGCGTCCAAGGTGCAAATAGCCCTAATTGTTACCAACCTCCGATAAGGGACGGCACTACAAGAAGAAAAAGATTTGCTTTACAGGAGCATCTTAATATTATGCATTTGGAAGCCAGATAACACAACATATTGCTGATAAACTGAAGGTTGGCACTTACATGCAAGGTTATAGACTTATTTTCAATGAAACAATTAGTTATTAATTACCTAAATCAAAGGATTTAATAGTAGCGAGGGCATCCCATTTATCCTCCAGCTTATCCATTGGTTTTGTAGTATAATCCGTAACTCGTTCAGATTTCTTCAGTGGCCTAGATGTTGTATCCACGATTTACCTTCACTAAAGTCTCTGGTTACCATGATCACGCCGTAATCATCTTTCCACGGGACGATACTGAATGGTTATACATTTTGCACACAAGAATTAAAAAATCCAAACAAATTGATCCAAAAAAATCTAGTTATTTCACAAATAAATATTGACAAATTTTTCATGAGACACAATGACGAAATCCAATTTAATTTTTTAACATAACAAAGCTCTAGGGATTGGAATGTCGATTACATCTCGATTATCGATCAAAATATTAAGGAATTAATTATCTTTTAGGAATTAAAACCTTTGCTGAGTCAGATAATTATATAAACATATTATCTCTTTTTTTGTAAACATCTAATGTGTATGCGTAATGCGTCCAGTCCTTTTGAAGTTCTTCCGTTTAGGTTTACACTTTACACTCTTGCAGAGTGGTTTTATTAGTGGAAATTCTATTAAAAGGCTTTTTATGGATAGAAATATCCTATTTTATTTTATTTTTATGTTTTACATTTTAATTTTATTTTATGCACGTAAGAAGAACACGGATTTCGACAAGAGAGTAATACGACCACAGACTACAATATCTGCGTAGCTAACATAGACTTAGCTCGTATCCAACACCTTCTCCTATTTTTAAATTTTTAAGATTATTATTGTTATACAAATTTAAAAATAAATCTAACTTATTAATAACAATGTTTGTTTTTTATTTTATACCTATAAAACAAAACTTTTTTTATTTCTTTCAATACAATAGGAAAACTTATTTAACATTCAAAAACTAAAACAAAATCTTATTCTAAATAATCATACATTAACATTAAATTAGTATTTTCTTACAATGCTTTTCAAATTTAAGTCTACTTAATGGTTTTGTTAATATATCAGCTGTTTGTTCAGCTGTACTTATACAATCTTCTTGTTTTTATGTTATACCTGTATTATCTTTATGAATCTCTAAACCAATATAATTCTTTGGATTTTCAAATACTCTGATTTCAAATTCCTTTTTTAAACAATTTATTATACAATCTACATCCTTTTTATTTTTAGCAATAGCAAGTCCATCATCTACATAGATAGCTAAAATTATATTTTTATTAATATTTGTAAATACACAACGATCAGTTTTAGTAGAAAATAAACCTAGTTTTGACATTGTTTCAGTAAATTTCTTATTCCATGTTATTGGAGCTTGTTTAAGTCCATACAATGATTTAATTAATTTACAAACTTTATTAGGTTCCTTTTTATATCCTTCTGGAATATTCATGTATATATCCTCACTAAGCTCTCCATATAAAAATGCGGTTTTTACGTCAAATGTTACAATTTCACAATTAGCAGCTATAGCAAATAAAGATTTTAGTGCTGACTGACTTACCACTGGACTATATATTTCGTTGAAGTCAATACCTTTTTGTTCAAACCCTCTTACTACGAGACGAGCTTTATACGTACCATCATCCTTCACACGAAATACCCATTTGTTACTTAATATTTTCTTTCCTTGTGCTTCTTTTTTATCAACTAACTTCCATGTATTATTTCTATGAAGCGATTCCTTCTCCGAATTTATTGCCTTCTCCCAATTTTCCTTTTCTGTACCTGTTACGGCCTCATCATATGTAAGTAATACATAGTCTTTTAGTGTAATTGGTTCTCTTCTTTTTCTCTGAGATCTTCTTAATTCTTCTCCAACTTCTTCATTGTCTTGAGAACTTTCCTGTAATTGAGAAACTATTTCTTCTGTATCATAATATTGTACATCTTCTTCTTCTTGATTTTCTGATCCTATATTAGTTATTTCTTCTTCTGTTTGTATTATGTTATCTTCTTCTTCTGTTTGTGTTATGTTATCTTCTTCTTCTGTTTGTGTTATGTTATCTTCTTCTTCTATTTGTATTATATTGTTTTCTCTTATATTTTTATCTTCAATAAGATCTTTATTACATTCCTTTTTATTGAGAATTACTATATCTCTATGGTATTCTACTCTACGACTTTCCTCATTCCATAGTCTATATCCATTGTTAGTATATGCTATCATTATAAGTTTCTTACTTCTTGAGTCTAATTTTCTTATTGGTTCTAACCTTTTAGCATACACAGTGCTTCCAAACACTTGTAAGTTAGAAAGATTTGGTCTTTTTCCGTTCCATATCTCATGAGGTGTTTTGTTATTAATTGTTTGACTGGGCAACCGATTTAGAAGATAGGTAGCACAGTAAACTGCTTCACCCCACATTTCTTTCTTCATATTTGACTCAAATAACAACGCTCTGACTTTTTCCAACATTGTTCGATTCAATCGTTCAGCTTTTCCGTTATGTTGAGGTGTATATGGAATCGTATAATCCAATTTTATGCCTTTCTTTAAACACCATGTTTTAAATTCATTGCTTGTATATTCTCCGCCATTATCACATCTTATACAAGACACTTTTTCTTTCTTTTCTCGTTCTATTTCTTGAATATAATTCTGAATTACTTCTGAGACTTCACTTTTATGTTTAATTAGAGTAGTTTTGGTTAAATGACTATAATCATCTAATATTGTAATGAAATATCTCTTTCCATCATGAGTTTCAGTTTCAAATGGTCCACATACATCTGTATGTATTATTTCTAGTATTCTTTTTGCTCTTTGTCTTTCTGTATTAAATGGTAATCTACATTGCTTAGCTTTTATGCATATTTCGCATTTATCTTCAATTTTATTAACACCATCTATTTTTATACCATCAGCTATGTTAGTTAAGATTTGCAAACTTTCTTTTGCTGGGTGTCCTAGTCTTTTATGCCATTCTAAAGCTGTATCTTTTGCTTTAGCTAATAGCGTTTGTTCTTCATTATTTTCTTTATCTATTTTTATGTAGTACAAACCATTTTCTTTTTCACCTTTCAATATTAATTGTTTGTTTTTAAATATTTTAACATCATTTCGTGTAAATAAAACACAACCATCATTGTTTGTTATAGCATTCACAGACATCAAGTCATGTGTAAGATCAGGAACATATAGAGTATTGTTTAATGAGCAGTTAATACCTTGAATCTTTCCAGTTCCCTTAGATTTTATTGTTTCATTATTAGCCACTGATATTTGAGATGGAATTTCTTGAAAGTTATTCAAATTATTTATGTCATTTGTCATGTGTGACGTACTTCCGGAATCAACAACAAATTTTATTTCTTTTTCTTTCTGTTCCACACTGGTCGTTAATAAAGCTGTATTATTATTGTTTTTATTTTTATTTCTGAAGTAGCAATTTTCATCCTTATGATTATTCTTTTTACAAATACTACAACCCTTATTTTTATTTTTAAACCAACAATCTTTTTCAAAATGGTTATTTAATTTACATGTTCTGCATTTATAATTCTTTGATTGTTTTATTGCTTTTAGAGCTATATTATTACTATTTTCACTGTCCTTAGACCCTCTAGTTTCTTCTAGCAACAAGCGATTTATAAGATTTATCAAAGTTTTATCTGTTTCTGAGGTACTTTCCCACGCTGTTGTGAAGAACTTGTAGCGGTCTGGGAGACATGTTAATATTTTTGTTATAATCAGATCATCATCAATTTTGTGACCAAGATTTTTTAATCGTAATGAGAGATTTTCTATATTTACCAAATTTTCGTTCATTGACTGATTGTTATTAAATTTGAAATTAAAAAACTCTTGTAATAAATTTGATTTGTTACGATTTTCAGAACCTTCAAAAATCGCACATATTTTTGTGTACATTTCATTTGCAGATTCACAGGCTAATAAATGATACTTCCATTTTTTATCAATGGAGGACAAAATTAGTTTTTGTGCTTTAGCATCTTTTAGTTCATCGAATTTTTCATTTTCTTTTAAAGTATGACTCAATCCATGAGCTTTTAAATAAATTGAGACTTCGAATTTCCACATTTGAAAATCATCGGGTCCAATTAATTTTTCTATATGAATATTTTCGTCGCTAGCTTTCGCCATTTTTATTTTAATAATTTTTATTTTTATTTTACGTTTTTATTATTCTTCCCACGTTAACTGGGCACATGACCTCTTGCAGAGTGGTTTTATTTAGTGGATATTTTATTAAAAGGCTTTTTATGGATAGAAATATCCTATTTTATTTTATTTTTATGTTTTACATTTTAATTTTATTTTATGCACGTAAGAAGAACACGGATTTCGACAAGAGAGTAATACGACCACAGACTACAATATCTGCGTAGCTAACATAGACTTAGCTCGTATCCAACATACACTTGTATTGCACTATTCTGTGCAATTTCAACAGATTGACAAGAAAATAAAATACGAAATTTTGATAATGTGAGTAGGTACCTAGTTAATTTAACTTAATCAATAAAAATATTAAGAAACAGAAGAATAATATAGGTAAATAATTATTGGGTCCATCTTGTTTTCAACGCTGACTATGTTTTGCTTCATTTCTCTTGATTTATGACTTTTCACTGTGCTTGGTACAAGCCCGAAGAAGATTGAAGAGGCATAGTTTTAAATAAATCAAGTCCCTGAAAATATCGATATGGCAAGTGCACATCTCTAGCGAGCAGCTGTAATATTACACAGATAAAATAACAGAGAGACTTGAATGCTTTATGGTATAGTACCACAGAATAGATTAGAAAGCATTATCAACCATATCAACTTTGGATAGACCCGATTAGCCCAGATAGGGTGGTAAACCCAATTATGGGCACTTTAAGAGTTTATCTTATTTCAAATATGTTTTTTAAGTATAAATTTAACCAAATTCTATAAATCACTGTGTTCATAAGGTTACTTGTTTAATAAAATATATAATTAAAGAAGATATTGAAATTTTTTTGTTTAAATCAACTAGAATTTTAAATAAGATTGAAAAATGACCCAGTCCCCAATTATTCGCACATTTGTTACCAGTTATGGGCACAAAATTATCCAATTATCAACACTCAGATTTTAATAGAGTTTAAGGGAAATATAACGCTAGGCTACCTACGGAAGACTTTTAGAATATAGATTTTATTACGAAATAATATACGGAAATTCTTGTAGTAACTGTAGGTGACTTAATTTTTTTATATTTAAGTATTATATTTAAAACAAACACCCTTACATATTTAATAAGAAAACGTAAACATAGTCTTTATCAAACGACAGACGTCCACAGCTGGACAAAGGTCTCTTATATGGACTTCCACAGGCCTCGGTCTTACGCTATCTGAATCCAGCGGCTCTCTGCGACTCGTTTGATGTCGGCGGTCCACCTAGCTTCCCGGTACGGGATCGTTACTCCAACACCATGGGATCCCATCGACCATCAGCTCTTCGAACTATATGCCCGCCCATTTCCACTTGAGTTTCGCTTAGCTATGTCCTTGACTTTGATTCTCTTACATATGTCCTCATTTCTGATATGACCTCGCAGGGATACTCCGAGCATAGCTTTCTCCATCGTCCGCTGAATGATTATTGTTTCGTGATAAATAACTGCCCATAAAACTTCTCAACCTCTCTCCATCCCTCAGGTGGAGAAGAAACGTGACAGCCTTCGTCAGTTTTCAGCCGCGTCAGCTGGCTCTGTCCGATAGATAGATCTCTCACGGACACTTTGGAATGGAACTTCTATTCCACTAGATGGTATCTTTAATATACTTGGTATTCAAGGCCCGCAGGTCGCGAGTTCTTTTCTTAGAGATCTGCCTATTAACCTACCAGTAGGCATCCGCGTCTGCTGACGACTGAAGTCTCATCTCTTGTCTGTCTTCCATTAGTTTGAGAGTAAGGTCAGAGAACTTCTTGGTCCTTTTCGTGTGAAAAGATCTTAAAGAATTTAGACTCCAGAGTATAGATAGTTTCCACACACACTTGTTAAGATCGTCTACAGACTCCCAGTCTGCTAGGGAATCGAATCGCTTCGGAGTGTTAATAAACAGGAAAATCTCCAAATTTTGTGACCAGATACTGACACCCCTTGTTTTGCAATGAAATAACGGGAAAGTTTCATTTAATTTTTGAATTAGTAACTAATAATACTTAGAAAATAAATTGAAAACAATTATATTATTAAAACTCAAATAAAACCACAGTTAAATCATTATTAAGTAAGTACTGACCCTTAACGTCGATGAGTCAAAATGGCCGAAAAACTTCGGGAACTCCAGAACGATATCTTTCAACTAGGATACTGACGGCATTTTAAAACTTTCCACATTAGAAAAGTTTCGATTGTGAAAAATATGAATTCCCCTAAATATTTTTAATCTGAAAATTTAAAAATCACAATCAGAAACTTATATTTTAATCTTTTTTGCCAAAGTGCGAATAAACTGGTGCAGTGCTAGCTATTGGGTTGCTCACCCTATTAGGATTATAACGTAGACAGAGAAGGCAATAGACGAAGGTACTGTGTAACCGCGACTGAAATAGAGATAACATGACGTAACGATGACGTCACATGACAAGTTTGAGTTTAATGTTGCCACAATAACTGCACTCCCTTGTTACCCCAAATTAGATGGAAAATTCTTCCCAGGATTTTTAAATAAAACGACAAAACAGATGCTGAATTGTTTTATTTTTTAAATAACATACCTACACATATAAGGTTGTCTGGGAGAGATATACCTATTAGGGTAAGCTTCTATTTTTTACATATATCTTAATATTGTGTGCAATAAAGAATAATAATATTAAAAAAAGTATTTTTAAAAAACCGACTTCAACCACCACTTAAAAGTATAAAATAATTTTAGTTTGTACACGTATTGCGGTTGAAGTTGGATTTTTAAAAATATTTTTTTTTATATTAAAGTTTTTTAGTGTAGTTTCATAGGACCAATTCACTAGATAATTTTTTGATCCTTAAAAAAAATATTGAAATGCCGAATAGAAATTTAGCATATGTGAGTCATTTTGAAAAAAGATGCATGTAACACAAAGGAATATTTTTTTTCGTTGCACAAGTTACTAGTAAGAATGTTACACAAAATAATTTGTAAAGAACAGTTTATAATTTTCCTTCAATCGAGTAATGCTGTTGAATTAAAAGCAACAAAAATTGTATATTTAGTCATCAAAATCATCATGAATGAAATTAACAGTATATTCCTTTTTTCAGGCAGTCGTATAAAACTGCAACTCTTCATAGTTTAAGTTAATAATTATTTAAAAAAAACATAAAAAGTCTGCCTCTAGCTATTTAAAAATGGCTTTAAAAATTAAGAACTTTGCAAATAAAATAATTCTTAAGATCGCTAACAGTTCTCGACTGGTCGTTGGACATTCGAACGAAACTTCAGGATAATTCAGAACAGTAACCGACACTATCTTACTGAATACACTTTAATCATCGCCGACATATATTATGTATCATCATCTTTCTTTTCTTTTCTCAAAATATTGAAAAAGTAGCCAAAGTAACCCGCCGTTACGGTATGTCAGAGGACATTACTAAAAAAACCTATCTCCGTGCCAAATTTTAACCATATCGGTTTAGTGTGGCGTGATTGAGTAACAAACATCCATCCATACATATCCAAACTTTCACATTTATAATATTAGTAGGATAGGGAAAATCGGGACATTGTATAGGTACCTAAAGCTGGCAACACACATAGATACTAAATTTTTTTTATAACTGTCAGTTTGTTTCGCACAAAAGTGTGGCGACCTTGAAAAAAACTGGTTACACGATGAGGGACAAAAAATTGGGTAGCTGCATCTCTGTTTATCACATTAGTAACTTTATTTCTGCTCTCTTTTTAGTGTGAGTGAGAAAAAAATCGTCACTGGCTCTATGTCTTCTCTCTCTACGGATTATAATAATGAAAGACAACAAGCTGTAAACTTGTTTAGACCTTTATTTTGGATGGACATTGACGACTCATTGCCTTATTCCATAGATTATTTATTTATGACTGTTGACAATTTGTCAGTTGACAACTTGACAATGACATCTGTGACATCTATTTTTGTAAACAAATGCACATGTAATGTGAAAAATAATTTTTATTTATATTTTTATAATAGAACAATAAAAAACGTTAATAAAATATGAATCTCCTTCCCAAATCCCACAAAGAGTTCAGTGAGAAAGACTATTGGAATAAGTTTTTCAAGAAAAGAGGGAATAAAGCTTTCGAATGGTAGGTAACAACTTTGTACAAATGTTTCTCCTTTTGTTTTGGTTAAAAATATTAATAGTTGTTATTTTTAAAGGTACGGCGAATATCTAGAGCTATGCAGTCATCTACACAAATACATTAAAAAATCAGATGCAATTCTTATACCGGGTTGTGGAAACTCGGGACTTAGTGCGGACCTTTACGACATTGGTTTCTCCAACATAACCAATATAGATGTATCAGAAGTCGCTATTAAGCAGATGAAAGCTACAAACTCCCATCGTACTAGTATGAAGTTCCTTTATATGGATGCATTGAATATGTCCTTTGAAAATGATGAGTTTAATGTTGTACTTGATAAAGGTACGTTAGACGCACTTATGCCGGACGAAAGTAGAGAAACTAATGAAAGAATAGACAAATATTTTAATGAAATTAAGAGAGTGTTGAGAATTGGTGGACGTTTTGTTTGTATAACATTGTTACAAAGTCATATATTGAATAAATTAGTGGAATTCTTTTGCGACAAGTCGTGGATGTTCAGAGTGGTGAGATGTCATGAGGCTGAGGAAAAAAATGTGGAGAATGGAGATGGTATGACTTTACCAGTATTTGTGGTAGTGGCTACCAAGTTCAAAGAAATGCCTAGATTGGTAAGTTGCCTTTTTTAGAAATTTATTTTCTACACTAGAGCATTGTAAAGTTTTTTTTTTTTTGAAAAAAAAATTCGTAAATATACGCCTTTTGGTCATAACTACTTGATTCCAACTCTTCCTACTGGTAAGAGAGTAAAACCAATTGAGGCTGAAATTTTTTTTTTATTCGATGAGAAGATAGTCCTTGACTGTGATCTTACCTAATGGTAAGTGACGATGCAGTCTAAGATGGTAGCAAGCTAACTTGGAAGGGGTATGGCAGTGTAGATTCAACCCATACATCTAATCGGCTTCTACACGCCATCATGCTGGAATGCTAAATCGCTTGGCAGCACGTCTTTGACGGTAGGGTGGTAACTAGCCACGGCCAAAGCCTCCCACCAGACCAATTTCTGCTTCAAAATTCTGCTAATTTCAATGATGTATGTAACTCAATATCACTGAAAATGTTGCTTATTGCCTTGCAAGTGTCGATATATATTTTTATAGTAATTTATTGAAATATTTCAGATTGTTGAAGTATGCATGGCAGGCGACAAAATGCAGCGGCTGGAAACTGCAGATGAGCTGAAGTCATCTGTGAAGTCAGCGCAAGATGCTGCGTTCATCACCAACGGACTTGCTAAGACATCATTAGACGGAGATGATGAGGTAGCAATGTCATTTATTAAACATGTATTGACTACATAACTGTGTTGTTGTTTATTAAATACTAGTTGATGCCCCTGACTTCGTATGAGTGGATTGAGGGTTTTCAATTTCTGTGGGAACTCCCTTATTTTCTGGGATAAAAAGTAGCATATCTGTTAATCCAGACTGTAAGCTATCTCTGTGTCAAATTTCAACCAAATCGGATCAGTCGATGCGGGGTGATTGAGTAACAAACATCCATCCATACATCCAATCATCCATATTTATAGGATAATAGGATTGAACTGCATTTGCCTGTTGCATTAGTCCAGTCAAAACAAGGTTTAACCTCTGGAAAATTGCGAAAGTTTTGAAACTTTGCACATCGAATTATGGGTCCCTAGGGATGAATATACCAAAAGTCCTCATGCGTACGAGGCGAGCTCTAGCGGCAATTAGCGGAAACAGGACCCTTTTTTTGGTTTTTTGTTAATATCTCGAGAACCTTTGGTCAGAGGTAAAAGTTTACTACTACATAATTAAAGCTTATTAAATTTGCAACAATAATGATTACATACATTTTTCTTGAATTCCTAATAAATAATTACCGAGTTTTAGGCCACTAAAAGATAGCTTTTTCGAAAAATCACGCTAGCGGCGCCCGGTACAATATGGCATTTGTAATAATATTTGACAATCATGGTTTATCATTTTTTTTTGGGTACCAAGGGTGATTCAGGAAATAAACTTCACAGTTATGTACAAAAAAAAGACATATTGTTTATTAAACAACTAGCTTTTGCCCTCGGCTTCACTCACGTTAAGTTAAATTTTTCAAACCCCTATTTTACCCGTTGTACCCCCTTAGGGGTCGAATTTTCAAAAATCCTTTCGTAGAGGATGCCTACGGCCTAATAGCTACCTGTATGCCAAATTTCAGCCTGATCCGTCCAGTGGTTTAAGCTCTGCGTTGATAGCATTTTTTATTGTTTCTGTATTTCATCTAAATATTTAAAACGCAAAGGTGACAGACTTACTGACTGATCTATCCACGCACAGCTTAAACCACTGGACGGATCAGGCTGAAATTTGGCATACAGGTAGCTATTAGGCCGTAGGCATCCTCTACGAAAGGATTTTTGAAAATTCGACCCCTAAGGGGGTACAACGGGTAAAATAGGGGTTTGAAAAATTTAACTTAACGTGAGTGAAGCCGAGGGCAAAAGCTAGTTGTTTAATAAACAATATGTCTTTTTTTTGTACATAACTGTGAAGTTTATTTTCTGAATCACCCTTGGTACCCAAAAAAAAATGATAAACCATGATTGTCAAATATTATTACAAATGCCATATTGTACCGGGCGCCGCTAGCGTGATTTTTCGAAAAAGCTATCTTTTAGTGGCCTAAAACTCGGTAATTATTAGGAATTCAAGAAAAATGTATATAATCATTATTGTTGCAAATTTAATAAGCTTTAATTATGTAGTAGTAAACTTTTACCTCTGACCAAAGGTTCTCGAGATATTAACAAAAAACCAAAAAAAGGGTCCTGTTTCCGCTAATTGCCGCTAGAGCTCGCCTCGTACGCATGAGGACTTTTGGTATATTCATCCCTAGGGACCCATAATTCGATGTGCAAAGTTTCAAAACTTTAGCAATTATCCAGAGGTTGGGCCATTTTTTGAGGTTTTTTGACTGGACTACATAGGTTATTTCATTCACAAGATCCTGAACTCGTGCAAAAATCACATCAATGTTTTGTTATTGAAAGACAAATAAATTAATTTTTTTTATTAAAAAAAGAATATTAGCCAAGCTAAAGTTGACTAATATCCTCCTATCCCCTCCAACTAAACGGAAAGCTTGTGCTAGGAGTGGGTACGACAATAGTGCAATGGGTGGGGTTTCAACCTGCGACTTTTCAGTTTTCAGTCTGCACCTTTAACCGTTGGACTATTGAGGGATAATTATTGATAAACAAACACTTCTCATTTATATCATAGTAGAATTAAGGCTGAGGGATTTGTGAGTATTTAGATTTTTTTTTAAAGGTGTCCCTGGATTTAATGCTGCCAGGGGAGGAAATCCCTCGCTACACCCTGTACATAGTGGATCAGAAGAAAGCCCAAGCTATCAACAAATATGCAGTGTTCATTGTGCCTCAGGGGAGGTAAGGTTATTTAATAGTGATCATCATGACCATTTAAACTGATAGATCGCTGCTTCAATTCAAAACTACCATAGATAAAAATTACACTTTTTTACAGAAGAGCTAATGAAATAAAAAAATTTGTCTACTGCTTTCTTATTTTTTATCAAATATATGCATATTATACATAGTTAGAAGTGTATTTTAAGCATCATTAAGTGTTTTGAGTAATTTTTTTTTGTATTAGTTTTTGTTAAAAATTGTAGTCTACAATTTTTTTATTTGTGGTACTTTTGAATTGAAACAGCGACTGATGTCTGCTTGACATAGTTCTCTTGAAATGATCGCCACAGAACACGACCTCCCTGCCGTAGTGGTGAGCGCTGTGGTCTTATAACTGGGAGGTCTCGAGTTCGATTCCCGGCGGGGGCAATCTGGGAATTTGTAATTTATGAATTTTCTATTAAATTAATTAATAGGTAAAATAGTTCTTCTAACGGCAATTCAGACATGCTGTCTTAGGATTAATTACTCTATTAGTACAACAAAAGCCGACATAGTTCTTAATGCTTATAATCTTAGGTATGTGGCCCATACAAAATTACCAATTATCCTTTGTTAAAAAAAATTATTATAAAATTGTATGATTAAATGACCTCCCACTAGGTGGACGGATGATCTCAGGAGCAGCTGGTAGCCGCCAGATTCAGATGACGCAGGTTTTTTTTATTCAATGACAAGATAGTCTTGACTGCGATCTCAACTGATGGTAAATGACGATACAGTCTAAGATGGTAGTGGGCTACCTTGGAAGGGGTGTGGGAGTGTATATTCAACCTATACCCGTAATCTGATTCTACTCGCCATCGTGCCAGAACGCTAAATCGCTTGGCGGCACGTCTTCAACGGTAGGATGGTAACTAGACACGGCCAAATCCTCTGACCAGACCAGAGACAATTCGTAATAATAAATTCCCAAACTGCCCCGCCGGGAATTGAACCCGAGACCTCCCAGTGATACGACCACAGCGCTCAAAACTGCCAAAATGTTACTAATATAATATCAATCATTCATCGTAGGCTAAATTTAGTTTTTAAATGTTGTTTACGTGCATTTAAGTGTTGATTTAGCGTAGGATATAAATAGATTGTTTTCACCTCGAAATCCTATTCCGTAGAGTTGCGCAAACTACGTTCCGTGGTAAACAATGCTGTTATTCATCTGCTGGAAATAATTTCCATGGCCTACCTACCTACGGCTCTAGAAATGTTTTTCTTTCGCGTCTATTCCTATAGATATTACCTACTAGTTGATGGCCGCGACTTCGTTCGCGTACATTAAGTTTTTTTTTAATTTCCGCGGGAACTCTTAATTTCCTAGTTATGTAGCATGTAGCTTATGTTTTATTCCAAACTAATCCATCTCTTTGCCAGTCAGTCACTTGCCTATGTAAAAGGCAAAAGTGACTGACTGACTGACTGATCTATCAACGCACAACTGAAACCACTGGATGGATTGGGCTGAAATTTGGCATACAGGTACCTATTACGACGTAGGCATCCGCTAAGAAAGGATTTTTGAAAAGTCAACCCCTAAGGGGGTAAAATAGGGATTTAAAAAATGGAATTTAACGTGAGCGGAGCCGCGGGCAAAAGCTAGTTCTTAATAGGATAGGATTACTTCGTAGCATTGAAGTTAGATTCTTTTTGTATAAAGTCAGCGCATAGCGCATCTTCGTTGTTGTCAAAGTAGATAGCATGCGGGAACTCCATCGAACTATAACGCTTAGAATGTAAGTTTCTGACAAGGTCCAAACGTGTACTCAAGACAACCAATGAATGCGCGAGTGAATGAATTTTCTGGTAACTGGTATTGATAATTACGTTTTTGACGGTTATTGTAATGAAATATGACACCCAGAGCATGGTACGTCATTTGTACTTAATATAATAAATTGAAAGTGTTTGTTTGTTTGAACGCGCTAATCTCTGGAACTATCAGTCGGATTTGAAAAATTCTTTTTGTATCTGATGGCCCAATTCTTGAGGAAGGTTATAGGCTATTCAATATCTGGTACGACTCTTAGAAGCCGAGCAAAAATAAAAAATAACGCGGGCGAACAATGCGATACGGTATGTCTGTGGTTGAGAGCGGTCACTCGGCGAGAACCGAACAAGAACCGAACCGAGGGCTATTTATTAATCCAGAAGATCAAAGCGTTCCCACGGGATTATTAAAAACTAAATCCACGCGGACGAAGTCGCGGGCCACAGCTAGTTTTTTAATAATTTAGTAGTCTGCGTAGTTGGCCTTTAAAGTTTTACTAAAATGGCTTATCAAAGTGTGTCTGTGAACTATCAAAATATGATTTATAATCACAATTTATAATGGTTCACCGATTGACGATTTTTTTTTCGCTTTTTTTTTTTCGTCGTGTGCGCTTAGCTTAAGACCACTGTGCCAGAGAGGTCGTCAAAACTATGTACTAAATGCCCCTAATGACGTGAATCGTAATAAATATAAATAGCAACAGTACCTAAGCTGATAAACATTAAACACTCCCTGCGCCTACTTTTCCGAGACGCAGCGCAGACAAATTACACAGACACTTTAGTTAGACCGATGTCGAAAGGGCTACTGGATAACCGTGTTTCACAAAATTACAAAATTAAAATATCTTCTTTGATTTAAAATTAAAATAACAGTTTTGAAAAATTCTTTATTAAGTTACCAATAAAAAAAAGGTAACGTCACAGTAATATTAAAAAAATAAATTAAAACTACTACTCATTATATTTACAAAAAATACACGGCGTCCAAGCGGTAAAAAAAAATATCAGTGCACTTATTTCGATTTTATTTAAAACAGTCATTTTTTTCGTATGATGTTAATATTCTTTGTTCAGATGAAAATTAATTTTATTAATTATTTTCTATTTATATGTGAAAAGGTTCATTAAAAAAATTGTGTAAAAAAAATTGTTTTGTGATAGGGATTCGGAAGTGCTAGTGGCGAATATTTATCATATTCAGGTAGGTTCAAAAATTTAAAACGAGATAGTCATGTAATATATGTAGCGTAATTAGTAAGTAATTCTATGTTTATGGATTTACTTTACCAAGGATCGTGTAAAAGATTTGTTGTGACGTGTAATATTGAGGTCATGGGAAAGCTGAATTTTCCAGTAAATAATTATTATCCTTCGGGATAAATGTTCGTGCCTGGAAAGCCTCGAAAATTTCGTTTTTTTTTTTGGTATATTCAAAATATCCTTCGATCACAGAAAAAAATATGTTTCCGTTACCCATAAGAAAATGCTTTTTGAGTTGTGATCGTCGTATTAACTGTCTCGTGGTTAGAATTAGCGTGTTTAAATGTGGATGACGAGTTCCCGTGTTAGATTCCCTTGTAGGGTCACAAAATTAATTGGGTTTCTATTACAAGAGACTGTTCTATGTCGGACGCGGCATCGAGCTTCCGAAAAGCAAATAAAAATCGCAAAAACGCCGATCGTCCCAGCTAAAAGCATCGTATCTTCTCTGATCCTAAGGCAGACTTTTATTTGGATTTAGTTTTTTAAAATCCCTTGGGAACTCTTTGATTTTTGGAAGTAAAAGTAGCTTGAGTTGAAGTTGCTGAGTTTCTTGCCGGCTCTTCTCGGCAGAATCAGCATTCCGAACCGGTGGTAGATTCTCGACTTGTCATAAGAGCGACAAGTTGGCCTACATGAAATAAATAATTTTGAGTTTGAGTTTGCCTATGTCACTCTCCAGGTCTCCGACCTCTGCGTCTGCGTGGTTGAAGGACAAACCAACACACATTCGCATGTATAACATTAGCAAGGATGACCCTTTATAAGAGTATTTGTAAACACGACAATAAATCTGTGCCGAAAATAATTCTCGTCATGAATTACTAACACGCTCTGCGTCCAAGAATCCAGTTTTGAATGCAATATTAGTGCGCCCGCTGCAATGCGGTCGCAAGTGCAATAACGCAACTAATTTGGCACTGGAGTTCTGTCTAATTTTGACGAGATAATGTCACACCAATATCATAATGCCACTGCTCCATTTGCATTAATGTTAGTCTTAACGGCTGCGCTCAAATGGATTAGCGCTTAGCGTCTAACGTCATTAATTATGTTACAACACATTTAACGCAGTAAAATATTGGTCCCATCTGCGTAATGCCTTTATTAAAGAAATCTTACACGACCGGAGAGAGATCAGGCGCAGGACCGACAGCTTTACGTGCTCTCCGAGGCATGGGGGTTACTCACCGCCAACTTTCTAACTCCGGGCTAGTACTGAAAATTTCTTGACCTCGTCATCCACAGTAGAACTTTTAACGACCTCCCTGGCGCAGTGGTGAGCGTTGTGATCTTATAACTGGGAGGTCCGGGTTTCGATTCCCGGCGGGGCAATTTGGGAATTTCTCTAATCGGTTTCTACATGCTATCGTGCCGGAACGCTAAATCGCTTGGCGGCATGTCTTTGACGGTAGGGTGGTAAGTAGTCACGGCCAAAGCCTACCAGACCAGACCAGGGACAATTCAGAAATGATAAATTCCCAAATTGTCCCCGCCGGGAATCGAACCCGAGACCTCCCTGTTAAAAGACCATAGCGCTCACCACTGCGTCAGGGAGGTCGTCAAACATAGGTATAATCTTGTCAATTTTCATCGTAATTTGTTTTGTTGGTAATTTGTCTGTCATGTCATCTGAGCGACAACTATAAGTAACTAGCTGATGCCCGCGACTTCGTCCGCGTGAATTTAGTTTTTAAAATCCCGCGGGAACTCTTTGATTTTCCGGGATAAAAAGTAGCCTATGTTTTAATCCAAGTTATAATCTATCTCCATTTTAAATTTCAGCCAAATCGGTCAGTAGTTTTTGCGTGAAAGAGTAACAAACATACACACACACACACACATACAAACATTCGGATTTATAATATTAGTGTGATATTGTTAATGGTGGTTTAAGCCCCACGATACAGGAATGCCTAGTGTGGGTCTCAATCTTCGATCATAGAAAAATTTCTGTCATCGAAGGTCTCAGTGGATATCGTACCCTTATTGCAAAAACCGATTATCTGCACCAAAATTTGAGCGAAAAGTTTTTGAGTTATAAGCATTTGAAACTTTAACGACTTAAAAATTAGTTATAATGATGTCCATTTTTAAACAATAATAATTTTTATAAACAAGAAACTATTCAAGAAATGTTAAGTAGGTTAATAATTGAAAAAAACTTATTATTTTTTCTACAAAAAGAAGAAAATAACCGGTAAGGAGCTCACTTAGTTAGTTTTTCCTGAATGTAGAAAAACTACCAAATTTTCAAATTTACCGTTCTGGTAGCTCTAATGGCATTTTTTATTTAATCACTTGTTTTAAATAGTAATAATCATCAAGACAAAAATCGTTTTAGTTCAACTTTAGCCAGTACAGGTGTAAAATAAATATCTTTAGTTGCTTTTGGCTGAAGGTAAAGTAGATTTCATTTAACTTTGTACGTACTAACTGCAGCGCCCTATGGGTTTACCCGAGGAGTTCCCGTTCCCGTGGGAAATGGGCATGCCTACATTATTTCTTATAATCTCAGCTATCTTTAAAAGAAAGTTTCGTTGAAATCGGTCCAGCCGTTCTAGAGATTAGCTCATTTAAATAAAAAAACTATTTCGTTTTATTATATTAGAATAACTAGTTGTGCCTTGCGGTTTCACCTACATTTGTCCCGTTCCCGTAGGAATTTAGGGAAACACTATAACTGTAAACTTTCCTCTCGAAGCACTCTATCTACTGATGAAAACTGAATTAAAATCCGTTGCGTAGTTTAAAAGATCTACGCGTACATAAAGAGGGCCAGACAGCGGGAGTCGATTTTGTTTTATACTATGTAAAGATAACATATACAACAGAGCTAAGTTTGTCCGCAAGAGTTGCTATATGGGTGCCCCATTGTAGCTTTGAATCCAGGGTTAATCCCAAGAACACTGTGGAGTCCTCAGTTTTCAAAGGTTCATTATTTATCTTTAAATTTTTACTGACAGTTCTCGGGTTAGGTATAAAAACTCAACACACTTTGTTTTTTTAGTATTTAAAAGTAGATTATTTGCCGTAAACCATTCAGAAACTTGAGATAATACATTATTTACATCGTCAAAATTGTCTTTCATCCTGTCGACTTTAAAATTCAAAGACGTATCATCAGCAAATAGTACAATATAGCAAGTATTTTGGACAAAATGTGGTAAATCATTTATGTAGACCAAAAACATGAATGGACCTAGAATAGAACCCTGGGGTACACCCATTACTGAGGCTGATCCGGATGATTTTACATCATTGACACATACTCTTTGGACTCGTTCACTGAGATAAGACGCAATGAGACTAAGTGCAAAATCTTTAATGCCATAGTGGCTCAGTTTAAGCAAAAGTGTCTCGTGATCAACGCAGTCGAATGCCTTTGACAAATCACAGAAAATACCAACGGCACTCTGTGAATCCTCCCATGCATCGAATATGTGTTGTAACAGCCTTGCGGCTGCATCGGTTGTTGATCGACCCTTTGTAAAACCATACTGCTCAGTGTGTAGGAGTTTATTTAAATTAAAGTTGGTTGAGCATTATTTTTTCTAATATCTTGCTGAGAGTTGGCAAAATTGAAATTGGCCTGTAGTTATTCGGGTCACTTTTGCTTCCCGATTTAAAAAGCGGTATTAGCTTACTACATTTCATAAGGTCTGGAAAAGATCCAGAATCTACTGATTTATTAAAAATTAAAGCAAGATATGGCGCAATAATATCAATTTAATTATGTTATGAATTATTTTAACTGATATCCCCCATAGATCTGCTGTTTTCTTATTTTGTAAAGATTTAAATGTTTTGACTATGTCATATGGGGTAACGTGTTCAAACCTAAATAACTTATTGCACTCAGAGACATTGCTCCTTAGAAGACGATAGACTTCTGCTGGCGAGGAATTCAGAGAACTGGTTGTAGTAATTGGAATATTTTTGAAAAAGTTCTCAAATGTATTTACAATTTCTGTATCGGAGTTAATTACATGATTATCACTTTTAAACTCCAATTTATTATTATTATGTACCTTATGTTTACTCATTTCATCGCCGATGATGTCCCATGCTGTTTTAATTTTATTATCAGAATTGTCAATTTTTTGTTTTATGTGAAGTGACTTTGCTTGTATGCTCGCATTTTCAAACAATTTAGAATAGTTTCTTACATATTCAATAAACGCGGGGGAATAATTATATTTTTTTCTGCATACAAGTCAAACAGCTTATTTCTACTTTTATAGATGCCGGCAGTTGGCCAGTCACTAAACTTAAGATCTTTAGACATTCTTTTCTCTATCACATTAAAGATAGAGTTATATTGTGAGCTTTACAAATCAAAAAACTTTTGATTTGTGAAGATGTTCAAAAACCCTCGTAGCCCAGTTATACAGTAAAAGTGAACTTAAGTTCTTTTACCTGCAATAATTTTAACAAAATATTGTGTTCATTATTCTACAAAAAGCAACTAATGTTGTTTAGTTCGTTTTACTTTTTAGATACATCAGCAATTTCTAGTATATTAATAAAAGCTGAAACCTGTTAACGCAGGTTAACGTGTATTAACAGAATAATATTGACATAATGATAAATCAAGCAACTACATCTGAAAAGTATTATAATACAATACATTGTGTTTGTGGTATAGATTTATAAATCTAAATTATTTAAATGAGTTTAGTTCTTTTTTTAAGAAGCTAATTAAATCATACCTGTAGGTAGTTGCTTTTAACTCTAGCTATCTCCGTAAAAAAGCGTCGTAGCAGAAAATGGGTTTTACCAGCAGCTTCGCCGTGAGTTGACGAGTCGATTGATATATTTAACCTAATTTTGGTACAAAAATGCAGATAATCGGTTTTTGCAATAAGGGTACGATATTATTATATTCATTGTTAACGTTGTTTTGCCAAATAAATATTTTTTCTAAAAAAAAAAAACAATGTGCTCACTATTAGACCAACAAGGCTCCTATATGACAGGGAATCGGAGTGGTTGTTCGGCACCCCGGCGGGGAGGCGGCAGCTGCAGGACTCCGCGCGGTTCGGGCGGCTGGTGGTGGCGGTGCTGCGCCGGGGGCACCTGTTCCGCAGCCTCGACGCGGTGAAGGAGGAGCTGGCTCACTCCGCCAAGATGCTGGCGCCCAACGGGTTCAGTGGACAGGTGGGTTAACGCTGGCTGGTGCTAGGACGTGCCATAAAAAAACTATATTTATACTAGCTGTTGCCCGCGTTAATCTAAATATATAAAAGGCAAAGGTGACTGACTGACTGACTGACTGATCTATCAACGCACAGCTCTAACCACTGGACCGATCGAGCTGAAATTTGGTATACAGGTAGCTGTTAGGACGTAGACATCCGCTAAGAAAGGATTTTGGAAAATTTCAACCCCAAGAGGGTTAAATAGGGGGTTAAAAAATCGAACCTAACGTGAGCGAAGCCGCGGGTTAAAGCTAGTTTATTAATATGATCGCGATTAACTTATGTTGATAAAAGTCTTTGGCAAATAATTGGCAATAATGCATTAATTTCGACCAAATTTCATTACCATGAAAAAGGTTATAATGAGTCAATCTTAAAAAATAGACATACATATACTGTCGCGGATATATTTTTTTAAATCATTTAAAGAGTAATAATTCTTTCATACATATTTTTTGGGTAACTTGAACCGTTTACGCAGCGCACGCAACGAAAGCCCTCAAATATGGATAATTTTCCCCGTTTTTGTAACATTTTTCACTGATACTTCGCTCCTATTGGTCGCAGCGTGATGTTATTATAGCCTAAAGCCTTCCTCAATAAATGGACTATCCAACACAAGAAGAATTTTTCAATTCGAACCAGTAGTTCCTGAGATTAGCGCGTTCAAACAAAAAACTCTTCAGCTTTATAATATTATATTATTATTTATATATAAAAAAAAAAATCATGCCTATTCTCGGTTATCTTGTCTTCCAGATCCCGTTCCTATCCCTGGGCAGCGACGTGGGGCGGCGCGTCAAGGTGCACGAGGGCACCAGCAAGGTGTCGGGCGACTTTGTGGTGGAGGATGTGGACGTGGAGGGCACCACCTACCGCCGCCTCGTGTTCCTCGACAACCAGTTCCTGGTGCAGTCCGAGGCTAAACTGAAAACAGGTAACCTACGCAGCTCTATACCCTACGATACGATCTTTAACTTAATGCTCGTGAACGGGTGCCACTAACGGGAATGGGACTGTTTTCTGTCTACTCATCGAAAGTTAAATGCTTAGACTACAAATCGCATAACGCTTGCTTACCTATAGTGTTATTCATTTACAAGTTGCCTCTCTTTTCACCGCGTAACTCATTTATCCCTTCACACAAGGATTCTAAAATTATTTTTATTTTATTTTTTTCAGTGAAAAGAAAAAATAAGTCGAAGCTAGTCGTGGACTTTGGCCATAACATGTCGCCCTACCATTCCTTCATGTGCGTCGGAGTGCAGCTCACTCGCAGCAACCGCGTGGCCGTGCTGGGCCTCGGCGGCGGCTGCCTCTGCATGTTCCTCAAGAAGTGCTACGACGACCTCAAGGTGAGCTTCATGTGCGTCGGAGTGCAGCTCGCTCGCAGCAACCGCGTGGCCGTGCTGGGCCTCGGCGGCGGCTGCCTCTGCATGTTCCTCAAGAAGTGCTACGACGACCTCAAGGTGAGCTTCATGTGCGTCGGAGTGCAGCTCGCTCGCAGCAACCGCGTGGCCGTGCTGGGCCTCGGCGGTGGCTGCCTCTGCATGTTCCTCAAGAAGTGCTACGACGACCTCAAGGTGAGCTTCATGTGCGTCGGAGTGCAGCTCGCTCGCAGCAACCGCGTGGCCGTGCTGGGCCTCGGCGGCGGCTGCCTCTGCATGTTCCTCAAGAAGTGCTACGACGACCTCAAGGTGAGCTTCATGTGTGTCGGAGTGCTGCTCACTCGCAGCAACCGCGTGGCCGTGCTGGCGTACTGAAAACTGAAAGGTCACAGGTTCGAACCCCACCCGTTATACTATTGTCGTATCCACTCCTAGCACAAGCTTTACGCTTATTTGGAGGAGATAGGAGGGTATTAGTCAACTTCAGCTTGTCTAATATTCTTTATTAAAAAAAATTACATTATAAATTATAGATAGTACCCTAACCTAACATTTTCATAAAATATTTAAAAAAAATCGATTCGTTTACACTTTTATCGACCGTTCCGTAGAACAAAGTCTCATCTGCTAAATTTGTAACTTGAGATTTGAGCCTTGCAGGTGTGACTTTTAAGACTCAAATTTCAAGTTGTGAATTTAGCAGATGAGACTTTGTTCTACGGAACGGCGAATTTCATCGTCGATATGTACCCCATAGGTGACAGCTGTAGACCTGGACCCCGCCATGTTGGAAGTGGCCAAGAACCACTTCGAGTGTGAAGTGGACGCGCGCCTCGAGGTGCAGATCAAAGATGGTCTCGACTTCTTAAGGGACGAGGCGGAGGCTGGTAATTAGTAGCTTATATCCCTTCGATCACAAAATAAGAGGATACTGCATGTTAGTCCGGTTCGTGTAACCACTAAAACTCAACACAATTCCAATACTCTGACCATCTGGTTAGATAAAGTAAAAACAGTTTCTTTTTTTATATCGGTCATCAGTTATTTTTGAAAATAGTTATTTGTTCAACAAGATAGCAAAGTTCATTTTTGTTGCGAGTGCCTAGTTTGAACCCCGAGCGGGCGAAGGATTCTAAGTTAGAATCCTAAGTGTAGTGAGGGATTTCAAGGCACAAGTAACAAAAACTTTGCTAACGTATGATACATACAACTTTTCACCTCACTAGTAGTAGTAGTAGTAGTAGTAGTAGTAGTAGTAGTAGTAGTAGTAGTTAGTTTTTAAGATTATAATGTAGATAATAAATAAATAAATAAATAGTTCAACTTTTCTTGAGACAGCACTTTTCCTCACTGAATGAGCAAAAACGACTTTTGCTCACTGGTTTTAGACAGCGAAAGCGTCCTTTTTGAGCTAGTGCGGTGAAAAGGTATTATTATTAGAGGTTGAGAGAGTGGTTTGGTCTAACAGCGTCATTTGTATGTGAAGGGCGGCAGTACGGCGCCGTGCTGTTCGACATGGACAGCAAGGACCGCACGCTGGGGCTGTCGTGTCCGCCGCGCCAGTTCCTCGCCGACGACGTGCTGCGCCACGCCAACCAGATCCTCACCGACGACGGTGAGCTGGTTCATCATCAATAACCTGCAACCCATTAACGACTCAATACGTTGTTTCGTTCCCTCAAATATGGTTGAGCGAAGCAACGGCTGGATCATGCGTCGTACTCGTGAACGGGTGCCGCCAACGGGAATAGGTCTGCTTTCTGTCTACTCGTCTTAACATGCATTGGATTTTATGTAGGACTTAGGAAGTTAGGAAACTTCATTGTGGAAGCACTGTATACATAGCATAGCTTTATTATCTATTGTAAAAAATTTTTTTGAAAAGAGCAACCGCCGAGTTTATTGCTGGCTCTTCTCGGCAGGAAGGGCATTCCGAACCAGTGGTAGATTCATCGACGACTCAAAAGCACTTGTAAAAGTTTACTTGAATAAAAAATATTTCTATTCTATTCTATACTGAGCGCAGGCCTCAGAGAAAGGCTGTAGGCTATGCTGCCGTCCTCAAGCTATAACGTCGTTAGGCAACATTCGGCCAAATATGATTTTTTAATGTTCTCCTACGTATAGTTAATTCTTTATCGATCCATCGGGATGAGATTGAAATTGAACATGAGAAAAAAAGGGCAATTTAAACGATAGGCAATTGAGAAATCCAATTAGGCTCGTGATTCCTCGACTACGCCTCAAGAAAGTCTGGAAGTCGTTTGTGGGAATCGGCGTGACGTTCTATAATAAAATTCCACAGTCGATTTTAGACTCGCCTTTACACAAGTTTGAGAAATCCGTTAAGGGTATACTATTGAAGAAGGTATATTATATACGAAAATAGAGGCTTTTGACCATATTTTCTTTTAAACGTTTCACAATGTTTTCTCGATTAGGTGACATTCTATCGTGTTATTATCATCAGAAAGTACGTATTTTTGATTATACCAAATCGTAATAAAAAAGTTGAATTAGAAAATATGCAAATCTATCACTGCCCTATAATAATGCTACATGGAATGGTTAATTATTTTTTTGACAAATTTTCTAGATTTAGCCATAACGCCAAAACCAGCTGAATCTTTCATGTTACAAGAAGTTACTAAAACGCTCTTATTTACTTACTTTCAGGCCACTTGATCCTCAATCTAGTCTGCCGAGACACCAACCTACGGGAAACTATAATGTCGACGCTAAAGAAACACTTCAAGCACCTAGTGACCGTCAAACTCTACGAGGAGGTTAACGAGATAGTGTTCGCGACGAACACAAACACACAGTACTCCATGGAGAGCCTGGAGGAAGCCGCGAGAGCTATAAACTCTGCCGCGAGGGACAAAGGCTTAGTTAAAATCAAATGTGTGGACTTAAAAGATTTTCTACAATCGATTACTATTGTTTCATAGGATTTAATGAAATATTATGTTACTAGCTTTCACCCGCGACTTTGCCCGCGTGGAGAAAGGATTTTAAGCGCTAGCCCGCACTGCGGATAAAATCCGCGCGATTTTTTTTTTTCGCTGTATAGTTCTTGCAATTCAAGAGGGCGCGTGAGCTTTACTTGTGGTTACGTCGTGTGCATGCACATTGCGTGTGCGTGTCTCCCAGGAGCCTAGGTGGGAGCGGTCAGGCGCGAGCAAGCTCTCGCTCATACTTCTACAGATAAGACACACACACAACCATGAGCCACGCGTTAACTCGCAATCATATGGAGATACCTGCACTTGCGATTTAAAAACCGCGTGTTTGTTTCAAACATTTTTTTACCGCGCGAACAAAATTCGCGCGTTTTTTTCGCAGTGCGGGCCAGGTCTAAAAATCCCACGGGAACTTTGTTTTGCCAGTATAGCCTGACACTCTCCAGACCCTCGACTATACCCATGCAAAAAATCACGTCAATCGGTCGTTCCATTGCTGCTTGATTGATAGACAAACCGACAAACACACTTTCGCATTTATATTTTTTTATTGGTAAGGATTAATGCGACGTTGTTACGCAAAAAGGTTCCAACCCACTTCTTGTCGATAGAAAAGTTCTTTTATAATAGGTATGTATTTAATTAGACAAAGGTTTTGTGGGTTGGATGCTTTTTGCGTAACTGCGTGCTATGTATAGTCTTAAATGATTGTAAATTATAATAAATAATATTAAGAAAAAAGAGTGAAAAAATAAAACAACCCAATAAATAAATTTATGCATTTAATGCCGTTTCTTTGTTTTTCTGGACTAGCGTCCACTGTCCGTAGCGTATCGTACTGGCATTCTAGCAAAATAAAAAACATCAAGCGCGACTCGCGCTCTCATTTGAAGGGTTCCGTAGCCCTATCCATACAAAAAAAAAAATAACATGGTGCACACAGTTTTTTTTTTCTGATTTTTCTACTCTGAGTAAGTAATCTTAAGTTGTTTTAGAACACAAATATCAATATTATACTGAAGACAATAAAATATTAAGTGGCAGTTGAAAAGTATTTCAATATTTGAGCCAAAAATGTCAAATGAAATGCAAAATGATCTTAACTTAGGTGATTTTAACTGCTTATAATGTGAGGATGCACAATTTTATCTGGCATATTACCAAATACTTAAACAAGCAAACAATAGCAGCCCAAAAGTCTGGTTTTCGACATTTTCATAATACAACAAATGTCTAAAACCAATGCTAAGATCTGTGATCACTTAAATTTTAAAGTACTCTCAAATATTAGGTCACGATTTAATATGTGGCCGACTTTCACATAATAAGATTTCCTACCAGTGTTATAGGTTGCTTTTCTTTAATAAAAAATAGTTTATTAGATATTTTTTGGATAAACAATCTAAAAATAAACTTTGAAGCGATTGCAATATAAATTGAACTTAAATAAGTTAACACTAGGAACTCTTGCTGTGCCACACAGACAGTAAATGTGTTAAATGGATATAAAGAAAATATAAATACTTAAGCACCCTTTGTATAAGTTTGCCTACTCGAACTTAAGACTTTCGATTTTCAATATAACAAAATATCAAAAATGGATTCTTGTTTTAAGTCGTACAGAAATTCTGTTTTAGTGATTTTTTTATTTTACAAAGTTATTAAGTACAGATATAACTCGACATTGAATTCCTTTTTCGAGAACGATAAACTCGTACCAAAGGTTTACAATTTTAGGCTACGTAACCCTAAAAAAATGAAATAGCATTAGGCATCCTAATTTATCACAATTCGTATCAGCTATAGAACACTATAGACGATTACTAACAACGACACAAAATACTTTTTACAATAATTTAAGTAGATAAATATATTTAAACATAATTTTCGATAAACATACATTACACAATTCATTAATAATAATTATTATTATTAATTAAGCACAGTGACATTTATATAAAACACAAAATAGTCATCATGGGCCCTTAGTTTAGAGACTGAGAAATTCCGCGAGTGAAAAATTGCTTCCAGATGACACTCCCTAACTCTTAATACGACAAAACCGGAATTCGGCTTTAAGCTGGTCGCCCATTACATAATTACGTCATCTGTAATGTATAACCTTCTTTGATGCATTTTTATGTAGACCGTGTTGAGAAAGTCGTTACTGCAACTCGCAAAGCGAACAGTATTATCTGCTGCAATTGCAACAGTATTTCCATAATTGTAGAAATAGATGCGGTATTGCCAGGTGTACTCGTAACTTGCATTTTTATTCCTCTTTAAAATTGCAAGGGTTATTTAAGCACACTTTTTTAATGTCTTGTACTTGGTATTTTTTCGTATGGCAAACGCCAAAATCCCTCACTTAAAATTTAAAATGCCTTCGAACTTCTCGAGAACTATTTCAGTTTCTGCACAATACAGAATCGGGACCAGGATCTTAAAATACTTTCTTCAATATATTTTTAAGACTTTTCTTCTTTTTTCCGCCACTATCACTTTCTGGGTGTCCATTTTGGGAAATATCTGTAGATTCTGACCATAAACTTCCAGTGGGCGATTCGGAGGCAGCTTTCTTACTTAGTTTTCCATTAAAAATCGGCTCCAAAGCCTTGACTGCTGGACTTGGATTACTCCTACTGCTCTGACGATTAAACGTCCTAAGAAATGCTGGCGACGACAGCCGTCTAGTTTTCATGGTCTTTGTCTTCAAATTATTGAAGAACGATCCATTAGTTTTTGGTAACTCTTTTACTTTATTCTCTGTGAATTCTTTTGGTTCCGAAACTGGAGCAAAAAATTCTGCCTCATCTAAAGCTATTGGGTTTTCTTGCAACTCTCTCAAACAATCTGTAGATGTTGTATTTTCATTAACTATTTCAGTTTCTGTATTTCTGTGAACTATCATTGAAGGTTTCCTCCTCCTATTCTTTTTAGCAACTTGCCATTCTCCGACGTTTAAGTCCTTTTCTATTTCATCAGAAAGCCTAACAATTTGGAACGCTTCCTCACTTGGCCTTCTCTTCTTAGCTGAAGGAGTAGCATGCCCACTAACACCTTCCACAGATTTTCTTCTAAACTTATCCTGTTTCTTTTTTGTCTTCTTTGGAATAGGTACTAGAATAGATTCAGGTTTTCTTCTTTTTGATATATAATAGAATGCTATAACAATTATTATGGACTGGTAAATTAAAAATTTAAAGAATGTTAAATTCCCGAACCAGCTGTCTCTTTCCTCCATTAATATCCCTACTGCTATAGTCATTTGTGCAAGTTTATCTTGTAGAAGCGTCATCTGATCTAAGTATTTTTGTTCTCGTTCACTACTTTTTTTTCTTTCTTCCGACATTTGGAACAGCGTCTTTTCCAACGACTTTTGCATTTCTTCGACTTGCTTCTTGTATCTTCTGCTCAACTCTTCAAGATATTGCCCCGACAGAGACATGTTTCTTTCGAGCGTCTGAAATTGAAAATGTTGAGCTTTACTTTTGATTGCTAATATACTTTTATATAATATAGTTTTGAGAAAACTCACAAACAACAGTAAAAAACTGGTTTCCTGACATAATTCTGAATAATAAGTACGTACCACTTTTCGTGATAAAGAAACTAGTGACCTTGCATATGAGTAAAGAAATTTTTTAATTTTAGCTACGACTATTTAAATACATAATATCAACTAAACCCACCTTTACTCTATTCGACAGCCTTAAAAATACAGACTCTTTCTGTAGAGACGCCTGCGCCTGGTTTTGATTCAACGCGGCCTGAGCACCGGCAGGAGTTGGGTCCACCGCTATCTGATCCAGGTCTGACATGAAGCTGTCAGATTCGATCATTACTTGATCACTTATTTCATCTCCTATATTTAGATTATCTTTTGGCTTATCAATGTTCACATCTTTTCCATTTTTATTTTCAATCTTTGGACTGTCTTGGTTTTCTATTTCATTCTTTTCTTCTGATTGTTTTTCTAGAGGCGCAGGATCCACTTGCGTTTCCGCTATAGTTAATTGTTCTTCAGTACTTGCTTGAGAATCTTCTTTGCAAATATCTTTTTTATCTTTGTCATCTTTAGGTAACGCTACAGGAGAATGATCAGGTTTTTGTTCAGGTACAACAGTTTTATCATCGGGTTGAGCCGTTTCATTTATTTTATCATCCGTGTCATTGTCTTTGATTGGCACTAACTTTAATTCTTGTTCGGAATTAGTTTCACTATTAAGCTTTTGCGGGGACTCATCTACAGTTATATTAGAGGTAACGTTCATTTCTGTTTCGAAGCTTGTGTTTAAAACTACTTTTTTCTCTTTAATCGCTAGTATGTTGCACAATGCTGCAATATATTTAGGCGGGAAGAAAGAGTTTACATACGCCGCGCGTTCCTCACCGAACTCTATAGGCTTTGTACTTTTAAAATCTAAACCATAGTTCTGACATACGCTTGTGCACTTTAAAGTGTCTCTTAGAAAAACTTGACGCACTAAACTCGTTAATCTGTCCGAGCTACAACTGAGTAGTTCATACACATCGCTGTAAAGCGTTTCACTACAATTATCACACACTATTATATGGCTTGGTGAGCAACACTTTTTATACATATTGTCTGTTGATGTATCGTTGTGTTCACTGGAAACGTTATTAGGAACTTCTGTCTTAACTAATGCTTGAGCAGCTTTCTTCATAATAGACATCACAGCATCTCGTGCGGAACCGAATAGATTCTTCGAGGGTTCCGCTTCGGCGGCGGGTACATCGGGGACATCTATTATCTCATCTTCCTCGTCTTCATCTGTATGAGCAGAGTGTTGAGAGCTTTCTTTTTCTAGCACTTCGAATTCTGAAGTGCCGTAAACTTTGAATAAAGATATAGGGCAATAGTGTTCCGAACCGTGATGTGATAACAGTTCAACCCTGATAAATTTACCAAATATATGCGGGTACAAATCGAAACTTTGTACGTCTCTAATGTCTTGCGCGGTGAACTGACCGACGCTGGCCCATTCCCTGACAGGGAATCGATCGCTGAAACCCACAGCGATGTCTTTGGGCGTTGAGGAGAAAAGCTCAAAGTTTGCGATCTCAATCTTTTGTGCTTGCACAGCTTCGCAAAGCTCAACTACGAACCAAATGCGACTGTTGCACGTGTTGAGCATGTACTCATCTCTGTTGGGAGAAAGAATAGAGCTAGCCGAACCCGCCTCAGGATTTACGGCGACGACTTTGGCACCGCACGCGGGTGACGCATAATTTTTTGATCTTAATTTAGTGTTTTTGCTGCTAAAATTCGTATTACTATGACTAGGTTGACTTGAATGATTCAGCACGGTGTCTTTCTTTTCGGCCTCGGCTAACTGTTTCTGCGCCCACTCCGAGAAGGAGGGGATATCTTCTTGTGGCGTTTCTGGTTTTATTGGAATGTTTTCTTCGAGTTTTTCTTCCGGTTGAGATTCTTCTACGACTTCCGCGTCTTGCGGAGTTGTGGTAGTGTGAGCTGCGTCCTCCGGTTGGCTATCTTGGAAAGGCTTTGCTTTGACGACGAGTCGAGGTTCCGTGCTTGGTTTTTCGGTAACTTCTTTTTCCTCATCGTCGTCGTCGTCCGCTGAACTATCAGCGATGGCAAAACTTGTTGTTTCATTGTGTTGCTCTGATTCGTTCGCGTACAACAGCTCCTCTGCAGTCCTTAGATCCAACTTCGCGTTTTCTGCAAGCGAGATGAGTATCGGGGGCTGCCCCGTGTCAGGTAACCTGAAAGAAAGAAGAAAACAATAAGATTTATATAGTTATTATCATATTGGGATGATATAGAGAATTTTTTTACGCACAAAAGTTTGAAGAGAAAGTGCAAGTATCTTGTTATCTCGTAAAACTTAACAAAATAACTGATAAAATCAATCTCTAAGAGAAATTCCTTTTATTATTGCCTAACGTTGCCGCTTAGCATAGTCGATGTCGATTAAAATCCAATTACCAGCCGGTAATAAATCGCTTGAACGGATACTAGCAATAAGTACACTAACTGGTGTAAATTGAAACATCTACAAATTACGTGAAATAGACATGGGAACTGAAAGGGCTGTGCCCACTCCCAACTAATTGAAAAAAGGTTGTGGTATTAACTCCATTCTGCAATATTTAATACCGGAATAGCGATTATTAATTAAAATCACATAATGTCATAATATGCATACCAAGAAGATACCAAGCAAAGTAAATCAAACCAACGCTATAAGCTCTTGTCTTTTTACAATAACGCGCACTGATGTTTAGTGAAACGATTCAAAAAGATGGAACACCTTTTTTGGGTTCCGTCCAACAAACGGGACCCTATTACTAGCCTCAGTAGTCCATCCGTCTGTCTGAAATAAATTAAAAATTAAATCCACTACCTAATAGAAATATGTTTTATTCGGCGTTTTCTCGTACGGAATCTTTCGTATGCGAGTCCGACTCGCATTTGGCCGGTTGTTTAATCGTTTCACAAGTTCATTTTCAACATCTATTCTGTGGTCCACTCCATACCCTTCGGCTCGCGAGCCTCAAATGCTCAGTAGTTTTAGATTTCTGTTCTTGTAATCTAAATTTCGTTGTATCAAATTCGTTGAATATAAATTTTCCTGCTACAGAGAAAAATATAATATTCACCATAAATTTTGATTATGACGACGTGTTATAGCCTGATTTAGTCGGTATTTCCTCCAGAATAGCTAAATAACTCGTGTTTTGTAGCAAAATTACTATTTGAGGAGAATTTAAAGTTGCAATAATCGTATATTTCTATTAAACTATGTCGGAATGCGAGCAAGCCGGTTTACTTCTAGCTTGTGCGACGACGTAGGTCCACACCTACTTTATATTCGCCGGAATTTAAGGCAACTCTTGCTATATTTTAGTTTAAAGGAGAAAACATTTACTAACTATCCAACCCTACGTTAACGCAAATGAAACGATTTCCCAGTGTCTCAACGAGGGACGTCAAAATAATTTAAGATATTATGAAACAGTAGAGTTCTATTTACTCTGAAATATGACCAATTGAGACAATCATTGCATCAATTGTTGAGATTGGCCTGATGTGGGAATGTGGGCATTACACGTTTGCTGGCTATTGGCCAAACCGAACTTTATAAACCAACTCGTAAAAACGACTTTTAAACAGCGGCGCTCACATAATGATGATGATGGTACTCCGTGCATTTGAATAGCTTCGATCGGTTAACATCGGTTTTAGGCTGAGATTTATTAATTGTATTGGTTTTCGACTATTCTTGGGTCGACATTCTTGTGTTGAGTTTCGGACGCTCTATTGTTGTGTTGATCATTCTGGTATTAGCTTTGGGATGGTGCTGATCTATGTCAGCACTAATGTAAACAAGGCTGGTGGATTATACTGAAGTTAAGTATTCTCATATTTTATAACTATTATTACTATATTACTATTGTAACTGTTATGTTATATTTATGTTATATTCAAGTCTCTATTTTAAAAGATGTGCTGTCGTGGAGTTTCTTTGCCCTTTCTTCTCCATGACTATAGCACCTTGCGAAACGGGTGGTTGAGTCATTTTTATAATAAATGGATCTATACTGAACAATACAATAAAACACAGATAGATCCAAGATGATGATAAAATAGACTAAATATTACCGGTGAAATAAATAGTTATGCTTTTACCGGGATTTGTTGGTTTTAATTCCTTATCCTAAACACAGTTATATTATGATCATTAATTGATTACCTCAGAGTTCAGCTCTATTAATTCGAACTACCTACTTAACAGCATTAAACAGTATTAAGCAGGATTTTTTGCTCTAGCTTGGCTCAGACTTGAGGTAGAGTTAGAAAGAGGGACAAATATGTCCTCCCATAAATCTGTCTCATTTTAACTCTAGCTAGAGCCTTATGCTGAGATCTATATTGTGCTCTGACTCAAGATAGAAGTTAAAACGAGACACAAGTATGCTCTGACATCAGTCTGTTTTTACTCTGTCTTGAGTCTGAGCTGAGTGAGAGTACAGTCTATAGATTTCAGCCTTAGCTGTGTGAGCTCATGCTCCTAGTACTACATTTATCCGTTTCCGTCGTTTAACGTCGTTTAAGGAACGAATGAGTTTGATGTTTTGACAGATTTTCAATACAAAAACTGTCAGAACGTCAAAACTTCTTGATCAAACGGTCCTCGGGAATGGAGAAATTAGCACTGAGTGATTTTCCAAAGACATCAACATGTTTTACAGCGATCGTATCGCTGAAAAAATGTAATAGCGTGCGTGAGTATGACTTAAAAAGGTATGCGAACTGACATTGTTATTTGTTACGGTCTATTAATAGATCGTGTGAAATGTTAGCGTGTTAAAAACTTATATCGATATCTTGTTTATTGTTGAAATTGTTTTCTATACAAGAAGCTACTTATATGGCGATCAATAAATTAAATTAAATCCTCAATAATCCAACAGTTAAATGACTGAAAACTGAAAGGTTCAATCTTCACGCGTTACACTATTGTCGTACCCACTCCTAACAAGCTTTACGTCAATTTGGAGGGGAGACTCCTTATTTCTGATTTGATTTCGCAGGGATATTCCAAGCTATCTATACGGAATCTGAAAAAGATTAATTTTACAGGGGAACGTTTTGAAAGCATACAAAAATTCTCTCTTTTTTGTTATATCGCTATTCTGGTAGAACCTAACATTTTAAAAATGTAGCCTTTAAAAAAAGGCAAATTTTTCTATGCTTTCAAAACGCTCCCCCGTAAAATGCTTCTTCGTATTTTGCCGTAAATGTGACAATATTGATGTGTAAAAAAATGTATCTTACGTGTAGAATATCTTGGTGAGTCCTTGGTGGCCACCGTACGACAGCAGTTGACAGAGCAGCAGCGTCGCCAGCAGCGCCCGCGGCGGCGACATCGCGCGACCGCCGCCGCCGCATTGGCGACGCTGCGCGCCTATCACGACTCACGACACGACACGCTCCGCCGACCGCACCCCGCCGACAGTGTGGACACGCCTTTATTGCACTTGCTTTGTAGCTAATGTTTCACAATAGTTGCAGTAAGCACGATCTGAACCTCTAAGCACTTGCAAACACCGATGTGGACACACCTTTATTTGATTTTTTTATCGTAATTTAAAGTTGGTGTTTTTATCTGTGGTCGGTCGCATTGGCGGGAAATCGATACATATGCCATTTTTATATATAAAAAAAAGATTTCTATGAAACTTTAACTGAGCTCTAAGGTGATCAATTTTTGCCAGTCTTAAAAAGGATTAATTGATTATAAGTTGATTATTGCCATTTGTATCTACTATTAGTAGGTATGTGTTAAGTATTAGATGTGTCAGTTTATTTTGTTGCACAAGTTTATTGTTGCGTTGTCCTCTCCAGTCTACTTTTACATCTTTACTAGGTCTTCTTCTATGAAAGGATACTTGGACTTTGGAGGTAACCATAACTTCTTGTAATCAAAGACCCTAGTCACTTTTCAAGTTAAAGTCCTAACTTTGTGTACATCAGTCAATGTCAAGTAGTGTGGATGGAAAAGGGACGGAAAAAATTGTCCGTCCCTTTCCCGTCCATACTAAATGAGCGATTTATGCACAGTTCATGCAAAATCGAAGGTTACACTAGACCCACAGAAAAATATTTTACCAAATAGGTAAATCCAAGATAAGGACGGTTGCTATCTAGATCGCAATAAATATGGATCAGCGCTGATCGTGGACATTAATTGGATGATCTAATGATCTCAGCAGATCACTGGGACAACGGCAGTGGTATGCAATGATCCACAGAACTGATAGTGTCCTCAACAAATTAACATATTGGAGGAGATCGCAATGCTGTGATAAGATTTGGTAACCTTACTGGCGCAGTGGTAAGCCGGGGAATATTTTAAGGCTGCTGTGATCTAAGTGTGATTGTAAATGGGAAATCCCAGTTTCAATTCTCGGCAGGTGCATTGGGAATTCATAACTTCTAATCCCGTAGTTTAAGTTTTAAGTTGCTGAAGATAAATCAAGATCTAGTATTTTTTTATTATTATAGAGAAAGGGAATTGAACTTAAATAAAATAAATAACATAATAATCTCTACACAAGTAGGTGTACATTACTTCATAATCATTTTTTCATCTTGTAGTTTTTTTAGTTTTTAATTTATTGTAACCTGTTGGTCGTCCTGAAAAAAAAAATCGACATCTAAGTAACTAAATATCTAAGTTTAATGCTCGTTTCCACCAACTATACCTAAATCATCGCCTATGGAGGAGTTGCTTTACTTAAGTAGCCCCTAAATACAATCTCTTACCTAATGTCATTTTCACCTTTAAGTGTCCTCTAAAGATTCCTGCAAACGAAATTGACAGAAAGCATCACCTAACTTTAGCTTAGGTAGCCCGTAAAATTTAGTGAATGTCTGTGAAAACTGATATAAGTCGTCGTAAATAATAATTATTCACATCGCCTCACTTCCATATTTCAATTAACTGTCATTCAAAAAGTTTACGTAAGTAAGTTGGAGCAGGAAAGTCCTAGAGTGGAGACCGCGTGCAAGCAAGCGCAAGCACGCCATTGGAATTTAATTAGTAAAAAGGAAATAAACAGAATTACGCGATAGAAAAGAAAGCTTCAACCTCCGTTATCTAATAATGCTAATGAAGATAGATAAGTTCAATCCTCTCAAGCCTCAATAAAGAGTTCAAAGCCCGCGATCTCTACTTGCTTCTATTTATTTATTTAAAGTCAACAATAATTGAAATAAATGCTTAGTTTCCAGCCTTTTATTGCCTTGCCTTATTTAAGACCTGCAATTTTATTAGATACTCAGGCCCGCTAAGATACTTAGGCCGTGTTGCACCAATCTGCTTAAACAATTTTGTAATGCTGTCACTTTTTGGCAAGTTTTCGTTCAGGTTCAGGTTAAAAAAATTAACAAATATATTTAGGGGGTTGGTGCAAGTGGACCTTAGTCCCGTGGCAATTCTATGATTTTTCTGGATAAAAGTAGTCTATCTCGGTCTCCGGAATCCAGGAATTCTCTGTATCTTACATCAAGATCAGTTCAGCTGTTAGGCCTTACTGTACCTAACTTTTTTTTTTGCATAAATATATTTCCGGAATAAAATGGAAATCCTATTCTTTGACCACCAATTTTTCTTCATCTTCACGTGCCTCTCCATTACTGAAGGCCAGCAGTCAGTTTTTTAAACTTTTCCTTGTCCTTGACTTGACGGAATAGTTCTTGGACTGTCTTGATGCCAGTACACTGCCTTATGTTTTGAGCCAAGACTTCTTGACCATCTATTATATTTGTATTATTCTTTAAATCTCTACATACATCGGGCAAATTGTTAAATACAATAATTCTATTTAATTCTTGCGAAAGACCTTTTCAGTGGAAATGAAGACGTATAGTAAGTGTAACCATCTATAGAAATAAAAACAATTCGTTCGAAGTCATTTACTTATTGCCTCATTAACGTAACAAAGCGTAATTTTACGCGAGGCCGGTGCTTGTAATTACGTGGCTAATAAACCCGCGACGAACTATGGTGATGATATACATTACAGCTACGTACAATCATTAATACGCCTTTAAATAGCAGTGTTTAGTTAATCAATATGTGTAATTAGTAGTAGTACTACAGAATACATAATAGTACCTAAAGGTATAGTTTCTCTACCTACAGAAGATTCACGCCGAAAAATGATTAAAACAAATAGCGACTGTTGTTAGCATTGAATTAAGTGCAACTCAGGTTGACACAGCGCTGCTTGTCTACCATCTTATTCACCTAGACTATTCTCTCTTTCTAACGCGTAACTCTTATCCCTTCGCACGCTCTGAATTTAGGCTCTTCGAAGAGGTTCGCCATGTATTTGTAGTTCTGCAGGGCACAGTTTACTGCGGAGAGCGCCAGGCCTCGTAGTACTTTCAAAGTAAGTTGAGACAGGTTACATACATATATCCTAATGAAAAATTGGATAACTCCGTGAGTTGCCTTCTAAATGTATTTAAATGTAATGGTATTCTTGTTGTAAAATCGCATTTAAGTCATTAGAAAGAGTGTCGGCCAATCACAGGTGATTGCATCATTGTTTTTCCGGGATAAAAGGCTTATATTATGTCACTCTCAAAGTCCTCAATTTTTACATTCAGGCAAAAAATAACGTCGATCCGTCGCCAGTCGCGTCGCTCGTTCGTAACATTAATGTTAGGGACGATTATTAGAATCATACAGAGTTCAATACGTTTTGTGGTTGCTGTGCTAACTCTTTTATTTTGATTACATGTTGCTTCTCCAGTAATATCTTCACCATGATATTATCATCACTATTCGCGTTTACCTTTCAGCTTTATCTCCAGACAAGTTATCTAGCTTGACTAATACAATCATTTGCATTTCGAAATACTTTAATAACTTTGTGCTTTATCTTTACTGCCACTTGCCTACAGTGTTTATTAGGCGTTCAAACACTTCTTATTTAGCAAACGCTTGGATTTGTTAAGGCCTCGGAAATTACTACCAAATAAACCCCTTTATTTATTTAAGGCAAAAAATCCCTATTCAGTAATGGGCCAGTGATGAGTTGAAATGTATTAAAAAAACGCACAGTAAGATAGCTACAGTGTAACTAAATGGTAAATATAAAATCGACCACGATGATCACCTTAACAGCCAACAATGGTTGCATCTAACACCATCAAAATAAAATAACCATTCACAGTCAGACACTCAGTTTCCTCCATTTTGTGGCACAATAGCGTATTGATTCGCTGTTCGATTGCGCAATCGATAGGTTGCGACTTGTGGTTTGGAACACTATCCCTTGCTAATACTGAATACTGAATACTGCAACATTCCAACCGCAGATCGAGATATCTATCTGTTTTAAGAACCAGTTTGTTTACTTCTGTATGATAGAGCGACTTTATCGCTTTGAAACTGAATCGAATGGCGAAGATTTTATACCAATTATGTAGTTTGAGTGACGTAATTGATTGCAATTTCTTTACAATTATGAGAAGCTGTAGGTAGTTTTATGTGCTGTCAATCGAATTTACACCACCACAACTTATCGTCTTTCATACTATAGTACCTACAACTGTAGAAACTGCGAGTTTGATTTAATAGGCATTTAATTGGAAAATATTTGCCATTATGATTGAGTGCTCCACGCTGGCCAAATGCAGATTGGCAAAGTTCACTCAACTTTAAGAACATTATGAAGAACTTTCAAGCATGCAGGTTTCCTCATGGATTCTTTCATCGTAACTCCGAACAGTCAGAGATGCTAGCCTGGGTCTCTCCAAAAAGGAGGTCCTAGGAAAGGAGGAGTAGGAGGAGGAGATAGCCTGATGGTCAATTAGGCTCTCACCGTTAATAGTTCTAGACAGACAGTGGTCTATATCGACAGTGGTCACAGAAAAAAAAAAAAGCTCAACGAAGGTAGTGGGCTTGTGTGTGCAACAAAGTAGTTAAACGTCAGTGAAAGGAACGCTCAAACACACAAAACAAAGACGAGGAATTAATGGACAAGCTATTTTCGTGATACGAGCCATACGAGCACAAATAAACACTGCACTCACGTGAGCGGGCTTCGACCTTGCGCTGTAATTAAGCCGTCTAACGCTAACTGATGCGAGAAAAACTGTCTTAGTCGTTGATGCTTGTAAATAAACATTTCATCTTCTATCTGAAACACTGTTACAGAAAGCTTTTCCGCAGGGGAAACACGTGAAACTAGCTTTTGCCCGCGGCTTTGTCCACGTTTTTAGAAGTTTACTTCAAAGTTGTTATATGACGTTTCAAAATAAAATTGAAATAATACTGCTTTAGAGATCGCGTTGGTAGTATTATTTCACTAGACATAATATGAGAGCTCAAAGAAAAGGACCATCTCTAACAAAACTATATGCATTCAAAATTCTATGAGTTTGGTTAACTGACAGACATCTTACCTACTTTCAATGAACTAGATGAAAAAAATGAAAGCAACGCATTGCACATCAATAGAACTATGCAATACAAATTACGCTCTATTCTTCATCGGAGCCAATTACCTTAAGACAGCACAATAGAAGCCTAAAGTCAGACTTGACGAGATCTCTGACCCCAGATTACCTGTAGGTACAGGTGCAAATCGCCAAACTGCTTTGCGGAAGGATTGACAGACTCCCGAGAAGGCGTGTGAAACCCCTTCGGAGTATGGAGAATTCAGACATGGAGGTTTCCTCGATTGCTCAAAATGTCATATTACTCCGCAAAATCAGAGATGTGTATCAGGAATCGATCCTAGGAACCCCCGAAAAGGAGGCCCAAGTCCTAAAAGCTAAGCTATTATATACTATTTTCATACTATGCGTCGTTGCTTCAATCCAAAACCGATTTGAAATTATGCAATAAAAATAACGCTCTATTCTCTATAGGAGCCAATTATTTCAAGACAGCACAATAGAAGCGTAGACTCAGATCTGACGAGACCTCTGACCCTAGATTATCCAGACTCTATAGAAGTTTCGATCGCCAGCCGCGCGCGCTGGGGCGAACAGGAAGCGCTGCGGTGTGAATATTCAATTTATGGCTTATCAAGTGAATAGTAATCGTAATGGAAAGGCCATAGATTAATAACTTGCGCCGGTCACAGAGCCCGCCACCCGCTAGCAACTTTGCGACATAGACACCTCTGTTTTGTAGTCGGGGAGCTAGTGACATTTTGTGTTCATGATTTTATCGTTGTTAATACAATGTGTGTGGTAAATGAAGAAATACGAGACCAGTCTTGTTATCTGATGCTTTTTTTACTAGCCATACTGAACATGATTAATATTCTGCAATCCACTTCGACTATGCATTAAGCTTGTGCTAGAAGTAGTTTTCACAATAGTGAAACGAGTGGGAGGTTGTCTGAACCGCCGACCTTTCGGTTTTAGACTGCCGCCCTAATCGTTGCGCTATTGAGGGTCTTTTCTGCGATCTCGTCTGATTGTAATGACGAGGCAGTCTAAGTCGCAATGCACATCAATGGAACGAATGATTGGTGCCAAGCCGCATTTTCTTAATTTTACTATATCTTATTTTCTTTGACATACATTTGAACGTTCCAGAGCGTGTGTTTTGTTTTCATTAATAAGTAATTTCATCGGTATGCAAAAGTTAATACCACGTGTCACGGCGCAATTTGTATGTGGACCCCTTAAACTAACACGGACTAACATAGAAAGTGCCGATTTAAGAAAAATACCGGGAAGAAACCGAAACTTACCATAAGTTTTGATAAATAAAGAGGATATGAACGCGCGAACGATTCGAACTGTACACTGTACGGCTCTAAGCTCCCTCGCTCGCTCCGCAGGTTGAACGCTTTGACAAATTTGCTTGTACTTTGTTTGCTACTACTAAAAGCCACATTGGACTCGCTGCCGTCGCGCAATATGAGGGTTCAGACATTATCACCATAAACTCTCTTACTATTTGGAGTCAAAGAGCCGCCGCCACCCGCGGGCGTCGGTTGCGACACCAGTACAGTGCTGTGAGACAGTGCGAGACAATGGCCAGTAAATATTAGATTATGCGGCTGTCTCCGCAGAGCCGGCTTCATTAAATCTCGCCCACGGCTGCCCCCTATCGCCGATACTTGTACTTGTTGCAGTAGGCGGCGCAGTTTCTAATTTGGAGGCAGGCGACAGTGCGAATTTATCCGTATCTCATGCTGGTTCTTTCATCTTTGATCGTAGAAAGTTGACACTAACGCAGATTTATCCATTCATCCCACCCATTATACCTATACATAAAGCTTTGTATCCATGTCTGCCTTCGTTTGCCTTGACTTAGGGTAAACTGAGGATGTTCAGTTCTCCGAAGGACATTGACAAGCGGCCTGCCCATTAAACTCTGATTGGCTCGTACCCCTATTGGTTAAAATGCATTGATGCGGCAAGAACGTCATAAATTCAGCCAATCACATTTATTCAGCCATCGACACGATGATTTACTATAAGGTCGCTCAACGTTTTATGCAGTGGTTTATTGGCACTTTCCCTCAAGATGCATAAGGATCCCTTCAGAATAAGGAGAATCAAGGTTACTACTCAAACTATGTGACAATGGGCATACTTGTCATAGGAGCGATGACCGGTCGAGCGGGAAAGTCGGGGTGGCGAAAATGTTGGATGAGAAAGGCTTTGGACCAGATGACATGGCGTTCAGAAAGGTGTGTCTAGGCTGACATCGTTATGTTGATAAGGCCTTGGATACTCTTACTTAACTCGGATATGGCTAGTTTAGTTAGCTCTTAAAAAATGCCTCGGCGAATATTGCTCACTCAGTAGCAAGGCAAGGCAGTAGGCAAACAATAATTTTAAATTCTTATCATTTCTAATTACTTTGTTGCAAAAGGCCGCACCGTTTTATGCATATCTTATGCAGGTCCTTACTATTCGAGAAAGTTGTCAACAGCACCGCTTTATCCATTCATTCAATATGCGTAATGTCGAGTTGAGAATGCTCAAATCTATTATTATTGATTCTCCTAAAATGCAATAAGCCTGAAACGCCTCAAACTGAAGAAGAAAGGCTAGCAGATAGAATCAAAATTTTACTCCCATTTATCAGAATTCAGAATACATTCTTTGGTTTTGCGAAATTCCTCGCAACTAGCTTACTACAAACGTTCAGTTGAGGGGCCAACAGTATGAACTGGTTATCACCTAAGATACATTGACCTAGATGATGAACGCGCCTCATTTGTGCAGATTTATTTCGGCACATTGGCCTGACTAGTGTTTGTTTAGAAAATCTAAATCTGAGAACTATGTTAGAGAAACGATTTATCTTCCAACTAATGGAACAAGGAACTTCCTTTGTGTCATTAGATGGAGTAATGGAGGAGAACAAAAGTGATCATTGAAAGGAAGTTTTCAGTTTTTGACTATGCAACTTAAATGGTGCAAAGTAAATGGCGCTGAAAAACATTTACTGGATTTTGTGGTTATAGTTATCATTGTAGAAGTGAAGTAGGTACTAAAGGAAAGGAATTTCGCTCGTAAAATTAGGTTTCTTACAACCCTCGATAGCTAGCTAGCACTCTAAAATATGAGCTTCTTTCTTGCTAACACAACAAATATGGAATTCGCTATAAAGATCTCAGACCAACTAAATAAGATTTCGCTTAGCATCAACTAGGGATGTCATAAAATGACCGATGTTATGTACCATAAAATTTTTGTTTTTTTTTTATTCTTATGAATTTTACTAGCGACATAATTAGCGATATTGCACTTATAATTAACACGGTTATGTGAAGCAACCAGTTTGTATTCTATAACATTCTTTTATTTTAATTTTATTATAAACGTATACATACTCGTAGGTATGCGCTTTGAATTAAGAATAAACATTTCTTCATACCACATAATCGTATTACTTTAAAAGTAATTAATTTCAATTAAAATCTTAACTTTAAAACCTATGAAGAATACTACGAATATATTCGTGAAAAAAAAAACGAATAGGTACATAAATAATAATAATTGATTCAGCTGACAGGTGCAAAGTAGTCGATGAAATCGATTATTATTTTATCCTCAGTCACATCCTTAGCACAAGTCGAGTTTAAGCTTCTATAAATAGAAGCCTAGTCTCCAAATGGTCTTAGCGAGGCCCTTCCAAGCACTCGGGCCGACCTGGATATAGATGCGGGCGAAGAATTTATGTTCTTGTTAAAATTGTTTTAGTGACAACAAACGACGCTTTACAGTAAATTGAAATTAGGGTAAGCAAAATGAAACTAACGACTTCTAAGGGACGTTTTCACCAATTTGGAACAGCGTTTTGATATTTTGGCAGATTTTCAGTACAAAAACTGTAATATATATTGGTGAAATCGATTATAACGATTCAAATTTCAACCTTTCTACTTCCTTTTGGCTCAGCGATCTTAGGACCCTACGCACAACGCGTGGCCGCAACCTTATTGTAGAAGCCTCCCCCTTTTTGACGACCTCCCTGGCGCAGTGGTGAGCGCTGTGGTCTTATAACTGGGAGGTCTCGGGTTCGATTCCCGGCGGGGGCAATTTAGTAATTTATTATTTCTAAATTGTCTCTGGTCTGGTGGGAGGCTTTGGCCGTGGCTAGTTACCACCCTACCGTCAAAAACGTGCCGCCAAGCGATTTAGCGTTCCGGCACGATGGCGTGTAGAAACCGATTAGGGGTATGGGTTGAATTTACACTGCTATACCCCTTCCAAGTTAGCCCGCTACCATCTTAGACTGCATCGTCACTTACCATCAGGTGAGATCGCAGTCAAGGGCTATCTTGTCATAGAATAAAAAAAAAAGCAATACTCTATATTATAGAATACTCCAAACGTGCGCCAAAAATCGCTCGCAATCGTGGGTGAAAATTAAAAGAATACAAAGTTACAAAAGTTGGGTAAAACTAACATACGTATTAAATTAATAGTGATATGATAAGTAATAGTGAATGGAAAATCAGGAAGACATCAAATTACATCAATTGATTATAAATAAAAAATATCATATCGTCTGCAATTAATGAGAAATGCTTCTGAACAGCTCAAGAAAGTTTGTGATGGTTTACTAGACTAGCCTTGTTTCCTTGTTTGGAATGTCGAACACCTCATCTACTTGATATGTTTAGAATACCAGGTGAGAAACTGTAATCATGTATATGACTATACTCCTGAGTACTTTAAGAGGTTTAAAATAAGCACTTACTACGTTAAGCGTAAATAGTTAATGAAAAAAATAGATCTAAAACATTTAATAACTAAACTAATAAACATGTATGTATATAGGATACTGCATACAAGGTCCACAATACTATAATCATAAATTGATTAATATGGTAGCTGTAGTATTTGAAAACATCGCAATGTTTATAAAATATACTGCACATGTTGTACTTAAATAAGTCACGAATCATGGTTGAACTTAGATTTGATGATTCAATATCGACGGCACAGAATAACTTTTACTGATAAATGAATTTTCAGCAAAAATGATATATTCTAGCGTAGCGTTCACTGAATCTGGGGTTGAACTTTGTAATCCATTGATGCTAAGGATATCCATAACGATTAGGTGACTCCGAAGTCTGATGCTGAGACCTATAGAACGTGCTCGGAGTCAGCTAAGACTCAAGATAGAGGTTAAAACGAGACAAAAATATCTTCTGATATAAATCTGACTCGTTTTAGCTCTATCTTGAGTCTGAGCTGAGTGACAGTGCAGTCTATAGATTTCAGCCTGAGTGCATCTTTTTGAGCTTTGATTTAGTTGTAACGCTGGTGTTCTTTAATAATAAACAATTCTGAGTTCAGCAGTAAGTAGCTATATTTTCCATTCAGTATTTTTCCGAAGAGTTAAGAGAGATATATTGAAACTAAAAGTGAAAGAAATGTTACGTCGCAAACTTGTAGTGTATAAAGAGTAATAGGAAAGTTATGTTCATAATTATAAAACTGGTAACTGATAACGATTCTGTGAAATCTGGCGATAGTCAAGTTAACGTCACTTATACGATTAAAGCGATTACAGATAATATGGGTTTTGTAAATTTCAACGCTTCAATTAAAGCCCCAAACTATATTACTAATCTTAGATCTAAGCCAAAAAGTACCAATGAAATCAAAGTGATGAATTAAGTTAGCAGTCATTATTATGAAATGTTGCAGTTAATGTTTAATGATCATTTAATAATGATGATGACGTCGAAATCTTTTTTTTATTTTTTATGTATGTTCCCTGATTACTCGAAGACGCCTGGAGCGATTTGGAAAATTCTTTTTTTGTTTGAAAGGGTATTATACCCTTCCCAGGTGGTACCATTGTCATCAGGTGAGGATCTCATGATGGGATCCTGGAGAAATCGAGAGAACTCTTCAAATTTTATACGCACAATTGATACCCAAGTAGCACAGATAGCTGTATAAATACTCACTTTTAGACCTATTTGAAACTCTATGCGTATTAAGACTCTTTTAAGAGTACACTGGTGATCCTACAGCTGCATAATAGCTGTCAGTGATATTTAAACAGCTTAGGCTGAATAAGGGCTGTTTAGTGGATAAAATTACGCCAAATGCTGTATAAGAAGGTATTTGTGAACTCTTATTACACTGACTTATTAAGGGGGCACGTGTGAACTATTATGAAGCTTATTGCTGAATATCAGAGTTTTAACTATTCACGTCGCTGTTTAACATGAATCCACCATTTTGTTGTATAACCTCATAACCTATATAAATATATGATTCATTTTTCAACTTTTATGATGTTTTGTGTATGAATTAGGAATGGATTGCATTAGTTTTTACTTCTCGATATCATAATAACAACTTTTTATCTTATAATTCTTTTCAAAGCACTAAAAATTGTTTATTCAAGTTTTCATCACGGCTTATTTATATCACGAAACTAATTAAAAACCAAATATTTTCGTGGCGCACTAAAATTTTCTTAGGTAATATATATGTATAATGTCAGTAAAATTACATTCCCAATCATTTTTCTTTTATAAATATGAAAACAATGCACTTAACTTTGAATATATAACCACACGTATTCAATCAAATTCAATTCACTCCACGAAGTATATTAATTTGCTAGATTTGTATTATCTATGGTTTGCTACTTCACTTTTACGTCACGTGACATATTTGCTGAATAAAGAGTAACTTGTAATCTTTTACTCAACTTAAGGCTGTATAATTTGTGCCCATTTAAGAGGTATAAGAGCTGTATACGGCCGTATACAGCCCTTATGCAGCTTTTTTATACAGCTTTAAGCGTGACGGGAATTCGTTATTCAGCTGCTAAGCAGCCTTCGTGTGCTACTTGGGTATACTTTGTAGTGACGTTTGAAGTCGGTCTTGTAAAATAAATGTTTAACGTTTATATTATATATAAAATCTTAAATAAATGTTACGGATGAAATCAATTTGTTTTTGCTGTAGGTGCATGCGATATTGCATGTACCTTAATTTATGCCAATTAACCTCCAGAAAACAAATTCTTAAGACACAGCATGTGATATTGTTATCAAAAGCCATAATTACATCACGAGGCAGACATGTAATTTTAAAATGACAAATAATAAATAACCACGAACGGAAAAATAAAAGTGGTTTTACGGGTAATTTTAAAGTAATTAAACAGGAATTAAAATGTATTGAGGCTACTGTATCATTTAAAACCGATAATTCACTATCTATTGTTAATTTACATAACAGTGGAAGCGTAAACATTATAATGACTGTTTTATTTGAACAAACATTGACATAAAGAGTTCAATCGAATGTGATGTACGATCTTGTGTACGATGGATGTACGAGTATACATATATCGATTGGTAACATCTGGTGATGGTCAAATATTTTTATTTAAAAAGTATCGCAGAATTTTGAGATTTCCCAAATTGGACAGCGGTGATGATTGCTTTGGGTTTAAGATACTCCTTCTAGGCCTCCCTCTAGGGTTCAAATCCCAGGCAAACCCCACCAACTTTTCGGATTATGTGCGTTGCAATTAAAATATCACTTGCACTTCTTACATCAATTGAGTTTCTTGTCGGCTCCTCTCAGCAGAAACTTCTTTCCGGTGGAACCAGTGGTAGAATCTTGACTTGTCATAAGAGCCACAGGATGACAGGTTGGTAGGTTGAAATCTTGAATTATTTTAAAATTTGCTTTACGGTTAACCGTAAAGAAAAACTTCGCTAGGAAACCTGTATGTCAGAGAGTTTTCCATAAAGTTCCAAAAATATATGAATTTCGTGGCCAACAGATTAATAAAAACCCCACCTAAGGGAGTTGGTTGCAAATAATGATCTTGCACAACAGGTGGTCGATGCCAATTGCTAATTTGAAACTTAAGCAACCTAGTGTAAGGTCTAAGCATGGCAGAGTGAATCGAAACTGTCTGTTGCTTGGAAAATACTCAAAAACAAGTATTTTTGGTGTTTCTAATATTATCTTGTAATTGTTTAAATATACAAAAATAATAAAAAAAAATGAAAATGAAAACACACATGCGCAGCTACAAATCCAAACGCGAAGAAAATAAAGTATCTTCTTGTACTAAGCAAATAAATAATCAACTAAGGCAGGTAAGTACTCAAATTGTCAATCAACTTTTTTGTCGTGGTCAGGTTTTGTGCTTGACCGCAATCTCAGATGGCAAGTCATGACTTCAAATACAGATATGTGCATGGATCATGATTCATGATCCATGCACATATCTTATTATCCATGCACATATCTGTATCTAAGAAAATACTCGGTATGGTATACCTATCTATTAATGCTAATACAAAATGTAAAGAGATGCGGGAAATAATAATTACCGATCTTGAACCAGATTTAGCTATGGAACATTCTCCGAACTAGCCATTAGTATAATTTGAAGGACGTTTAAGTTATGTGACCATATTAAATTGAGTCAGCTATATCATCCTTATAAACATTATGATAAAATATCTCCAAAAATCAGAACTTATTGCCCGATTGCATTTCGCAATTCTTTCCAGAACTCAGGCAAGAAAATCAGAAAAACAGACAGAGTCAAAATCTTTTACGGAATCACATTAGACAATAAATATTTGTTTTGTGGAATCAATATCGTTTTCTCAAAGCAGTAATTTTATGACATGAAAATTGGAAGTATCATTATAATACACACACTTAATCAATTCCTTAATGACAAAGTTACGTAGGAGCAATCGGCTTTGCATCCTGCTGCATACAAGATAGAAGATACTGTAATAACTTGTTACATTGGATTAGTCAGCTACATAATAATACTATAACATTTTGTTTCGAAAAGAGTAACTAGGATAATTTTACTTTTAATATGAATAAAATAAATTAAAACCGAAAAACATTCATAATGATGGATGTTGATATAAACCAAAAGTGTTGTGAAAAAATGAATCATAACCAATTATTCAAGTTAAAGACCAAAACGCAGTCTAACATTGATCTGAAATTCAACACGTACCTTCACAATTTTATTCAGCTCACGATTTCAAAATTAGGTTAACTCCGCTGTCAAGAGTATAATAATTGACCTGATTCTGAAATTGGAAACGTTTCTCATACATATGTCAATGCGACTTGAACATTTCAGCTGCACAGCACGTCACAGCAAAAATACTTAAAAGAATTTTAGTAATAAAAGGACTGTCCAAGTCACTCAAACGTAGTAATAAAGTTCAGAACTACTACTACTACTATACTAGAAGGAAATAAAATGAGTTTTTGTCGATGATTCGAACATATTTTGTCAATATTTTTGCAACAAGGTAGACGTTTAAGGTCTGAGCATTATTGAACTGGTCAATGTCGGAGGATAAAGTAAGTATAAGTATACTGAAATAAAAGATTTTTGGGGAAATTTCAATGTTTCAGGCTACTCCAATATTATTATCCCTTTATATGAAGACTTATAGACTATGCTTAAATCTGAATGAATCAAGGACGAAACATGTCTTATTTATAAAGTCAAGTCTTATTCTTCAAGTCTTATGATAATTATGATCATGTATCAAGTACTCTAGACTTTTTCAATGATTATGCTATACTGGTTTATTATAAGAGAACAGAGCTGAATACTTTTTACGTAATATAATCTATTGAAGGTCATGTAGCTAGCCTTGTCGAAAAAAACGAAAAATAACTGCTTCGGATTTCGTTGTTACGTAAAATCAAATACCGAAACTGATATTACGGAAAGATTTGAGAATGCTCATTGAATTAGTCTTGATACAAGAACGTTTAGCAATTTAGCCGAAAAGGAAATAGAACCGATTTGTTATTGTTGCATAAAGACTTAAATCGATACCTTTATTACTGGATTAGAATAGAATAGAATAATTTTTTATTCAAATAATTAACTTTTATAAAGTGTATTTGAATCGTCAAGTGGATCTACCACTGGTTCGGAATGCCATTAAATGTTTTTTTTTTTAATAATTTAAATACTAAGGGAGGATGCAGTATATAAATTAAGCTTATAGGTACCCCAGATCTTTTTCTACACAGTATACGCCAACGTACCGGAACGCTAAATTACCTGACGGCACGTCTTGGCGGTAGAATGGTATTTAGTCATGCCCAAAGCCTCCCACAAGACCAGACAATATAGAAATTAATGTCATATTAAAAATAAATCATCATATTGCCCCTGCTGGGAAATGAACCCGATACATCTCCCACTTATAAAAAAAAAAAAAAAGATACCGGTCGAATTGATAACCTCCCCCTCTTTGGAAGTCGGTTAAAAACTACGGGTTGGTTGGTGCTTGGTTTTGCCACGGAATTAATATAAACTTCGGTTTTATTTTATGTTTAGAATTCGCAATCGCAATAATTATGCTTGCTATTAATTAATATCTCTTTAAAACTGGATTATTTATCGATGTAAATAACTTTATCACAAGAATTTGAAACATCTAGAATTCGAGGATCATAATACTTAATATACTACTTGGTACTTATCTACAAGATATCTATTTAATGCTCAATGTAATTCGTGATTAAATACTTTTAATACACACCAAATTTGGTAACGGAAAAACCATATTTGTCTTAGGTTAGGATGCAACTGCAATAGTTAAGTAGCTTTAACTAGTATTTCCCGTCAATGCGATCGAATCACGTTTGCTGAACACACACTTTGTTTAAAAAACTACGAATATCACAGGTTTGCGAGTAGTTTTATTTACCGTTTCCGCGAGTTATAAGCGAAGAAAGCGCGAAGAATATATTTTTGAATTTAGCAAAACGCACGCCCGCCCCGCACGCGGTCACGCGCGTTACTGAATTATTGGCAGTGCAACTGCGGCGTTACCGTCTGAATTTAGGGCTGGTGCCACTTTGATAGCGAGAATCCAGTTGCAGTTTCTGTGATGGGGGGTGAAACTTCGCAGACTCATAGAGACTATGTAAACTATTGGATAGAAGAAGACGTTGTGCGGATTTCCATGATACAAATACAATTATTATGCATTGTAGAGTCAACATCTTCTAAATAAGCTTTGGTATCTGAGTAATTTGGAGTGTGATGCGTTGTTCCAGTACTACAGATACATTTATAGTACCGAAAGAAAGAGAGGCAGTGTACAGAGCGAGCGGCATGTTTTTCATAAAGATTTATTCTGGTTTGGGGGATTATAGCAACAGAAGTTTGAAGTTCCTTGTGACTCCTTGAGCTAACTACCTTCGATATTATAACGATCCAAAGATGTAAGAGATGAGAGAAGGGTATGACTTTTGTGTTCTGAACGACAAACTTTGTGGACAGATTAGAATAAGCAATATTGCCAATTGTGGGATAGTCCAAGTGAATTATATTGTCTTTTTAAAAGATTTCCAAAAAAGGAGGAGATTCTCAATTCATCGGAATTTTCTTTTTTTCTTTTTTATGTATGTTCCCCGATTACTCGAAGACGCCTGGACCGATTTGGAAAAAATCTTTTTTTTTGTTTGAAAGGGTATTCTTTTCAGAATGTTCCATTGTCATCAGGTCAAGATCAGATGATGGATCCAGGAGAAATCGAGGGAAATCTTCAAATTTTATACGCACAATAATTGATATACTTACTCGTACTTTGTAGTGGCATTTGAAGTCGGTTTTATAAAAATAATTTTTGCGTTTATATTATTCGATGAGAAGTTTCGTTTTGACGCTACATAATTTAGTATTTTTCACATGAAATGTTTAACAGATGACTATTACTGAAATGTGTTAAATAATAATGTAATAAATATTTTAGAAAGTTGTTAGTTACTCTGTCTAGGTATTTATTGATTTTATGCTCCACTATAAAATGGACGTAAGTTATGTAATTAATAAATACTTAATAGTTTTCGCACCGAAATAAATTCCAACTGTGGTCGACACACGATTTTTGGATCTTAAATGGTTAACGATCAAGATCCAAAATTTTATGATCTTTACGACAAGACTCACGTAACAGTTGAACGATCTCTATAATTCTAAATAAATTAAAAGTAAAAAAAACATTTTAAAAACAAGCTTTTATTTAAATACGCTAAAAAGTCCTTACATACCCATATTGTAGAAAAGCATTAGAAACTTAGTCCGCCATCTTTAGTAGATACCCATATTGTAGGAGTGTATTAAAAATAACTAGTTCGCCATCTTGGGTGTTCCGCTATGTTCGGGTTAGAATGACGTCACACATGCATTGTCATTCAAACTAAACGTTTACACAAAATTCCAGCTCAATTGGAACATGGTTACATACATTGGAAGTTAAATAGAAGCTTTTAAAATAGTCAGATAGATAACGAGCAACCCTGGTAGAGAGCGAAATCAGTTTCCTATCGCACGAGCTCGATAGGCCGGACAGTTAATATTGAACTTTTTGCCGTCACAGTTAAAGTTGAACTCGTAGTTGGCGGGTCAAGGCCTCGGATATGTACGCACGAGCCTGATACGAGAAGCTGCACTCGGAAACGTTGCACATAGAGTTTTACTTTTTGTGCTGGTATGTTGAGCGCAGTTGATAGTTATTAAAGTGCGGTTTCACAATGTCCATACTAATCTAAATATATGAAAGGTGACTGACTGATCTATCACCGCACAGCTCAAACCACTGGACGGATCGGGCTGGGCGTAGAGATAGCTATTATAACGTAGGTATACGCTAAGAAATAATTTTTGAAAATTTAACCCCTATGGGGGTAAAATGGGGGGTTTGAAAAATCGAATTTAACGTGAGCGGAGCCGCGGGCAAAAGCTAGTCTAAATATATCAAAAGAAAAAGGTGACTGACCGACTGATGGATCGGGCTAGAAGGTTACATACGGATTGCTATTATGGACGTAGGCATCCGCTAAGAAAACATTTTTGAAAATTCAATCCCTAAGGGGATAAAATGAGGGTTTGAAAAATCGAAGTTAACGTGAGCGAAACCGCGGGCAAAAGCTAGTAGTATTATAAAATGCTGACGAATGCCCTATAGCGACTTCCGTTTTACCTGATTACCTTTAAATTAAAAGTGAGTATCCACAGCCACGCCACCTCGCTCTTGATTTAAATGTATGAGTAAAGCCAAAGGGCTTGTGCGTGATCGTGGGAATTCGTGATGGTACAAATCCATATGAAAATGAAGAGAACCGATCTTGATATTTGGCACAGAAGTAAAATTTGTATCCTGGAAACGGACATAGAATACTGTTTATCCTGGGAAAATAAAACGTTAGCAAGGGATTTAACACAAACATAATTCCACGCGGATGAAGCTGTAGGGACTTCTATTAGAAACTAGCTGAAGTTTCCAATAGAGTTTGTCGATAACCATCAAATGTTAGTGTACCTAGGAATAAACGTTCTTCTAATACATGCATCGATGTACCGTGACGGATCAATGGCCGAGTGACTTCATAAGCCAATAGTCAATACGATATGTTAATACAGTCGATTATTCAAATAAAGTGGCATTTGATCCGATGTCGAATACATGTCTAAGTAGGGAAAACGCACATTTTCTATGTATGTCAAATGGTAGTGATTTGACTATCGGTTGATCAGACCGATGACATTTAGATTTAGGCGTAGAGTTCCAATGATCTATGGAGACAGGAGAGATATCTATTGCTATATAAATATAACCATAATTGGGTAGATGCCTTGTTTTGAATTCGGTCATGGAAAAACACCATCAAAATTGTATGAAAAATTTAGAAAATTATAAATATTTTACGATATGAATAAGGGTGAAACTGTTGTTAGTGAAAATAGAGAATGTGAAACCTAGTTATCTCCCTCGCACGCCTGCAAATGATGGTGACTTCACCCTGTAATGTCTTGCATCCCTTTTCTATCCTTTAACATTTACCTCTACTACCAGATATTTTTAGGTCACTGGCAGCCTACATTATCAATGATTTTTATTATGATTCCCTTCACGCAGTTACGCAAATTTCTCTCCAGCGAATGTCATTTCCATACAATTTGATTTCCACACTTACGGATTTTGTCTAGACAGTCTCTGCAATAACCTTGAATTCTTCATCGTACGATGGCTAAGCTATGTTTTTGAAAGCAAACTCACTTCACCTTGTTTTAGCAATTATGTCAAATAAACGATAATCTGACATAATTGTTAACACAGAATAACTTACTTACTTCTATGGCTCAGCCTTTTGGCCATCGACACCAGAAGCTGCCACTCATGCCTGTCCTGCGCCGCTTCACGCCAATCCGGCTGTATTGAGGGCTTGCAGGTCTTCTGTCACTTCGTCCACCCAGGGATACCTGGGTCGTCCAACGGGGCGTTTTCCTATTGGGCGACCTAAGTTTGTTCTCCTTACAGCACGATCCTCTCCCATTCTCTTTAGGTACTCGAGCAAGCGGAGTAAGACAGAATAAGATGATAGAGAATGGATAGGCATTTGTTCCTATTTCGTATTAAGACGAGTGTTATCACTATTCCAGTCTTTTTTACCTATTCCGTGAAGGATAAATCAAGGAGAAGTGAGTTTGTATTTTACTGAATAACTGTACCGAGAACATTTGCGAAAACCGAATCGTGTTGATAAGTAAAGTTAATTTATATTTGCACAGTACATTTATGACGTCGGTTGGCGATTTCATTTTATTACTTTTCAATACATAGTTGTATTTATTCATTTCAGTAATTTTGCATTCAGATACGTGACCGTTAATGAGGCTATTGTATATGAGGCTGGGCGCACATTGGTGCTAATTATTTTGTACAAGTTGTTGACTGCGGCTTGGTATCGAACTTCAGACCACCCTCGGTCAAAGTCTCAACAAGTGGGCTATCAACGTTTTTTTTTTGCATATAATCACTGAACTCTATACACAAGCCACATTTAAAATTAAATGCTTCGCTTTTCCTTTGTAACAACGTGAAAAGAATAGTAGTATTAAGACCTATAAATTTAGTTTAGAGACTGTGTACAATACAATTAGTACCATTCGCTACTATCGCAAGCGTCTAGGCTCTCTAGCAGCAATAGTGTCAAACTTTCTCTAATGGCAGCTGTATTCTTTCAGATGCCGAAGCCATTTTCTAACGCCACGAAAATCTAGCCGCTAAAATTAGATATCAACTACTGAAATGAAGCGATAGCAACACCGATAACGCCACAAGTCAATGAACGGCCAGCCTTACGCAATTTAATATATTCCTGTTTTTGTATAAAATATGTATTTATTTAATACTATACACATTTTGTATAGTATTAAAACGAATTTGTTATAGTTATTAAACAAGGTTTGTAATTTCAATTTATGAATAAGCGGCCAAGTGCGAGTCGGACTCGCCTATGAAGGGTTCCATAGTAGCAATTGCGGTTTACGATTTATGACGTATTAAAAAATCACTACTCACTAGATCTCGTTCAAACCAATTTTCAGTGGAAGTTTGCATGGTAATGTACATCATATATTTTTTTTAGTTTTATCATTCTCTTATTTTAGAAGTTACAGGGGAGGGGGACACACATTTTACCACTTTGGAAGTGTCTCTCGCGCAAACTATTCAGTTTTGAAAAAAATGATATTAGAAACCTCAATATCATTTTTGAAGATTTATCCAAAGATACCCCACACGAATGGGTTTGATGAAAAAAAATTTTTTGAGTTTCAGTTTGAGTTTGAGTTTGAGTTTCAGTATGGGGAACCCCAAAATTTATTGTTTTTTTTTCTATTCTTGTGTGTAAATCTTAATGCGGTTCATAGAATACATCTACTTACCAAGTTTCAACAGTACAGTTCTTATAGTTTTGGAAAAAAGTGGCTGTGACATACGGACGGACAGACAGACAGACAGACAGACATGACGAATCTATAAGGGTTCCGTTTTTTGCCATTTGGCTACGGAACCCTAAAAACAAAAAGTATTTTTTCAGATACGAGGTTAAGAAAGTGAAGCGACGATTTGTAACATTTCGCGTGCAGCCGCTGCCCGCTGTTTGCAGTTAGCACAGCACACACCGCCCACGGAAAAGCCGCGGAACCATTGAAGTGCTGAAAATTACGCCTTGCAGTGTACACTGGCAGTTCACGTTAACACACCATGACGTGATTGTTCACGTGTCTACGTAATCAGATATGTTGAACTTAGCAGGGCTGCTGGTTGTCGCATTTTGTACATCTATATATATATAAAATTCAAAGTCCTGACTGACTGACTGACTGACTGAGATATCAACGCACAGCCTAAACTACTGAAGTTAGAAACTTGAAATTTTTACAGTTGGTTCCTTTTATGACGTAGGCGCACACTAAGAAAGGATTATTGGAAATTCCACCCCTAAGGGGTTTAAATAGGGGATGGAAGTTTATATGAAACTCCGTCATTTTTCAAGCTGTTTCCATCAAAGTTGGTATTTGAGCTTTCAGTTAAAAATAAAAAAGTACGTGTGTCACAGTTTTTGAAAATTCCACCCCAAAATCTAATTCCACGCGGATGAAGTCGCGGGGGCAAAAGCTAGTAGCTTTATATCACTTAATAATAGCTTTTATCCGTTGTTTCGCTAACGTTGAGTTCGATATTTCCAACCCCTTTTTTACCTCCATAGGGATTGAACTTCCAAAAGTCCTTTCTTAGCGAATGCCTCCGCTATCTGTATGCCAAATAGTCTAGTGATTTGAGCTGTGCGTTGATAGATCAAGCAGTCAGTCAGTCAGGTCACATCTTTTGGTGGTGCGGGTTGTTACGTTCCCTCAAATATGGTTGAGCGAAGCAACGGCTGGATCTTGCGTCATGCTCGTGAACGGGTGCCACCAACGGGAATGGGTCTGCTTTGCCTGCCCGTGTTGACATGCGTTGAATTGTGTACCTACCTACGTATGCATTTTTGAAGCTTCATTGTGGAAGCACTGTATGTACATAGCATAGTTTTGTTACCTACTGTAATAAGTATTTTTTTTTTTTTGAAAAGAGCAACTGCTGAGTTTCTTGCCGGCTTTCTTAGTGGCGTTTGAAGTCGGTTTTGTGAAAAGAGTTTTTACGTTTATATTATTCCGAGGTTGAGTTCTTGCTAGTATCTATGTGACAGCTCGGAAGACATAGCCGTAGATAGCATGTCCAATTTGAGCACAATATTTCAGTAAAACGTCTAACCAGTGACCACTTCCGACACTCGGTAACCCTGCGTTACGTAAGCCTCTACATCAGCTGGACAGGGGAGTGGTCTGCCGTTCGATTCCGGGCGGTGCACGTTGTGCCGGACAGCTGTAATAATAAATCATTTGTATACCCACCGCGTCGTTCATAGCTATAACGGAATCCATACTAATAAGTATAGATGCGAAAGTATGTTTGTTTGTCCTTCAATCACGCAGCAACGGAGCGATGGGTTTAGGTTAATTTTTGGCATGGGTGTACTTGAGGATTTGGAGAGTGATATAATATATGTAACCTTGTTTTTTTTAAAGAATATATCAGCCAACCTGAAGTTTGACTAATATCGTAATATCCCCTCCAAATAAGCGGAAAGCTTGTGCTAGAAGTGGGTACGACAATAGTGCAACGGGTGGGATTCGAACCTGCGACCTTTCACTTTTCAGTTCGCACTTCTAACCGTTGGGCTGTTGAGGCTACTAAGTAAGTTAACAACAATACAATACTGAAAGGCATATTAGTAAATTCCTGTGCAAAGATTATTTCTAGCACGACCCATACAAACGAAGTTTGATTCAAGGTGGACTTTGAGTCTAGACTCTAGTCTGTAGCCTAGATATTTCGCGAGGCGCGGAAAGGGACGTCGCATACTGTGTCGCCGGTGACATTTACCTGCCTGAATACCTACTAGTAGGAACTTGCTTGAGTATTTGACATTAGGCAAATGTCATTTCAATTAATCCATCATGTCCTGAATAATACCACCTACGTAGAGATCGTTGTCTATGGTGTCATGTCTGTACAAGTTTCTTGCGAAATTCTAAATATTGCATCCTAAAACAAGTTTGTTAAAGTAATGTACAAAGGTTTTTAAATAGGCATGTAATTAAACGAGCTTCTATTTAATACCATTATTGGCTTCTAAATTACTAAGTCAGCTTCAACTAGTGAGCCTCTAAAAAATATAATTTTAGCATCTATATTTATAACTTAGCTTCAAACCGTGAACTCCTAAAATACTTAAATATTAGCATCAAATAATACTCCAAATCTTCAACCACATTTTTAATTTTTTTTTTGTGAGAAAAATGAAATAAAAAAATGTTTCTAAGTCTAACTAAATAAAAAAACGTTTTTTTTTTGATAAAATGAAATTAAAAAAATGATTGTTTTTAAATTTAACTCAAGATAAATACCTACACATAACATTATAACATTTTTGAAAAAAAAAAATCAAATTTTTTTCAACTTTTTTTTTAGTTTTAGGTAGGTTTACGATCTCAACAGAACCTAAGTGCCCGGCCTTCGGCCGGGCACCTGAATATTCATGTATAACCCTAACCTAACCTAACTTTAGTTTAAAGAAAAAATTATACAAAAATAGTTGCAATATTAACACACTAACAACAGAACAACAAAAAAAACAAATGCATGTTTTGAATGGCGCTCTCTGATTGGTGCAAATAGCCATAACCAACGAGATCGTGCAAATTGCCAGTCGCATCCGTCTCACTCGCACCAACGAAATCGTGCAAATGGCCAGTCGTATCCATCTCACTCGCACCAAATCGTGCAGTGGCAGTGGACAATAATAAAAATAGTGGCTCTTTATTTGATGCTTTCTTTGGAATATTTTGTGGCCATTGTGAAGAAGCCGAGTTAGTATATTAGAAGCTTCATCATTTTCCCGTTGCTGAGTTATTAAATTAGAAGCTAGGTTTTGATGCCAAAAAATAAATTTTGTTGGTCGACTTATTATATTCCTTTTAAATATAATAAAATGTAGCCTGTGTGCTAGTCCTGGATATGAGCTATCTCTATTCTAAATTTCAGCCAAATCGGTTCATTCACACACACGCACGCACGCACGCGCACACACACACACTAACACACACACACACACGCATACACACACACGCACACAAACTTTTGCCTTTATAATATTAATGCGATTTACAATAAATAATTTCTACTCCAATTTTATCATACTCAATTCTCGCTATTGCGTGACCTGAAAATCTTGCGATAGCGCGTAAGTACTAAAGCTTCGGAAGTAAGGGACAGGCGATAGTAATACATAAACCTAAGATCGTAAAACGTATGAAATATGCAGCCGATATGCACATTTCATACAGTTTACGTGTTTCAATATCCAAATCGAATCATGTTGAAACGCTGGCTTCAATTTTACCATTTATTCAGCAGAAAAAAATTTACAATAGTAAAATTCCAAGGTAATATGAGGTACCTACTTAAGAGTGTTTCAATCCGAGTTAGCCATAAAACAAAGTAAGTATTACTTACTTACCTACTAACGATCAGATTCAAAATTAACACATAAATATGGTAATAAATAGCGAAATTAAAAATGTCAATTGAAATATTGGGCTGCACATGCAACTATAAAAGAGGAATTACAAAAATAAATAGTTGATTTTAAACTTATTTCAAATATTTCTCGACTCTTGTGATCTGACCGCATTTTTTGAGACATCAGTGGATATTGCACTGATTTCATCAACATTACTGTAACAGGCGAGAATGAGATAAGAATGCTTTTGCAAACTTTTGAAATACATATAAAGAAAATTCTAAATAGGCATCAGTATAGTTAAAAAATGTAAAAAAAACATTTCGGCACATTTTTTAATAATTGTAACACCGGGAAATATGAACTCCTTCAACTTATCATGCAGGTGAAAGTGGCAGGTAGAAGAGGGCCTGGCCGCAGAAGGATATCGTGGCTGAAAAACTTGCGCCAATGGTTTGGGAAGAGCACAAGAACACTGTTTAGAGCAGCGGTCTCTAAAGTTGAAATCGCCCTAATGATTGCCAACCTTCGCAAGGAGACGGCACATTAAGAAGAGAAAATATTTTATTCCTCCAATGTGTATTAGGTTTTCTGTAACTAAGCTACTATAAGCGAACTATCAAAGATTTAATCTTCTCTTCGTTGAAGAAACGGCAGGTAACAACTGAAAGCTAGTTTTCTATTAGTAATGTGCATTGTAAAATGGATTTGTTAAATTTAGTAACTGCAGTGGGCGTCCAACGAGACTTTGTTAAATTTATGACATCCTGACTCCTTCTAAGGACTCCTATAAATGACTCAGCGTCGACGGCGACTTCCGACTGTTATGAGAAGTTTCAAATTGTGTTCACTATTTAGGGAACGTATCGCCTAAGGGCAGATATTTTAGTCAGTTGATGACTTTTGGTTCTTTTGGTGGTGGCGGTGGATACGTCACACATTTTCTCCAAAAAAAACTCCCCAAACTTCATAATTATTTTACAACTGAAAATCCCTCAATCATTACTTAGAACTTTAGTATCTATAGCGCCATAAGTCCACCACGCTGGCTAAGTTCGGATTGGCAGACTTCACACTCTTTTAAGAGCATTATGGAATTTCTTAAGAAAAAAATATATAATATGTATATAGAATGCAGAGAATTGGAACATGTTTTAAAAACAATAACTGTTCCACCAGATTAACGAACGGCGAACATTTCCTCTGATCTAATAAATTAGCACATAAACATTTAACGTTCAATAAAATGTTACAAGCAAAAATGTGTAAAAGTCATAAATAATATGAAATAGCTTTTAAAACATAAAATAGCTTTTCGGTACCAGTTATATTAACATAATTATACACATTGCATTTAAGAAACGTTCGTTGTCATAAACTACCTAACCAGTTAAACTATTATGTTTATCTAATAATAATTTTTTCATTCTCCAAGTTATTCATTCATAAGCCAAGTGTGAAATTAAAAGTGTTGAAGGGTTTTTAACGCCTTAGTTCACTTATTATAAGAAAAACAAAGCATCGGCAAATAAATATCAAAAACATATTAAAAGCTATAAATATGGCCTTGGAGTGGCAAACAGACTTTGATTATAAATATAAAAGATTTTCAGAAGAAGAATAAAATTATGTATCAAGGACTTGCTATAGCATCTGATAAACGAGATCAATAAACACGCTTCAGAATTGTATGCAAAATAGCTTAAATACTTGAGCAAAAACTAGTAGGTAATCTGTCAATCGCTACTGGTTCTTGACGCCTGTTAAATCGGCTTGTTCGCTTTAGGACAGATTCGCTTTACGACAGATTCGCTTTACGGCAGATTCGCTTTACGGCAGATTCGCTTTACGGCAAAAATTGTACAGGTCGAGATAAAATATGGTCTCCACTCCAAGGAAAACTTTCCTTTATATAATTATTATTGACCGAGCGAAGCGAGCTCTCCGAGTCTACTTGAGTGAATTTGCACTTGTCCGTCATTTGAATTTTTTCTTTAAACTAAAGTTAGGTTAGGTTAGGGTTATACATGAATATTCAGGTGCCCGGCCGAAGGCCGGTCACTTAGGTTCTGTTGGGATCGTAAACCTACCTAAAGCTTACAAAAAAAAAGTAAGTAAAAAAAAATTGAATTTTTTTTTGATGCTTATATTAGGTACATTTTGATGATAGAACAATATAGGATGTGTTATAAATTATAATTATTGATGCTTCACTAAATTTTAAAGGTGCCGAGTTATGAAATTAGAAAAGAGGTAATAAAAAATAATAATAGTTGATGCAAAACTGTTTTAACATGACTTGACCGATAGTAAATACAGCGCCATCTATTAGCATTAATGTATTAACTTGTTTAATGTATTATTAATTTTAAACAAAAATCTATCTATATATATTCGAGTTCACTGTACTTCTGCCGTAAAGCGAATCTGCCGTAAAGCGAATCTGCCGTAAAGCGAATCTGTCGTAAAGCGAATCTGTCCTAAAGCGAACAAGCGGTTAAATCGATCTAAAACAATTATAAATGTAAAAATTCTTATTATATTATTTCGTAGTGGACAATGGGACCACCTGGGAAGTATACCTTTTCAAACAAAAAAAGAATTTCCCAAATCGGTCCAGGCGTCTTCGAGTAATCGGGGAACATATTATGTAAAAAATAAAAAAAAAAAAAAAAAGACTCCGACAAATTGAGATCCTCTTCCTTTTTTGGAAGTCAGTTAATACTACGTAACGTACTCGTACAGATGACATAGAAGAAAGTATCAATAACGCAATAAAAGCTATTTTAAAAACCTTCTAATGCGACAACAGTATTAAATTAAATGCTATTCGGAGACACTGACACATCGCACAAGTGGCACAGATTTTTTTAACGTACATACTTCTAATTATACACTGTCAGGTTGTTGGCCTCTTGGCGTGTTGGCATTAGTTGGTAATAAGATGAGGAAGTAAACATTGCTGTGGATTTTCGGAAGAAATCATTATTTCTTATCATTATAAGGCATTATTTACTTATCGCCGAACCGAAGCTAAGTTGGTACGCATCAGGGATTTATCAAGTTTCAAGTAAGTATAGTATCATGGAAGTAGTACTAAAGCACGGAACCCTGACTAAAAAAAACTAAGTACACCTATATTTTATCAAATTTCTGTTTATTACCATCACGTAAGTGTGTGTGAACAGAAAACATCACGTTTGTGTTTATTCGATTAATTTATCAACTGGTCACTAAGTTCAAATTGTTAAATTACACCATTTGTCTTTTTTTGCCTTAATTTTGTCACACAATATTATCTCACTTGGAATGTTAGTGTCAAACTACACAGACAAACTTACTTCCTTACTTCCATGCTATGCTATGCATGGAAGTAGGGCTAACCTACTTCCATGTACCTATAGAATAATGAAGCGCAATAACTTTTTATCCAGTAAGTTGTTCAGAATATAGAATGATATGATCAATATTATAAATCTTTCTGTGATCCAGAATAGCATTGACGATCGCGTTTTCCTAATTCAATGAGGCGATTCGTACATTGTGCCAACTTTATGTCAACAAGACACTTAATACTAATCTGATACTTGTTAAAAATGGATGCCATTCTATTTGCTTGAGATCATCCCTTTTCTTTTCATTCAATAAAATATCCCTCCCTTCTTGTCCTAAATGTCCTTCCCTTTTCATCATAGTCGCATTCTAACGCCGCTTTTAAATCCGGCTATCTGCGATATGATGTCGTCTGCTACATACTACGCTTTGCGGTGCGCTTCTTCGATCTATGATCGAACAATGGATTGGAATAATGGAACCGGACATACTAAGTTCTTGATACATAGCTGTTTATTTAAAAACATTTGGCCGCAACTCGAAGAAGAATCCCGAAACTTCATCCACGAGGCTTGAAGTTTTTAAAATCCCGTATGAATCCACTGGGGTCAAAAGTTGGTTAAATGATCTAATGATAAAAAGGAGCCTAGATCACTCATTTTACAATCCTCTACGTACCTAATAAAAGCTCCGTCCAAATCAATCAAATCAATCTTCAGTCAGACAAAGAGACAGGAAGTCAGCAATTTTAAAAACGTTTGCGTTGATTATGCTATCGTACAAATCATAATATGAGCTTAACGGGAGGCTATTTCAATTTCACAGACAGACAGTTCAATTAAACTTATATCCATTTGTAGGTATATAATCTAGATAACAGCGGTGTAATGTTCTTGTAGTGATAATTAAATTCATAATTAATCATTGTTGCACCGTCATAACACGTGCCCATTCCGTTGCGTTATTGACATGACAATATGCAATTGTTTTATGTATTAGTGACTTCAATTATAATTTCTCTGTTAAAATAAATGAAATAATCTGTTATTCGCATTCTTATCAGTCGGTGGAACATACGCGTTGGCAGTTACATGACATTTAGTATTCGGTACAAAACGCGTTATGTAACTAAATGCCAACGGTTCAGTCAAGGAGTCATCAAACTGAATTCGCGTTACTGTGCCAGTGGATCGATGAACTATACAAGTGCTTGAAAATAGACACGCTAATTATTCTCTTCCTAAAGTTCATGAAAAATTTTAGTGTCTAGATGAAAAAATTTGGCACGCTTACGAAGAAGCTGATTACATCCCAATCCATCGAGTAAAGCTGCCTATATACATGCCTTTTTTAGAGATGGGACATGCATTTACGCTTTACAACTGTCAAGCGAATATATGGGTCTATATATTAACGTATTACTAAAACACACTCCCCGCCACAACTCGTCTGTGTGATTGGAGCAATTTTTCCTCCAATTAAAAAAAAAACGGTTTAAAAAATTCAAAATTATTTATTTCCTAGGGCACGTCTAAATTCTACCACCTGTTCTTAAAAAATATAAAAATGAACACAACACTATATACTAATAGAAATGCTTTATTATTTATATCGTGGTTTTATTTCAATACTCTGTCATTCTTCGAAAAAAGTCCTCTGTTTCCAATTATTATGACTTACATGAACTGTGCGTTCAGTTACCGCATTTTCCAGAGTTTTTTCAGTAGGAGTTACCTACACTTTAAACTAGTGTAGTAAAGGAAATCTTTGCAAAAGGTGTTTTCTTCAATAACAAGCATAATTCAAATCGCAACACAGGGCACTCGTCCAAAGCGCGTGGCGGCGGTTATCGGCAATGAATTCTCTACTCATCGAATGCGCGTCTTGATGCCTTTGCCAAACATTCTAATAGTCCATAATGCTGATTATGATGTGATAGATATAATTCACGGCCTCGGTCATGGATTTAAAGCTCCAATTTTCATTTTTTTTTTTCGGTTCGAGTTTACCAAATAATATAAACTACTTACTACAAACGCTACTACAAAGTACATAAATAGTGCCTATATTTGTAGAGTTACCTCTATTTCTCCAGGATCCCATCATCAGATCCTGACCCGACCCTCATAACAAACAAAAAAAAAGAATTTTCCACATCGATCCAGGCGTCTTCGAGTAATCGCAGAAGGTTCGCAATTTGTCGGAATCTTTTTAATTTTTTATGTATCGACCGTTCCGTAGAACAAAGTCTCATCTGCAAAATCATAACTTGAGATTTGAGCCTTGCAGATGTGACTTTTAAGGCTTAAATTTCAAGTTGTGAATTTAGCAGATGAGACTTTGTTCTACGGAACAGTCGATCAATAAAATTGACAAGACTAGATGAAGGCAGAAAGGTATTTGTTTTTTACAAGTCGACGTAATGAAGCTCACGTTATTTTTTTATTAAAGGACTAACTTTCACTGTAACACGCGGCATGCTGCTTTTAACCAATGCGTAGGTGTGGTTCGATTCGCTCAGACAACTCGTTCAGAGATTGATTTATGTAACACAAACTGTTATAGGTAGGGGAAGGTGGGGACCCTTCGTACGGTTTCCACATTTTATTTTTTATTTTTTTTATTTTTTCATGAATCAATCACCTGACAGCCTAAACTTATAGTCTAACTATCTGATATTCATATAAAAAAATGACAGATGATTTCATCTGATGTTTCAACCATAACTATGATTTAAACTAAATCTGAAATATGTACGAATCTGCCCCAACAACGGGGCACCTATATACAGTGTTGGGGGTACCTTCGTACGCTGTGGGGTAGTTCCGTAGGTGCGATTAAAACGACACATATAAATCAAAATTCTTTTATTAGCAATGAAATTAAACACAAAAATAAAGATTTAACTTCTATTAAACAGAAATAAAATACTTTTCTTATAGTCAACAAAAATTACATAGCTTTTCTTATGTAAAACAAAACTTAAATGATTTTCTTAAAATGAACGAAAATTAAATTACTTTCCTATAACAATAAAACATAAAATTGCTTCATTTTCTACTTAAATTAGTTATCTTAAATTTAGAATCACATTTTTTAATCTCTGGTGCGGATTAGCACTGCAAAAAGTGTTGTTAATTAGCAAGATAATAAAAACTATTGAACAGTAAAATTAGAAAAATTTATTAAAAAAGTGAAAAACTGTTAGAGGCTTAGGTTCAGGAAGAATAATTTCAACATCAGTTATATAAACAGTATCTTCTCTATATCTAATATACATATATTAAACATTATCTTTAACATTAGGGAAAACAAACGTCCACGAAAAGCCTGGCTTCTTTCTTAGATAAGATTTTCTAGCTTTTTCAATTGTCTGCACCATGTTTCTGTTAAAAAATAATAAGAAATAGGTATTAAAATATATATAAATATAGGTACATCGACGATAGCAAAACATAGGACAAAGTTAATGCAAAAATTAGCAATTAGCACACTAGCACACTAACTCGTACCTACCTACCTTCCAGTTGGGGCACATTTGTACGCGTTCAAACGTGCCCCATCAAGTTCTGTCCGAAAGTACCCCACTAACTAAATAACAACAAAATATAACCTCTTTTAATATCAATAGAAAAACGACATAAATTGAGTATTGAAAACGTATCTTAAGTATATTTTGCTACTTACTGATAGAATACTCTACACGAAAACTTATTTTATCTAAGGTAACAATAGACAAAAACATTGATCAAAAAATTACTTACCGAGCGCGAAAACACGTTCGTGCCTGTCACTTCACTCTCACCAGTGCGAATGGCGCGATATTACGTTGACATAAAGTTTGTACCTCGACTCACGCACACATATAAAAGTAAGACCGTACGTTGTTTCGTTCAAGTTTTATTTTGACTGTATGAATGTGCCCCGCGTACGAAGGGTAACGATCTTCCCCTACCTACTTACTACTATAAATGGCCGAACGAATTCTATTCAATAAAATACAATTAATAAACTATTATGTTGCCGTGAGTGAGGTATTACGTAATTTGTAATACACTAGACAGACAGTCGCCAGACATTTAACCGGTTTTAAAAAAAGGAGATGCTTAAATCGACGCGTCCCCACTTCCGAGGTGACGCATTCTCTCTTATGGCACGTTTTACAGTTTTAACACAATAATAATTAGTGTCTACTAACTAAACTTACTATCTCAAAAATTTATCTTATTTGTAAACTAGATGATGCCCACGACTTCGTCCGCGTGAATTAAGATTTTTATATTCCCCGAGAACTCTTGTTTTCCGGGATGTAATGTAGGATGTAGCCTATGTATTAATCCTGGGTATGAACTATCTTCATTCCCAGACAAATCGGTTCATTAGTTGTGGCGCGAAGGAGTGACAAACATACTCACACAAACTTTCGCCTGTATAATGTGAAGTGTGATGAGGACTGAGGTGTATAAACCTAATACATTTCATTTTATCCGGCTAACATATTAATCGTTTCGCCGCCGGGTGCCAATGCGTCAGTGTGCTAAAAGCATTAAGAATCTGAAGAATGCCCTCACCGAGCGGCGTGTTCGACAATATTTTCGCTCATTACAATATCGTGGCCCGCAGTTATGTAAAATCTAAGTAAAGTCATTAATTATAGCCACGAAGGCAGTCTAATAAGTTACATCAGTCTTATTAACGTGATCGGAATACTCTCGGGCAGCTTTTCCCGTAATTACGCCGACACGAGCCGGCATGATGTTATTAATGAGCCAATTATTCCATTATTAACTCCTTATTTGCGTCGGCCGCGGGTGCTTACTGTATCTGAGACTATATCGCCCGTTGGCCTCGAGTTCTGCGAGAGCGCTATAAAGAAGGGCTTTCTTTCGCTAACGACGAGATCACGAGCGATGCTCGCCAAGACAGAAACGCTACGTAGCGAATATGACGTCGGTAGGAGCACAAAGTTACAACTCATAGAGTCTCTAAGTTGAAGTTGGCAATATTTTTTTTTACTGCTGGATAGTAGGTAGGTCAGTCTTCAATCTTCAAACTCCTGTGATTTCTTCTCCGCAAGAAGGCTCCTATCGCCCGTTTTACGTGGTCCCACTGGTAAGGCTCCCCGCCGAATCACTCCAGCCAGCCGAGCTCCTTCCAAAATCCGAGCAGGCCACCCAGGTAGGCGAGGACTTCAGGAAGTGTAGCTGGGGGCCAATGTATCTGTGACGTTGGTCAGATACACCCCTGCATTTAAGCAGTATGTGTTCCGGTGTCTCGTAGTAGGTAGGTCTTGCAAGGGCCATGGAATACAAACTCATGCCGCTTCTATCCAACTGATCCTAATGAACCGCTTGAGATTAGCTGTGTCTACCTTGTGAGTCCCTGATGCCAACACTACATTTCGCGATGCAGGTTTACCCTTTTTCTGTGATCGAAGGGTTTACCATATTATGAACAATTTATTTTTTTAAAGAATATTAGCCAAGCTGAACTTGACTAATATTCTCCTCTCCCCTCCATGTAAGCGGAAAGCTTGTGTTAGAAGTGGGTACGACAATAGTGCAACTGGTGGAGATCGAACCTGCGACCTTGTCAGTTTTCAGTCCGCTTCTTTAACTGTTGAGCTATTATTGGGACAGAAACACGTCACGTAGCTTGAAAACCTGATAGTGTAGCCTCAATAGCCCAACGTTTAAAGGTTCGAACTCCACCCGTTGCACTATTGTCGTACCCACTCCTAACACAAGCTTTCCGCTTATTTGGAGGGGATAGGAGGATATTAGTCATATAACTTCAGCTTGGCTAATATTCCTAAAAAAAAGTGTTCATAATATGGTAAACCTGCAATATATAGGTGGACCGATGACAACAAACGAGTCGCAGAGAGCCGCTGGGTTCAGGCGACGCAAGACCGAGTCCCGTGGATGTCTATCGGGTGATCAAGAAGAAGATTTCTCAAATCATTGTCTGTGTGACACTGCACTCCGTTTGTTATTCCCCTAAGTATGCCTTTCAATTCGTCAATGACTGCGCCGACAACTTGATGACGTGTGTCGAAATACATCGTCTGCGTTATCGATAAGATTATCGGGTTGTCACATGTTATAGATAAGGTGTTATTACAATGATGTAATTTAATCATAATCACGTACTAAATCTGCCGAACTAGGTATTTCGACATGATAATTATAATTTATACCCAAACAATATTATCTTATTTGCAATTATATTTTGCTTAGTGGAGTGCATTAAGCGGGCAGATGATATAAAATAATGAAAATCTCCAGTACCAGTTATAAAAACTTAAGGGTAGGCTTTTTATAATTTGTACAATGCCTACCCTTAAGTTTTTTTTAAACTCGTACTGCAGATTTTTTCCATTTTATATCATCTGCCTACCCTGTTGTACATCCTATGGTAACTTTTTATAATTTGTACAATGCCTACCCTTAAGTTTTTTAAACTCGTACTGGAGATTTTTTCCATTTTATATTATCTGCCTACCCTGTTGTACATCCTATGGTAACTTTTTATAATTTGTACAATGCCTACCCTTAAGTTTTTTAAACTCGTACTGGAGATTTTTTCCATTTTATATTATCTGCCTACCCTGTTGTACATCCTATGGTAACTTTTTATAATTTGTACAATGCCTACCCTTAAGTTTTTTAAACTCGTACTGGAGATTTTTTCCATTTTATATTATCTGCCTACCCTGTTGTACATCCTATGGTAACTTTTTATAATTTGTACAATGCCTACCCTGTTGTACATCCTATGCGTGCCAGCGAGCGGTCCATTCTCTATCATCTTATTCTGTTATCAATTATGTCAAATTATCCCTTATTTGACGTAATTGACAAGTAAGTTCGCTTTCGAGTGAGTTATATTTTAGTGAATACCCCTGCTGATTAAGTTATCCACTCCACTATTGAGACATTTAACTGTTAGATCGTTTATGACATACGAGTTATAAGCTATCAGCTAATGAGTGAGTTAAAAACATATTATGTTACAGTCACTGTTCTAAGAACTTGTTCAATCCTATTGTCAATTAAGAACAAAGAGAAACCTAACCAATATGTTCTTCAACAGATCAGTGTCCAGTACAGTAGGTATACCTACAGAATTAAGACAATTACATGATTATAACAGATGGCAGACATCAATCTTAGCAAAAGGCGAGTGAAAGCGATGATCATGTTCTTCTAACATATGTACCTATATCATAGCAGAGACATGAATTAATGAAGGTAGCTAGAAGCAGAACCTATTTCCTAACGTTAAAGATGATTACAGTACTCAACAACCATTTATACTGAGTTGTGTTCATGATATATTTGCACACAACGTTACTATTTTGGAAAAGCTTCCACCAGGTGATTACGCTTCAAGAAATAGTCCAAAAGTCAGCAACGCAAATGCAGTTCCTCTGGTGCTGCAGATCTTTATGTGAATGACCGCTTTCAACATACACAATATACACATTACAAAAGTGATTACATATTACATTGTTGTCCTTTCTAGGCATTAGGGCAAATGAAACTTAAAAGTCGATATAAAGTGTATTCCTATAATTTAAAGAACAAAAAAAAATTAAAAGAATAGAAGAGGAGCAAAATGAAAGAACATCAGGAATGTTGATTAATATTTATATCAAGAAAGCATTTGCTTTTATCATAATTCTTACAGAATATTATAACGATTTCTGAGAAGTAGATGTTCATCGTGTACTTCAGAATTATTTTCATACCTGAACAAAGACAATCTTTAGATAGTTTAGTAATTTCAAAACATGGAAACCATAAATTTCCCTCAATCGTAGAGTGAAAACGATCATAGACGTGGACGAATGAAGGGAGCAACGAGACTGTATGGCTGAGTGAATATGATTGCACTTCTTAGTAACCATTTATTTGAAAACCATCTTCATACATAATCCTGACATTTACTGTTTATTATTGAAATGAGCCGCGAGGTTTTCTAAAAATGATGGCCAACACTCCCCCCCGCTATTGCTCAAAATATTTATTATTGCAGAAAGTATACCATAAATTCAGCCACACTTGAGATTGCAGCAATGATTAATGCAGAGCTTTCCACAATCGACTAGAATTACAGCTAGCTGTAATGTAGTAGAGTATTACCATAGGTTTCTGAAAAATCTATAAATGGGCGAGATGAATAAAACTTAAAAAAAAAAAAACCCGTGTGGCCTTAGGATAGCCACGTCGACGTGGTTTTCAACCAATCGACGTCCACGGCACGCGTCCCTTGTGGGAACTTTCACACGCTGCGATCTTGTGCTACCTATATCCAGCGGCTATCTAGGTTATAGAACCAGAAGATAGGCAAGATAATTATAGTTATAAGCTTCTCCGGCCTGGATTACACAACATGTGATTAATGTGGAAATGGTATACAAGGTTAATATAATTAAAAAGCCTTCAAGAGGTAACTGTTCTACCTAATTCTAAACAACTTTATTAAAATAAATTCAATGAATTCATTTTTATCCTCTTAGGGCCGATTTCACCAACGTAAAGTCATATCCGAGCCTTTTGATATTTTGACAGTTTTGTATTGAAAATCTGCCAAAATATCTACGCTCGGATAAGATTACTTTACGTTGGTGAAATTGGACCTTAATATTTTATTTTAATTTATAATTGCAACAATTATTTTGTTAACATGAATTGGGATACTATGAATTAAGATGATACTATGAAGTAGTAGATTCAAGAAGACCGTAAACAAAAGGCGCAAGAGACGAATTTTTCAAAACTGAATATGTGAATCACGTCAGCAGCATCGGACCCGTTATGCGCAGACGTCACGTCATTACGTCAACGCTGACTGACAATTTCGTTTTCGCCACCATAGAACAGTGTTTACTTTTTTTTCAAGATCGATTTGAGTTTATCGAACGATGTGCCGTCCCGTGGCTGTTACAAGCATCTATACTAATATTATAAAGCTGAAGAGTTGTTTGTTTGAACGCGCTAATCTCAGGAACTACTGGTTCGAATTGAAAAATTCGTTTTGTGTTGGATAGCCATTTATCGAGGAAGGCTTTAGGCTATATAACATCACGCTGTGACCAATACTGCCCTCGTAATTGAAAACACAGTAAGTTACATAGAAGTTACCTTTAAGTTACTGTGTTTTCAATTACAAGGGCAGAATAGGAGCGAAGCATCAGTGAAAAATCGCGATCATAATAACAGAAATTGACGCGGATGAAGTCGCGGGCAACAGCTAGTTGTCAATACATTTGCGGCGAAGCACGCAAAAGGACGCAGTTTGACATATTGAGTGACTTGGATATCGAAGCTTGGATTACATACAATATCATTACAAGCATATTACTTCATATAACTTAAGTTTTTATAAATAACTTTATATAACTTAAGTTTTTATTAATAAAAAAAATATCAGTGGGTTTTGAGGTCCCGCCCCGCAGTCTAGTGTAGCCTAGGCCTGAGCGCAGTCTGAAAGCTTCCTACGTGAAAGTTTATAGCACTTTCTTTGACGACGGCTCACCGACGGCATCTGCGTAGGATATTACGGCCATGAACACCGGGTGACACGGAGACAGACCCGCGGGGCGATTGTGATTAGACAATCGGAATCGGTCAACGCGTTTCGATTGACGTTAAATATTATAACACTTTCTAGAGTGGAAAGATCTGATAATTTAGTAGACTTAAAATTTTGCGTTTTTTAATGCTCGAAGTACAAGGTAAAATATGTAGGGGAAAGTTATCATGATCGCTCTACCTGCTACCTCCAATACTTTCTGCGGACAGACGGATAGACCATAAAGGTTCCTTGTAGTTTGACTACGAAACCCTAAAAAGCTGGAAATGCAAAGTCTAATATCGTAGTTTATTAACTTACTTACTTAATTCGGTGGCTCGGTGACTCCAAAAGGATCTTGGCCACCGATAACAGAATCTGCCACTCATGCCTGTCCTGCGCCGCTTCACGACAATCGGATGTATTGTGGGTTTGCAGGTCTTCTATCATTTCGTCCACCCAGCGATACCTGGGTCGTCCAACGGGGCGTTTTCCTATTGGGAGACCCAAGTATGCTCTCCTTACACCACGATCCTCTTCCATACTCTAGGTGCCCGAGCCAGCGGAGTCAATTACTATTCCAATTGCCAATTTATATTCTCCAATAATATTGGGTCCAAGTTTATCGACGAGTGCATTATCTATATATATAAAATTCAAAGTCCTGACTGACTGACTGAGATTTCAACGCACAGCCTAAACTACTGAAGTAAGAAACTTGAAATTTTTACAGTTGGTTCCTTTTATGACGTAGGCGCACAATAAGAAAGGATTATTGGAAATTCCACCCCTAAGGGGTTTAAATAGGGGATGGAAGTTTATATGAAACTCCGTCATTTTTCAAGCTGTTTCCATCAAAGTTGGTATTTGAGCTTTCAGTTAAAAATAAAGAAGTACGTGTGTTACAATTTTTGAAAATTCCACCCCAATACCTAATTCCACGCGGACGAAGTCGCGGGGGCAAAAGCTAGTATGATTATATGTCCGTACGTGGGATCACTCTTAGACTTAATGAAAATAATTAAGTTTAAGAATTTAATAGTTAATTTAATTTAACGACGACAGTCATCCATCACACAGCACAAGACGCATAGTTTAATTTTATGTAAAAAATCTATTAGTCTCGATCAATATGAAGCAGAAGATATGCTATGGCCAACCTAGTCGATAAGTGGTTGTGGACTATTTTTACGGTATCTTGTTTTTGATTGAGACCTTTTACTGATCAATTAACCATTGAAAATAAAAATAAATATACTCTATAAAGGAATGTGTTTAAAAACTGTAACTCGACTAAGGAAAAATCGGATGTAATTTGGATGTTGATCCATCATTATTGATTTTCAATAAAATGTAGCCTATGTCACTCGGACTATAATAACAAATCGATTGACATACTAAAATCGGATCAGTTTTAGCCCTTCGATAGAACATACGTAAATACATACATATATAAACCGATAAAATCTAACCCTTTAGGCTTCGCCGTACTTGTTTAAAAATACACAATTTTTTAAAGTGACACCATTTTAAAAAATCGTTTTTGGTTTGAAGTGGTTCTTGATATGGCCAGAGTAAACTTGCATATAAGATATTGACAGCTTTGTGTTTAGGAAACGTATAATAAAAGCTGAGCGTATTTTCATTTCCACAGAAGATTGTTATCTGGATAACCAAATCAAGCTTATTTATCTTCGGAAGTCGGTGCTATCTGCTGTCAATTTAAATTGGTTCTGAAAAGTTAATGAGTGAATTATGTCTTTTTTTAAAGAGAAACGACAATTTTGAAGTCTCCCCAATTCCTGTCAACAAACTACACCTTCGTTTTAGATTGGACTATCTAGATTTTTAGACTGAAGTTAATTAGTAGGTACTTGTAGGTTGTCTTTTTTTTATTCGACAAGATATTCCTTGACTGCGATCTCACCTGATGCAGTCTAAGATGGCAGCGGGCTAAATTGCTTGTCGTTGCAAATTTAAAACCTCTTATGTGTCACTTTGCCCGAAAGGTGCTTTTTAAATACAAAGTTTATAAGGAATTTCCGAGATTGCAAAAATTACTCATGTAAATATTACGTAATCTAATATATATTCTTATATTTTTTCTTGAATATCTTTATATTTCATTGACTTGTGCGTACTTATTATTTTTTTTAATTGTTTTTTTAAATGATATTTAATTGATTCAGAAAGTATTTTTTTTTTCTTTTCTATGAAAATGGTCCTTAGATGCTCTTATCATATAGGAGATATTAAATTTTCAACGACGTTATACTCGTACAAATAATATCTCTTACAAATAGTCGTAAATATGAAATTCTGACAGATTGCTAACTCAAATACTTTACTGCGTTGGTGAAATGGGCACTAAATGTTTAAAGCTTTTCCATAAAATAATACCTACTCTGAAAGCAGTTCCATCGATAGGTTCGATCCATTCTCGCAGTTAGATTTGGTTCTAGGCATCTAGGAGAAATCATTTTCGAAACAATTCAGCTTTCATTCAATCGGGCTTGCGGAATTTGGCATGGATATCAGCTTTAAGTGTTGGGATATTGAAAACTGAAAACAAATATCATAAAGAAAGTGATCGTAAAGTTCTAAAGCTCATTTAGCATCACCATTACAGTATAAGGGTTTGTGTTTGTTTAACACGACATCAACACTGATTGGACGCAGTTTTAACACCTTCGGAAATACAATCAATAAAATTAGAAAGTACCTATTACAATTCAAGTTATTAGTTTAGTTAAAGCATTCACTTAATATTCAAGTTAATCAAGTTACACTTGTAAGGCGTAAACTTACGTGAGATTGGCGTTTTAGGGACTCTAGAAAGCTCAAGATATAACGCGGGCTAAACTTACTTAGCTTAATTTACGTAGATTAGATTTAAGTGATGTATTACGCGCTGATATACATAATTATTTAGGTTTGCTACTAACAAAGCTACTAACTGATAACTAAAATTTGTAGTGATGGGCTACAGGTCGACGCGTGGCACGTTCTTTGTTAAAGGGGAGCCAGAAGGGCAAAAAAGTTCAGTTAGCTCAGCTAAGGCTAATCTACATTTATTTTATTTTATTTTACTTTATTAGACAAACCAACAATATTCATGCACAAATGTAAAGATATAGGCAAAAAGACTTACAACTAAAAGACACATCATATCAATAATTGGAATGTACAAAAGATTCTCAGGTTAGCTCTATAGTTTTTGGTGTGACTTACACTTTAATCCTCAAGAAGGTAAATCTTGAATCAAATGATCGACTTCATTAACAATTTATTTAATGTAAAAATCATTCAATTTATGTATTTAATTGTTAATGTTATATAGATCACATTGGACTACATTTAAAATATTTATATTCTAGATAGGTATTTCATGATGCGAAAGAGCACCGAAATTAAATCTTTAAGAAAAATATTTACGTATAGTAGGATTTATAAATGACAATTTAAATATTTAACAAGAAATCAACGAATTGAAAACCAAGCACCCACTACAGATACGAAATCAAATAAAATTTATGCCTAGTTATATTGAATCGCGAGAACTAACTGTGCCATCACACGCCTCGTTAACCTCGAGACTGGAACTATAAAATAACTATTAAAGCTTATCGCATCGCAAAATTACGTGCTGTCAGTGAAAATTATTTTACAGCTCCGAAACAATTGATAACGTGGAACCGTGACCAGCGTTTCCCCACACTAGTAAAGACTCAATCAGTGTCGTTAGGGAAACAATAAAGGCGTTGTAAAACCGACATTATTGTTACCCATAAAGTGCCTAACAAGCAATAGATGTTGGATAGTCGCCCGACGCCGCAACCAGGGTAACTCGAATGGTTGCTTGGGAATTCTTGAAACTTAATTTTATTCATTTTGTCCATTTAAGTGATGTGTTCGGGTGCTCTTAACTAGGACATTGCCACGTAATAATTATACTTATAAAATTTCTTTAAAAAACCGATTTTAGACACGGATGAAGAGTCCCCTCGATTTCTCCAGGATCCCATCATAAGATCCTAACCTGATGACCATGGGACTACCTGGTAAGTATACCCTTTCAAACAAAAGAAGAATTATCCAAATCGGTCAAGGCGTCTTTCGAGTAATCGGGGAACACACACAAATAAAAGATTCCATCGAATTGAGAACCTCCTTCTTTTTTAGAAGTCGGTTAATCCATATCTACATAATCTCTCCACGTTGTACCATATAGATAATTCTAGTTTGGCAGTTATAGCAAAATAAGTTAGATGTTCTTTGAGATCTAATATAGTAAACTATTAGATCAATTCATTAATGTAACCAAGTATTCATTCAAGAATTATTAAAATTCATTATTTCCGAAAAGACAAAACCACAATTAGCTTATTCGACGGTTACATTTTTTAAGCCTGGCAATACACGTCCGATTTTGTTTCCGATTGTCTGATCAGGCAACCGGATCGTATTTACTCGATACACATCCGATTTTTCCGTCAGGCTTTTTCTGAACTCAGTCGTTCCCGAGCTATCATCCCGAGAGCTTGCGTTTGGAGCAAAGCAGAAGAAAAGAAGATGGATGACGAGTTAATAGAAATAGAAATATTTTTTATTCAAATAAACTTTTACAAGTACTTTTGAATCGTCAATGAATCTACCACTGGTTCGGAATGCCGTTCCTGCCGAGAAGAGCCAGCAATAAACTCGGCGGTCGCTATTTTCAAAAAAATTTTTTTTTACAATAGGTAACAAAACTATGCTATGTATACAGTGTTTCCACAATAAAGTTTCAAAAATGCAAAACAATCCAATGCATGTTAAGACAGGCAGGCAAAAGCAGACCCATTCCCGTTGGTGGCACCCGTTCACGAGCATGACGCAGGATCCAGCCATTGCTTCGCTCAACCATATTTGAGGGAACGTAACAACCCGCACCACACGACACCACCACAGAAATTTTAAAGAGAGGAAAGAGAAAGAAGAAAAAACGTCGCTATTGGATTCATCCAATCAATTTGACAAGACTTACTGAGAGTCATTTCTATTTAAAACATCCAAAATAATAATTCATAATAATAATAATTTTATTATTATGAATTATTTTATTTTATTATTTTTTTTTCCATAATTTTCGCCCATTATTCGAACCACAACGATGCGTCCACACAGTGTCAGCGCTAGATTTTTTGGGCCCTAAAAAATCCCAATAAGCAAAATTCCGCCCTGAATTTGGGGCTAAAAGCCCTAAGTTGGGAACCCTGACTGGCAAAATCGGAAGGAGTAACCGGATGTCTATTTTGTCTCATACTAGAAGTATGTAGACCGCGCCTTCAGACAATCGGACCGACAGTAAAATCGGAAACGCCTCGCGCCCGTTTCCGACTCGGACGTCCGATCCGGCCACCGGATCGGACGTGTATTGACTGTTCATACAAAGTAATGGCTTCAATGCCTTCCGGTAGCCTGATCAGGCTACCGGATCAGACTATCGGATGAAAAAACCTGACGTCTATTTCCAGGCTTAAGCCCCAACCAATTTTAATAACTTTCCAACTTTAAGTTCTAGCGTTTAATTTTAGATTAATTACTTAATTAAATTACTTAACGTCAAGTGAAATCGTTTCGTCAAACGATGTCAAGAAATTAAAAGTGAATGTTAAAATTAGACGCCAGCAGACGATTATTATCACAAAACAATATTTATTCTAAGAATCGCTTAATTGATGATTAACTTTCTTTCTGACTTAAGAATCTTTTATTTTTTATTATTTTTAAAAGATCATCTAACAGCATCTTGAGTTTTCGAGTTAATAAAAAAAAACTTGCAGAAGCAATACGTGATTTTTCAGTAAATTTTTTTTTTACATTTTATTTATTTATTTGTTAATTTAGATCTAATCTTAAGATGGGTAAGTTAGGTACCTATATAGAAAATTAAAGTTTCAAAAAATAAAATCTAAATGTTTTATATTTAAATTTTCTAACTTCTTAAATTATCGCGGGTTTCATAATAACTTGGAATAGTTTAGACTTTAGGCAATATAACACTTAACCTTTACGAATTATACACTTAAACCTTCTCACAAAACCAGGAAATCGAAAATCCATAGTTTTTGAGATTACCGCGCGCAAACATACAAACTTAGCGGATAGATTTTGTTTTACAATAAGCAGTGGTAGTACAGATAAAATATAGGTACTGTACAGCGTCGCGCCTTTTTAATTAACAGTAATTCATTATTCACGCAAATTACAGTTAATTACTTTTATATTCATACCTAACCCATTGGTAGACATTTAATGAGATTCGATAGTGAATTTAATCCATAAATTATACGTTTAAATTTATTCACAATAAGTAGGTAATCATTAGCAGCGTTAGCACGAAATGGCATTAAATTTTCCAATTTCCAATAGATATTTAATATCTATTAATGTTAGATGTTTAATAGTAGTAGTATTTAATATCTAACATAACTACGAGTATGGGCCTCATAAGAAGGCTTAGGATCACTCAGCGGGCAATGGAGAGAGCTATGCTCGGTGTATCCCTGCGACATCAAATCAGAAATGAGGAGATCCGTAGGAGAACCAAAGTCACCGACATAGCTCAGCGAGTCACGAAACTGAAGTGACGTTGAGGGCCTCATAAGAAGGCTCAGAATCACTCAGCGGGCAATGGAGAGAGCTATGCTCGGTGTATCCCTGCGACATCAAATCAGAAATGAGGAGATCCGTAGGAGAACCAAAGTCACCGACATAGCTCAGCGAGTCACGAAACTGAAGTGACGTTGAGGGCCTCATAAGAAGGCTCAGAATCACTCAGCGGGCAATGGAGAGAGCTATGTTCGGAGTATCCCTGCGACATCAAATCAGAAATGAGGAGATCCGTATAGGAGAACCAAAGTCACTGACATAGCTCAGCGAGTCACGAAACTAAAGTGGAATTGAAAAGTTTGTCGCCGACTCAAAATTACTTAGTTAGTTTATTAGTTTAGGAGCTTAGTAATACTAAAAAGATTTATATTTCATTTTTCCCTTCTTAGTTGCTTCTATCGTTCGGTTCAATTTTTGTAAAAATTAAGTTAATTTGATATTTAAACAAAACTGGCGGATGCCCGCGACTTCGTCCACTTCTTCAATTCACAATCGACAGTTCCTAAACCCATACAGTCTATGGGGGCAGTACCCCAGCAGTATCAGTATTGAGGCGTTGGAACCCGAAATTTTTAAGGGAGCATCTCGCAAATTAAAAAAATATTATTAGAAAAAATATTCATGCAAATCGGTTTAGAATTCACGGAGGGGTAAATAGAGGAAAATTAAATTTGATGTGAGCAAAGCCGCGGGAAAAAGCTAGTTTATAGTAAAAAAAACAAACCCTGAACATTACCATTAGTGCTTCCAGCCACCTGTTGATTTTCGCAATATCTCGGAAACGCGCATACAAGCGACAGTGGGCGCTAAGGCGAGACGCACACTGGCGACAGTCGCGTGAGTTACAACCATAAACAGCGCGTGCACGGTGCGATTTATTATTGCGATTGAGTTTATCATTTCACTTTCAAAATCGTGTCGGATACCTATACTACGTCCATTACTAGCGGGATTATTCTATTTTATACTAGTTGATGCCCGCGTCCGTTCGCGTGGTATAAAGTTTTTTAATTCCCGCGGGAACACTCTTAGTTTCCGGGATAAAAAGTAGCCATGTGTTATTCCAGACTTTATTCTATCTCTGTGCCAAACAGCCAAAGTTCAGTCTTTGCGGCGTGATTGAGTAACAAACACCCGTACATCCAAACTTTCGCATTTATAATATTAAATAGGATTTTGAAATCGGGTTACCGATCGGGTTAACAAATTGGCAGTGTACCGTTAGAGGTGCCAATAGTAGCATAGAATTATACGCGCATCAGCGACATTCATAATTTGTTTTGTTACGAGTACATACTGCTTATTTCTTAAGGCTCCAACTGTGGGATTGTCTAATAATAGAAACGTAAAAAATCTTTCTATAAAACCGACTTCAAACGCCACTGCAAAGTTGTGTCTATAAAATTTGAAGAGTTCCCTCGATTTCTCCAGGATGGTATCGTTAGGACGTATGTCAGCCTTATCGTACCCTAAAAATTATTAACATATTTAAAACGCAATAATTCTTAATCTACTAGAATAAAATAAATAAATAATCGCATTTGATCAAATAAGGTACCCACTCAGCATAATGCTGTAGCAAGCTGAAATGAAATTAAATGAAAATATTCGAAGCTGCAGCGCATGGTTTTCTTTCCGCAATGGACCAGCGGTAATCGACGTCACTAAGCAAATCTGTCATATATAAAATCGTAAAGTGGACGAGGTGTACCAACCGAATAGTACAAATTGTGTGGGAGTCAGTCGTAGGGTCTCGAGCAGTTCTCGAGGCAGATTGACCGGCTTTCGCCGCGGCACTCGTAAATAACTTTACCCTATACATTTCCAGCAGAAATAACATAACCGCTGGGATTGTTTATGCCACCGTATTTAGATTTAAGATTTGTTGTAAAATTTTAATAGGCCTCGCTATGAGATTTACTGGAACAATTATCGGTACAGTGATAATGTGATTGAGATATCGCTGGAAACTTGGAAAGTCAAGTGCACCCGGGGACTTTTACTAGTCGTAAATTTCGCCCACGTCCTCTGTAAGCTAATAGAATTCTTGGGGTTTGAAACCAATAAACTTGGCCTATGTTTAAAGATAGTGAATTTCCAGTAAGGTTGTATCTAGGTATTTTTATATTGTTTGGACCGAATAAGAGTTTTGGCTGTAACATAATATTACCTAGGTATCGGTAAGTAGGTACCTACTGCGCAAATAACATTGAAAGAACCTAAGAGTTATGTACAATCCATACTATTCTCAGATACTAAAATGCGAAAGTTAGGTAGGTACTATACGGACGAACGCAGACGAACTCGTGGAATTAGCTAGTATTACTAGACTAGACGATGCCCGCGACTTCGTCCGTGTGGATAATTTTTTTTAATCCCGCGGGAACTCTTTAATTTACCGGGATAAAATGTAGCCTATGTGTTAAAATCCTGGGTATGAGCTATCTCTATTCAAAATTTCAGCCAAATTAACCTCATTCGTTGATGCGTGAAGAAGTAACAAACACACACACATACAAACTTTATCGCATTTATATCAGTGTGATGTGATTGGATTAATATTACTCGGATTTGATATAAAAAAACCTTCTAAGTATCGTATTAGATGTTAACAATGGAATGCGGCGTGATCACCCGTGCGTGACCCCGAGGTCGCGACTCAATTCTATTTTATCCTGATTACATTGTATCAGATCAGATAAGATGACATGTAATACATATTACATACTGCAATACCAACGCAACATCTGGAGTGTTTGAGCCCAATATGTCGTGTTACTTTTTTCTCACAACGAACACTCATTTATCTATTTAGGGCCGATTATCCGAGCGAAAGAGAGACTTATTTTATTTTATGTTGGCTAAATCGGCACTTAGTCTATAAACAAATAGTACAGTCTATTTTTCCTTGGCTTTCCTAAAAGGTAAAGAAATTACGGAAAACGTTGCTTAAGACGTTTAGAGTTTATATTTCAATTGTAACACAGTTTCATAGATAGTGTGAAATAGTTCTTGCAGTTCACGAGGGCGCGTGGCCCATGGTTGTGTGTGTGTCGTATCTATATAAGTGGGAGCGAGAGCTTGCTCGCCCCTGACCGCTCCCGCCTAGGCTCCTGACTGGCACGCACACTAACGCAATGTGCATGTACACGACGTGACCACCAGTAAAACTCACGCGCCCTCGTGAATTGAATGAAATATATGTATATACGCCTACCGCGTCCCTAACGCATTTCTGTAGGAAAAAACTTTTTTACCATTTAGCTACCGTATAGCTAAGGCAAAATAGATTGTTTGTATAATATTAGCATCGAATTTGTTAAGTGAGCGAAAAAACGTGAAAATTAAAGTAGTACTTTGCACGGGCGAAGCCTCCCTCAAGACTAAATCTAAATACGGAGTCGAACCGGGGACCACTTACAAGACCATAGACCTCACGATTATGCCATCGTCAAAGATGTCGGACCGGCATAACACGACATCAAAATCAACGCGATAGAAACGGATCATATTAGTTTTTTTATCATCATACAAACATATAAACAATTCTTCTTAGTAACATACGAGAAACCACTAAGGTTTAAATAGGATGCTATAAGCCGATTCCGTTATACACAAATACCTATTAAAAAACTAACATAACCACTTACAGTTGCAAGAGGGACTGTTGTCTCGAACCTACAATTATTTGCACTTTCGTTATTATTCCAAAAATAAATACATTTATTCCCGTCGTCGGCAGGTAGCGATAACTCTGGTATCAATTATCCCAAGCCCGAACAACAAGCAAACCCATGTTTCGGGGTCACTATTCTTACCATTTAACTGTCAGTATAAAGGAACCATTCGTAATAATGCACTCGATATGGAAAATCAACTTTCCCTGATAGATAGGGAGGCGGGAGTGTAAACGCGTATGATACTAGATAGCCATAAACGGGCTCGTAGTCTAAGAGCTGATCAACGTTTTATTCTATGTCGTCGCTAATCGAACACCACCGAAAATTGGCGGTGTTTACTATTAAATTTGTCATTGGATAAAACTACTTCTTCCGCGCGTTAAAGTTAAAAAGTTAGCATTATATATTAACTAAAAATAACTTATAAGTTCTTGCAATCAATAATTAATTTAAGCAGTTTTTTCACCTTCCTATAAAATTAGTCAAAATGACGTGAGCGGTGTTGTTTGATAAGCGACGATGTTTCACACAGATGAGTTTTAGAAGTAAAGGTACAGACGACTTGTCATAAAAGCTACAGGTTGGTCTGCATGAAAGAAATAATAATAATTTTTGAAGTAGAGCGAAGTCACAGTATATTTTTTAGATCTCAATATAAAGGCTGAAATAAACCGAACGCGCAACGGCACCGTATCTTGCTCCTAAAGAATTTCTGATTTACAACACATTTTTTTTTATCTCATCTGATTTGTAGCGAGTTCAAAACAAAACGTTACAGTTTGTTACGGGTATCTATTACAATGTAACAAGTTCTTGTTACACTATGTTTTGAGTTAGATTCCCTTTGCGTTCAAGCACTAATGAGACCTCATAGAAATTTTTGTAAATACGAGCGTGTACTGTGCATCCAAACATACAAGCAGCGAGTTGGAAAAATAATTGAATCGTACAATAATCAAATCAAAGGTAATAATGTAAAGTTTGGAGTTTTGGACGTCTAAATACTGTGTAAATCGGGACCACCGGCTCTTAGCGTGCAGATAGGCTTAACCGGGCACTCATTTATGTCACAAACAGACAGGCCGGTTGTCTGTAACAAATGAAAGCGATCTAACAATGGTTACGGTTGGACATAATGGTTGTGCGGCGGCTGGCGTTGCGACTTGCGCCGGTGCGTGAGTGTACACTGCGCATGCTGCGGAGCTTTCATATTGCGCGATTGTGTGTAAGAAAGCAGCGCAAACACATCATTTCTCACACGCATTGCTTACTGTTCGACAACACGTGTGACCTTTTGCAGAAAAAGCAAATATTATCTAGCAACATCACGCAACACCATTTTTACTAAAAATACGAGTAAAGTCAGCAGCATTGGGCACAACGTAGAGTCGGCGAACTCTACTGTTGTTCACTCTAAACATACTTGAGACAAGATCTGCGTCGAAAAAGACATTAATAATAATAAAGAAAAAAGATGTAACAAAATGTCGTTAATTCTTCTGAATTTATGCGTTAACCATAAATACGTTAGTGAATGTACGGGACTGTCTCAGAAAATCATACTCACCATTTTGCCACCCAAATATTTTTCAATTTTTAAAAACTGGGTTAATAATAATAATCATTCTTATACCCGACTATTCATCCATCTTGTTTCCTGATATTCTATCAATGATTTGGTTTTCACCAATGATTTAGAGATACTCAAAAGTATGGTGTCTCGATTAAAGCGAAGCGCTAGTCCCTTACGCTAAGGGACTAGCTTATTATTATAACTATTATTAATTATTAACTTCCTTATTAACGGAATTGTTTAGGTACCACTGATAAAATATATAAATCTCGTCTTCCCGATAGAAAATATAAGGATGTCACTGTTTTAAAACTATACTACTATTAATTCATGTCCGACACTTTTTATAAATGCTAGTCACCCCAGCAATACAAAAGTAGCAACAGTAAAACCTATTACCCTATATGGGGGATATGTTAATCACTTGTATTTATTATGTTGTCGCATGAATAAATCAAAAGCCGAGGAATAATGTGGAGATATCTGGCTTTATTGAAACGGCAGCTTTCTGCTGAAGCTGTTAGTTTCTTATTATATGGTAATACCATGCTAATGTCAAGATGGAACTTATCATTAGTGTAGCCAACTAGCCAGCAAAAAAGATATAATTTATACGAGTTTTAAGACCAATATTAGTGACCTAACCATGACGTAAGATAACCATGTATCGAGCCGAGATTCTAAAAAGTTTTTGATTAATTTTACCATTTTAATACTGTTATCTAGTTTAAAGAACGGTTCGGGATTTGAACCAGCACCTCTCCATGTTCTTCAAGCATAGGTTAACATTGAAATATAGTAGTTAATGGGTCAAATCCCACATAGTGTGATCACATCCCTAGGAGTTCGGGTATCTTAACATTTCCCCTTCGTCAACAAAAAAAAAAGTTCGCACTAGAGCGCAGCAAATAAATAGTTCATCTATTCAACTTTGTATCAGTTGAAAACACTACAAGTCAATGCCCTCTACTACCTATTCGTGAGAAACAAGTTTGACACGAATTTAATAGATGTGTTAGGTCTTAATTTTGTTTTCTCACGCGAGTTAGATAATAATAATAATAAATAATCGATGAAATCCTCTTTATGTGCTCAAAGTCAGACAGAGTTTAAACAACATATATTTATATCAGTATATCTGTCTCAAATCCGAGTCAAGCCTGAAAAAAAAAAAACAAAAAATCATTAAAAACCTCACAGGTTAAAGCTCAATACTTCTTGTTATACACGGATTTAAATGTCTGTGGTGAGACCGTAAAAATAGGAGAATTTTGGGTCGAATTTTATTTTCCAAAAAACGGGAATGCTCCGGAAAATCTGCGAGCAATGGACACCTTACATATCACCCAGTCGAGCAATAAGACACCGCAAACATATTATGGACGTGGCACAATTTTCGCTACATTTACATTAGACACAGGAACACGGTGTACCAAAGTGAATATACACTTATACAGTCATACCGAGTTCCCATACGTTAACGTCGTAAGGTTAAATCTATGAGATTTGATCATAAAGTGTGTGTTTATGAGATTTATATGAATGTATTCTGTATATCAGATTAAGGTGGTGCGGCGCGCCTTTGTACGTAGGTGCTTTCCTACTAGATTTTGAACTCGTTTACATAGTAATCTATAATTTATTTAAAAAAATACTTTTTACAAAAAATTTAACCGACGATAGAAGTAACTAAAAAGGGATTTAAGTTGTTTATATCGTCGGTTCAATTTTTTGTAAAAAGTCATTATTTTTTAATTTTTAGTCGCAAATTCTTTTTTTTGAGCCATAATGTTATTCAAAACCGCGTACAGAAAGTTTTTATAAAATCCACCGCAAAAGTCGTGGATTATATTTTTGTATGAAAATCTCAATTTGTATATGTAAATTGCCGTGCGAAACCGGGGTGGGTCGCTAGTAAAATATACAATACATTCAGAGACCTCTCTCGGTCGACAAAATAACAACAACCGAAAACCGTAACTAGCTGTAGAATATTGTAATCAAAAAGCTGAGATAAGTTCGTGATAATTCACAATAGGAGCGTAAATAATAGCGTAATAGCGTAATAGCTTGAAAAAGATTTTGTTTGCGAGTGAATTCTCACTTTCCCTTTAGCGGACACCTGGTATTCTGACTTGAGCTTAATTATTTGCTAGACGTCTGGTACTACGTGTTCTCGAAAAATAAAATACTTATAGTAAAAACAATGATCATTAAAAACTATATTTTTAACAGACTAAATTTTAATTGTGACGAAGTGATGCATTGATTTTTATTTCTTTTGTTTTTTGACATCCGTTAATAATAATTTTTCAATATTTCTAACTAACAAAATAAATATATTTATAACAAGTACAAGGTTAATTTTAAAATGCTGAAAACAGGCAATTACTGTACCTAGGTCATACCACTTACTAAGCACTTACTACAAGTTTTTCGACTTTTAGCAAACTTAAAAAATTAGAATATTTTCATGATTTATATGAGAAAAAAATAATAGAATAGTTGTTTTGTATAAGGTTTTCGTATTTAAAAAAACAATTATTTGAATTATTTAACCTTATATTTAAAGCCTTTTTTTGTGTATTGCCCGCACTACATAGATATTCAAAGTCAACTGGAAATATATGTAAGTAACCCTCACAAAAAAATAGTGGGGCTCGTCTTTATGGATTGAACTACCAATATGATTAATGAGAAAGTCGAAAGGAAATAGATCTCATCTCGAATTTAAAATCCGCAACAATAGTAGGAGTTAACACCTTAAGCTTAAGCAGACAGTGAATGACCGATTGCAATAACCTCGAGCGATACCTTCAGCGAGCAACATCAGGCTTTCATAATATACTACAGCCTTAAGGTCGCGCTACTCACGCGATTTTTCATAGTTACAAACGTATTAGGTTGATTAAGTCTATTTTTTATTATTTTAGGTTTAAATCTTAGCCCTATATCGATATGCCTCTTTATTCTTTCTTTATCTTTAAATGTTTGCCTATAGTTGAAAACGGTGAAGGCTTTTAAGTAGGTACATATTTTCAAATAAGTTTTGTTTACAGCAGAATTAGCACCTACAGTGACTTTGTCTTTAAAACTAAAACAAAACTATCGCCAAAACAAAATGAAATCGAAAACATCGTGAGCAAATGTATTTATGCTGAGTTTTCCATGTTTTCAAAGGTGTGTGAAGTCTGGCAATCCGCCATTGCATTGGCCGTATTACGTTAATTAAGTCAAATTTTTAAGCTATTGCATAGCTTCTATCGCGGGCCTTGAGCGTGGAGACCGAATCCAGAAATTCCATAACGAAAATAACCTGACACGGGACTCCTCTACGGTGAGCCGCTAGCTTTACCGTGGCAGTCCCCGAGTGCCACACGTCTTTTTTTATGTTTAAATCTTAACCCGATATCGATATAGGAGGTACCTTTTTATTATCTGTGCTTAACTGCTAATGAAATGGTAAAATTATATTTGAGCAGATTATGGCTGCGACTTCGTCCGCGTGGATTAAGGTTTTTCTGTTTCCCGCAGGAACTCTTCAACTTTCCTGAATAAAATGTAGCCTATATGCTAATTATATATAGTATGGAACGATGTAATGAGCAAGAAGCTTTAAGGAAAACATAATTTATTTAATTTCATAGGACTTAACTGCGGAAATTGGTATTTCCCTTTTCCTAATATTCGTATACGTGGTGATTTTTGATATACCATTTGAACTTGAGGTCATGAACCTAGAACATACGACCTTAAGATAGAGATCGCTTATTTTATGGTAGGAAACTACTATTTGTTGCTTAAAATGTTAATGAACCATTTAAATATAAAAAAATTTAATAAACCTTAAATTACTATCCTTACTAACATAAATATTTTAAATGCGAAAATGTGTTTGTTTGTTGGTTTGTCCTTCAATAACGCTGCAACAGAGCTACGGATCGACGTGATTTTTTGCATGGGTATAGTGGAGGACCTGGAGAGTGACATAGGCTACTTTATCCCGGGAAAACGAAAGAGGACCCGCGGGAACCCACGCGAGCGAAACCGCGGGCAGTACTACATAAATAAAACATTATAAATACATAAATAAAATAATAATAAATAAGAATAAGAAAGAAGATTACAAACATTACGTAAAAAAAGTAACAGACTACATAGAACATAGTATTTCTTACTAGTAGTAAGGAATGCTATCTTTGTGTTCCTCATGCCACAGTTAGCGGGAAATCGCCTTTTTCTATAGGAGAGAGATTCTAGGAGAGAACAGTTCTTTCAATGTTTTTTCAGGTAGGTATTTAATGATATTCTTCACCATGATAATCACGTTCACCGTAACGGACGTGATACGAACGTGGTAATCTTCAATATCAGATTTTTTAAGAGACATTTCACGACAGACTCATTCTTAGGTATTGGAGGAACGGAGAAAATGATGAAAGTAAACGATTTATATATAAAAGAGACATTATCGATATGTTACTGAAGTTTCTTGCTTACATAAAAGAACAATAAGGAATTACATGCTTCTTATTGCCTATTGGTTGTATCACGTAGGCGTCTTATTAGAAAATGCTTTCATATTTTTAATCAATTTAACTTTCTATCCTTTCAAATTGAGTCCTGGGGCTAGAATGCTACAATTTATAGTAGACAATCTGTTAAGCACAGGTCTATCAAGTCATCCTACGCCTTTTGTTACGCCGCTTCACCCGTGCTAAACTATACAAACTCTCGTTCAATTTCCTTTATTTGAAATGGTTATTTGACAGGTTCCTTATTACACGTCTACCCAAAAAAAGGAGTGTAATGTTTTCAGGTTTCATGTGTGTGAGTTTATTTTACTTCACCATAACTTCTAAATGCCTGAACGGATTTGGATGGAATGAGTATCGTTTGAATACTTGCTTCATTCCTAGTGACACTGGCTAATTTTCAGTTGAGATTCTTAAAAGCGATCGGGGGTTTTTACTCTGTTTTAGTATTATAATTTGCTTGTTTGATTCTAAGTTTAAACAACATTTATTTTCAGTTTAGCTCAAGGCCGAATGGGATCGACCTGTTCACTTTCGGGTCAATGAACCGGTTTAACCGATTCGAACTTTTATGTAACCTTTTTCAGGAAACGACACATCCTTCCAATCTTCTATTATTTTAAAGTTACAAACATTTGGCCGAAGTGCTCTGGGCACCCAAATGGTGAGGGTGAAATTGTGTTCGGTTGTAGAAGAAAGAGGGTGGATTAAAGTCAAATAGCTCTTCAGAACACTCCGCGTTATATCATCATCATCATCATCAGTGGCGCTACAGCCCCTTGTGGGCCCGGGCCTGCTCCAGAAGTTTCCTGCATCTATTCCTCCGTTGCCTTCGCCTTCCAATTTCTCACGCCAAGACGCTTTGCATCTTGACTAACCCCATCCAACCAGCGAAGTTTTGGCCGACCAATGTTTCTGCGACCGTCTGGGTGTGACGACATTAATTTTTTTGGGGGCTGATGATCACCCATTCGCTGCACATGTCTAGCTGCTCCGCGTTATATAGCCGATAGAATACTCAAGGAGAACTTGCATCTCGTTTCCAGTAGTCGGTCGGCGATGACTACTTTGCTTTACAAAGTGCGGATTGAGGGTTTCCTCGGCTTAATGAGCTTAGCAATACCCACGCTCCTGTACACCGGCTGTAGCCCAAGGCGTCTCGTTATAACACGCGCGGTGATCCGTCGATAACCTCTGACGGTGAGAACTTTAATTGTTGCGTATAACGAACCGACCACGCTTCCGTGGGGCCCAGATCCAGGTCGAGCCACTTTTCCGCGATAGTTAAACGATTGCATTTCCAATTTAATTTGCTTTTCACTTTTAGGTGGGTATTTACTGGGATTGTGGACGCTGATTTATTCGCTTTGTTCTATATCGTAGGGTTGACAGAAATATTTTGCTGCTGCTTCATTTTTCTTTTTTTTGTCAACACACTTGTGTCAACTGAATTAGGCAGCTGTTGTGAAACTGAATCCTAATTCCTACTCGCGGAAGAATGGCGCTGTGAAAACTTATCTTCACAGCGCCATTCTTCCGCCATTGGCCATGTATAATGGACTATGGCCTAGATATCCATTGTATTTAAGAGGAACCATTTACCCAATAGCAGGTCGCGATGATGGGCTGTGATTTTTTTTTAAAGAATATTAGCCAAGCTGAACTTGAGTTATATTCTCCTCTCCCCTCCAAAAAAGCGGGAAGCTTGTGCTAAGAGTGGGTACGACAATAGTGCAACGGGTGGGGTTCGAACCTGCGACCTTTCCGTTTTCAGTCCGCACCTTTAACCGTTGGGTTATTGAGGCTTCAAAATTGAACAACCGAAGAAATTGGACATACATAACGGACCTAGATACCCTTTTCATTTGAGAGGAGCCCTTTGCCCAATAGCAAGTCGCGGGGATGAGCTGAGATTATTGTTTGAAATTAAACTAGCAACATTATCGCAAGGCTAAATCCAGACCAAGTTAGACTCCAAAATATTCACGTCTTCACGTCGCCATACATCATCTCCATACGAGCAAACTCTAATGGCAAGTGTTTCGCAACAGGTGCAATATAAATTCACTGCGTGCCTGTAAACACGCCGCGAACGGCCGCAGTCATATTTTGCGTTACTAGATAATGAGTTTGGCATCGCACGCGAAGGTGGTAATCAATATACAATGTATGTTGATGTGTGTCTCCAATTTGTTGCCGGACAAAGTCCAAGAATAGTAAACATGTGGCGTGGTGCTAAATGGATTCGATTCGGTTTAAATTGACAAACACGAGTTTCCAGCTAGAGGGCAGCACAGTCAATTGCGGTATGAAAAACATGACACTGGTGAATAACTCAAACAAATTGGTAGGGTTTATGCCTCAGTAGCACAGTGGTTGAGGGTACGGACTGAAAAATGAAAGGTCGACGATTCGATTCCCACACGTTGCACTATTTTACCCACCTAACCTCTTACAAAATTTCCGTTTATAAATCTAGGGTCGGCAGACCAAAGCACATAAATCACAAAAACTCATATTTTTTTATTTAACCAACAATATTCATTAATTTTAATACACCGTCTGACTAACACATAAGTCAAAGCCGTTTGCTTCAATTTTTAATTAACACGACAGCTAAAATAAAGTCTTCCTCGTCATTGTATACCCATTAAATATGTATTAAAGATTCAATTTAGCAAACTATTTTGATTCTCTAAAATATAAAGAAACACAAAATTGGTCAAAAAAAATCGAATGGCTTTCAAAACAACACGTTCAACCAATGTGAGCTTTCCTTGCAAAAGACTGGATCAACCGGTAATCAATTAAAATGTAATAATGATTAAGATGGATGCTGGGCAAAAGATCCCACTATTATCTCTTGAATACCGCTTGGCGGCCTCGACGTTATTTAAAGGGTAGTAAAATAAGGACACCTAAGTTGCTTCATAAAACCAGACCATAAAACACTGGTCACATATAAGTGAACTGAATTGTGTTTATTTTATGATCAAGAAATGACGCAAGTTTGATAGATAAATTTCTAGATCTAACTAGGAGCTTTCAAGTTTCAAATCAACTGATTGTATCAAGATCTAAACTACTTTTTAACGCGACATTTGATAGTTTATGTACAACTTAAGATCCCCGAAACGAACGAAACGTAGCTAGTTATGAAACTGAAACGTTAGCTAAAGCCACCTGGTGAGCGCTGTGGTCTTATAACTGGGAGGTATCGGGATCGATTCCCGGCGGGGGCAATTTGGTATTTTATAATTTCTGAATTGTCGCTGGTCTGGTCTGGTGGGAGGCTTTGGCCGTGGCTAGTTACCACCCTACCGTCAAAGATGTGCCGCCAAGCGATTTAGCGTTCCGACACGATGGCGTTATAGAAACCGATTAGGGGTTTGGGTTGAAACTCCCATAATACACCTTCCAAGTTAGTTCGCTGACGTCTTAGACTGTATCGTCATTTACCATCAGGTGAGATCGCAATCAAGGACTATCTTGTCTTTGAATAAAAAAAAACGTACTTATCTGTTTCGGGCCTTTGAATTTGTCAGAGATCGAGTAATGTGCAAGTGCCCATTATCACATTTAGGAAGCGAGATAGCAATCGTGTACCGACGCATTGTTATCAGCACAAGCGGTGTTCGAATTCGACAACCAACAACAACAATACCGGCTCTCGGCTCCGTACCGCTATATTTAGACATACTTTCGATTTCTATTCGTTTTTGCGCCATTGAAGTTTTACTTTTAAAGGCCGTCTCTTTTTTGCGCAATTTTATTCATTAATCATATCTTTTTTCGCTCTCCGCCTATTTGAAAAGCTCAATTAACTATGGGAGTTCTGTATGGGTATCTTCTAACATTATAATATCCAGTTACCAGTGCATATGAAAAACAATTAGTTTTTTAACTTATCGCTTAAAATAATTAAAATCATTGATATTTTCATACAAAAATGAGCATAATACGTCCCGTAAGTCATCTAGCCTGACCCATATTGTCCAGAGATCACAATTAATTCAAACAAACCTGCATGGGTACACAATATACCTACTCATCTTGCACCGATTTAAAAATCCAAAAAGTGTTGGGTATTTTTTTTTTTTGTTTTTAAGAATGGTTATCGTTATCTTTACTTGCTATCGGCCGGTTTCAAAAACCTAGTTATCTTATTAAAATCCAAAAATTAAAAATCGATAACTACATTCATATTGTTTGGAATAAATATATACGACTTTAAATTTTTAGATTTTGGATTACATAGGTTATTGACACCGGTTGTATATTACGCGGTATTTCAAGTTTGTATAGTTGGTTCATCTGTAGTTTGGAGCAGACAAAGATTTCGTTTCAGCCTTTGTTAATTGCACGTGCGATGAAAGATAACATTGGCATTGCGTGAATCTTAATCAGGGCTGCCGATCTATTTAAAATATTAAAATATAGACCTTCAGAATTGCTTCCCTCGAACACTTGATGGTCTAATAATTTATTTAATATAATAAAAATTATATCGACCTTTCGAATTAAATTTTCTTTTTTACCGCTAGTCAACAGCAGTTTGCCGAAACAACATTACAGGTTTTATTAAAGTAGTTTTGGAAAAGCTTTGAAAAACATACGAGGGATGTTAAGTCGCCCTAGATATCGCTGAGATGAAGAAATGAAAAAAAAAAAAATGCTTACTGATAGGTACAGAATTTTAACCCTATTGATTAGTTTACAAGATGTACATAGTAGGTATTTAGTGGGAATTAACGACGCACAACTGTGATAAATTATCTTGGACACGTGGATTAGGACTTAATTACAATATGTATAGATGTATAACATATTTCATTCAACTGTTTCGCATCGTCAATTCATTCAAAGCAATCTTTGTGGGCCTTTTCACATTAATGGAATAAATTGCCCAAAGGACCTCAAAGATATAGTAATATCAGTGTGTCGTATATATTTTAGTGCGGTTGGTTTGAAAGGTGTACAGAGTTAGTTAGGATTATTTCCAAGGCATGATAACCTTGAGCTGATGCTCTAAAATCAAGTAGTCTGCGGAATATCCAACTCCTCAGCAACTTCCAGCAGTTACAGTGTGTTTGGGCTCATTAGAATGGTTTCAATGAGTACGTAGAGTAGATAGATGATGATCGACGATCGAGAAGGATCTGATGGAGCAGAAAACTGGGAAACAGGCTGTCACGTATATCGTAATCGTATATAGTCCTGTCATAGATTCACAGTCGGAGTCAATTTACATGTGTAACCTCCATTATTTACATTATATCAGTTGCATTGTTTGTCACCATAGCAGTTACTATTTGCATTGTAAACAAGTAATACATTGCTTTCTTAATACAACCTTGCGCTATTCAAGTGCCGAGGAGGGTACACATACAGCCTTTTATTTTTTTAACGAAAAGTCAAGTGCAATGTGTATATTGAGAATGACAATTTAATGTCAAACTTCTCGCTGTTTTGCATATTGTTTTTTCGTAATATTTGTATTTATATTGGTTTTGTTTAAAAATACATGTGGGTAAATTAAAATTAACCGAAAGTTTTTGTTGTTGGTACTCTAATCTCATAAAACGTGGCAAATCCCTACCGGTGAACGGATAACCTACCGGTGAACGGATAAACCTAATTAGGTTTTTGATTCACCGGTATCTAATTTACATATTGTAAATATAAAATGTATATTTCCTTTAAATAAATAAAATAATAAATAAATAATCATCGACGCATTGAGTTCCTATTTTTACCAATTGCTACAAACTTTACATTACACTATACATAAGTGGATTATTATTCTCATTTAAATTTTTAGTTTAGATTCGGTAAGTTATTGAGTCATTTGCAGAAAATTCTTAACCCCACCCCCATCACTTAATTAATTCAAGAAAACCCTTACTCTAGTCTATTTAATGGAAAAGAGCTACGACCATAGGAGGGCACGACATATAGAAGGAGGGCTCAACAAAAACTTTATCCTAAAGGCATACAGCTGACTTCCTCATTAAAATACCACTATTCAAGCGGCAATATTAAAGAGCCGGCGAAATAATACAATCGGTACCGTTTCAAAGGCAATTTAAATAAGCCGATTGTCACTTACGCCCACCAGCTTAAATAACGTGTGACGTAAGGCGCCATAGCGAAAATAACGGCATAAAATACCGAAATAATTTTGTACAGTAGGCATCAAGTTTTTGAACTCTGACCTTGTACTGGCATCAGTGATTTATCGATTTATTTGGTGGTGCGAAGTAAGTCGCGACGGCGCGGCGGGGCTGTGTCTGCGGCGTATTGGTTCATCAGTCAACCTACATGAACAGGTTGAGATTGAGTACAACATAATTAGCACCGGTGTTCACTTTGAAAAATTCGGAAATCATCGTGTTTTTACACTGAAATTGCATAAAAGATAAGAATTTTAGTTATTCCAAACAAGGTCTCTGTGGCTATTATTATATTAATGCCAATGTTACAATTCTTTTATTTTATGAAATTATTTAGTGTTCCATAATTAGATGTAATAAACTGAACACCTCACCTCACCACCTCAGTGTTTGTTTGTCGTAGCCATTAGAAGTTTTTAGTAATTTTTGATTATATGTAAAATATAGTATCATACTAAAATATCCCTTCATACAATATCTTCACCACTAAAATGTAGCAGTGGACCGAAAAGAACAAATGCATTGTCAAATGACGACCTCCCTGGCGCAGTGGTGAGCGCTGTGGTCTTATAACAGAGAGGTCTCGGGTTCGATTCCCGGCGGTGGCAATTTAGCTATAGTTGGCTTTGGCCGTGGCTAGTTACCACCCTACCGTCAAAGACGTGCCGCCAAGCGATTTAGCGTTCCGGTACGATGGCGTGTAGAAACCGATGGGTATGGGTTGAATTTACACTGCTATACCCCTTCCAAGTTAGCCCGCTACCATCTTAGACTGCATCGTCACTTACCATCAGGTGAGATCGCAGTCAAGGGCTATCTTGCCATCGAATAAAAAAAAAAAAATGACAGTATGGTATGGTAGTGGGTAATACTAGTTTATGGTTAGAACGGACATTTTCTATGGTTTTGCTGCTGCTGTTTCCTCCACAGCCCCAATTGTGACAAGAGGGCATTATAAATATTTATGCTGAGATCTATAGAGTGTACTCTAACTCAACTCAGACTTAAGATAGAATTAAAATGAGATGAGACAGAGTCTTGAGTCTGAACTGAGTGAGAGTGTGGTCTATAGATTTTAGCCTAAGCCATTATATCCAATACATTGCTGGAACTATTATAAACTTCCCCAAAATGATACATAATGCTGTTATTGAAATGATAATATAATCATGTTTGCTGTAAATCCAAAGGATGGCAATATAGTATCTCAATATATAGATAATAGACTTATAAAATATCTCAGAATCCACTGTACTGGCAACTAAACTGAGTATATACTCATAAGATAGTTGCCAGTACTCCCCAATGGTAGCCAAGGTAATAAGTGTTTAGTATTATTTGGCCAATAGGCATAAAATAATACTAAACAATTAATATCTTGCATAAGAGAAAATAGAAAGAAATAACTCCTTAAAATCTGTGCAGTCATTATTATGGTCACAAAGAATTATTGCATCATGGGAATTACATGCTTCAAGTTACAAGCCGAAGACTAATAAACATGAATAATAACTAATAGCTGCCCTAAGAAACAATTGATCAAGATAATTGCACTTTCTTATTTGCCCGAAACCAATTTCAACATACAAGTACCAGATTAAACGTCTAGCATTTAAATCAAGCGTTGTAATCAAATTGAAACATTGTTACAAATTATATGTAAGACATGTGTTTAGGCTCCAGTAATACACTGCATGTAAGTACCTATTTTAATAATTAAAAAAATAAAACCACTGAGTATATAAACTGTCCATTTGAAAGACTCTATCACACTTTCTCCGATCAAGTGATGAAAGTAGGCTGTATGATTAAGTGCCTTTGCATAGAAAATAAAAAAAAATGACCCAGATATAATAGGAATGGTTTTTAACCTTTGCCTCCCAGATTTAATTTAAAAAAAAAAAGGATTAACTACTTTTAGTGTAAAGAGCTGTACTTACCCATCAGTTGTTACAGAGTTCACAGACAATGTTTCTGGGAATGTCATCTGGTGATCGGTTGCCTCTGTTTTCTTTTCTTCTGGCAAACTTTCGATTTTTTGCGAAGAATCGGTTTCAGGAGGGTCTTCTGCGCTTGAGGTTTTTTTCGAAACATTATGAAGCCCCGAAAGATCAACATTGGTGTTAACCTCATCCACTTGAAGAGCTTCCGACAGCACAAGAATGAAGAGGGCACAACTGAAAAGTGGAATATGCAGAATTATTTACCAGGTTTAATTGTAGGAATGTGCTTATTAGGATGGAATGTACTCACCTTGAAAGCACTGAGATAGTCAGTAGCGACGTGTAAATAATACACAGTCCACCCTTCATCGTAATATTAGTGCAATATCCACAGTACAGTTCATTTTGTGAGCAAAATTAAAACATTATTCAGTGTTTTCGAACGACTATTTAAATTTCACCAATACATTAAACCACGCTTCACACAGATACACTTAACTTATTTTTATTCAACATTTTCGCGACAGGACTAAAAAATTAGTTTAAAACTCGAGAAATTAAAAATTAAGAAGACGAAATCTACCACGAACATTTTCATGAAATCTGTCAAAAACTGACAGTTACGAAATTCTCGTGTTTTTATGGTTGAATAATCTTTGATGGACTGTAATCAGCATCCTATTGGTCAAACTTTACCATTTTAATTGATTATCCAATGTTCACCAATGGTAATAAAACATTTAACACATTTGCTTTTTTTTCATTGGCTTACATTGTATAACAATTGCTAACGTTCCTTTACAGGCCTAGGTTGTTTGGCAAAATATAATTTATTAGTTTTTATCGTTTAATTATCCTGATTAATAAGTTAATTATTAACGAGATTTATTTAAACTATTTAACCAACTAAATTCTCTACAAAAATAATAAAGGAGATTTAAGATCTTTATGATAAATATTTTTTTAATAAATTCAAGCCAAGCTCATATTCGGAAGGTACGTCAAACGAATCGTTTTGTTTTGCGGCATCCACATCAACAGTTAAAACTCAAATTAAATTTTAACAAAAAGTTAAAATGGAAGCATTATACGCAATTCCTTTCACTGTTCTTGAAATACCGAACATTAAAATAAAAAAGCCATCATGGTTGCAAGCCCCGTCGGCGATGACAACATTTTCCCTTGTGTTATTTTCATACTTTTTAGTGACTGGAGGTTAGTTTTTTGTTCCAATATTCTTATTGGATATTTATTTCTAGTAACCTAGACACCAACCCTTTTGTTTTATGGTTTTAACGCTTGTTTAAACTATGCACTGAGTTAAACTTTGAAAAGATGGGTTATATCCACGAAACATTTGCTCTAGGGAGGTTAGGCATCCTAAAGGCGGTCTTTGTCATATCTAAACATATCTATCCTGTTTTCTAGAAAATATTTTTAATTATACATAGGTGGCCCAGTTTTACCGCAATTATCACACATTACTTCTTTCATTTTTTGCAGGTATAATTTACGATGTTATAGTGGAGCCACCGAGTGTTGGTTCCACCACAGATGAACACGGTCATAGTAGGCCAGTGGCGTTCATGCCGAACCGAGTGAATGGCCAATACATCATGGAAGGGTTGGCTTCCAGTTTCCTTTTCTCCCTCGGAGGTCTCGGCTTCATAATCCTTGATCGTACTCACAACCCTACAACACCAAAGCTGAACAGAATTTTGCTAATATCTGTTGCTTTTCTGTGTATACTGGTGTCATTTTTTACTACCTGGATATTTATGAGGATGAAGTTGCCTGGCTATTTGCAGAACTGATTTTTATTATTTACTTTGAGAAATATAGTGTAATCAGATTTCTATATTAAGTTGAAATATACATACTTTCTATAAATATAAATTTTTATTTAATTTTGATTGGGTATTTGTACACATTCTCTAAATTGACAGGTGTAAATTTAATGCTCCCTGCTATTTTTAGACTTATCAAAATTTAGTGAAAATACCTGAATTAGACATTGGTAACAAAACTATTGTGTAGTACAATTTGGTAGATCCCAAAATACTGCTGTTCTTTTCACATTATTCCCAGTAAGTACTTATTATAGATGTATTATTTACAAGTTCCAAACACCTGTTTGTGTCAACCAGTCATTTTTGATACACTGCAATGCTGCAGCTTTATGACAATGTCTTGTAAAAGATGATAAAATCTCCCTTTCTTTGATATGATTTCAGTTCATTCAATCAAGATGTTTATAAAACATTATAAAGGCTATAAGTCTTTATTAGTAAAAACTATACAAAATGTTCCACTGAGTATTAGGTTTTCATAATATGAATAAAACATACTCTGGAAGATATCTTTTCTTTATTTAATAAAACTTATTTTCAATAAACATATAATCCTATCAAATATTTGGCAGTTTCATTGAGTAGGTACAACCTAAATGTATTCCTTGAGAAATAATTATAAGTAGAATTTTTTATAAAATATAAATAGATCACAACACATAGACTGAGAAGTTAAACATTCATAAATTTGACTAAACAGAAATTTAACTAAGGAAGACACTACACAATTTTCATAAGAACAAATGAGATACATCATTATTTTTATTATTACTAACATTAACATTTTGTCACAAATGAGCTAAGATCCAAGAAAAGATGTCTGGACTATGTTCTGAGTCAACCTATAGTACAGTAGTATATTGGTACTCATAAATTCTCCACAGAAGAAATTATGGGTGCATAATTATGTGCCATATACATTGGACAGTTAAATAATGCCTTTGGTGAATGCTACAAGCTTGATATTTGGATTGTAATTCGTAAATCAGGATCACAATATACTTGTATAAAGTATCATGTATTTCTAAAAATTCAGAGATCCACGATCTGTATCAAGTAGGTACTTTGTTGAACCACGTTTCCAAAGTGAATGAAAATCAGCATATTGATGCATTTGTATCAAACATAGTACCGACTTGCAATCCAAATTATTCAAAAATATTACTTAATAAAAATTGAGCGAATAGCATTCACCCTTAGAAAAGGCTCTCCACTCTAATTGGCAGCCATTTTCTAAATTGATTTATCAGTCAATATTACCAACCATTTCAAGTCCTCAGACTCTTTCAATTTTCTTGCACATTAGAACATTTTATGGAAGCTTATTCCATAAAATGTTAACATATATAACATATTATGACAAAGTAATACATTACTATAAATTATTATCAAAATTTGAATATTGGCTAATTGTCTTCACAGTCTTATCCTGAAGGAGCTGCAAAATAAGAAAATTTTCTCTTATTATCATGGTAGGTAGGTTTCCTATATTATTAATTATTTGAAATGCAGCTATCCTATATCAATAAATGCGAAAGTGTGTTTGTTTGTGGGTTTGTCCTTCAATAACACTGCAACAGAGCTACGGATCTATGTGATTTTATGCATGGGTATAGCTGAGGACCTGGAGAGTGACATGGTCTTTTTTATCCCGAAAAATCAAAGAGTTCCCGTGGGATTTTAAAAACTAAATCCACATGGACAAAGTCTCAGGCATCAGTTAGTAAAATAATAAAACCAAATTTAGTTAAATACATACATTAATTAATTTTACACATAGTTTTCTCATTGTGCTACTAACAATTAATGGGCTCTTGTCTGAAATAATAAAATATTTCAATTTTTTTCTAAACAATTTTATAAAATACCTGAAATTAACTTAAAAACTTTGAAACTAATAGGTATATTTTAAGCTTCTGACTATACAAAGTATTTGTTTGGATAAAATTAGATTTAGATAATGAAATAAGTATGTCTTTTTAACTGACTAAAAGGAGGAGGTTATTCGACGAACTGCCTAGCGCAGTGGTGAGCGCTGTGGTCTTATAACTGGGAGGTCTCGGGTTCGATTCCCGGTGGGGGCAATTTAGGTATTTATAATTTCTAAATTGTCTCTGGTCTGGTCTGGTGGGAGGCTTTGGCCGTGGCTAGTTACCATCCTACCGTCAAAGACGTGCCGCCAAGCGATTTAGCGTTCCGGCACGATGGCGTGTAGAAATTGATTAGGGGGGTGGGTTGAATTTACGCTGCTATACCCCTTCCAAGTTAGCCCGCTATCATCTTAGACTGCATCGTCACTTACCATCAGGTGAGATCACAGTCAAGGGCTATCTTGTCCTAGAATTTAAAAAAAAATCAATTTGGCTGGTATCTTTTGATGTTATAAAATACTTACTGACAAAAATCTGAGCTCTTATCAATAATATGTTCAAACTCTGCGAAGGACAAAGCTCCGTCATCGTCAAGATCAGCTTCTTCTAGAACATTCTGTACTAGCTGCTGTATTTCAGAGTCACTGAGCTTAAGCTCTGGGCCACACAGACGCTCAATCACCTCACGTAGATCCGACACACCTATCATGTCATCACCATCAAAATCTGTAAGGTTTAAAAATTATGCTAACTTCAATATGTACTTTGAATGACCATAAATAAATTAATCATAAGAGCCTTAATACACTGAAACAAGATGCAATAAAATAAAAACAATAAATGAAAATGCTATTTATTTTGAAATTTTTCTTTAAACCATCAAGATTCTAAAGAAAAGAAACACCTTGTTATGGTTCATAGTAGACTCACCAAAAATTCTAAAAGCATGTTCAGCCTTCACAGCCTTTGGAGCATTTTCACTGAACACAGACATCATGTCGAGGAAGTCTTCAAATGTGCAGTCCCCATCATTGCTAGAGCTGAAGACCTTGCATATCCTGTCTCTGAAGGGATTCACACGCAGTTCAGGGTATTGCAGGATCTTGGCCATTGGCAGCTTGGCGTTTTTATTGTGGCCCACCTTTTCTGGAGCTAGGGCTTTGAATTTTTGATGGGCACTGCGTGGAAACACAATTACAATCAATACAAATTTTTGACTGCTTAGCTGCCAAATCAATTTTGACAAAATTGGGCACATACATTATATTCATTCTAGAGAAAAATGCACTTTATTACCCAGATAACTAGATAATCAAATAGTTCTCCTGGGAGTTTTACAGTAGTAGTTAGTAACTTATTGATAATAAACTTATTAAGTAACTTATTGACAAACCAAAATAGGTCATAAATGATATTAGGACTTACTATAACACTTCTTTTTTGGTGAAGTATGTGAGGTCCTGAAACATAATTGAGTAAAGAATTAGTCACTGCTATTTTTTTTTTTAATTTACTGCCGTGTTCTAATTATATGTATATTTACCTCATAATCCTGAAGTTCTTCCTCTGTGAATTGGCTTTTACCTTGGCCCATATTAAAGTACAAGCAAGTTACTTCAATAATTTCCACTGATATGTCTTCAAATATTTTGTTTGTGAGTATGACTACCTATTGATATTGAAAACTTGAAAACCAAGAGAATGTAATCACTCCGTTAGGTTAAGGTAAACAAAAAAGAGACTGAAAGTGAATGCACTTTTGACAAATGACAGCTTTTGTAAGAGCATGTCACTGTCATGTCATGGTGCGTTTTGTTCACGTTTTGTTTGGTTTTGTTAAAATGCATGATTAATGAAAATAAAAGTCGAACAAAATATAATTCTTAGTAGTTAGGTACTATTGTTGTAAATATTATAAAACAATAAATTAATAATCACTTTTAACTGTTGTTTGCTGCGTACCTGAAAAAATTAAAAAAAAAACGAAATTACTAATGGCCAACATTTTTTGCAAGTTAATCAAAATTTTCCGGTAAATATCAAGACCTGTTATGAACATGTACCTACATTTACACTTACAGTGCAATTAATACAATACGTAATCGCCTGAATGATAAAATATAGCAAACAATGACCCTAACCATTTTGCGGTCTTGGAGGAAAAATTGAACCTCTTTTGTAGGGTCCTCCCGGGATGAGCTCGCAAATCGCTTGGAATTTAGCTTTGCAAGGGCTAGTCTTCCACGTGTGAGACCGAGTGAGGATTACACAGGTCATATTGGTCCTTTTGCGAGGATATCCTGGAGCCCAGGCTCGATAGGTAGTACAGTCCAATGAATCGCCTGTAAATGTTTTTATTAGTCATAAGGTAACTCTAGATACCGAGGCATACTTGAGATTTGAGATGGCTATGTATAATAAAAATAATAGTTATAAGGATAAAAACTATTAACTATAACCTATGTATATTGCTCCAGAGTCCAGACAGAGCAACCTAACTACAACAATCTGCGATCTGTGGTTATAAAAGCTTCGGTAAATATCTCATGGTTTGCGATCTTTGCGATACAAACAGATTCATGAATTCAGAAAATGTTTTTTGTTTTCTAAATTCAAAATATCTTAACGTTAATTTCAACTCTTGTCGCACCTGGCCCATTAGCTCAGTTGGTTAGAGCGTCGTGCTAATAACGCGAAGGTCGCGGGTTCGATCCCCTCATGGGCCAATGTATTTTTTATTTATTAATATCATTTTCTGTTTTATCTCATTAAAATATTTATATACCTTCTATTTTATTGTTTATTTCATAACAGTAAAAAAGTGTTAGCTGCATAAAAAAATTAAACTTATAATTATATCGTCGCTGTAGTCGGAAAACTACATAAGTAACAAAATAGAAAACGCAGTAAAAGCGAGAAATCGCAAATAACTTTTTTTTCATAAACAATAACGTCCATATGTGGCACACAAGCCGCGTCAACGCCAGCTCTGGCTAGCGATACAGAGTTAGCTGCTTACATCAGCCAGGACCTTGCCAACGACCCCGCATCTAGTTTAAGTAGGTACGTAGTACATAAGTAACACTCACGATTGGTGTAAAAGCCACTGTCGTTCCTACTCCACATGCCCACATAAGCCGCGTCAACGCCAGCGCTGGCCAGCAGCTGCGACAGAGAGTCAGTGCGCTGCTCACTGCTCACATCAGCCAGAACCCCGCTCACGTCTCTGCACCTAGCCTGCGCCTGCGTGTAGTTCCGCCTTTTCGGTAGCAGGAAGAACATGCCTGTAGCCGGAACGCAGGTTGAGTTAACGCTAGCTGAAAATAATCACAGTAACAGTACCTAAGTTATAGGTAACGCGACATGGTATACCTACCTAGAGTCCAATCCAAGTTTCAATCTATCAATCTAGGTGCAATCTATACCTAGATCTCAGTGTTCTTATATTATTTACATGTATATTTCTTTTATTTCTGGAAATTATTGTTATGGATTTCTTTATTTAGCAAAAAGAAAATCTGTTTTCATAATTTACGGTAATATTAAAAAAAAAAAAATAACTTTAACAGGTTATGGTACATAGTATATTATCTCTTAAAGTAATGCTTTTCTGCTTTCATTTAGTTTCATGCCTTTTTTGGGCTGTGGCTCAGATAATAAAACTTTCGATCTATTGAGATATTTTATCGATCTATTTTGTGAGACGAACTTCGAAGTGAGGTTGGGGAGGTGCCATGTGTCGTGGTGACAGCGACTTACGTAAAGGTTTTCCATAGATGCTATAGTAGTCATATCTAGTATCATTAGTCAAGGACAATCCACCATCCGCTTCAGCACATTTCAGTACTTCGCAGGTGTATTCCAAAGGTTCACTATCGCCATCCTTGAAGCTCATTTGAGGGCTGAAGTTCAGTGCTAGAGCCTTCTTCTCTATCCCAAGTCTTTGGCAGCTAATCAGAGATGTGAAGTTCGCCTTGGCAGCTATGCCAAGTGTGGATCTATAGCATCGCTCGATTAAATTGTATTTGGGCACAATTGCTGGATATTGGCTGGAACATTTATTATTGGCAGATGTTTCCGTTACTATAAACGCTATGATTAGGAACTTTAGAAACATGATCCTTTTTTTAAGAACTTTAACATTTTTGTGCACTCTTCTGCTTTTTTGAAATATTTTTTGAATCCGGAATTCAACTGGAAATTAACTAAAAATGCATAGTGCCTATAGCAGGGTTTGAAAGTATGTAAATTATTTGGCCTTCTCACAGAATTTATAGCTTACTATCATGTGATAAGTTGTGACACGATAATACACCAGTTCCTCTCCATGTCATAGTAATTGCCATGGCCTAGGCAGGTCTATATTGAAATTATGTTCCCATACAAAATAATGATTTAACCAATATTGCAGATGTATGTATGTACCTATATCGCCCGCAGAAATCCTGGAAAATATGAGAGGATTATGTAAATGATCGATTAGGTCTAAAGGATCGTATTCCAATGCATTGGTCCATTGGTTTGGTCCAACCAAACCCGTTCCAAGAAGAAACAACACTTTTTTTTGAACGAGCGAAGCGAGTTCTCTGAGTCAACTAGGGCGCTTGCCTACTAGACAGAGAAGTGTGTCTTACAATAAAAATATATATATAATAATAATAAAGTTAATTATTACAATATATAATTAAAACTTTTGGGAATTATGCGATATCGCGAGGTCTCAGTTCGGGGCGAACCACTAGTTATATACTGAACAAGAATATTTTTATATTATAAAATCGAAGCGACACAACTCCACATGTCTTTCTTACTGGCCGATGAAAATAATATTCTCCTTTGTCTCAATTCGAAAACCGTCAAAAATCTAGACAGTTAATTTTGAATAACTGTCAGATATTTAGAAAATATGTCGTTTTATTCCACAAATATTTATCGAGAAATACTTATTTAATTTATAATTGTTACATTTTAGTGAATTATTTATTTGTAGACGAAATGGGTTGCTTTTATTCTAGATGTCCAGTCGACGAGGTGAATGAAATAACTTGACTAAAATCGTGGACCTTTCGAATGCATTTCGCCTAATTTCTCAAATATTTTCTCCTTCCGCACAGGTAAACCTAATGTACGATATGACTCCCATAAGGCATCTGCCAGTCATTTTTGTGAACGGAGTGCCTGGAGCAGGCAACCAGACAGTGGCGCAGACGATATCCAACATTACCGGGTACACGATGATAAGGCCAGGCGAGCTGGTGAGGGCTGAAGCCGAGAGGGACACCGCCAGAGGGCGTCTCATTGCAGACAAGTTGCACGCACAGGAGGATATACCAGAGGTGAGATGCCATGGCCTTTGTTAGATTTAAAGAATAAGAATCTTGTATACGGCCTTTTAATTAGTTTTGGGAATCACGAACTTGTTGAGTTTGAATTCTGATTGATATACGCTTGCAGATAACCAAAATGATCGGCAATATTTATTTCGATCTATCTAGGGATTTGTTTCGAGTGGCTAGATAGGTCTGTAGGAGTAATTTGAATTGTAAGAAACTACGAAAAGTGTAAACTCATGAATCATCATTTTGTTAGACAAGTTTCGTGACGCAATTTTTTTTCTTCGACTGACTGCAGTCTGCAGGTATTCACTATTAAGAAGTCTGCTGTGTATTGGAATACACATTGCCCAATCTTGTGCATCAGATTTTTTGAGTTTATTGGCTCTCTGTTCTCATATCAGTCGGATAACATCATGGTCAAGTATAAAATAAACGTAAAAATTATTTTTACAAAATCGACTTCAAACGCCACTTTAAAGTATATCAATTGTGCCTATAAAATTTGAAGAGTTCCCTCGATTTCTCTAGAATCCCATTATCAGATCCTGACCTGATGACAATGAGACCATCTGGGAAGTATGCCATTTCAAACACAAAAAGAATTTTCCAAATCGGTCCAGGCTTCTTCGAGTAATCGGGGAACATTTCTTCCAGCTTCCCTAGAAAGTGAAAAAGGTGGTGTAGGTATAAAGCATTTATGTAAGTGAAAATCTTAGCAGTTGTAACAGATAAATTGATTTATTTTGTTTCAGCAATTAGTAGTAGACATGATCAAAGAGACGATGCTCCAGCGTCAGGACTCCAAAGGCTTCATCTTGGTCGGGTTCCCGAAGAACCCTCGGATGTCGAACATGTTCAACAGACAAGTCAAGTGGCCTGAGAAGGTCGTCGCACTGGAAGTTGACAACGAGGTAATCAGTGACTACTTCTCCACAGGAAACATTGTGGTACATGAAAGTTGGTATTAGACCTATCAAATAAGTTTAAAAATTGCAACAGCAATAGACGTACTTGTTACGTATTGTTATTTTTTTTTTTCAAAGTTTTCTTAAAGCGATAAATGCCAATGTCAATGCCAGCCACCTTCTGAATATCATTACTCTACAACCTTGCTGGGGCCCTACACTTCACTTGGATCCTTGAGCGCAGTCGTTCCTCCGATATTCGTAACCAATATTTTGACCTGCAAGATATACGTATTACTATATATATAGCTACTCGTGCTGATTCACTGATTGACTGACTGACTCACTGACTCATTGATCACCTCTCCTGTAAAATTTTGTATGAAAAAAATTTTTTTAACTCATGGTTTCGTATGGAGGACAAAAATTCATTCGGAGCAAAAATATGGAGAGAGCTGATGATTGAGGATTTCGGAGACGGGTGAGGAGCACCGGCCAGAGTATCGAAGATAGGTGGGGGGTGTTCAAGCAAATGTCACTCAAAACCTCATCCAATTGGCAGAGAGCCGAAAAAAAAACTCCAAAATGGCGGATTCAAGATGGCGGCCATACAAATTTCGTCGGTGTCTATCTCGGAGACTATAAGAGATGGAAGAGTGGTTTCTTGGAAAAAGATGATCAGGAGCCGAAGGTCCACTTGATGAACAGAAAAAAAATTCAAGATGGCGGAATTTATTTTTTTCCATACAAAATATATGCAAGACTATATGCGGCTCTTTTTCAAAATTTCTGATGGTTTCGTATAGAGGACAAAAATTCGTACGGAGCAAAAATATGTAGAGAGCTGATGGTTGAGGATTTCGGAGACGGGTGAGGAGCACGGCCAGGATATCGAAGATAGGTAGGGAGTGTTCAAACAAATGTCACTTGAAACTTCATCCAATTGGCAGAGAGCTGAAAAAAAACTCCAAAATGGCGGATTCAAGATGGCGGCCATACAAATTTCGTCGGTGTCTATCTCGAAGACTATAAAAGATGGAAGAGTGGTTTCTTGGAAAACGATGATCAGGACCCGATGGTCTACGTGATGAATAGAAAAAATTCAAGATGGCGGATTTTTTTTTTTCATATGTATGCAAGATTTTGATACGGTTCCTTTTCAAAATTTCTGATGGTTTCGTATAGAGGATATAAATTAATTTGAAGGAAAAATATGGAGAGAGCTGATGGTTGAGTATTTCGGAGACGGGTGAGGAGCACTGCCAGGATATTGAAGATAAGTGGGGGGGTGATCAAACAAAAGCCACCCGAAACATCATCCAATTGGCAATGAGCTGAAAAAAAATACCAAAATGGCGGATTCAAGATGGCGGCCATACAAATGTCGTCGGTGTCTATCTCGGAGACTATAAAAGATGGAAGAGTGGTTTCTTGGTAAAAGATGATCAAGACCCGAAGATCTACTTAGTGAACAGAAAACACGCGGTTCGCTTTAGCGAGCCGCGCACCCACGCGCCCTACTAGTTTCTTATATATTTCCTAAATTATTCAGTTTTAAAACTACTGGACCGATCTGGATGTGGTTTTTGCATTGCTAAAGTATTGCCTCGGAGTAGATCCATAGATATGTTTTAAGCTTTTAAGTTTATAGGCTCTCAAGGGCAGCTGCAGGTAATCCTGAGTGTTATATATAAAGAAAATTGTATATGTAATACTAAAATTTCCTATTAATGTTCACTACCAGTTAGCAACAACGAGATTACAGAACAAACTATCGGAACTGGGCCGCCCCGAATGCGAGATCAACTCGGCGCGGCAGATCGTGCGGGAGGCTGCGCACAAAGTCAAAAACGTTCACAAGCGGTTCGGCGGACATGTCGTCACGGTTAGTCTCTTTAGGAACCAATTGACAACTCTTCACTTCCTACTGCGTCATGATTGTCTTCCAACTGTACGAGAGACCTAATCCAATATTTCTATAGTGCGGTCGCGGAGCAGAAAGAATTTCGTACAATGACCTCTTTGCCTACTGACAGTGGTCACAAACATTTTTCTATTAAGTGCAGTTTATATAAAATATTTGGAGGAGAAAAAAAATTAGCAGCTTATTAAATAAATTATTTATTTTTAATCAGTTATTATAACCGAGTTATATTTACTTATTACATAGAAATTAAAAAAATCAAAATTAAAAAATCCAAATCCGATTTCTCTGTATCGGAGTAACTACTTTCCGACGACGTCTCCCCTGTCACAGTTATAACGAAATAATGTACAGTTTTGTCTACATTATGATCTAGACTACCTAAATTCAATTCACAAGCCAACAAAAACAAACCTTAGGTACGCAAGTAAAAGGTTTACAATCCCCGAGGACGGCGGTCATTGCATTTGTGCGAGCGTGACGCATTATTTTAAAGCGGGAGTGACAGAGACAGGTAGTAACAGGTTAATGTACGAAATTCTTTCTATTCGGCGACCGTACTTTATAAGTACGAGAGACCTAATCCAATACTTCTATAAGTATTAGATTAGGTCTTTCGTACCCCTTCAAAATTGCATAGATAATTCAGTTACAGTTCTTGCGAATGCTTTGAATCAAATCGAAGCATCGGTGGGCACTCGGTGGGTATTGATCACATACCTAATATGCTTTGCCGGTGACTGCAAATTATTATAGTAGATAATATCTACGTGAGATTACAACCTACGCGTTTTCATTTACGGTTTGGTCCGGTGACGTTTTTTTGGTTATGATTATGGCACGTACAGGGCCTTACTTTCGGGCTCTTGTATCTTGACAGAGTCTAAGTCTGAGCTTCTTAGGAACGCTTCAGCCTAAGAACCCACTTAACTTTTGAATTGTACCTACTCATTTATCTCAAACTAGCTTTTGCCCGCGGCTTCGCTCACGTTAAATTTGATATTTCAATTGATAGATCAGTTAATTAGTCAGTTAGTTACCTTTTCATTTTATTTATATTTTTATAAAAATATAAGAATATTGAAGATAAGAAGATTAACACGCGAAACGCAATTTCTAGTTCACCCATAACGTTTTACTAATCTCATTATCTCATTGTTCTCCACAGTTGGACAGCAGTGGCAATCCGAAGGCCCTGGCGACCACGCTCAAGGAAATCCTCTCAGACACGATAGAGAAGAGCCAAAGATCCCAAGCACCAGAAACCCTGCCGCCCATGGCGGCTTCAGCACCCGCTGTCGTCAGAACCGCTCCCACTACTCCGAACCCTGTACCCCCTACCGATGTATCCCCTTCTAATTTACCTCCATCCAATTTAGTACCGTCTCATTTACCCCCTTCTGAATCTGCGCCGTCGTCCGTTATACCCGTGGATTTGCTTATGGAGGGAGCGTAGTGTTTTGTAATAGTTTAAAATTTTGCTATAATAAATGTTACGTTTTATTATGTGGTATTATTTTTTCATCTTTTAAGATGTACCTTTGCATATTGTTACGACCACTCAACACTAGATGGCGTTAGTCTCGAAAGTGTTACGACCACTCGACACTAGATGGCGTTAGTCGCGAAAACCGGGTACTCGAACTTACCAGAACTATCCGTCCCGGCTGATCACTTCCGCGCACGTGGGGAAGATTCGAGAAAGGAACGTTCTGGAACGTCTCGGCTCATATAAATAGCCGTGGAGAGGCGCCGGAGTTCAGTTCAGTTTGAGCAACCGTCGAGGCGACTTCGAAGCGAAACCTAGTGATCAGAAGTGCTACCAGTGAAACCTACGACTTGGCTACGACCTAGGACATTGTGAGTGCTTAGTGTTTGGACCTAGTGCTTTGTAGTGTTAGTGAATAAAGTCTTTCAAGGAGTCAGCAGGTCTTTCCTTCCAAATCCAGCGAACCCTAGCACGTAACAACTGGTGTCAGAAGTGGGATTTGGAGATGCCATTGACTCCGAGAGAGGACTTCAAGGAGGGCGTCAGGACAAGGGCACAACGAGCTGCGGAGGCCACACCCAATGGGGACCAAGCTCCACCCACTGGACCCGCCCACCAGGCTCCGCCCACCGACCACGCCCCTCAGGCCCCGCCCACTCAAGGTCAGGCTCCGCCCACTTTTGCCCAAGCCCCGCCCACCGGACCAACCCACCAGACCCCACCCACCGACCACGCCCCTCAGGCTCCGCCCACTCCGGTTCAGGCTCCGCCCACTTCAGTTCAAGCCACGCCCACTGGCCACGCCCACCGGGCTCCGCCTACTAGACAGGCCACGCCCACCATCGGCACCGCAGCTTCTACAGCCCCTCAAGTGGCCCTTCAATTAGGAAGTTTAATTGAATTAATGGAGCTGCAAAGGGCTGAAATTCAGGCAATGAAGGAAACACAGGAACGCAAGCTGACTACGATTCAAGAGTTTCAAAAGGCTGAAATCAGAGCGATTCGAGAATCACAAGAGCAACAAAAAGACCTCCAGGAAAAAGCGCTTTGGGCTATAAATGATGTTAGTGACACGGTGACTAAGCTTCGAAAAGATGTCGACGTAGTGGAAGAACGAGTTACCGGGTTAGGATTGGATGTTGAAAATGTGAAAACCGGCCTTACTGAACTACAGAAGAAAGTAGTGCGCCTCGAAACCACGGGAGTTGCGATGTCCAGTGGAACTACCGGAGTGGCGCAAGGACCAAGAGTGAAAGTGCCGCCATATGACGGCACTACTTCTTGGAGCGCTTATCGTCAGCAATTTCAGACTGTTGCTACTGCCAACGGATGGACGGAAGAACAGTGCCTGACTGCTCTCACTGTTGCGCTCAGAGGGCAAGCTTTGTCAGTCCTGGAAGCACTGCCACATACAGGGAATGGGTTTCAAAACCTGATGGAGGCACTTGAATCCAGATACGGGGAGCGACACTTGGAGCACGTGTTCCGTGCTCAACTTCGTGACAGAGTTCAACGCTCAGGAGAAGGACTACAACAATGGGCGTTGGAAATTGAAAAACTCGTCAGGAAGGCACATCCAGGAGCCGACTCCAAGATGGTAGACACGAATGTTGTTCAAGCATTTGTCGACGGAATCAAAGACCTGGAGGTCAGGGCTGCAGTGAGGCTTCGTCACCATACCTCGCTAAAGGAAGCATTGGCGCATGCTTTGGAGGTCGAGGCTGTTCGCCATGACATACGGCAGGCCCATAAGATCCGCGAGGTCTCTGAGGAAGTCAAGGAGGTTAAGGCTCCTATGAAGAAACGTTTTGGAGTCACGTGCTACAAGTGCGGCGAGAGGGGCCATCTTCAGCTCAACTGCCCGCAGAAGGAGACCCAAATGGCAAGGATGAAAAGGATCGAGGAACAAATGGAGGAGCTGAAGAAACAAGGGGTTCCGTCTCCTGCCCGGGATCAGGGAAACGAATAAGAGCCAGGACTAAGGGGCGAGTACTGGCTGACGCGGAGGGAGCCCCGACAACTGTTATCTCCCAGGCTTGCAGCGGGAATAGTCTGGCGATTCAGGGGACTATTAACGGGACGGATTGCAAAATGACCCTAGATACAGGAGCCTCTAGAACAATAGTGAACCCAAACCTGGTAAAAGCCGCAAGGGGACACAAAAGGAGAATTAACTGTCGGCTTCTTACTGCCTCCGGCCAGCCAATACCCGTCCTGGGAGAAGTGTCAGTTACGATGTATGTAGGGGAGTCCTCATACTCTCATGACGTTATCGTGGCTGAGATTATGGATGATTGCATCTTGGGTTTGGATTTTATGAAGAAACACAACTGCAGAATTAATGTCGCTGACGGAGTCTTCAAGTGTGGTGAAGAAGAAATCTTCATTCTTGGAGGTGCCTGCGGGAAAGTCGCATGTGTAAAGAAAGTGATTATACCTGGACGAACGGAAGCTCAGGTGCTGGTGAAACTGCCGCCAGCTGGAAAGAAAAAGGCAAACAGATGCGTGTTGATCGAAGACACACCTACCAAGACATCGGCGCAGAAACTGATGACGGCGAGAACCCTTGTTAGTGGAAGCAGTAACGCTGTAGTCAAGGTTTTGAATCTTGGTGATCGCGAGATCTGCTTGAACAAAGGTGACGTCATTGGAAAGTGCGAGGAAGTTATCTGGATGAAAAAGTGTAGTTCGATGACAGGCGCAGACTCAGCAAACAGCAACAACTACGGATTAGTGACTGAGTTACTCGATGACTGCAAGAGTAATCTGACTTATTCGCAGGGCATGAAAGCTAAGAAGTTTCTACAGCGCTACGCGAATATCTTCTCCAGTCAAGAAGGGGACCTTGGAAGAACGTCGATGGTTCAGCATAGGATAGATACCGGAAGCGAGAGACCAATTCGTCAACGAGCAAGACGGATACCGATTGCGAAGGAAAAAGAAGTTGAAGGCCTTTTGGAGGACATGAAAAGGAATAAGATTATTGAACCGTCTGCAAGTCCGTGGTGTTCACCTGTTGTATTAGTGAAGAAGAAAGATGGTAGCACGAGATTTTGTGTGGACTATAGGCGTCTGAATGATGTCACTAAGAAGGACAGTTACCCGTTACCTAGAATCGACGACACTTTGGATACCTTGAGTGGCATGAAATGGTTCTCGACCCTAGACCTGAAATCTGGATACTGGCAGGTGGAAATTCATCCAAAAGACAAGGAGAAGACAGCTTTCTCGACCGGCAAAGGTTTATGGCAATTTAACGTCATGCCCTTCGGATTGTGCAACGCACCTGCCACATTTGAGCGACTCATGGAGTGTGTACTGGCAGGCTTAGTTGGAGAGGCTTGCTTAGTCTATTTAGATGACGTCATCATTGTCGGCCGTGACTTCGAGGACCATTTGCGAAACTTGGAGCAAGTTTTCGCCAAAATAGAGGGAGCCAAATTAAAGTTGAACCCGAAAAAGTGTCGTTTATTCAGGAGAGAGGTCAATTATCTCGGCCATGTTATCTCCAGTGATGGAATCCAGACAGACCCGGAGAAACTGGAGGCAGTTCAGAAATGGCCTACCCCTAAGGACAAAACCGAAGTGCGGGCATTCCTCGGCCTATGCTCATACTATAGGCGTTTTGTCAAGGGATTCTCAGAGATAGCCAAGCCATTACATCGGCTGACAGAAGATAAACGACAATTTAGTTGGGATGGGACTTGCGAAGATTCTTTCCAGAAACTGAAGAAACATCTGTGTGAAACACCAATCCTGGGGTACCCACAAGCTGAAGGTCAGTTTATAGTCGACACGGACGCAAGCAACACGGCCATTGGAGGAGTGTTATCCCAAAAACAGGGTGAAAGAGAAGTTGTTATTGCATATTTCAACAAATATCTCATCGGCAGACAGTTTTTACTGCGAACTGATCACGCAGCCTTGAAGTGGCTACTGCAATTCAAGAACCCAGAAGGTCAAGTAGCTCGATGGATTGAACAGCTCCAGGAGTATGACTTCAAGACTGAACACCGCAGCGGAAAGACGCATGGGAATGCCGACGCACTCTCACGAAGGCCGTGTTCAGAAGACTGCAAACATTGTGTTAAGCAGGAATCCAATGAAGAAGCATTAAAGCTAACGAGAACAAGTCCTTTGGGTCCCTGGGAGAATGATGCTATGAGGGAGGCTCAAGAAAGAGATGACGACCTTCGGCACATCATCACATGGAAGAAACGGGGTGATGTAAAACCAATCTGGAGTGAGGTTGCACCCACTGGCGCTGTCACTAAGGCGTACTGGGCGCAATGGGACAGTCTGATACTCCAAAACGGAATACTCTACCGGAAATGGGAGAAGACTAACGGCAGAGAGTTCCATCTTCAGATAATTGTCCCAAGAACGAGAGTACCAGATGTTCTCCGTGAAATACATGATGGCGTATCAGGAGGTCATCTAGGTGTCAAGAGGACGTTAACAAAAGTGCGAGAACGATTCTACTGGTTGCATTGTCGAGATGATGTACAAAATTGGTGCCGCAAATGTACCACTTGCGCTGCTGTAAAAGGACCACAGACCAGGAGCCGTGGGAACCTGCGGTTGTATAACGTCGGTGCACCGTGGGAACGAATTGCAGTTGACGTAGCTGGGCCATTTCCTGTAACGGAATCAGGAAACAAGTATTTTATGGTCGTCATGGACTACTTCACCAAATGGCCGGAAGTGTTCGCCATACCAAACCAAGAAGCTACAACAGTCGCTTCTAAGTTAGTCGAAGAAGTGATATGTCGCTTTGGTGTGCCTCTAGAAATCCATTCAGATCAGGGCAGGAACTTCGAATCGCAAGTATTCCAGGAAGTGTGCAGAATTTTGGGCATGCATAAGACGAGGACCACTGCGTACCATCCACAGTCTGATGGAATGGTGGAGAGATTTAACCAGACCCTTGAGAGGCATTTGGCGAAAGTGGTAGACGACAAACAAAAGGATTGGGACAAGTATATACCACTCTTCCTTCTGTCGTACCGAACCGCCGAGCATGAGAGCATAAAAGCTACCCCGGCGTATGTCAATTACGGTAGAGAACTACGAATACCAGTAGACCTATTGACAGGAGGGTCACCAGAGGAACCAGAGACCGTACAAGACTATGTCTGTGATTTAAAGGAAAAAATGCGCTATATACACGCCTTGGTTCGGGAAAATGGATTACAGTCAAGTGAGAACATGAAAACCAGATACGACCGGAAATCGAACACGAGCGGCTTCGAGGTAGGATCCCTGGTGTGGCTGCATAACCCAACTCGCCGAAAAGGGAAATCTCCAAAGTTGCAGACCAAGTGGGACGGTCCATACAAAGTGGTGACCCGACTGAATGATGTGACTTATAGGATTCAAAAGCATCCAAGGGGGACATTCAAAGTGGTACACATAGACCGCCTGGCGCGTTACCATGGCAGTAACAACGATGCTCGGGACGAGCATCTCTAAGAGGGGAGTAGTGTTACGACCACTCAACACTAGATGGCGTTAGTCTCGAAAGTGTTACGACCACTCGACACTAGATGGCGTTAGTCGCGAAAACCGGGTACTCGAACTTACCAGAACTATCCGTCCCGGCTGATCACTTCCGCGCACGTGGGGAAGATTCGAGAAAGGAACGTTCTGGAACGTCTCGGCTCATATAAATAGCCGTGGAGAGGCGCCGGAGTTCAGTTCAGTTTGAGCAACCGTCGAGGCGACTTCGAAGCGAAACCTAGTGATCAGAAGTGCTACCAGTGAAACCTACGACTTGGCTACGACCTAGGACATTGTGAGTGCTTAGTGTTTGGACCTAGTGCTTTGTAGTGTTAGTGAATAAAGTCTTTCAAGGAGTCAGCAGGTCTTTCCTTCCAAATCCAGCGAACCCTAGCACGTAACAATATTATATGGCCATGACCAAACTTATATGCTGCTGCCCGCAACTTTATCCGCGTGAATTTAGTTTTTAACCCCCGACGCAAAAAGAGGTGTTATAAGTTTAACGTGTCTATGTATCTGTGTATCTGTCTGTGGTATCGTAGCTCCCAAACGGATGAACCGATTTTCATTTAGTTCTTTTTGTGTCATAGATAATTTTATCCCGTCATGTTTCATGAAAATCTGTTCAGCCGTTTGAAAATTATTTTAATTTCACATGTCGGGGGTGTTAAAAAATTACGCGGGAACTTACCGGAATAAAATTTAGCCGGTCCTCAACTATGTAAGTATGTAGGTAGATTTTTTTCATGGGCATAGTATGCTCATGCAAAAAATCGCGTCGCTCTGTTGCGATGTAATTAAAGAACAAACCAACAAACAAAAATACTTTCGTATCTATGATATTAGTTATTAATTGCCACATGTGGGTAGGTTTATAAAACTCAAGCGGAATACGGGTATAATGTTTTGTAATCCTTACCTCTTAACATTATTAAGACTCGAGTAGAACCTCTGTTTGATAACCTCTTTATTGTTTTACTAAGCATGGCCGCAAATTTTTCTTCTTTTTTTTTCAAATTTCAAATTAAGCTTCAGTACGACAATTGACATGCGTCGTTGTCAATTGTCATAGAACGCGCACCGTTTCGAAAACAAAAATTTTGAAACAACAACAACAAAAAGTTCAGTATTCAGTACAATTTTGCCGACCACACGCTGCAGGTCAACGTGTTTCGGACTTTTCTAAAGAATTCTGAATAAATCTGGAACCCTGGAAGCTGTATCCACGCTGCGTAAGTCAGTCATAAAAGTAATGAAGATCAAATTACGTGAGTAACTATAATTTTGAATTTTTGTTTTGAAAACTTATAACAGGGTAGGTGTTAAGCTATCCATTGAATAACTTGATACTACTGACAAGATTTTATATTTGATTGACACAGTTTTGATATGCCGCTAAACCTGCAGGTATCTCAAAACTTTAGCATGACTTTAACTATTTGACAGCCCCGAAAGTGTAAAATTGATAGCGTCCTTTTCAAACAGTTCTTGGAAGAAAAGGATAGTTTTTGTTTTGGGTTTTGGTCCATCGGTATTTGCGAGGTATTTGCTATTCCGCGCTTGGTCCTGTCAATGTTCCAATTCAGCGATAGAACGATTGCTAACTTTATTTGCTGTCTTATTTTTTAACAGCAAAAAAGGTTAGCACCTAATTTGCCTTTAGGGTTGGTGTTCAGTATTACTGGCATATTACGGTTTTTAGGTTCCCGAGATATTTTTTAAAACCTCAATCCACGCGGATGTAGTTGCGGGCAAAAGCTTAGTCTATACTTATAATCCTACTAAATACGAGTATTTGTTGTAGTATAAACGCGAAAGTTTGTAAGTATGGATGGATGGAACCGATTTGGCTGAAATTTGGCATAAAAATAGATTATAGTGTGGCTACACACAGGCTACTTTTTATCCCGGAAAATAAGAGAGTTCCCACGGGAATTACAAAACCTCAATCCACGTGAACGAAGTTGCGGGCATCAACTAGTAATCCCTAATAATTATCAAATTTTAACAATCTATAAAAGTATTTATTCCTAACACTGACATTACCATTCGTAGTTAGGTAGGAAGGGGAATGGTTGTAAAAAAAAATTTAAAAAGGATTAGAAAAGTATTTTTTCTTTTTTCTAAATTCCAGCACGAGATCGCTTCCCATCGACCTCCTCGACGGAGGAGAATGAGATAATACACGATTGGGAGACCGATGTTCGCCCCGTTCACATCCTGCAACCCCGTCTCCCGCCGCCGCAGGCTATCATCGTGGGCTCGGTGAGAAAGAGACGCGGCAACCTGCCCAAGAATTCCGTGCGGATCCTGAAGCGATGGCTGTACGACCACCGGTACAACGCCTATCCGAGTGACGCGGAGAAGGTGGCTTTAAGCCAGGAAGCCAACTTGACTGTCTTACAGGTACCAACTGTTTTGCTCAAATGTCGACTGTCTTTCAGCAGGTAAAAGGTTAAATATATATAATAGAAATATATCAAGAAAGAAGGTTATATGGGAAGGAAACGGTTAGTGGGACTCGCGTCTAAGAAATTTGCAATAATATAAATAAATAAATGGAAAAGGCTAACTGATCTATCCACAAATCACTGGACGGATCGGACCGTGGCACACAGATAACATGACGGAGGCATCCGCTAAGAAAGGATTTTTAAAAATTCAACCGCTTTAAAAGGGTAAAATAGAGGTTTGAAAAACGTAATCGAAGCAGCGGGCCGAAAGCTTACTATAGTGAATAAATTAATAATAAAAACTTTTCAAATATAATATAGATATACATAGAAGTCATTGATAGATTACTAGATTTTTAAAATGCGAAATTGTTTTTGTTTGTTGCTTTGTCCTTATCACACCGCTGCAGAACTAACGGATTGATATGATTTTTTGTATGCGTATAGTTGAGGACTTGGAGAGTGACATCGGCTACCTTTTATTTCGGAAAAACAGGCAATTCTCGCGGGATTTTTAAAAACCTCCACGCGGACTAAGTTGCGGGCAAAACCACGCATATTAACCAACAAACACACTTTCGCATTTATAATATTAGTGAGGATAGTAAGGTCACCGATATTCTGCCTTCCTCAAGCCATAACGTCGTTAGCCAACATTTGGCCAAATACGATCTTACTTGTAGTTAATTCTCTTTTTGGATCGTAGCTTTTTGGATCATAGCTTGAAATATGATCTTGGTAGTAAACGACGTTATCGCTTGAGAACGGTAGTATTTTAATATTTCAGGTATGCAACTGGTTCATAAACGCCCGGCGGCGCATTCTACCAGACATGATACGTCGGGAGGGCCATGACCCGCTCCAGTACACGATCTCGCGTCGCGGCCGCAAGCAGCCCGGCATGGGCATGGTCAACATGGGTGTCGGCGTCAACATGGGCATGGTCAACATGGGCAATATGGGCATGACCATGAACATGGACATGGGCGTCGGGCCTATGGTCGGTATGCCCAGGGCATCCACTTCTACTATGGGCTTGATTCCTAGTAACATGACCGCTACTGGATGGGAGCATGTGGATGTTCAGGTAAGATTTGAATCTTCGGAAATGTATTGCTTTATCGTCTTCAAGCAACAGACGTCCTTTGCTGAAGATTGGTCTCTTATTGGGACTTCCAAAGCCCTTAACCTTGCGCCGCCTGTATTACGCGGCTCCCTGCAACTCGTCTGTCATTATCGGTCCACCTAATTAAGGGTCTGCCTACACAATGCTTTCTGATGGAATGGAATGGAAATGGGCGGGGAACATAGAAGAAAGTCATTGGGGTCCCAAGATGCTGGAGTGGTGTCCCCACACCAAGAAGCGCAGTGTTAGTAGACCTCCAATAGGCGGACCAACGACATCAAACGAATCACAGGGAGTTGCTAGATTCAGGCGGCGCAAGACTGAGGTCTGTGGAAATCCATGTAACAGACTTTTGTCCAGTTATGCAAGTCTATCGGCTGACAAAGAAGAAGAAGAAATTAACTTCGCGAAAAAATATCTGACGAGATCTATCAAATCTCTTTTAGTTTCTTGTGTACCTACTAAAAGCATCTCTTGTCATCAATTATTATTATTTTTACACCTAGGGCATCTGGAAGAAATCCACATTCTATAGCGATAAGATGGCCTTGTACATGTCCTTTCTATATTTAAGTTTAGTTTGTGAGGTTAAATGTACAGCATAAATAAATATTGCAACAGACTGTGTCCGACCACGGTCGCGCACACGAATACGGCGACGGGCTGCTGGTGTACCGCACCGAGGGCGACGAGCTCGGAGACGCGGAGGAGGGCTACTCCAGTGCCATCAGTGAGGAGGAGGTCAAGTACGACCCGTCGGTGTGGCAGTCCGTAATCCGCTACGGCCCTGACCAGGACCTGCACGCCGAGCACAGAAGGTGAGTTCGTGAACACCTCCATAGAGCTGTGACGAGCGACGTAGTTGCTGTTGCTTACAAGGAGATTCAATTCCTAATAGAGCAGGAGCCATTCGGGAATTCATCTAAAGATAGCTAAATATATAAAAGGGAAAGGCAACTGATTGACTGACTGCAGCAGGAAAAAGCAACTTTATGACTAAATAGAATAATATGCAATTGTTTTGCCGTTGGTCTTCACACTAGGAAAACCTATATCGTGAAGACCTTATTATTAAGATATTACTAAGATATTATTAAGGCCATTTTGGGGACTAAACAGATGAGGACCAATCCTCGATCTACTTCTTTGTTCGTCAAATTGAAACTTCATCGCAGTACCTCATGGCACAACAGTCCCTCGTCTGCGCAGGCGTAGGAAAAGGAGTGACCAATTTTGTAATTTCAGCACAACAGTGGTAACAATGACAGAAGACGGTGGTGAGATAGTGACAGGCGAGGTGGGTGGCTGGCAGCCGCCCGCGCCGGTCGCGCAACTGGCTACTTGTCGCCAGGTGAGTCCGCCGTCACCACCGCCGCCGCCAACGTCGTCGGTCGCTGTCGCTCCCCCGCCGGTCGCCGTCGAACTAGAGGTCGCCACCACTGATATGTGGTGAACCGCCGCGAGCGCAGCGAGCTTCCTATGGACTTCTTTTGACTCGCAGAGGAAAACTGCTTACAAGCACTTTTACCAATAACCGTGACTTCTAGATTTAGTACGTTTTCTATGTGTTGTATATATTATAGTAAAGATTGTTATTCGATTATACCTACCAATTGAGTAGGAATATTATGTTAGCTGATGAAATATTTGAAACTATTATTTTTTACCTGCTTTCAATAATGTCGCATGTTTGTTGAAAAAGCAAGTTTATCTCGTTTTTTTTTTAATTTCTGTCAATTTAGCCTTTGTCTTTTAACGAAACCTTTGCTGGATTTTTAATCTTAATATATAAAAATGAATCGCTTAATGTGTTGGTAAGCGCATCACGCGTGAACGGCTGGACCGATTTCGCTAATTCTTTTTTTATTGTGTTTGTTATTGTCAGGAGAAGGTTCTTATGAAAGAAAAAATTAAGAAAATTGTGCGGAAAATTAGAAAATTTAAGAAATATTAACCACCATATTAAATTATTTCTAATGTAACCGCTTTTACAATTCAAACTTTTTTGATGTAACCTTATGGCGTTTGACATAACATTGACAGAATGCGTGCTGCCAATTTCGTCAAAGAGTTTCAATATTCATAGTTAAGACAGGACAACGTCTGTCGGGTCCGCTAGTAGCTAATATTTTTATCGTTTAACTTATATTACTTTTATTTATATTTTTAATTTTTAATTTAACCGTAATCTATAGAAGTATTCCGAAGGCAACAAAACAACTATTTAAAAAACTGTGGGTGAAATGATTGAAATAATATGGGTGTAATACCTAGAGTAGTACACCCAGAATTTTTTTTTAGATACGTAGTGAAAAAATTATTATTGGTGTGTCAATATTGAACTTTTTCAATATTTTTTTTCGATAATGAACATAGATACCTGCCCATTTTATTCTTTTAATTTCTTAGGTATTTCATTTAATTAATTTTAAATTTAGAAAAAGGCGACGTCGGTGTTAAAGCATGGCTAAGTAATATGCTAATTTTAGCAGACGTCGGTAAACGTTGTAAAGACACAAATTAAGTATATTACCTATACATACTATACATACAAACTATTACACTTAAGGAAATAGTGCTTTTGTATTTATCGGAGTGTTGAACTATTAAGTTTTGTGTCATAATAAATATTATAATTTGTGACTTGAACTGGTTTTCTTTTTACTTTAAATTAGTTAATTTTATAATGTTTTAACGCCGGCATCACCTGAATTTTCCAAATATAAAAAAGCATTTAACTTTTTGTGCATATGTTCTGAGTTTTCTAAATTATAGATCAAATAGAAATTAAATGAACAATTAAATGAATGAATAGAAAAATTAGCTATCCAAGCTTGTCAGGTCAAAACTCAAGAAATATGCACTAATTGAGGGTAGCGTGAAATTGTTCAGTAAAAGTTTGCGTCACTTCAGGTGGTGCCGCCGGAGAGAGAGGACAAGTTCAAATGCTTGTATCTGCTCGTGGAGACCGCGGTGGCTGTGAGGCAACGCGAGAAGGAACAAGAAGAAATCTTGCCTGTATAGCTTATGACAATAATTACAAAATAACAGTATATCGCTTTGCGCTGCAAGCTTCAGAAAGTTTATTTTATGGACCAAACTCATTAGTATTTGCAGTGCAGAGCGTATTCGCTTTAAGTGTTGAATCTTGTGGGTTTGAGGTGTTGTTTAAGGTTTCATATATCAAACATCCGTTTGAAGCTATAAAATGTATGATTTTCTTACACAATTGCATGCAAGATTAGATGCCGCGATAATTTTATCACGTTATCTATTGATCCGCTAAACGTATCTCCCATAACTCCGCTGAACTCCGCTTCACGTGAACGTCCACACTGACAGATGTTATGATGTTCGTAGACCGAAGAATACGACAAGGATCTTTTGGCACTCGGATGACATTGATAGGGGCAGGATAGAGGGACGTGAGTGTGCTAAAAGCACTTACAAATATGAAGATAATTCACCAAAAAAATCTGCCTACCCCATTCCGTTCGGTGTAGCCAGCTTGTCAATGTTGTCATGCTATTCATTAAAATTGTACTTATCATAATTACTACTTTTTATAATTTATTGATTCCACAAATCAATTCAGAATCTAGTTTGTATCGTTATTTTATAAAATCATGACACAATATTCTCAAATAGTTATCTTTCTAAAGATCATGGTGTTAGTTCCGGCCATGGAAATAAAAGTTCCGACTTTTGCCACGTGCCAAAAGATCCTTATTGTACTGTATGTTTTGTGCGTAAAGGTGGATTCACACCTATGCACGCACACAAACCATTCTACCATGTTTACGCGCTACCGACTTATGAACGAATAGTAAAATCAACTTTTTTGTAGTTTCTACTTAGCGACCAGAAATTAAGTTAATAACAGTTAAATAAATTGACATTGATCGTAATAATAAGCGTACTGTAGAAATTAGAATAATCGTTTAAGTTGACTTTATATTTCGATGATTAGAATAAGCACAATACTATGCCAGTTTGTAGTATCTTAAGCATATTCATTTTTATTAAAATGTTGTTTTTCAAAAAAATACCATTGACTTTAAAATAAACATTTCCTAAAAAAAAAAATAGAAAAATAAAGAGTGGTTTATTTTAAGAATAATTTATTTTTAAATAAGAATAAAAATTTAATCGATCAACAGGCCATACAATTTATCATTACCGACGAAATATTATGTACAATTAACTAAACTAGCTAATGAGGACCTCATTTCGCGACGAGTGGGTCCAGGATCTGCTCCACTTGACTGAAGATGGCGTCGACGGTGTCCTCAGCGTTTATCTGTAAGAATCAATCAATCAGGCATTTTTATTCAACAAAAAATGTTAGAGTTATTTTGCTGTAATCCGCCAACAGAAAAAAACCTGTATGGTCAAACATGCAGTTATAAGCTAAGCACCGCTTACCTCCCCAACCAAGCAATAAAGCAAAGTTCCCAAGCAAGCAATGCCACCACCACTCACATGCACCACCACACAAGACTTTAATACTACTCTCGACGCACGTTTCGCCACTGCATGTTTGACCATACAGGTTTTTTTCTGTTGGCGGATTACAGCAAAATAACTCTAACATTTTTTGTTAATCATGAACTTCCGCAAAATAACGCCTGACTCTATCCAATATTTTTATTCAAGTTTATATATTATCATAGCACGGATCAGATCAGATTTTTGACAGATAATTTCTGAAAATCCTCGTGGCTGCTCTATTTATATGTCAATATTACGAACTAATATTTATTATTTTAACTGTTACAAGTCTTAGACGGTAGGGCGGTAACTACCCACAGCCAAAGCCTCCCACCAGACCAGACCATAGACAATTCAGAAATTATAAATTCTCAAATTGTCTCCGCCGGGAATCGAACCTGGGACCGGGGGTATAGCAGTAATAAGGCCACAGTGCTCACCACTATGCCAGGGAGGTCGTCAAACGCCTGGGAGGTCGTCAAACTCCTGCGAGGTCGTCAAACGCCTGAGAGGTCGTCAAACGCCAGGGAGGTCTTCAAACGCTAGGGAGGTCGTCAAACGCCAGGTAGGTCGTCAAACGCCAGGGAGGTCGCAAAACGCCAGGGAGTTCGTCAAACGCCACTTATTCCGAGCATAGTTCTCTTTATCGCTCGCTGGACATTCGCCTAAAGATTTGAAGGTATGCAAGTTCGTACTCACCCTCTTGAGTTTGTCGGGGTACTGCGCGAGCACCAGGTCGTTGTTTTCGAGGAAGGTCTTGAGCCGCAGCTTGATGGTGTCCTCGTTGTCGTCAGCGCGGCCCGAGCTGGCGGCGCGGCCCAGCAGCCGTTTGGTGAGGGTCTCTGATGACGCTTCGAAGTAGATTATCACCTGGAACGAGTTACGAGACCTAGGTGAGAACAGAACAACAGAGATTATGAATTCTCATCCGGATTTCACTAGTGATGCCCGTGCGTGGATTGAGGAACTCCTATTTTCCGGGATAAAAAGTAGCCTATGTCAATCTCCCGGTCCTCAAATATCAAAGAGTTCCCGCGGGATTTTAAAAACTAATTTCAGATAGTTTGCGAAGACGATTTATTATAGATAGGTAGGTACTATAAATTAATAACTATTCGGATTCAATCTATAAAGAGCTCATCTGTACGAAGCTGAGGTGGATCACATAGTAAAATATAACAATTCAAAGTTCCACTCACAGTAACAGGAGCTATGGCTTTCTCAAAGGCGATGCCTTGCGACTTCTCGCGCGGGTATCCGTCGATCAGGAAACCCTTGGCTTCCCCGGCCTTCGCGACCATCGCTTCCTTCAGGAGGTCCAGCACCACGTCGTTGGGGACCAGCTCACCTGGGATATTAGATATAACAAACAGTATAGAATAGAATAGAATAATGTTTTATTCAAATAAACTTTTACAAAGTGCTTTCGAATTGTCAAACGAATCACTGGTTCGGATTGCCGTTCCAACCGGAAGAACCAGCAAGAAACTCGGCGGTTGCTCTTTTAAACAAAAAAAATATATATGGTAACAAGAATATCATGTTGTATTTTCAATTTACAGCACCCACACGATGGGCACTCGCAATAAATGACTCACCTCGCTCCATAATAGCAGTGAGGCACTTGGCCCTCTCCGAGCCGCTCTTCATCTCGGTGCGCAGCAGGTTGCCGATGGACAGGTGCGTAAAGCCGTACTTCGCGACGATTTTCCCACACTGCGTGCCCATGCCAGAGCCCGGCCCGTCCAGCATTCACACGATGGGCACTCGCAAGTTGCAATAAATGACTCACCTCGCTCCATAATAGCAGTGAGGCACTTGGCCCTCTCCGAGCCGCTCTTCACCTCGGCGCGCAGCAGGTCGCCGGTGGACAGGTGCGTGAAGCCGTACTTCGCGATGATCTTCTCGCATTGGGTGCCCTTGCCCGAGCCAGGCCCGCCCAGGACCCATACGATGGGCACTTTGCTCGAGTCGATGGGTGCCTGCAATGTTATTTTTAGTGGGATTAATTAAAGATTAAAATGTACGTAACACACATGTACCAGGCCCATTTATGAGATTTGCTTGTTCAAAAGTAACTTGGTTATTATTAATATTATTATATTTGCTGTTCTTGAATTTCAGAAGTCAAAAAAGGGCATATCTTTTTGTCTCAGAAAAACCAAACTCCTAAAGGATTTCTAGTAAATCTAAATCAACGCTGACAAAGTAATTTTTTGCAGTATAGGCTTGCTCTTGACTACAACCATACCTGATGGAAATCAATGATGAGGTTTAAATTGGAGCACGCTATTCGCTTGTGCCAGGAAATACAGACGCCCGCGTCTGAGGTCGTTCACAACCTTAGCGGTTCGTAGCTATCAGAAACGTTTCATTGGAATAAGTTCGCATGGAAGAGGGGAAATTACATACTATATAGGTAGGTATCTATACTCGTACCTTAGTATATGCCTTGCATTTAGGTGACATGCACTGCAAGGGGCATGGAGGGATCTTGTCTATATTGGGTTCCTCGCAAGGGTGACACGTCTTATCCTCCATATTTTAATTTAAGCCTTTTCTTTATTATTGCTTTAAAATTATTGAAGTAGGTAACAACATAACTATCGTTCAGTTGGATTTATTTATTTTACAAATAGTGAATAGATACAGTAAAATATATCATAAGAAAAATATTTTAACAATCAGAAAATAAATGTTATTATTATTTTTGACAAGCCTTGTCAGAATTATTTTTTGATAACCATGATTGATAACTAAATAGTGTATTATCTATGATAACTAAGATTAGTTAGGATTAGGGAACTCTTTAAGATTCCGGGATAAAATACAGCCTATAGCTTGAAGTATATAGCCCAAAAAACACAAAATTTTTTTTCCTCCGAGGCCTATAGGTATGTTTCGATCACAGAAAAAAGCTTGGATGGATGGTAAAATTCAACCTATAGGTATAGCCTATACCTATAGGTTGAATACCTATAGGTTGAATTTTACCATCCATCCTCACAAACTTTTGGATAGTAGGTAATTATGGTGACCTAGTGTGACCTACCAAGGATACAGACAAACGCAGATATAGCGATCTTTTACTGAGTAGGTATTTCGAATAGGACTGTTGTCTGCCATTGAATTTGAATGCGTAGAATAATATAGCGAGGGTAAAACACGTATGCGGAGCGTAACAATTGCGTCGAGGCTGTTTATTTCGGTGACCACCCGTCCAGCAATGACAGTGACCGCTGTCCGCCCGTTCGTGAGATCTTTATTGACTGTACAGTGTACACGCAGTATTTATGTACCTACTCAATCCAGCCAAGGTAGTTAATCTCACAGAGATCAGCCATCTGGGCGGGAGATTTTATCAACATTATCATCATGAACAACCCATTAACGTCTCACTACTGAAGAACTCTACGACTGTCCCATTTCAAAACCCAGTAAGTGTGATTGATAAAACTTTACAGGAGACCAAAAAAAATATATTTGTGGTAGCCCTTCTGAACTCTTCAGCATTTAATGATGAATTAATGTTTCGTAAATAAACATCTGGAAGTCTGGAACATCGGCGCAAGGTTGCCTGTCTGTCGGTGTTCTACAGGATATATTTCGGAGAATGTGCCCAAGAACTATTTGATTTAGTTCCTCCATCACCATTCTACCACCGAACCGCGAGACATCGCACGAATCTGCACCGCTACGTGGTCGAAATTCCACGATGCCGCACTAAGCGCTTCGCTTCCTCGTTCCTAATACGCACCGCAAAAATTTGGAATGCCCTTCCGGCTTCCGTTTTTCCAACTAACTATAATGTGGGTGTCTTTAAATCAAGAGTGAATAGGCATCTTCTAGGCAAGCGCGTATCATCTTAGGCTGCATCTTCACTTACCATCAGGTGAGATCGCAGTCAAGCGCTAGTCTATATATTTAAAAAAAAAAAACTTCTTTGAAAACTTTTATTGGATATGTTTATTACTCCACTAAGCTATCTACCACAAAACATGTCTTTTTGGTCTCCTGTAAAATTTTGTCAATCACACTTACTAGGTTTTGGAATTGGGCAGCCGTTTAATGTTCCTATTGTTACGGAACGGCAAGAGGCAAAGATCAGACTTAACATAACTTAAGAAACTTCAAGGAAAGAGTGCAGAATAGGCATCTTCAGGGCAATCGTCCAAGAGGCATGCGCGCTCAAACCTACACAACCTAATCATTGCTTTTAGGCACAGTTGTCGTCAAGTACAAGCCTATCTATCCTATATCTTGTAATAATAAAAAACCTACCTTTCCAATATCAAAAACAACATTTCTTTCCCACGGCACGCTGTTTAGTTTCAGCCATGTGGTTAATATAAACACTAAAACGTACGAACACTGACACCTTATTAACGTCTCTTCGACACTCAAGGTTTTCATTAATCTGTGAAGGTATGTATGGTGACGAGTTGTATCAAGCAACAAAAATTGAATAGAGAAAACTGTACAACACAAAATGATTATTTTTAAAGTGAATTTTCTTGTCACTTATTTCGTATTTTCCAATTTATTTAGTCTGAAAATTTTCCTCAAAGAAAACAAGTTTGAAAAACCACGTCTCACGATACTTGGCAAACACGAAGTACAGATCGCAACTGAATTTGCTTTGGGTAAAAGCTCGGCTATATCTGAAAACTACGTCAAAGCAACGTCTGAAATGTTTCAGTTTATACTATCAATATTTGGAAGATGAACAAAAATGTTTAGGTGCAATAAACTTTGGTTACTCTGTCCAAAATATATACACCTATATTTATTTTAAAAGAATATAAGTCATTCTGAACATGAATAAATAATACCTACTCCCTTTTGGCAGTTATCTCTTTTTTTTAATACATTATAGGCACATGCATGAACACTATCACACCTGATGGAAAGTGATGATGTGGTCTAAGGTGTAACGCGTTTGCCTAGAAGATACCCATTGACTCTTGTTTTACAGATACCCAAATTGTACGTGTTAGGAAACACAGATCTTGGAAGCGCATTCCAGACCCTAGCCGTGCGGATCAAGAATGAAGACTTAAAGCGCTTGGATAGATGGAATATCAACGACGTAGGGATGGAAGCTCTCCCTATGTCTTGCAGTGCGGTAACAAAAAGGTGAAGGGGGGACAAGATTGAAGAGCTCCTGAGCACACTCACCGAAATAAATCCTATAAGTACCTAATCCTAACACCAATGTGGACTTCCTCGTTAAATCCCCCTCTCCCCTCCAAATAAGCGGAAAGCTTGTGTCAGAAGTGGGAACTACGTTAGTGCAACGTATGTTTAACTTAAGTATACCATCACCGTACAAATAGAGCTTGATTATTTCGAAAGAACAGACATTTTATTTATTTGTTTAAAATTTCTAGGTAAGGTACTTTGTTTTCAGTACCTACGGCATTCGCAGCGGTTATCGATTGTTCGGAAAGTACAATTGCATGTCGATGCTATATGTGATAACAGTGCGTCGACCTTCATGATAGAAAAATGTGATTCAAACAATATTATCTTCATTAATCGACCTTCGTTATGACGACCTCCTTGAGTCCCTTATAGTTGGGAGGTACCTACTTGTCGGGTTCGATTCCCGATCTGGTCTGGTGAGAGGCTTTGGTAGTGTCTAGTTTTCACCCTACCGTCAAAGACGTGCCTCCAAGCGATTTAGCGTTCCGGCACGAATGGCGTGTAGAACGGTTTAGGGGGTTGAATGAATACTGCCATACCCCTTCCAAGTTACCCCGCTACCATCTTAACTGCATCGTCACTTACCATCAGATGAGATCGCACTCAAGGACTATTTTGTCATCGATCGAAGAACAATAATCGTGTATTTTTTCTGTCGGGGAAGCATGCGGTGGCATTCTTTTTTGAGATGATCTTGACATCATTTGGCGTAGAAATAGCTTGCAATTTATATATGATAGAAGCTGTCCTAGCCAAAAACAAAAATATGAGAAAAAATAAGTAGGTACGTAGTAGGGTAATCTGAATTAACGTGATAATGAAATGTAAAACTAAATCCACGCGAACGAAGTCGCGGGCTATAGCATTATACAAGATCGATTGGGGGTGTCTAATTTCATCGTTTTAAATACCTTTAACTACGCTTTAAATTTAACTATGACGTGAGGTGATAGAAAGAACACCTGCACACAGTCTATGCACTATAATATCTCCACCATAGTTGAATAGTCCTAAATTGGCCACCGAAGCTATTTGGACAAGAGGACATTTAAAAAAAAATCATTAGATTCGTCAGATTTAAATGACATTTATAAAAGTAATCGTTGATGATATTTAAATTATTTAAAATCCTAAAGGTCAACGGTTCAAATGTCACTTCTTGTAGGTATCTACTATATTGTCGTACCCGCTCCTAACACAAGCTTGCACTATTTGGAGGGGAAAGAATATTAGTCCAATTAAACATGGCTGATAATTATATGCATTATTCAAACTTTATACTATCTATTTCGTACTTTTAATGTTGTTCGAAGCAAGCCAAGATTCCATGAAAATCAATAGCGCAACATTACAGCAGCGTTGACATTTATTTCGGGAACAATGTACTGTAACACACTATCACTATGCTATAAGAAACTTACGAAACCCTCTCTAATCGTAGATAATGGGAAACGCTATTTTCATAAACCAATGACGTAACACGACCTGAGAAATCTCAAACTCCGTGATAACTCTCAACAAAGTTGTATTTTAAAACTATAAGTAATTTCAGTCAGAATTACTATTAAAAAAAATTAACTTTTCAAAATTTATATAACTGTAATTAAAGTTATCATTGTAAACTTACCATCTTTATAAATAAAAATCAACCGCGATCCCGAAACTGAAAATAGCACCTGACACGTCTTGTCGCCGCGGGCTCTGCAGAGCGACTGCGGTTTCGGGCGGTCAAGGTCGGGAAAACTGTGCCAAATGTCTGACAGCGCGGGAAACTTTTCATGTCTTCAACTGCAATGTAAAACACGCGGGAAACAGCAGTGCCACAGATAATAATCGATATAATTACTAGATATCTTATCGATTACTGCATTTTTACGAATTGCTTATCGACGATATCAAAGATTAAAAGCTTTAATTTAGTTTTCTTTATTTGTACACAACAAAATTGAAAATACAGAAAATAAACACAAACCGGGGTAGGTTAAAAAAGGCTGAATTTCCGCATATAATATGTGCGCTACAGTATCTTCACCCTACCGGCAAAGCGTACCATTGAACGATTTAACGTTCCAGTACGATGATGCCGCGTAGAAAACACGACGGAATGGGTTTTGTTACGGGTTGACGGGTGGGTTGGAAACTGCCATAGACTTTGCAGACTCGCCTGCTTCCTTAGTTGAAATAAAATCATTACATATTCCTAAAGGTTTCTTCTTAGAGAAATAAAACCAAAGCAATAAAAAAGTGCTCCTTTATTTTTTAATCGTAAACAAATTGTATAGACTAACAATAACACGCAAGTAGGTAAGTATAGTAGGATTTGTGTTTATTTCTAAAGTCTAGAAATTATTTATAGGTATAGATATTGATATAGGTACAAATAAGTTTCTTTAAAATCAATTTATTCATTACTTTAAATAAATTAAAAAAAAAATTATTTAGTGAAGGCAAGCTCACCTGTTTGAACCTATTATAAGAGCATTGCAGCATGCCATTAATTTTTTATAATATTGGTATTTAGGTCCTATATATAATTAGTTCCTTGTTTTACCTTTTTTTTATTGGTCTTTATTTATTTGGATTGATCATGTTTTTAGTACATTCTTACCTTACTTTACTAATATTATTAATGCGAAAGTGTTTGTTTGTTGGTTTGTCCTTCAATCCAGCAGCGACGAAGCAACGGATCGACGTGATGTATATAGATTGGAAAGTGACGGCCTTTGTGACGGCTAGGCTACTTTTTATTCCGGGAAAACAATGGGTTCCCCATGGACTATAAAAACCGAAATCCACGCGAACGAAGTCACGGGCAAAAACTAGTAAAATTGTAAAGAACACAATAAATATATTATTATTACGTGTATTAACATCATCGATGTATATGGATATGCCTGTCCCATCTAATTGCGTCTACGAAAATGCGCTTAAATATTACTTCAATGAATACCACGCGTTCCCCGCGGTTCGCTTTGACGCGAGTGTCAATCAATCACGTTCGAAGAGTAGCCACTCCCTCTTAACCAGAGCAAAAAATGGAAAGAAGAACATTAGTACTTTTTCTAAAACTTCTTTTAAGACAAGAGATTCTGTTGTCTTTTTCAGCCCGTTTTTTTCCTCTAGAGGCCTACCCATATACATCGATGTTTAACATTCACTAAATATTATGTAAACTTTCAATATGTAATTTTTTGTTGAAAGTTAACCCACACAGATTAAAGGATAAAGATAGACGGAAAAAAGAAGCTTATACAGAACACTTGCGGATTAATTCATAAGAACGACACAGGGTTTAAAAACTGTAACTTTCTGTATAACTAGTTATTGTAATTTTCATCTAAAATAGCTTATTTACGTAAAATATAAAATTTTAGTGCTTTTTATGAACTATATTTTTGTGCTATTACTTTTCTTTCTATTCTATTGACTAAATCTAATTCTAAGTTGGCCCCTGTTTTGTGGTTCTAATCTACGTGACTTCTATTCGAAAGTTATTTTTTAATAGTTATTATCTAAATTATACTTAGCTCAATTAATTTTACTTGTACCTTACATACGCAGATGAAAGGAAAAAGTTAAACATAGACAAGAAGTTATTTGTGTTTGCCTGAACTCTGTCAGTTAAATTGATTACTGAAGTTAGTGAAGGTGTAAAACCGCTGTTACGTTTTTTTTGAAAACTAGTGTTACAAAACGTGTTTCTTGGCGTCTTATTTCTGCTGTTTATCTTTTTTCTTAGTCTGCGATTTTATAATTAAAAAATCATGCAAAATTTATTTATAACTAAATAATCTTGATAATTATCTACAAACTAGATTAATTATATTGTTTTTTTTAGTTAAAAATGGTCCACTTCAGCCGGATTTGGTCTTTGAAAGTTAAAGTTTTTTTTTTTAATACATTAAGTAAATCTATTTTTTCTTAGTCTCGGTACTTAAACTCACTTCTCAAACAAGGCGGTTAGTGATAAATCAGGCCTAAGAACTATGTCACGAGGGTATAAAGTTTGCTTTTCACTAGAATAGAATAGAATAGAAATATTTTTTATTCAAATAAACTTTTACAAGTGCTTTTGAATCGTCAACGAATCTACCACTGGTTCGGAATGCCCTCGTTGAACACGAGTGAAAAGCAAACTTTATACCCCTTTATACCCGGTTTCATTGTTCGTTTGTAGTCAGAACGACTTAAGGAATTTATAACCCACAAAACCTCTTATTAGGCTGGTTATAATGCTTACCGCCAGCGCGGCATGAGCCTATATACACTGAAATTTTAATGGTTGTTTTCCCGCAGCAAAATGATTTTGTCCTGGTAGTATAATCGATTTATATAAATCAAATAAATGTTAAAATAACAAAATCACAGATTACTATTGTGAAAAACTAAACTCGAAAGCGATCTAGAACCAATAGTTATCTTGCGATAGATTCGCGGGTGCAGTCTAGTTTATGTCGTATCAATATGCGCGAAAGCTTATTTTGCTTTGAACATTATGAATCACTCTTCACTTTGCTCTTCACTTTGTCAGCAGTGCGTGAGATTCGATTAGTACCTGCGTTGTGCCTAGAGATCTACTATTGTTTCTCACGTTTTCGAGTCCATGAATATTTTCTTAATCATTTCAAAACAAAAAAATATTTGTTTGTTTATTTTTAAGTTTAACTATATAATTCGATAGTACTACTGAGGGCAAATCGTTCTGCTGCGGAAAAACAACCCCTAAAATTTCACGCTGTAGTTTCCTTGTATATTTTTACATACCTAGTGAAATTGACCGCTCTTGGGAGTCGCGCTTACCGCCCGCTAAGTATGTAACGATACAGGAAAACTATAAGAAATTATAGGTGTTTCTTTGACATACGTTTTCAACTTTTAAGTATTAAGATAAGAAAAAATAGTTTTTAATTTTATATTTTTAATAAAAATCTAATATCTGCTATACATAGCACAATATTTATCTACATTTAGTAAAGTTGTAATTATTAAAATATTTGGTGTTTTGTGCAATTTATTTATTTTATCTTGAATATTTAATAAAATTATCTAGTGTCGTCACTACTGTAATATTAACATTATTCATATAAAATGAAAAAAATAATCTAAATATTAGGATTACAATTTTTATAGTTTTATATAAATTCGACCAATTATAATATTGTACATTATCTTATAACTTAGGTAGGTATACGTATATTATTATAGGCTAAATATTTCTAACACAAATTGAAATAATCCTTAACAATTCTTATTGATCGCAGATAAGAAAGATTTGGGTAGGTAAGTACAAATATAAACATCTTACATTTTTAAATCGGAACTCGGTTTGGTTCCATTTTTACAATTAATAAATTAAACCATTAAAATTATTTTAAATTATTTTACTTACATTTATGTGGCCCTTCGAACTGATCCATAATTAAGCTGTCATTTAGTATAGGGTCAGCAAATCCAGTGTTAATTAATAGATTAACTATAGAGATAAGTGCTGCTGTCCTATCTGACCTATTTAATTCACGCAATTTTCACTTTTCACTTTTATCACTTCATTGACGCCATTTTGGCGTTGTGTCTCTGGAATTAATAGGTAATATTGCAAATGGCGTACCGACCTCTATAATTAGTCTATGATTTCGTTCGGTCAGTACGCCATTTGCAATATTATTAGTTACAGAGACAAATGTCAAATTTGGCGCTTCAAATTGATCCGTCAAAGCTGTCAATTGTATAGGGTCAGCAATTGCAGCGTTAATCATAGATTAACTGCAGAGATTACTGGTTGATGATGACGTCTAAATGTGAGTGTTCAAGGTGATCTCCCCGGAACTCTGCTCGTACAGAGTCCGCACTTGGTCGTGCGTCATTTGAGAGACGGTCGGCACTTTGGGGATGTTGTTCAGCATCGGCTTTACCTGGAAACCAAAGTCAAACATACTCGTAAGTTGGCTTCGCAATTTGGTTAAGGACATCGTACTTAAGACTTAGGATCACTATTAAAAAAAAACATTTAAAAAAATCTTTGTTGAAATTGCAACTATGCAATCTAATTTAAAAAATAAATAAATTTTATGCAGTAAATTCGTTTTCTCTTATAAAATAATTTTGTTTTATTATTATAAATACATATATAAAACGAAAAGCTGACCGATTAACTGACTGATTGACTGACATATACGTTTATGTACTTTCATATACACACACAATTCACAGGGAGCCGCTGGATACATGTGGCGCTTGACCGAGACCAGCGGAAGTTCCTGCACCGTTGTCCAACAGTGAACGTCTATCGATTGATAAAAAAGAAGAAGTACATACGCACCTTATTGTTAGCCATGCCTATGAACCCGTTGCCAACGTTGCCGTTGGGCAGTGCTCCGTTGGGCAGTGATCCGTTGGGCAGTGTCCCGTTGCGGGTCACTCCGTTGGCCACGCCGGCCCCGATACGGGATACGGCGTGCGCGAACTGCTGTACGGCTGACCCGTCTGAAGATTACATTTTTATATTATTCATACTATTTCAATTTTAATATATTTAGGTACGAGATAAACTGGAAGAAAAAGCGCAGACGCCCAACTAGGTAGACCGAAATATCAGAGGAGTGGGAGTCATTGGATACAGGCAGCGCAAGACCGAGTCCTATGACCGTCCATACAAGAGATCTTTATTCAGCAATAGACGTCGATCGGTTGATAAACAAGAAGAAGAAGAAAGAAAATTCAACTCAAAGGAGCATCACATTGATTTGGATAAAAAACTCACTTGTCGGTAGGTTGGTTACTATCCATAGTCAAAGCCTACCATCAGATAAATACTGTCTCTACGGGGAATCGAATTTTTAATATCCTCTTTAAAAACCACTCTCACCACTACACCGGAGATGTCATCAAAATTAGAGCTTTTTCTGAAAAATTTAAATTACCTTAATTACGGTAATATTGCAAGAATTGGATGTCGACGATAGAAGATCCCCAACTAGGTCATAGATCAGAGAGTAGAGTAAGTCAGGGATTAGCTCATTTTTAGACGAACTCAAACGAGTCGCTGATGGTACCGCTGGATAGAAGCCGTACGAGATCCTTTTTTGTACAGTCCTTGCAAGATCAAGACTGAGACATCAAGGAATCGTCGGAACTCACCTTTATTATTATGGTGTATACTCTGTACTTGTGCCTGCGGATTAGTTTGAGCCATCTCCGGACGGGGTATCTCAGCGATAGCCTCTGCTTTCTCCATCTCTTCTAAAAGAACTCGCGTGAACTCTGATTGAACATCTGAAGAGTCTGTATCTCCATCCACCTTATGACAAAATGTTTTACAAAGTCAGTTAGTTTTTCCTCAAAGTAGAAGAAAACTTAATGGGCATTATTAAGGGAGAAGGCCGACTGGCTACTTACAGCGACTGAGAATCGCAAAAAAACCATAAAAACGATGAAAGTAACCAGTCTGCCCTCTCCCAAAGATTGGTACAGAGTTCATCTATTCTACTCGTATTTGGTTCCTTTACTTTGCCCAACGAAGCTACAACTTACTTTGACTTGTCGTCAAATCAAGATACACTAGCGTAACTTAGATCCAAGATAGAATTCCCTAGACTTGAGGTCTTATAGTTCTTTAAAGCCCTCTCTATACCCTGTAGAACAGCAATGTAAAAACTGGCACCAATACAAAGTCATGAAATCAAATTGCAAACGATTGAACATCTTTAAGCGGTCGAATGAATTGGACTGGTCGATTTGTAGCCATAGCGAATCTGACAGGAAAACACTTACAATCACCAGTCGATGTTGCTGGTCTAAACTCTTCAGCATGGGCAGGCTCAGCTCGCGGAACACTTCGAGGCGTCTTCTGAACGCCGCTACCGAGTCGTCTCTTCGACCTCTTCCAAGCTGCAGCTTTGAGCAGTCTAGTAGGACCATACGTGGGGTGATTTTGAACTGCAATAAAACATAATTTCCGATATCATGACAGATTTATAAAATTAGGACATTTGAACAAGAAATTTTAAACATTTATCCGAGCCTTTTGTCCACGTGGCGTTAGATTTTTAAATCTTGCAGGAACTCTTTGTCTTTTCGGCATAAAAAGTACCCTATAGTCGGGGTCCTCAAACTGCCTTTCCTTTAGTTTAGGTATTTGCCACAACCGGATAAAATTGGGGGCTTTTAGTGTCCACATGGTTCTTAGCCAATGCCATGTTAGCCCATCTATATGGCCTTCTGGAATCTGTTCCCTTGAACTTACCTCATTCTCAAACTGTTCCATCTGCTCCAAATCTCTGGGAAATCCATCCAGTACAATCCCATGTCCAGTTCGAGACGCATCATTGACAGCGGCTGTGACGAGCTTCATTACCAGTTCTTTTGGCACCAGCTCACCGCCACTGACGGCCGATCGAGCGATGGCGCCATCGGAAACTGGTCCTCCGCCCGCATCAGCTAATGCTCGGAGGCGTTGGCCCAAGCTGTAAAGTAAAATTCGAGTATTCCTACAGACAGAACAAGAAAGTTACAACAGGTAACAGCCTAAACAGTAATTCACACTTGAGAATATCACCCTTGCGGCACCAGTTCCTACATGCCCTTTCATATCATGTTATTGGTTACTTCTTTAACAACATCATCGATCCATCATCAAAACCCATGGATGCAAGTGATCAAGCACTTGGGCGTTTGAGCCTGTCAGGAACGCTGCCACGAGCTTTCTAAGCGTTAACCTTCGAAATGAACTTATTTTTATTGACTATGCAGTTTCCTACCTGAAATGAGTCCAGCCATCTCTTTGCAGCACGGATCTCTCGCACAACGCTGCCTTGTTGCTGCCTGGGCCGCCCACCACCCACAGAGTCGGCGGAACTGTACTAGTCCCTCGAACTCTTATGACTTCTGGCTGTAAAAATTTTCCTAACGGTTATTTTAAGCAATCCACTTAAAGCGATTCTACTCGACGCGTTGCGACGCTGGAACGAAATGATTTTACAAACATATTAGAGTCTGTTCAAAAAGAGATTCGTGGGATTGGAGGGAACAGCTATATTTGGCCACCCACAAAAGTTCCCTTTTTGAAAAGACCTTAGTTGCGTCCATACAATGTACTCTGTGGCTCCGGCATATTTCTGTTTGACGAAGTCACTACACTAGTACCGCCCTGGTGCCCAACTATGAACACGGGAACATTGCAAGTTCACGTTCAAGTATTCTTCTTGGGACTCGTTTAAGCTGGACAATCCTGTTGATATTGCCATCAAGCGCTGTCGGAAACACGGCATCACGATGCACATTGAAATAGTTGGTAACCTCTTTAAAAAGTTCACCATAACTCACCTCAGGACTGACAATCCGGTCAACATTTCCATTTATTGGCATAGCTTTTGGTAATTGAGTAACTTTTGGTAAAGAAGCCACTCTTGGTAAAGGTTCGACGCGCACGGGCAGGGTCGATGCTACGCTGGACGGGAGAGGCTCGTCTTCGATCTCCACGTCTTGCGTCATCAGCGAGCCGTTGTGATTCCTCGTCGGCACTGGTTCTACACCGACTATTTCCCCCGGTATTACTGTGAACAAAATCAATGTCTGATGGAGCGACTTCAAAGTTCAACCGTGGCTAGTTTCCAGTAACTCCTTAAAGCGAAGCGTGTACAGAGTTGTGTCATGATATATTTTACGGGGTGTCTTTTTAATATCAGAAATTATTTATTGTCTAAAAGTCTTTCTGTTTCGTGTATCCGCGAGCATCGGAGGAAGACGTACGATCAATTCCTAAATAATTAAATAGCCTAAATGTTTCGGTATGATGGTCCACCCATCACAAGAGTCTGGTATTCTTTCGAAAGAGAAGAATTAGGAAAAAAAAGGGCGGTATGGAATTTGAGAACATTATGGGGAACTCTCAGACATGCAGGTTTCTTTCCGCACGATATTTTCATCCATGCATCATTAAATTAGACATTTTATTGTATGGAGAATTTTATGGAGAACTTTATGGAGAATACCGTATTGCGATGTTTGCAGTTCAATAATAGCTTTGTTTTACTTAGTTGAGTAATGGAATAAACTGGCGTCCCCACACCGGGAATGGCAGCGCTGGCTTAGTCCCAAATAGATGGACCAACGATATCAAATAAGTTGCTGGATGCAGGCGGTGCAAGATCGAGGTCTGTGGAAGTCCATGCACGAGACGTTTGTTCAACAGTGGAAGGCTATCGGTTGATGAAGAGAAGAAGCAAAGAGCAAAAGGTGAAAAAGTCAACAGTAACCTGTCACATACCATGAGCCCCGACTCCCACGCCGTTCATGTTCTGTTCTTCAACTGCGCCTAGTATCTGCAGAACTGCTGCCCGAAAATCTTTGTACACTTCTTCGGGATTTCGTTCTCCGTTCACCTATGAACAAGATTTTTAACAGATTAATTTTATTATTTTCCTGACAATCTTCTTCTTTATCAACCGATAGACGTCTACTGCTGGACATAGGTCTCTTGTATGGACCTCCACAGGCCTCGGTCTTGCGCCGCCTGAATCCAGCGGCTCCCTGCGACTCGTTCGATGTTCCTGACAATGTTTTCCTTCCTTCCTGTTTTCCTCCTTAAAGTAAGTGATATATTTTTTTTAATTGCTTAAAACGCATATAATTATGTTAGAGATAAAAAAGTTAGAGATGCATGCCTGGGATCGAACCTCCGACCACCCGAAAAGGAGGCTGATGTATTAAGCACTAGGCGGTCACAGTCCCTACCAGTGTGAATTCAGTTTATTCAAAAATTAACGTCAGGTAGCCGGACCATACATATAACTAGGTACTTTTTGTACTTTTATGGTCTGGCACACGACAGCCAAGCAAAAAAAATTCGAAAGGAAGTTTAAATCGATATTAACAGATATACTTAACCTATTAAAAGTTCGTTTGCTATTTGATTAGTGTAGGAACGAACAAACCTCATAAAATAAAATATGATTTCTGCACCAGCTGCACACGTGTTTCAAATTAATTTTTACCGCGAAGTTAAAAGTGTTTCCTGTACCTATATAGGCTCCTATTGGTAATTTATTTTTGTAGTGTCAATTATAGATATACTTGCGGAAAAGCTGCATTTATCAGGCCAGACCTACACTGTGCCGTGCGGAGAAAGTGCCATGCCTTTCATAATGAGAGAAAATCTTGTTATCTTTGAGGAAAAGCACGCTGCTTAGATACTATTTCTCCAATGGCAATTGCTATTAGCTGACCTCGAACAGCTCGACCTTAATATTAAGGGACTGAATTCAGGACTAAAATTGTTATTAATCTCATAACGAACTCAATCATAAATTCAGCTCGCCTCGAAAGCGGGTCTCGGAACACGCCCCCGCGCGGCGTAAAAAGAAACAAACTTGTCTATTATTGAATAGAAATATAGCCTTACAGTTAAGTCCAGAATATTGGAGGCATTAAATTTTCACCGGCCTACCTCGCAGCTGGTCTGTCGCACGTCCTCGAAACTAACGTAGCAAGTAAGTATTCATTAACTTCTTATAATATTACCGCTGCTGTGACCGCCAAATGCCGATTGAGTCATAAGTTCGACGAATCCTTCATATATGAATTTGAACTTTTTTTTATTCATTTTATTGCACTATGTACCTCCCACCTAAGCTCCTGACATACACGCACACTTACGCAATATACATGTAGGTACACGAGTTAACCACAAGTAAAGCTCACGCGCCCTCGTTAATTGCAGAACTAAGTACTTAGTATATTCAAGGCTTACAATAATTAACGCTTCTTGTATCATCGTCTTTTCATTGAAGGGGTTGGCAATTCAAAACGAGGAAACCTTAACCCCTATTCAACTATTTAGAATTAAAAGACATTGTAAAAAAATTAAAATCATCATTCTCACAACTCGAGTCATAAGTGGCCATATTATTACGTCATAAAATTAATCTATCCACCGCATCGATTTATACGTTGTAATATGAAAGGTCTAATATGATCCGCTACAATAAATGCTAAATTGGTTAGTTAGTTATCGATTTTTACTCGACTCGACAAAGCTAAAAGGAAGGATTACTATTTTAGCAGTTTCACCTAAACAACTAAGCCACATCCCTAAACCGAAAAATAAAGATATTGAATTGAATTGATGAATTAGGAGTCAATCAAGCTTTTTTTATGTATGTTCCCCGATTACTCGAAGACGCCTGGACCGATTTGGAAAATTCTTTTTTTCTTTGAAAGAGATTTTACTATATACTCCCATTGTCATGTCAGGATCTGAGATGGGATCCCGGAGAAATCGAGGGAACTCTTCAAATTTTATAGGCACAATTGATATACTTTGTAGTGGCATTTGAAGTCGGTTTTGTAAAAAGAATTTTTACGCTTAAATTATACAATTATTCTCATAACCTACACAATAAAATCTTTCTTTCAGTGTAGGTGACTAATTTTTTTAAATTGCGTTCTTTTGAATTTATCCGCCATGCCTATTATTATCCTATGATATAGTATATGTATGATTTACTGACGTCATAAATGAGGTATATGAGTAAGTAGGACCTATGCACTTCGTTCTAGTATTCTACGTTTCAAGGGAAACCTTGAAAAAAAAATTCTAATGAATTTGGGAGTTTCGAGGAAACAGATAGACGTTTAAACAAACGAATAAACCAGTAGAAAAAACAATCCACCTGCCATTATTAATGGTAAGCCATTGATTTTGTTGAATCATAGGGCGTTACAAACATATTTTTCGTTTCGTCGAACAGAAACTTTATTATCACGCACAAAGTGGATAATGGGCCGGCGGGAGGCCCTTTTCAACTAAATAAATAAACAGGTTCAACGGTCCTTCAAAATTAGGGTTTATATGGTTCCAAAAAAAACGGAACCCTAATACTTTTTTTTTATTAATTGACAAGATACTCCTTGACTGCGATCTGGTGACGATGCAGTCTAAGATGGTAGCGGGCTAACTTGGAAGGGGTATTGCAGTGTGCATTCAACCCATACCCCTGATCAGTTTCTACTCGCCATCGTGCCGGAACACTAAATCGCTTGGCGGCACGTCTTAGGCTGGTAACTAGCCACGGCCAAAGTCTCGCACCAGACCAGACCAGAGAAAATTCAGAAATTATACATTCTCAAATTGCCCCTGCCGGGAATTGAACCCCAGACCTCCCAGTTATAAGACAATAGCGCTCACCGCTGCGCCAGGGAAGTCGTCAAAATACAATCAATGAAAAGTTATAGCTTCTGAAAGCATATTACGACACAAAAATGTTAGTGACATTTTTGTAATTAATTTAAATCTAGGCCTATCTATTAAAATGTAAAAAAATAAATTTATTATGATGAAAATTACATAATTTATGTACCTACTCCCTGCCTCCCTTTATCCTTCCCTTCTACTCCCTTTTAAGTATGCAACTAAGTATATAGTGACGGATAACTACGGAACCCTAGACTGCGTGTGGCCACACACACACTTGGCAGTTTATTAGGAGAATGTAACAAGTTTTGGGCGCAGGGATAATCTACCTTTGGGTATCGCGATGTGTGATACAATTTTTAAATAAACGCTTTTTCTATCTTTTTTCTTACCACTTCGCTTCGGCTATTGTTAATGTGTTTCTAACGTAACTTTATGAATATGATTCCGGCATAACGCAGACATTGGCAATGTACCTGACCGTTCATAGTGATATGGTATTAAGCGGTCGATAAGCGACGAGGCGATGTTTTATTGATGCATATCGATTGCGTTGCGAGTTTCGTTACGTATCCGTGATGTCACGTCACATGGAGTAATTGCGTAGTGCAATCAGTATCACATCATATTACAGTGCAACCTCGATATAACAAATCGGAGGGGAACAAGAAAATATTCGTAATATCAAGTAATTCATTGAACTGAGGTTTGTTATGTTGAGGTTAGATTGGTCTAAAATTCGTTATAAAGAGGTAAAGCCATTTTAACTTAAATCTTTAACAATAGTGACGAGCAGAGGTGTTTACATTACTTTCCATCAAAACAACAATGATTACTTTACAAACAAAAGCGTGTCGAAACATGTCGAGACATGAATCACATTATAAGATTAAGAGTTATATTATTGGAGGAAACTTTATATAAAGGTTTTGGGTTGGCAAAATTCATTAATTAGAGGTATGAATACTTTTTCTTGATAGTTGAAAATTCGTTATTAAGAGGTTCTACGCCAAGAATGTTCGCAATGTAAAGGTATATTTTATATTGACTCTTATGGACAATTCAAGGGGATTACGAAAAATTTGTTAAATCGAGGAAGTCGTTATATTGAGGTACGTTATATGAAGGTTGCACTGTATTATGATACTTAAGTACCAGTGTAGACAACACCTACAAGATCGATCGATTATAGTTTATGGTTGCCTGGTAGACTTCGCAACTATACCATAAGGCCGCCTTACGTATGTATCCCCTTCTTTTTGTAAACTCTTCTTTTCTGTATTCTTTTTTTATGGTGTACAAATAAAGTTTACTCTATATGTCTATACAAACTTATAATATAACTGTAACGGGACGAATTCTGTACATTAAATATATTTTGAAAACTTTAATCGGAGGATGCTTTATTATCGATACTGAGCCCAAAACATTTTTTTGAATTTTTTGTCTGTGCGCTCATCACGCGAAAACCGTTGAACGGATTTGAATGAAATTTTGTATGGTGGTAGCTGATACTCCAGGTCAATATATAGGATACTTTTTATACTGATAAACAATAAGGTTTATCCGAGATAAGAGATGAAAGTTTTTGTTTTTTTTTGCACCATAACTTCGTCAAATCTATACCTTTGATAAAAGGTACTTTCTTTAGTATTAATTGTGTACTATTAGGAATATTTTGTCCAATTTTGGTGAAGATCTACCAAATATTATCGGAGATAGATGACATAACTTCTTGCAGATAGTAGCAAGTCTAGACTTTGTTCACGCGGACGAAGTCGCGGGAATCAACCTGTTTGTTTATTTATAAAACTTCATAAAATCTTACTGACCTACAAGTTACCAACATAATAATGCATTTTATGTCACTTTTACGCGCCACCGACCGTGTATACAAAAGGAAAGCGTCACAATAATTTTACATACAAAATTAATGCACACTAGCGCTGAACCGGCGATTTTCTTATAAAATATGCAAGCCCACTGCTAGCGACGGACATTTCCTTTAATACACCCCCTGTGTATTATGAAGATTATTTTTCAGTGAAAGCTTTGATTATAACTCGTTTTCTTTCATAAATTTTGTAACAAATTGAAAACCTTACCACTTTTGAAAACTCATTGATGTTCTTGAAGTCTATTATTTCAACTTTGACTTTGTAGTCAAGTTTTTTAGATTTAGAGAATAGAAAACTTGCGGTGTTTTCTAGGTAATTTCCTTTATAAATACTAGCTTTTGCCCGCTATTTCATCCCTGTGGAGTTCGGTTTTTAAAAATTCCGCGAGATCTCTCTGTTATTACGGAATAAAAGCTAGCCTATTATGCCTATTCCCAAGTCTTCAACCTCAACCAAAATCATGTCGAAGGATTAGTAAGTATTTTGTTTACAGTGTTTTAAATAATTTTAAAAAGAGAGAGAGAAGACAATAATCCTAATCCTAATTAAACCTCACTGGGTCATTTTTACAAATAAATAAAATTTAAGTGAAATGAAAATGTTTTAAAAGCAACGACCATATATTTTTCCTACAAAATAAATTGTTAATAAACTAGCTTTTGCCCGCAGTTTCGCTCACGTTAGGTTCAATTGTTCAAAGCTCTATTTTATCCCCTTGGGGGTTGAATTTTCAAAAATTCTTTCTTAGCGGGTGCCTACGTCACATTAGCTATCTTTATGCCAAACAGTCTGATTTGTCCAGTATTTGAAGCTGTACGTTGACAGATCATTCAGTCAGTCAGTCAGTCAGTCACCTTTGCGTTTTATATATTTGGAAGAGATGTATATAGGTTTCAAAAGCACACCATTGCTTTCTTTTTATAAGGCTATACCTTGACTGAGACTAATGATAGCCTAGCCTTGCACTAATGGTACCACCGCTTGTACCTTTACCTTGTATATTGAAGCTTAACAATAATAAATAATTATTATATTAATTAATATTAGATAGGAGTACATATTTTAAATGTAGGTCATAAATAATGCGAATTATAATCATTTGCATCGTAATTCACAAGCATATAAATAATGATAACGTTAAAGATTTTTAAAGACGATTAACGCTCGCTTTAATGTTCAACTGTATATCTATACATTCTTATTTGTCAAATAATAATATAAAAAAATATTTTGAAAAAACCGACTTCAAACGCCACTTAAAAGTATAAAATAATTTTAGTTTGTACACGTATGTTGAAGTCGGGCCAGCGTCGCGCATCGGTTTCATCGTTTCTATTTAGGCCCGTCCGTCTCACGGGCTAATTCAACAAGTATACCGGCCTAATAGTATTTACGATTTAATAATTTTAGTTACTTATATTGAAGTCGGACGGGCTTAAAATATAGAAACGATGATACCATTGCGTAACGCTGGCCCGACTTCAACATACGTGTACAAACTAAAATTATTTTATACTTTTAAGTGGCGTTTGAAGTCGGTTTTTTCAAAATATTTTTTTATATTATTATTTTAAGCTTTTTAGTGTAGCTTCATGGGACCAATTCACTAGACCATTTGTTTTGCTCCTTAAAAAAAAGTATTGAAATTTATTATTCCAAATAGAAATTTAGCATATGTATGTATGCTAAGAAGTTTGCATGGTTAAAATCCTACACACACTCTGATCACGAGCGATTTGCTCTTATTCAATGAGGAGTTCCATCCTATATCTCCGAAGATATTCATCAGATCTTCACCAAACTTAAATGGAACCAACCTGACGATATGCCCTTTTAAATAAAAAAAAAAATTATTGAAATCGGTTCAGATTTGACAGAGTTATAGAGTAACATCGTCCAAAATTCGGTTAAAAAAAATTATATTGAAATGCCGAATAGAAAAGCATTATGTATGTATGCTATGAAGAATGCATGGTTAAAATCCTACACATACTCTGATCACGAGCGATTTGCTCTTATTTATTGAGGAGTTCCGTCCTCCATCTCCGAAGATATTCATCAGATCTTCACCAAACTTAAATGGGACCAACCTGACGATATGTCCTTTCAAATAAAAAAAATTTTATTAAAATCGGTTCAGATTTGACGGAGTTATGGAGTAACATCGCCAAAAAATAAAAAAAAAAAATAAAAAAAAAAAAATAAAAAAAAAAAAATAAAAAAAAAAAACATACGCGTCGAATTGAGAACCTCCTCTTTTTTTTGAAGTCGGTTAAAAATGTATGGGATCTCGTGACAAACAAATATAAACGTAAAAATTATTTTTACAAAACTTCAAACGCCATTACAAAGTATATCAATTGTGCCTATAAAATTTGAAGAGTTGCCTCGATTTTTCCCGGATTCCAACATCAGATCCTGAGCTGATGACAATGGGACCACCTGGGAAGTATACCCTTTCCAAATCAGTCCAGGCATCTTGGAGTAATCGAGGAACATGCATAAAAACTAAAAAAAAAAAGAATTGAGAACCTTCTCCTTTTTTGGAAGTTGGTTAAAAATACAAAATATTGCTATTTTAGGTAAACGAGAGATTTCAGATAGTCTGAATAAAGAAAACGGTATTTTTTAATAAATAACTAGTGGTTCGCCCCGAACTGAGACCTCGCGATATCCCATAATTCCCAAAAGTTTTAATTATATATTGTAATAATTAACTTTTAACATTAGACGCAATAAAAAAAATAATAGTTAACATAAAACTGTTTTACTGACACAGCCTTCGATCACAGAAGAAAAAATAAGGATTCAGTACTTCATACTTCAACAATTACTCAAATGCTTCATTGTTCTTGACGTATGTTATCGTGACACATGCTGTCCCGACTCCCGGTTCAAAACTACAGATAGCGGCTTTTTAATTTTATGATTAAATTATTAAATATTTTTTATTGCATTTGACTATGTAAATCTTATGCGTTCTGTCACGTATTTCACGTTTATGTTCATTTTATAGTCTCCTAATGCCAGTAAAAATTTAACTTCAAAATTTTCAATAATTAATGTAATTCAATAATGCGCATTAAAATTTAAGCAAGTGTACTTTAAAATAAAACACATTATTTACAACTTTGTAATTCAACACCGCATTATACCCATCCAAAGTTTTTACTTATAATATTCAGTATAATAGCACTATATTATTTTTAGTAAAATAAATGAAAAAAAAAGAAATATTTTTTATTTTACACTAATCCAACTAAAAATAGAACATCAAATAAAAAGCATAATAAGAATAATTTGATGGTCTCCAACCCGGATCTTTCGTAAAAAGTACAGCATTAATCCACTTTCTCGCCTTTCTGCAGATTGTGCAGGAATAATAACTATTGAAAACTTAGATCTATTATTATTTTCGTCCTCGTCACAATGCGGTTAACAACGAAAAAAATATATAATCAAAAAATTTCAAAAAATCAATTTATTAATATTTAGGGTTCTGGTATTATATTGTCGACTTTATTGTTGCATCTCAAACTGTTCACTTATCTAAAAGAAGACTTTGCAAATCGTTTTCAAGGATGAGTAAATATATAATAATTCTAAAGAAGCCGTCTCCAATTTTGTCAACCTAGCTAGCAAAATGATCTTACTAAGTAAGTGCATTCGGTGGTACACAAATCGGACTAACATGCGGTATCCTTATTTTTTTTCTGTGATCGAAGGACACAGCGCCATCTATTAGCATTATAGTGAAGCTATTAGCTTCACAATAATGCTAATAGATGGCGCATTAAAATTAAATAATTTCGTTTCTTTATAACATTTATCTAATTTTAGTATTTGTTGTTCAAGTACAGGATATAACTGAATTTTCAACCAAGTTTCACATTCTAATATTCAGTAATTCAGAAGTTATAGGGCTCTGACAGACATTTAGACGGACACACTTCTCTGTCTAGTAGGCAAGCGCCCTAGTTGACTCAGAGAACTCGCTTCGCTCGTTCAATTAAATACTCTAAATACTAGATAATTTTGTCTATCTTTTTATCAAGAAGTTATCACGTTTAGAACCTGGATGGATGGACTTGATTTCTACTTTTACTAGCACAAATAAACCGGCCCATTAGCTCAGTTGGTTAGAGCGTCGTGCTAATAACGCGAAGGTCGCGGGTTCGATCCCCTCATGGGCCAAAGCATTTTTTTTACAAAAACAATATTTTTTTTAATATAGTATCTATAATCTTTTTCCTATTCCGGAGGCGCAAGACCGAGGCCTGTGGAAGTTCATACAAGAAATCTTTGTCCAGCGGTGGTCGTCTATCGGTTGATAAAGAAGAAGATTTTTTACATTCCTTGTGTTAAGGTGTCCCGCGGAATAAGAAACACTTACCGCAATGAGCATGTTGCTCTGATCGAAGTATTCTGCGACGGGGATGACGTTCTTGTAGAAGTTGTTGAGCTCCATCTTGGCTAGGCTGAGCACGACGTGCCCCAGCCGTGCTCCGTACTCTATCTGCCGCTCCAGGACTCTCTGGCGCCAGCTCACGAGCACCACGCCGCTGACCGTCTGGATCTAATTGACAAAGAGTAGGTACAGTATAATGTGTTTTAGAATATGTCTCTTGTCTATTCCAACGACCTCCCTGGCGCAGTGGTGAGCGCTGTGGCCTTATAACTGGGAGGTCTCGGGTTTGATTCCCGGCGGGGGCAATTTAGTAATTTATTATTTCTAAATTGTCTCTGGTCTGGTCTGGTGGGAGGCTTTGGCCGTGGCTAGTTACCACCCTACCGTCAAAAACGTGCCGCCAAGCAATTTAGCGTTCCGGCACGATGGCGTGTAGAAACCGATTAGGGGTATGGCTTAATTAACACTGCTATACCCCTTCCAAGTTAGCCCGCTCCCATCTTAGACTGCATCGTCACTTACCATCAGGTGAGATCGCAGTCAAGGGCTATCTTGTCATAGAATAAAAATAAAAAAAATTCCAATATGGGGTCTGGACATTGTTGCTCTATTATTCTTCTTACTCTATGATCTGTGTTGTATTCAAGTTAAGTTATACGTAGTGATTATTTAAGCATTAATAGGACAACAGGTGCGAACTGAAAACTTAAAGATCCCCACCCGTTGCACTATTGTCGTACCAGCTCCTAACAAAAGTTTTCATTTATTTGGAGGGGAGAGGAGAATTAATTTCATTTCATTCTTCCAGGGTGACGATCGCAAATTCTGATAGCAACCCAATTTGAACCAATAGCGGGAGGGTACCAATCAGAGGTCATTGCGATCGTTACACTGATGCAATCATTTTTAGACAATCGACACAAGGGGCTCACGGTCATACCTCCCATACCATGACTCATTACCATGCCATACGAGCCCGTACTGCGTTTTATACCCTCGCGTGTGTATTTAATCTATTTATCTACATACATATATGACCAGATGTTATCGGTAACGCCACTTTCAGTGTCATGGGCTGGGTCGATTATATTATTCATCGTTCGTTTTGCTTGTTTTAAATGTTGATTTGTTATAACTAATTAGATGATCGTCAACGTCAAACACACACACAATTTCACCCTCACCACCTGGGTGCCTGGAACACTTCGCCCATCTGATGTGCCAGATCGTTTTTTCCACGTACTTGGAAACTGTGGAACCAATGCGACGGTGTTCCCACTAAATTACGAGTACAACATGGGGATATTCATGGGGCGGACCTACAAATTCCTAAAAAGCCGGCAACGTATTGGTGGTGCCTCAGGTGCTACAAATGTTCATGGGGGGCGTTAGTCACTTAACATCAGGTGACCCGCCCGCACGTTTGCTCGCTATAAATATATAAAAAAAAAAACAAATGCGCTTCGATCTTCCAAAGCTGTGATGTCCGTTGCCCAGTCACCTTCTGATCACCTTGGGGATCCAAACGATTGTTTTATATCTGTGTTGAGATACCAAAGGCAATAAAGGTACTTCGAGCTAAGACCTAGCTAACGGTTGAACTAATCGGTTGTACTTGGGAATGATGGGCATGAGCTGGTTATGTTTGTTCTTTGTGGTAGCTGCTCATCTCATTTTTTCACATGGCCATCGCTGTGTCATACACTCATTGTGTTAGGTCAAGTACGACGAATATATTGCACACCTAGATCAAAAGGGAGACAACTCAAAAAAGGACTCTGTTCGTAGCTCGTTTGTTAGCAAAGTTATGAAACACAATTTTATTTTAGGTCGCATTTCACGACATCATTTATGTCCTAAAATAAAATTGAGTTTCACAACTTTGCTAAGAAAAGTTTTTTTTTGTTTTTTTTTTTGGTAGTGGCGTAGGCCGAAAAGCCTGTTGATGTAGCACATTGTGAAATTTTTCCCAAAATCGGACATCCCTTTTTTATGATACTAATCGAAACTTTAAGCTTTTTTTAATGCTAGAGTAGAACACCCAGAAGTTAATTCTGTTTAGAACCGGAGTTATAATTTTTTAAAATTTTTTTTATGGTTACCAGAAAAAAACTAAGAAATGCTGTAACTTTCTACGTAACGAAAGTTTTCAAGTTTCAATTATAGCATGCTATAAAATCAATTAAGTGCTATTTTAGGAAACATATAATTAATTTCTAAGTGAACAATAAAGGAAGATATGCTTTTTTAAAACTAATTTTGAAATTAATTTTTTTCTCATCTTGGTATAGATATTAGCATCTAATTTTCACATATTGTATTTATTAATGTTATGTTAACTCGCCTGTATAATATCAGATACGTAACACTTAGGACCTCGGAGTTATTGAATTTTAAAAATTTCATTTTATGCAACTCAATAATAATCCCTGAAAAACATAACCCTCCGTTTTTACAGTCGGATAAAAATTCTTTCTTTCAGCCACTTTTTTAGAATTTTCTCTCGTACATTTGTAATTAAGATCTTTGTGACAACCCTAATATCATAGAAATTGTAAAATCTCATATCTCCAATGTCCTCATAGATTTCTGTGTGATTTTTTTTACTAGTAACAATACAGTTACGAGGTATGTTTTCAGATAGATATCTACTGCTAATCGTAAATGGTTTATGAGAAAAAAAATAAAATGTAAAATCACAAAATTAAGAATAATTACTTTATTATTAATACTAAAATTATTTTGTTTAGCTTATAAAATGCCCTGTATATAATGCCACTTTGCCCTGTAAATAATTGTATAAATATCATATACAATTCTTTTATTTCGCCTTTTTCTGAAAATACAGAATTTTCTAAAAAAAAATATTACTCCGAGGTCCTAAGTGTTACGTATCTGATATTATACAGGCGAGTTAACATAGCACTAATAAATACAATATGTGAAAATTAGATGCTAATATCTGTACAAAGATGAGAAAAAAATTAATTTCAAAATTAGTTTTAAAAAAGCATATCTTCCTTTATTGTTCACTTAGAAATTAATTATATGTTTCCAAAAATAGCACTTAATTGATTTTATAGCATGCTATAATTGAAACTTGAAAACTTTCGTTACGTAGAAAGTTACAGCATTTCTTAGTTTTTTTCTGGTAACCATAAAAAAATTTTTAAAAAATTATAACTCCGGTTCTAAACAGAATTAACTTCTGGGTGTTCTACTCTAGCATTAAAAAAAGCTTAAAGTTTCGATTAGTATCATAAAAAAGGGATGTCCGATTTTGGGAAAAATTTCACAATGTGTGTAGGTATAGCTATCAAGGAAAGAATGATCGCTGCGTAGGCCGTAGACTCTGTAGTTCAAGTGTCTACGGCGTTATATGGGATGGTTACGGCGTAGGCCAAAGATTTCGCTAACGCCGCGCCGCCCGCGCCGCATCGCGTTTGTTTTCAAGAAGCCATACCAATGTTCACGATACCTCGAAGAATAAAATAATCCGCATCAATACAAAATAAGATTTTTCATAGCACTTTTTCAAGTCAATTATATAGCCTCAATAGCCCGACGGTTAAAGCTTCGGACTGAAAACTGAAAGGTCGCAGGTTCGAGCCCCACCCGTTGCACTATTGTCGTACCCACTCCTAGCGCAAGCTTACCGCTTATTTGGAGCTTCTCCTTGGCTAATATTAAAAAAAAAATGCAACAAGCACAAAGATTCTTTATGCAGGTAGATACTAACTAAGTATTGTAACAATCGATCCGATATAATACGCAGGGTTGCCAATTGTCAGTAACCATAACTTCTCACAGTCCCCATAGAACTATTAGCATTTAATTCCATTAGGTAGCCCTGTGCTATTTTTTCCAGCGTTTGCACCTACTTATTTATATGGTAGCAAATAGATACGTTTTACAAGAGGCTCTAAAGAATAGAATCGATAAAGTGAAACCCAAATATCTATTTTTTGTTATCGTAGGTCAGTGTAGGTCTATTGAATTTGAACGTACGATGAACGCTTGAATGCGTGCCAGGTTTGTAGTAAGTAATATTAGTTATGTACTACGTTTATAATGCCAATGGTTTAGTACCTAAAAGGCCTGCCTCGTTGACATAGTGGTTAGCATGTACGACTGCTGATGACGAGATCCCGGGTTCAATTACCGAGTCGAGCCAAAAAAATAAATGTATTGATCTCTTAAGAAATTCTCAGTACTAGCCTGGAGTTAAGAAGTAGGCGGCGTGTCAGTACGTGTCTCAGAGAACACTTAAAGATGTCGGTTCTGCGTTTGATTTCTGTGCGTTCGTTCACCGAACTATGAGAGTGAGGGAGGGAGGGAGGGTGCACTTGTGTTTGCGCACACACTTGTGCTAAACTTCGTAGAGATTGGCCGCAGTGGCTGGAGTTGGTCGGTATTTATTACAAGGAACTTCCTATCATACTAAGTTCGGAGCGCTTTGACGGGTGAGGTTTAATTTTCAGTTCGCGCCCTATCTATTGTTCCATAAGAAGTGGAACGCTTCAAGTTTTCGCGTGTCATCCATGCGTATGGGGTCATGCTATTCTTCTCTGTATCGTTCCAATTTTAGTACATTACTAGCTACTGCCCGCGTGGAGTAAGCTTTTTAAAATCCCTCGGGAACCCTTAGTTTTTCCAGGATAAAAAATTGCCTCACGCTAGTTCCAATTCTAGTGATATTAGATTTCTTCTGGATCTTCGGAAAATCTAGATCGATTTAAGTCTTTCAAATAATGGATCCCGACTATAGGTCCCAACAAGGAGGACTTGTTTTTCCCTTTCAGTTTTTATTTAAAATTCAATTTTTACGGGTTTTTGATTTTTAAAAATTTAATATTTTTATTTGGGTTTTTGTGATAAACGGTTGAACGGAGACTATTAACGATAATAATGGGGTAGTTAGTTGTATCTACGCACTTGTATAAATTGAAGTACACGTCTATAATGACGAGGTTACTTACTCTCCGTGTGCCCTTGACACACTACAGCCGTGAATTTTTGTCTTTACCAAATCGATAAATTATGTACATCAAAATAAATACAAGAAGTCTTTTTTAGTATAAAATAGGGGCGGAGAATTTTTGCATCTCTTTTTCGTCTACAATTGAAAAGCAAACACGTTATGTCGCTGTGTTGGTCCCAGTTTTAATCACTAATATCTGTTACCTGATACAAAATCTCTTTTTACTGGAATCCTATGCGAAAGGATCTGGAAACCCATCACATCATTATCCTTAGAAAAATCCTACAATTATACGAATAAGGCCAAAAGAGAAAGGGAGTTATGGGAGGAACGGCATTCCGAACCAGTGGTAGATTCATTTGACGATTCAAAAGTACTTTGTAAAAGTTTATTTGAATAAAAAATTATTCTATTCTATTCTATGAGGAATACGCTCAGTTAACGTTAACTTGAAAATTTACATTGGGTCTCTGAAATTATACAATAACTATAGCTAATTACTAATTGAGAATTGGTAGACGTCATAAAATCATTGGTGACGATTTAGAGCGTCCGCAGACAATCTTTAGTGTATACTAATACTCTGGTTGTCCAACTAAATCGTAGAGTAGGTATACAAAAGACAGTTGGATAAAATGTGCGGCCTTTTAGTACATTATACTTTGCGATTTAGTTGTCCAACTTGAAATTGTAAGTCCGCGGGTAGGTACTCTTAAAGGAGAATTTTTTGTCGCTATAATTTTTTTTAATCGTTTTGAAACTTGAACTCCAGCGGTCGGCGTTTTTGCGATTATTATTCGCTTTTCGGAAGCTCGATACGTCCGAACGCTAACGCCGATCGCTGCTGCTAAAAGCATCGTATCTGGCCGGGCCTTGGCCAGATTTTGAAGAGTGCCCGTAGACTTACAGTTTCAAGTCGGACAACTAAATTGCAAAATATATTATAGACTTAGTTGGATAAGATGTGCGAGCTATCATAAGTCACTTATGTCTATTAGTTTACTCTGCCAACTGGAAATTGTAAGTCTGCGGGCTACGAATAAATAATAAGTAAGGAAATCTAACTGTGTTAAAAAAATGACCCCAACAAAAATTGTGCCGAAGTGGGTGGAGATTAAAATCGAGGTCATTTTTCTTGAACGTCAAATTTTCATAACATCGTCCAATGACCCAGCTGTCATAGCAAACATAGCAGCACGCGCAATCCATGCTTTCGTTCTGAATTTGAACCAAGCACCAAGCATGTCTATCTGTAACCTCGGAAGTGATTCGTATGATTCGTATTTTGAATCATTCGTCGTTTAGGTTTGAAGTAGGGCCATTTTTTGAGTGGATTTAGTTCTGAATTAGACTTCCTTACTTATTATTTATTCGTAGTCCGCGGGTAGTCTTAGAAAGTTGGAGCAGCTCACCTTGTCAGAGTACTCGGCGACGTCGCGCATGGAGCGCGGGTAGCCCGACACGAGGTAAGTGTTGGCGGTGGGCGCCATCTTCATCTCCAGCATCAGTACCTCGGTCACAGTCTTGCTGGACAGCGTGCCGAAGTCTTGCATATCTAACGGAAAAAAATGAATTTGAATTCTTACTATCCTTACCAATATTTTCCTTACTAATGTTATAGATGCGAAAGTTAATTTATTTGTTGGTTTGTCCTTCAATCACGCCGCAACGGAGCAAAGAATCGACGTGATTTTTTGCATGGGTATATTATAGTTGAGGACCTGGAAAGTGACATAAGATATCTATTTTTTAACCAGGAAAATACAAAGTTTTTTTTATTTATACGTCACTGCCAGCAAAACCAGTTGCAGTGATCCGCAACCAATATGACTGCAAGTAGGTACTATACAGCGTGATCCAAAAAATATCCTTTAAGTTTGTGTTTGTAATTAGTTTCGTCCTTATTAATTTTTTTTGGAAGGTTATTCATTAATGCAGGAAGGTTATTCATTAATGCAGGATTTGAGTCGTTCACGTAATTATTGACATATTTAGGAGTTTGCAGCCAATAAGAGGTGATTGCAACCGTCGTGTTGCAATTTTAGACAATTCTACAGCTGGTGTACCTATCTCCATTCTACCCTTAAACACGAAATACAATAGGTATTAAATATTACAAAGGCTATAAACTAGGCTGTAGGGTTGAGCTGTAGAGAGGTAAGGAGTGGGAACGTCTGAGCCATGTGGACGCTCACACGGCCGCAAACCTATCTTAATTATAGTGTTCGCTGAATTATTGACAATAGCCTGTTATTATTTCCACAGTGGGCCATTTTACTATTTCAATGTCAATAATATAGAAAGATAGTTTGAGAGACCGACCCAATTTTATAAGAAAATAGTTTTGCGTAGTTCCGAATATTAAATGGAATGATAACGCTGAGATCTAAAAAGCATCTTGCTCATTGCTCAGACTTTACTTTCGTGATAAAACGAGACAGATTTATGTTCAGTAGCACTCATGCATGCCACAAGAAAGTTTTGTCAAATATTTATTCGTATTCTCTATGTGAATCTCTATAGAGATTCACGAGTAAATGTGTCGATAAAGTTTTCTCGTATGTTAGCTCCTGTTTAAGTTTACTACGCCAGATGACCTGCGTCATAGTCCCTTTACTCAGCTTCTTAATTCACTCAATTTTTGTTACGCTATAAATGTCAGCGGCAGCTCACTTCGCTTGCGATTAGTCTCCTCGCTTCTCAAAATTAATATTTTGGGCGCTTCACAAAAATAGGTGATAGACCATTCTACATGAAGTCTGGATGTTTTTACACCCCTTTATATTGGAACCTTAAAACCCGATTTTGTGATTTTGGTTTGCGATCAGGTATTCAAACGGAATCGTGAACTCCGTATTACTTGCAAGTTCTGCGTAATATGGAATTTTAAAATAAACAGCAGTTATTGTTATATCGTATTGAGTTATTTGCGTAAAATGACACAGATAAACAATTCTGATTATCGTTGGTACGCCAAGGTGTGTTTACACTGGGTCTCTGAATAATGCAACAAATCGATCGGAACTGCTGCGCCTTGACTCAGCGTTTATGACTTACCCGTTCACATCTACGCGTACGAAACGATTTAAGTCTTCACTTAGATGGGATATGAACGACGTATGGATGGCAGCCTCCTGATGTCTTGCGGTGCGGTGGTAAAAAGAAGGGGGAAGAAGCTCCTGCGCACACTCTCCGAAATAAAACCGATACACCGGCAACTTTTCGGAAGTGATCGAAACTTTGGCCATAAGTGATAAGTTTTTACCATTGAGTAGTTGGTACACTTACGAATTTGTGCGAGAAAACACTGGTTTACCGTTTAAGACAGCTTTTCTTTTATATGAATAGCGGGCAAAAGAGCTGGCGGGTCACCTGATGTAAAGTGATTGCCGTCGCCCATGAACACTTGTAGTACCAGAGACACCACCAATGCGTTGCTGGCTTTTCAGGAACTTATTGGTTCGCCCCTTGAATAACCCCATGTTGTAATTAAGTGTCCGGTCAAATGGAAGGAGTTGATACTGAGGTGCTCCGGCCCAAAGGTGAGAGCTATACTCCATATGGGGCCGGACTTGCGCTTTTTAGAGTAGGAGCCTGTGCTCGGGCGCAAAGTACCGCTTTGCTCTGTAGAGCACCCCGAGTTTTTTCGAGGCTAATTTGGCCTTTCCAAATGATCCCGGAACTGGACTTCGTTCGGAATGCGAACACCAAGGATCTCAATGCTGTTGGTAGGAGTAAGGGAAGTGTTCTGAAAGAGAAGAGGCGTGGTAAAGCGGGGTTTAAAGCTAAGGAAAAATTGATTGTAGTGAAGACTCACCGTTCCCAATGGCGTACTGCTGCAGCAGGTCGGTCATGTTGACGTGCGCCACGCCGCGCCGCTCCTGCGCCAGCGTGTCACAGTGCGTCACCTTACCGCTGCCCGGCCCGCCTGCGAACGTGCCTGATACGTTAACCTTAAGCACTGCTCTCTATTACGACACTTAATAGACACACATCTTATCGTCCTATCAAAACGCGACTACGCAACTAATGTAATAATCTTACTAGCTACTGCCATAACTTGATTGCTGCAATGTGACGATCGCTATGGATCTTGCTGTAATTGTTCATTTCAGTCAATAATGGGAGAGTGTCAGCCAATCAGAGGTGATTGCGATTGTCACGCTGTATCGTGTAGGCTTTCGTATCTAGTAAGATACAGTACCAAGAAGTACCAGTAAGTACTAACGATCAGAATACATGATGTCAAATGAATTCCTAGGCCGTATAGCGCGATGATCGCCTCTCCTCCGATTGGCTGAATGAGAGATTCACTTCTGACTAAAATGTACAATTGCAGCAAGATTACCACAAATTCAGCCATTGACAACAAATGCAGTAGTTGCACTATGATATTTATAACTTTCGTTCTATGGATGCTTCTTACTGGTTCTAGCAAACATGCGATCGCATCGTCACGCGTCAGTTGCGTAGTCAATATGACGACGCCTAACCTTTCAGTTAAAGTTAATTAATAATTATCCAAATGATTTTCATTACCTATGTTAATACTCTAGTGTTATACCGAAGTATATGTATCTACTGAATATTGAAGCTATTTTACTGTATTCCATGACATGTTAAGGCTTTATCACCTCATGATAAATAACGACTGAGGAGTCGTTAGGTTACCAACTATAGTACCTTGTAGATAGGTAAAGCAAGCTCGTTATTATTGTTTTTGAAATATTGTGCAATGACAAAGTACACACAAAGTTCATGCCAACTTTTGTTGATTATGAAGCAAAAATGTGTTTTTGCAAAGCAAAAGCAATGCCTGCAAAGCGGCGATATCAACCAGGCATACAGACGTTTCTGTATTTTCTTAAGACGCCCCACAGCCGTCGCGAGGCCGTTAAATAAGCAATGCAACTAAACTATAATACATATTGTCTGTATAAATATTTGTATGAAATAGAAACAGGTTGATTTTGATTTCTTTTTGATACTTATAGTTGCCACCAACTTATGTGTTCAGGTGGATAAAATTGGAACTAAGTCTATTTTAAAATATCATTCCACTGTCTACGTACTGTTCATGGTATTTGCTTCTATCAGTTATTTTTAGGGCGAGTGCCGTACAGTGCAGTATCAGTTTCCTAGCCGATTTCCTCGTATTCTTGACAAGCAATACTAACATTCCACTAGCGACCCCGTCACCTGTAGCCTAAGCACGAACGTTTTGACTTTCGAATAGTAAAGATAAACTTAACGCCAATGTATGAAAATGACAGGAGCACTTCTATCATTTTCATACAAAATTTCTTGCTGACCATAACTTTACCTTAACTATTCGAAGTTAAAATGTTCGATCTTAGGCTACAGGGAAGACAAGTTGGTGGCACTACACGAGCAGGTTCACTTGACGAATGCTTAGACTTTTGACACTTTATGACATTTGTCTATTTCTTGACTCGCCGGAGAGATCTTGGCGACTATTCATCGTTGTGTTTTAGAGTCCGCAACCTCAAAGTCGGGAAAAAGTGGTTGGCTATGCGCTCTGTTGGCGACTGCGCTCGCCTCCTGCATGTTCTGTTCTAGAGAAGGCAAGTTACCCAAGACGAAGATGACGGGAACAGAGGGCGGCTCGAACTTGACATGGCTGGAGTTCTGCATGGGGAACGCGACGCCGGACGGAGTGGCTGGCCATGCGCTCTGTTGGCGACTTTGCTCGCCTCCCGTCTCGAAATCTTCATTGTTTTGTTCTATGGATGAAATACTTAATTTAATAGTGGCTATAAAAAAATTGTTTAATATCTATCGGCTCTAACTTCCCTAAGGTCATGTTTGTTACCAACAAATACTAAGTACCTACTTAAGGAACCTACTGTTAATTTTATACCTGGAGTTGATTAAGGATTTTTAAGAACCAGCGGCGATATATCCAGCAGGTCAAAAATTTCAGGATTAAAATTTTTGCCTTTACATTTTGATTTTTTTTTAAATGTGATATTAGGTAAAGGTTACTAAAAGTCATTAATTTATTGTGCGATGAGGATATAACACAATGTTCAATTAAAAACTCTAAAAAACGACCTCTTTGAAAATATGTTTGTGGGAGTTCGATCCAACGTCTACGGTCATAAGGTCATCATGAGTCAGGAAATTAAGTTTCTTGTAAGAATCAATTTTAGGGAACCTTAGCCTTGCTGCAAAGAAAAAAACTAAGTTGACTGCATGTTTTCGCAAATAACAAACTTTTATATTTATAGAGTCACTTTCAGCAAAACCAAAGTATATAAATTAGCGCTCAACCTCGGACCACGTCAAAAACAAATATTCTTCTGAAGAAATATAGGACAAAAGACTAAAATTAAATATATTTATAGTAAAACAAAAAAAAAAACGCAATTTGGCGCCCAACATGGGACTTTTCCAACATGTAAATCATAGATATTAAATTACAAATTTGATGAGTAAGAAATAGAATGCTCTAACCAACAGGTCACCATGACTTTTAAAGATATAAATAACTCGCTGCCCGCGATTTCGTCGCCCTGGATTTTTAAATATCCAGAGGGAAGGCTTTGTTTTTCTGGGATATAAAGCATCCAGTGTTGATCTTTTAGAGATGGTTGAAAAGGCAAACTTTTCCGTAGCTTTCTTTAGAGCAGCTCGCTGTAAAAAGGTACCAAACAGACAGACATATGCACATTTTCATTAATAATATAATTATAATATATTAATATGTAGCTAGATTGGAAGTCTCTCTAAAAAAAATTGGCGCCCAACATGGGACCTTGACTTACCAGTGTCTAAGCAGATGCCCATATTCCATGAAGGTGAATATTTTATACACAATTTCTTCCAGACAAACTCAAAGTCCTTGAAAAGCTTAATGCTATGTTGGCACTTATGATATAAACGTATCAAAAACAGTCCATACGTGGACAGCTGTGGTCACACGTATTTAATTGTTCATCGATTGAAGGCCGCGACCTTCGTATCGGCCATCAAAAAATAAACACAAAAGCCGTTACATACGAAACAAAAGAATAAAAAAGAATTAACTCATCTTCGTTTCTTTTAACTGATTAACTTTTCTTTGGTTATTCGAAAGTTGTGTCTACGGGAGAGCATTTCTGCCGGCGATCTGAATCGGGCGCGCATCGCGGGCATCCGCTTCGGAGCAAGATTGACGCGCGACTGAACGTTTTTACTATTCTCCTGGTAACTGATGCTTTTCCTAAAAACAATCCTTCTCTTTCACACACATCCTTGGTCGAACATTCGAAGAAGATGGAGGATACATTGAATAATTAACTCAATGCCTCCCTGAATGAATGCGTGTACATTTACATACTTTGAAAATGCAAGTTCTTGCAAGAAAATTAATACCTAAGTCTTGATGGTTTAGAAATTTCCAACTTTGCAAACAAATCTCGTCATTGCGAATTTTTTTTAAAGTTTAATTTTCTCGTACTTTATTAGAACAGTGCATTTTTTTTTCGGTAACAATGTAAAAGTTACTAGCAAATAACATAGTTAGGTAAGTTAAGTAGGTAGGTAATATGTGATTTTATAATATAGGTAAGTATGGAAAAGCAGCAAAGGATCCTGCAAGAATGGGAAAACGAATGAACGAATGGGGCCATGGACCAGGGACCTTGTACAAGACCTTCAAAAATGGCTGCATAGAAAGCACGGTGAAGTTGACAAATTAATGACATACAGCTCCATAGCTCTATTGCGGCGTGATTGAAAGACACACCAACAAACAAACATACTTATTATACATATTAGTAGGAATGTACTCGCATACCATCAGAAAAAGGCAAAAAATTGGGTTAAGTCAACTTATGGTTTCCGGCCTATTGGATGTTTGCTTTAAAGTTAAGTTTCTTAGTTAAGCCGTAGAGCGATTAGGGTCACATACTGAATCTTTCAGCAACTTTCAGCTGTGGGAGGCTTACCTATGGTCAGTGCATGATTTATTCAGGCCTAATGGTTGACACCCACTTAGGTACTTAAAGCAGTCACCTCGACTGCTTTAAGTAGCTTAAAGTAAATTAAAATCAATGAATATCTAATGTTTATTGCTTTGTTTCCTTTGGCTTTCTCTCTAATTGCAACAAACGTAACAAGCGACTCCCTGACATAGTGGTAAGCGCTGTGGTCTTATAACATCGTATTGGGCTCGATCCCCGCGGGAGCAGTTTGGGAATTTCTGAACTGTCTCTGGTCTGGTCTGGTGGGAGGCGTTACCACCTTACCGTCAAAGACGTGCTGCCAAGCGATTTAGCGATCCAGCACGATTGCGTGTAGAAACCGCTTGGGGGTTTGGATTGAATCTACACCACAATCCTTCCAAGTTAGTCCGCTACCATCTTAGACTACAATAAGTCAATAACCATTAGGTGAGATGGCAGACTAACTTGTCATCGAATAAAAAAAAGCTGTGCAAGTGATAGGTACCTAAATTAAAATAATCTTTGGTTTAAAAATATGCAACAGGTTTAATGAGCACGGTTCCCACGCGAATTTCATTGTAAACCACGCCATAACATTACAACTCTTTGTCGTTCCAAGACAGAAGCCCAAAACGTTGCGGCAGCGTTAAGTCAGCGATTACCTTTATGTAAGTACATAACGATAGCTGATATGTTTAAAGAACTTTAGAATTCTGAGAAGTGTATGACCTCATATCCTTTAGCCAACTACCTAACTTGAGTACATAATAGGTACATATATGAAACAGCGTAATTACAAGTTGAGTTATGACAAACCGATATTTAGTGAAAGTGCCTGGTATTTAAAAAATAGTAACGAACGATAATAAATAATTAATGGCTACAAATAGGTCTTTTAATGTCAAGTCTATTTACCTAATACCTACTTTTAACCTAAGTGTCAAATGTTGGCTTTGGGCGCGGCTAGTTACCACCCTACAGTCAGACGTGCCGCCAAGCGATTTAGCGTTCCGGTACGATGGCGTGTAGAACCTGGTAGTATATTTATGGAAACATACTTCCATAAGATAGAGTCCCTTTAGGACTTAGGGGTATGGCTACTGTCCAAATACTTAGATAAAATGTGGGTAGTTAACGAATAAATTAAAAATCCGTTGTAAATAAAGTTTTCGATTTATTCTTTTGCATTACAACTGGTGCTTGCTGAGATTCCGATATATTTCTTCTTAATAATATAATATTTTAACAAAAAACTGAGTACCTTAAGTACATATAGGCATATAAAACAACTTTAAAGGTTCAGGCTACACTTGTCCGATAGTATTTTTTTCTATAACGGGTTAAAGGCCGCATGAGATACATTAATTAGGCTATGTTTATTGACTTTGTATAAAATGAAAATAATACACCAACTTATATAAACGCGGAAACTGTGTATAACATGTAAATAAGTAAATCAGAGTAGTGTAGCCCGAGCCTTAATAACTTTTAGGATGGAAACATACTAACAACGTGCCACTCCACGAGATTCCACACAAGTCGAGTCAAAATTAAATCGTCATATTTTAGAATCACATGTAGAATATACTAAGTGAGTTGTATTTCTCTAGTTGTATGTATGCACTGGATAGCTAAGTACATCATGCCAATTCACTATGTGTTAGCAATAACAAAAAAAATAGTTTATACATTTTTTTATAATAATAAGTAGGACGTGACATGCGAAGTTCAGCTCAAATTATAGCATGGCTTGCAAAAATGAAACTTGCATAGCTTTGACATCAGTACGACTTAAAAAGAGTTAGTACTTATAATGTAGCCGTAATTAAAATAAGTCAAAAATCATAAGACAAATAGTTAATTATACAACAATTAAAAAATCTGCACTTTATCATCAAAACCTATGCCGAATATACAAAACATTCAAATTATATACAGTACAGATACATGATAAAATATTAAAAACGTCAAAATGGAAGAACATTGTCGCTTATCGATCTAATAAATGCGTCCAAATATACAAATCAATTCTTAAACAATTCACTAATATAATTAGTATACATATTATAGTATTAGTTAACGAAATAACTTTAATTTTATTTTAATTATTATAATAGCTAGTATAGTTCTTGCAATTCACGAGGGCGCGTGGCTCATGGTTGTGTGTGTGTCGTATCTGTATAAGTGTGAGCGAGAGCTTACTCCTGATAGGCACGCACACTAACGCAATGTGCATGTACACGATGTAACCACAAGTAAAGCTCACGCGCCCTCGTGAGTTGCAAGAACTATAATAGGCGAGGCGTTCATTGTCTATCGCCCGTCAAACTGTCAGTTTAGAAGCTTACGCTGGTGCTCGATCGCAGACGAAACGGAGTTATAATGCTATATTCCACACATGCTAGAACGAAAAATAGAGGTAAAGGTAAAGCGGTAATAGGTAAGCGGAGTATAATTTAAAAAGTCCTCAAGGGATGTTTTTGTTTTATCTTCACATTTCTATTTAAACACGAATTGATCGTGGGATAGATGGACGAATTTATTTTTGAATAGATTAAGGTTCATACTACACGGGCGGTTCTCCCGCTGCGGGAATCCGCTCGACAAAGCCACCGCAGACTATCAAACTACACGGGACGCGGTTTACCGCTGTCTTTTACGCGATCTTGGTGCGGTAAACCGCGCCAAGATCCCGCGCAGAATGACGTAATAGCGGGAAACCGCCCGTGTAGTTTAAAACGGCGGTTATCAGCGGCAGTTTGACGCTGCATGCGGCGGTCGTATTTCTCCCGCCTGCAAACCGCGACGGGAAACCGCGCAGTGTAGCATGCAGCATACAACTTTCATTAAATTGTGACTAGTGCGGTTCAGAAGCGGATTCCCGCAGCGGGAGAACCGCCTGTGTAGTATGACACCAAGTTTGACGAATTTAACATTAATTTTCCATAGCCATATACAAACGTGTCGTCTCTTTCTACGATCGCTCACGCTAAAGCTCCCAAAGTTTTTTTAACACGCTTGCCTACTGAAAGGACAGGACATGCGATAAAAAGCTTTGGGAGTCCCTGCTTTAGCGTGAGCGATCGTAGAAACAGACGACACGTTTGTGATATGGCTAGGGCGGCAGATCGATACACCTCGACGTAGGCATCGGAACGAAAGAATTTCTACGATTTAAAGCTTGTTTAGAAAAGTTTCAACTATAGCTGGTAGAGACTAGTCGCTCAGACGATAGCCAATGTTCACCCAGCATCAAGTTAAGGCTCTTAACACAAAGACGATAAATTCAACATATCGATAAATAGGCCAATACTTAGTTGCACTTCAATATGATAGGCTGGACTTTATTGACTTACTGTACCAACAAGACCAACGATCATACTTAAAGAGTCCAAGACGAATAGCTAATGTGACTAAAGTAGGGTTAGAGTGGATTTGCAAGTTTCGACAACGATGATAGATTTCGAGTGTCGAACTATCAAAATATCTGAGTATAATCGACGCTAACTCTCATGATTTAAGTTCGTCCAACAGACATACTTCGTAAAATTAAAATCGGTGCTGAATACGGCTTTAAATTAGGTTTTTTTACTTTGACATAGTGTTTATCGCTCAAAATTTACCAATGCTGTCGAGTTTAACCAAGCAGGCTTTTTGTTCAGTCTCATTAAATTGAAATTATACGTTATACTGAATAGAAATAACGTGTAAAGTTGAGTATTTTGTAACAACGCTATTAGTACGTTTTTTGATGAACTGCCCTTAGCGATCGATAGTCTTGCTTGTATAATAATTAGTAAAGTCAAAGCTGGACTTTACTTGGCTTACACTTACAAGGTTAAGACATCCCAGCGTTATTTTTCGATAACCTTAACTGATAAAGATGTCTTTTATTTAATAATAATTTCACAACTCACAAACACTTGGTCTTTTCATAAGAATTTGCCCCAGGCGCCAAGGCTTTTGAATAACATATTTAAATATTAAGTTGTGAAACTTAAAGGCTTAAAACTTACTTTAGGGCTAGTGGCGGCATCTAGTGGCCAAAAAGCAAACACCTTGGATGTTATTGGCTCCACAAATCTTGTTAAAGACGTGAAGTGAAAAGCAGAAATTAATCTCTATAAATATATAATATCTAGGAAATCATGGCATATTGTTATTACTACCTCCGATTTCATAGACAAATAGAGCTATATCGACTTGTTTTTATCCCCCGACCCAAAAACGAATCGCAGCAGTCGAACCGATTTTAATTTTGTTTTTTTTTTTTGTTTGAAAGGGGAATTTGTCGGTAGTGTTCTTAGCTATGTTTGAAGAAAATCGGTCCAAGATGGCCGTCGCCACAAAATGGCGGATTACATAATATTTTTTCACATCTCCCTCAATATGTGTATCAAATAAAAGGTCTTGACTAGTAGGACACTATACACTATGATTTTCTAATCCAAGATGGCCGTCACTACAAAATGGCGAATTACATTTTTTTTTAATTTCACATGTGGGGGTGGTTTAAATTTTAAATTTACACTTGTTATTAATTAACGCGCCGCTTTAACTTGTTGCAGTTTAGACAAAACCACGGCCCTGGGGTTATATGCCTACACTCTTCACTAACACCTTAATAAATAAATAACATAAAAATTATAACCGTAAGAATCTATAACGTAAATGGAATGTTGCGCTACCACATACAAATACTACGAACACTAACTGTACAATGTACTGCTAAATTATAATTTATGTGTGTGTTTGGTCGAATAGAAACTTCAATTTCGAATTTGAAGCATCAGATAAGTTAGCTAGAGAGCGTAATACCTGCTAAAGGTACAGAATACACAGTACAGGTACTAGAGGTTTATTTTCATACTTGGATCTGACAAGTGCAGTGGTGCGTGCTGTGGTTTTTTTAAATGGGAGGTCTGGGGTTCGATTCCCGGCGAGGGCAATTTGGTAATCTATAATTTCTGAATTGTCTCTACTATCAAAGACGTGCCACCAAGCGATTTAGCGTTCCGGCACGATGGCATGTAGAAACCCACTAGGGGTATGGGTTGAATGTACACTGCCATACCCCTTCTAAGTTAGTCCGTTAGCATCTTAGACTGCATCGTCACTTACCATCAGGTGAGATCGCAGTCATGGGCTCTATTATCATCAAAAAAAAAAGATGAACTATGTAAATAACCGTTAGCAAGACTAGTTGGGTAGTTCCTAGACTAAAGCTTCTATTCAACCAAAGTAAATTAAACTATATTACCTAGTAAACAAGATCTCATTTCGGTCGTATCTTCTCATAGAAATACACTTGGGCGACACTATTCGCTTCTCTTAGCAAAATTTTTCTTTTCACAAACTTGAAATGTTCTAACGCGAATTCATACAGTTCATTCTCCATTTTCCATACATTTGACTGTTGTATGGTCTCTATAGTTCGTTGTGACGGGTCTATCTTCGAGCTGGTCTGTCTTAGATGGGACTTATTGCTGCTCAGGTAATGCTCAGTTGCTCCCTTGAAGAATCGTGGCAGCACTTGTTCTAGCACGGAGATAAAGTCTAGCATTTCCTCAGTTACTCCTACGAGAAGGTAGTTGTTGACGAGGTTGTGCTTCGCTTGTTGTAACGCCCAGGGGCTGCCTGGTTTCCTGGAATTAATTTTCATTTATTTATTTATTTATTTATTTATTGTTTAGCGTTTCTAAACAATAACAATTACAAATTGAGGAGCGATGGACATTTCTTCCAAAATTCAAATTTTATTTATTTCATGTAGGCCAACTTGTAGCTCTTATGACACGTCATAAATCTACCACCGGTTCGGAATGCAGATTCTGCTGAGAAGAGCCGGCAAGAAACTCAGCAGCTCTTTTCAAAAAAAAAAAATTATTTTACAATCGGTAACAAAACTATGTATACAGTGCTTCCACAATGAAGCTTCAAAAGCAGCTTTCCATGAGATATCCCCTATTCTATCATATAGTTTAGAGCTTTCCTCAGGTGACATGTGTGGAAATAAAATGGATTAAAGCTAAAAATAGTAAGAGTAATAATAATTAATCAGCCACTCACCAGCACTCTGCAGCATGGCCACAGAAGAATGGCACTTGCAACCACATGTTGTCAGGGTCGCAGTCCGGCTGAGACTTCTCCACACACTCGTCAAATGTCTGCGGACATTAAAACAATAAAAAATAAGGTCAGAAGTGGGATAAAACTGAATCACAAATATACAATTTGGCGGAGCGCAGGGCGCTTGTATCGCCATGGTGCTCTTAATGACCAAAGAGTTGGTATTTAGCCCAACGGCTAAGCCTCGCTATCCAACGAGGGAATGGCGCCAGTGTTTTGGGCACCATGCCCATAAATGACCACTTGGACAGCGTGTATTTTTTGTAAATATAATTAATAGTTGATTTAATTTATTTAAGTTATAGTAGCATCTTGTGAAATAAATACAACCAATAAAAAATTTGGCGACCACACTTAAAAAATTTGGTGACCACGCTTTTCTTAACATTGAAGTGATATATTTATTTAAAATTATACATACCATTTTATCGCCGTGCTTTTTCCTCACTAAATGAGGTCGAAAGTTATCCCCATGTCGAAGAAAATAGTAGTATGAAACAAGTCTATCTAATGGTTTCCTTATCAGGTTAATAAAAATAGGCTTCGAGACAGTACCTAATCTGTAAAAAAAATTTACATTGTTAATTTTTTTTCTTTAAAAAAAAGAGTGTTAGCCATACAGCATGACCCTTGATCCTTCAACCAAGCATAAAGTATCTATTAGGAGTAGGTCAGAATAGTGTATGTTCATACCATATTTTCCTCATACCTTATTTATAAACAACAAATGTTATTTAGAACAAATAAGTGCATCTAGTTTTATTCATAGCATAAATACTCAGCATCTAACCATACTTGGCATAACTAACAATATGTCTTTGTAACTATAGTTATAAATTATATTGGTATCTTATTCTCGTAACTAGCAGACATAATAGAGTATATTAAGTACTATACTATTTTTCCAGCGACAATTTAAAACCTTTATAGCTCAACATGCAAGGGTCTAGATTGAGAACCAGAAAGTTAATGGTATAAACTTAGCTCTTTGCGCTATTGTCGTAAAACAAAGTTCTACTTTCAGAAAAAATCAGATACATACATATAAAAATGAAAAAAAAAGCCATATGGAGACTTCAATAACTACAGATCAATAATTATTCCCCTTTTCTGATAAAAAAACATTCAATGTTATATATAATAATTTATATACATAGAAGCTAAAATTATTTACTATTCACAGTTTAAAAATAAACACACAAAAGTAAACCATCGGCCGACACTAAAAAACTGGCACTTACGTGTATTTATAGACTCACCTATCAAAATTAAGGAACGCCATATGCCCATGATATAGTGCTGGCTTCACCTCTTGCCATCTGGTCACATTTTGAGCAAACTTATACTGATTATTTAAGGACATAACATGCATGTTAGCAGTTATGTTGATATGGAGCACTTTGAAGTGGTTTTTCTTACACAAATCATAGGCCACACCCACAAAACTTGTGGACCCAGTCTTGGGCACTCTGTTGTATATAACAACTAAGTCTTCGTCATCTTTCTGTAGCTCTTTTGTGAAGAATTGCCGAGAATCTGAGTGTGATTGAGCTACTCTGACCTCTGTAATTTAAAAAACAAAACATGATTATCAAGCAAGAGATTCAGAAATAGTTAGTGGCTTTTGATGTTAACTTTCATATTGAAAAATTAAAGCTTTTATTCAATGACAAGTTAACCCTACACTGCCATCTTCTTTGGTGATAAGTGACAATGCAGTTAAATGGAAGCAGACTTATTTGGATAGGCTATGAAGAGTTAATTAAACCCATAATCAGTTTTGACCCAGTATCATACCAGAATATTTTTCTGGGTGAACATCTTGCCAGTAGGGTAGGACCTAGTCATGACCAAAGCATCTCACCAGACCAGAGATTATTTAGAAATATGTATTTAATAAATCCAAATTTTTTCTGCCAAAATTGAACCTGGAACTCGCTCATCATCATCTTCAAAATACTCTCATAGGAATAGAGATTAGTGATTAAGACAATGAAATCAACAGCTCAATAATGACCTATATAAAATACCATATTCTGTCTTATATATTATTATATATGTTTCATTCATAGTTTTTATTTGCAAGAATCTATAATAATATAATAGAAAAATAGTAACTGCGCCAATCTGTGATCTATGAAGAAGCGAAAAATAGCTCGGTAATCGGCGATTTCTCTTACGACATCACGGCAAAGTTTTCACGTCAAATACCAACCCAATTTGCGGTAACTGTCCTCCAAACGTGCTATTTCTGACTGGAAATATAGAACAACGATCACAATTACACACAGGCTGGATAGAACCCATAGTCTGTGCACGTTCAACATGTTACACTTTACGCACGATTTACAAACACAACCTACGCTGCACTGATATTGGTACTGAGATAATTTAAATATGAGTGCATTATAAATAATAAACAATCCCACTACTTGGGACTAGAGCTTCAGACACCCACACTAGAAAATAATATTGTGGTAATAATATGATTTAAGAAATCACGGAGCCGCAGCCGATTGTCATAAAACGTATGTGAATGACATTTTGTGATTTGTCAAATGTCAACGTCAAATACACTCCAGTAGTGATGTCTATTAGTTAAAAATATTATCGAGATTTACAAAGCTTTGAGCAATCAATTCTAATAGCCGGTAATTCAATTCCAACATTTGCTTCTTAGAGGATAATAAGGATTACAATGAAAATTTCTTTGCATAGTCGGTTATTGATAGTGAACATCCAAGTGAATAATTCGTAGTTCTTAATCATGAGCTCTTTCGAATGAATACTCTAAAAAAACTTCCATTTTAGTTGAAAACAAAACTATGTTACTAAAATAAAACACAATTAATTTTTATTTTATCGATATGTTATTTTATCTATATGTAGTGCATCCCTAAATGTAATGACAATGACAGTACCTACATTAGCACAATGGTTTGATATTTGACAATTACGTTTAGTTTTTGCAAATGTTCATCGGTGAAATAATTTACTTATTTAGACGTCTTTATTATATTTTTATTTTAAGTTAGGCTTAAAGTTGATTATACATTATTTCCAGTTATAATCGTTAGTATTATGTGAGCTTCAAGCTTTTTTCTAAGAGATACCCAGGCTCCTGCAACTTTTTTTAAAGCAACTATCATAGCCGTCACATAATGCATTCATTTTTTATAGGCAAGTTCAGGCTCGCGCTGTGGTCTGATATGAGTAGGTAAGTAGGTATACCTAACTGCGAGGTCATGGGTAGTTAGTTGAGATTTCCTGCTGTGGTAATTTTTTTACTGAATCGAACTAGAAACTTCTACAGAGGTATAATACCGTTGACCGTTGTTGAGTATTAAGCATCAACTTAATTTCTCTAGCAGTTTTTGAGAAAAAGAATCTTGACTCTTGGTCAAACATGGTCATGACATGGGTAACAATGATCATATTCATTATTAGAGACCGGATTATATGCATTTGCATATTCGCATATGCATTTGCATATTTTAGCCATTCTCAGCGGTAATAGCATATTTTACCTAAGATCTAGTTATGATGCATATTATCGGTACATTTACAATATTTTTCACTCACTCTGCGTTCCGCCGCCGCCGCATTGCCCCATAAACTTAAAGAAAAGTTTGAAAACATATAGAGCAATAACCCAGGTTTTCAAAGCTTGTGTCAAATTGATAGTTTCATTAATGGGACGGCAGAAATTTTGCCGGAAACTATAAGTGCCATAGCACCCAAGTTCAAATTCTGCCCAGTTACCTCAATGGATATGGAGCGAACCTTTTCTACTTACAAAAATATTCTAAATGATCGTAGACACAATCTTACCACTGAAAATTTAGAAAAATATTTGATTGCTTACGTTTACACAAATTCTAAATAATTTTAATATCATATAATGTTACTTACTGTACCTATTATCGCCTATCAAAAAATAATTTACTAATTGTATGCTGATTTTGAAATAAAAAAATGAATACTTACTTTTCTATTTTTTTAGGGATTCCTAAAATTTATCATTTAATTTCTGCATATTCTGGCATATTCTGCCAGTTTTCGTGCATATTTCAAGCATTTTTCATGCATATTTGCATGCATATAACAAGCTTTTTATGTTGCATATAATCCGGTCTCTATTCATTATATTAATTTATTTTCAACCCATCGAAGGCCCAGTTTTGGGCACGGGTATCCTATCAGATTGCGAAAGTCTTAACTCTTAGGACATAGTCCACAATGCTGGTCTAGTCTAGAAGGGTTACTTATACCTATAATTTTTTATATCCAATGTAGCGCTTAAACTACTGAGCTGAATTTGATTAATGAGATGTCAATCGATTCGTTATTACGAGTATTATGCTGTGGGGAAGAACGCAGGCTACATGATTTTATGCGAAGTAAATCAATATGTCGGATGTTATAATGTACTCCAGTTTTTCGTAGTCGAGTTGTAACTCGAGTTTGGAAACTGTAGTTTCCAAACTCTTTTGTTGTTAGTAAAATCTAGCTAATCATCGGCCGACGGAAATTAGATCACGGTCTAGTAGTTGTAAAATATACGAGTAGATGAAACGTTACAAATCCAAGGTAATTTTATTAGCCGTACATTTTTCTCCCATACAACATATTTTATTACGTTTAGTTTTCGCGTGTCCTCCGTCGAACGCAACGCGTGGTCGCGATACGGGCGCAAAAAATAGCCTGACATTAGCTTTCGCGCCATCTAGGTTAATCGTGATCGCGCCCTATTTAATTCCGCTCGGAAATCGGTTCGGAAACAGACGTTTTGACGTTTATCGTTTAAAAAATAACGCGACTGACATAATGTTTACGCGATGTCGTGGATTTGGTAATTTTTAGTGCACTTTAATTACACAACGGATATTATTGTCTTCCATTGTTTATTTATTTTAAAGTTTTTGATAGATTTGGATTACATATATTCAGTTTCTTTTTAATTACCAGAGCATTAGTTTTTGGGCCTTAATTTGGGTTAAATCGACATCGCGTCGATCCGTTCTTTTTAAATCGATCTCCGTTCGGAAATCGGTTCAGGGAACATCAGGGAATATTTTTTTTTATCAAACTTCAACCTAACAGAACCTAAAGAGGAAGAGATCGCGATAAGGTCGCCTTTGCGCACCTATATACATTAATTATTATTATTATTAGATTTAATTGTAAACATCATTTTGTGGAAATAAAGATTTTTTTATCTATCTCCTATCTATGAATATTAACGCAAAAACAATAGGCAGAAAGTTAATGTAAGTACTAGAAATTTTTTGTAGCCGAATAAAAAATAATGGAACCAAACGAAAATAAAAATATTACAAAAAAATAAGTAGGTACTTACCTACTTACCTACAATAATAATTATCATGTATAAAGACCGGAAAGCTCGCTAACTTAGGAACTTAGCTAAGTAGCACGTGTAGGCAATCACCCCCTAAGTTGAACATGAGAAATGACGGGGGTTACTAAAATAGAGTTTTAAGGGCTTGGGCAAACACGAATGACGGAAGCATATTCTAAGTGATGCGAAGTTGCAAATTAAAATACTTCCGAGTTTCGTCTATGAGGAACTCTATTAAACTGTTAGCTCCGCCCGCTGCACCAGCAATGCTGGAATGAAAGGGATACATACAATGACAAAAAAAACTTTAAAAACCAAATTTTTTTCGCTCGGTTAAAGTCTACAAGTTGGATTTAATTTTATTATTTTGTGACTCTAAATATTTTTAGAGTCACAAAATAATAAAAGTTTATATAATAATAATTTTATTAATAATAATAAAAGAGTATTGTTTTAAATTTTCGGTTTTAAAACGTCCAATCTGCACATTGGCACCCTTAATTTGGGGCCAAAAACCTTGCGGGAGTACCATTGTACCATTGGACCTGGAATTCCGATTATTCCGCATACACACGGCTAGGCTAGCGTAGGTTCAAGTTTTTTTTTTAACAAGAAAACGCGTTCAGTGAGAAATACGTCTGGAAAATATCGTCACGCTTTTTGTTTGTCCAGGGTTTAATCATTCTCGAATAGATATAAACGCATCCCTCAAATGTGGGGAAATTGATTGTGACTGTGTCAAGGGGTATTAGTTGTCGTCAGAGCTGTTACTGGGAGAAATATATCATCTTACTATTAATATTATAAATGCGAAAGTCAAAGTGTGTTGGTTTGTTCTTCAACCACGCTCCAGTAGAGCTACGCACCGACTTAATTTTTTGCATGGGTATACCCATGCAAAAAATCCTCAAGGATTTGGGGAGTGACATAGGCTACTTTTTATCCCGGAAAAACGAAGAAGTCCCGTGGGATTTTAAGAACTAAATCGGAAGAAAGTCGCGGCATCCGCTAGATTTTTAATGATTCATTAGTAGAGAAAAGATGCAAATACCTAATAATAGAAGCAAAGCTTGAGAAATAAGTGAAGCAGATACCCATAATTAGGATAAAAAAATTAAAATTAAGTAGATTTAGGGCTTTGTCTTGATCTAAAATTATGAAAAAATTTTGAATTAGATTAAAAAATACTTACTTAAATAAATTTAAGAAAAAACTATCTTCTTGTTATTTGAAATGTTGTTTAAAAAAATGCTAAAACTTTGAAAAGTCCAAAATGCTGAGTTGATGGGATCGAACCCCGGATCCCACGGAAAGGAGGGGAAAGTCTTATAACCACTAGACTGTCACAGGTATAATAAGCTTTCTTCTTTTAAAGTTTTTAAATCAAGTATCTACAATGATTACTATACTTAAATTAATTGAATTTATGTCTAATTATCTAAATATATAAAAGGCAAAGGTGACTGACTGACTGACTGACTGATCTATCAACGCACAGCTCAAACCACTGGACGGATCAGGCTGAAATTTTGCATGTAGATAGCTATTATAACGTAGGTGTCCGCTAAGAAAGGATTTTTGAAAATTCAACCCCTAAAGGGATAAAATAGGGGTTTGAAAAATCGAACTTAACGTGAGCGAAGCCGCGGGGAAAAGCTAGTGCATCAATAAAATATGGCTTCCTGAAACTCTTGCCCCATATTCCGGTACCGTAACTTGAATTTCAATTCGACCATCATTTATTTTTCCCCTGTGAGTAACATAAATAAAAGGTTGCAATGAAACTGAAAGATCAACATCCATTCAGATTTCAGTCGACGATATAACGGCTTTACGAGAGCACGTTTATTTTTATACCGTGAAATAGTACTCGTACCTAAACACCTCGCGAACGTTTAACAATATCTAACATGTATCGAAATAAAGAATGGGTGCATTATGTAAATATCCGGAATTCAATTAAATGTTAAGTACCTTTAAATATATTTAATTTTTTCAATGCCTTTAGACAAAATATAAGTAATAAAAAATAAGTGCGTTCCTACTTACCTAGATTTTATTCAATTTCATGCTAAAGAAAAGCTTCCAAAAAATCTGTTTTTGTTACTATTAAATCGAGGAATAAAGAAATAAAATAAAATCAAACAGAAAAGTTCAGAAGTTTTTTAGAAGTAAGCTGAAACTAATCTGCTTCTAGCTTTAGCGGAAATATACGTAAATAATTTACAAAAACTCTATTCCTTACAATAATTTTTGTAAGAATAAAAAAATAAAATAAATAAAAAATGGAAGTGGACCGTATCCTCTACATTTTCGGAAGCTTCTCCCGCAAGAAGCAAGAACGAAGAAAATCGTTGGAACCTTCGTCGATAAGCGCTGGAAACAGTCCCTTGAAGACTTGTAAAAACTCCCGACCGACCAGTCAAAGTATACCGATAGCGCCAAGGACGTCTGCTTACGGGGAGAGGAAGAGAGCCAGGGTGAAGGACTGGGAGTGTGGCATATGTAGGAGGGAGCTTGTGGAGCCGAGGCTCTTGGGTTGCCTCCACAGCTTCTGCACGAGGTGTCTGCAAAACTTGCATCAGGACGGCGAGGCTGCTGGATGGGACGATTGTAATGGAGGTACATCTATATTTTTAGGTTTTTTTATACATTATAGGCACATGCTTGACTATTATCACACCATATGCATTTTTGAAACTTCATTGTGGAAGCACTGTATAGGTAAATAGCATAGTTTTGTAACCTATTGAAAAAAAATTTTTTTTTGAAAAGAGCAACTGCTGAGTTTCTTGCCGGCATTCCGAACCGGTGGTAGATTTAAGACGTGTCATAAGAGCTACAAGTTGGCCTACATGAAATAAATAAATTTTGATTTTGATTTTTTTTTGACACCTGATGGAAAGTGATGATGTGGTCTAAGGTGTAACGCGTTCGCCTAGAAGATGCCTATTCACTCTTGTTTTAAAGATACCCAAATTGTACGTGTTAGGAAACACAGATCTTGGAAGAGCATTCCAGACCCTAGCGGTGCGGATCAGGAATGAAGACTTAAAGCGCTTGGTGCGCGTAGATGGAATATCAACGACGTAGGCATGGACGCTCTCCCTAAGTCTTGCAGTGCGGTGGTAAAAGGTTTCCGGAAAAAAACGGATCCCTTATAGGATGACTCTGTTGTCCGTCTGTCTGTGTGTCAAGACCCTTTTTAGAGTTCCGTACCCAAAGGGTGTCTATTACTAAGCAATAATATTCCTATTATCTAGTATTAGTCTATTAATAAGCCGTCTGTCTGTCAGCGGGCTGTATCTCATGAATCGTAATAGGTAGATAGTTGAAATTTTCACTGAATGTGTATTTCTATTGCCGCTATAAAAAAGTTAAAATCAAAATCATTTATTTCATGTAGGCCAACTTGTAGCTCTTATGACACGTCATAAATCTACCACCGGTTCGGAATGCAGATTCTGCTGAGAAGAGCCGGCAAGAAACTCAGCAGTTGTCAAAAAATTTTTACAATGGTTAATAAAACTTTGCTATGCACACAGTGTTTCCACAAAGAAGTTTCAAAAATGCACACCTACTACAACCTAACACACGTTAAGATGGGTAGACACAAAGCAGACCCATTCCCGTTGGTGGCACCCGTTCACGAGTACGACGCTTGATCCAGCCATTATAATACTAAACAATAGAAGCAATGCCTGAATTTAAAAATACTAAAAACTTTTTTCACTCGATTTTAATAAAATAGATGGTGTTAAATCTTGCACGATGGTAGGGAACTCTTCGTGTGCGGAACAACTTATTTAGGCATAATTTGGCGAAAAATATTTTTGATCGGAATTTGCATAACATTAAGTAATTTTTACCTAGGTATTTAGTTGATCTAGTGTAAGAGTTAAAGGCATATAAATAAACATTTCATATAAACGCATCATTGTTCCATAGGTATAGCAATAAAATAACAGATAAAACGCTTAACTTTATTGTAGTGGTCTGTTTATTTTTTCGGCATCTGGTAGAGCTATTAACCTCTCTAAGTAGCTGTTAATAGATCGATTAGAATGTGTGGTAATAGATCTACTCTACCACTCTACGATAAATACCTATAGAATACAAAGGTCTCATCAAAAATCAGAAAACTACACACATACTTACTCACACAATTTTTTTTGGTAAAACATATTTTGTTTGCTATTTTTTATTCTTGACAAAGTAGAACTCGTCTGCCTTGAACTTTTTTGGCTTTACATTGTACCTAGTACCTATCTAATATAACCCATAGATTACCTTCTAGATTAATATATGTATGTAATTAAACGTAGGTACGCTGTACTTTAAAAAAAATTTTTTTTTTTCTGAACATTTTCTTTTGACGATTTGTGTAGGTTAGCTATAAAATTAAGTAGATTCCTATCCAACCTAGGTAACACACTCAAGTAGGTCAAGTGTGAACGTTAAATCTTGGTAAACGAAATAGGTTACGAAGCCACACTGTGGCAAGGCTATGTCACATTGAACTAATTGAATTATGCTGGATATCGGCAGTTGATTTGCGAGAAATTGTTTTATATACCTACTTAATGCCAATTTCACATTATCGGGATTCGGTGAATATTCGGACTATCGCGATAAGGGTTCGTTGAATCGCGATGTATTCGGGCGAACACGAATCATTCTCGCGGCACCGCCTTCGCGTCGGTAACGTAAATAAGTAAATAACAAGTTGGATTACAAACAAGTGTAAATTAAAAATTTAAAGGGCCCCCGACCTGTGGATCCAGTATCGGCAGCTGATTTGCGAGAAAATGATTCATACCATATAGGTACATTTTGATTCATACTTACCTACGTAGTTAATGCCAATTTCACCATCATCGCCGAATATCGATTCACCGACGAGTCAATATGACGTTCTGTTACTGCGGCTAAATTATCGGGATTCGGCGAATATTCGCATTATCGCGACAAGTGTGGCCGAGTAGTTTTTTGAATCGCGATGTATTCGGGTGAACACGAATCTTTATCGTGGCATGCACTGTTGGTAATGTAAATAACACGATAACTTTATCGCGACACAGCGACACGAATTTTCGCACGATAATGTAGCCGCAGCACGACAGTTTTTGTATTGAAAATCAAAACGACAAACTTATTCGTCGATTAAAAGCCTCGATAGCCCAACGGTAGCCTGAACAAATCTTCATAAATTCCATACACACATTTATTCATAAAAATATAAAAAACCGCATCAAAATCGGTCAATTCGTTGGTACATAATATGTAGGTGGATAATTCTAAAAAAAAAAACAGAATTTATTAAACTGTTATTATATTGTCAGAATGTAATACTTTTTTTACTATGACATTCAAAATTATTAACTTTTAATTTATTTTTAATAATGACATTATGTTTAATATTTTATTGCACAATATTCACACACCTATCATGGTAGAGTCACGTGGGGTATCTGTACGCAGTTTTTGGTAAATCTCTTATAAAATGAAACAGTTTTATAATTTGTAACAAATCAGTCGTTATTCTCTTTAATTAGACATCCCTTTACAATAACGAAACATAAAATTTAAACTCTTTTGATAACTGTAATAGTTATTGGATGTTTTAATCAACTCGGGAAATGCGGACACTTACCCACACCAGAGGGAAAGTATCCGCAAGCTTTCGGATAAGTGTACGAACATAGGGTAAGTGTACGCTCTCAATGTATTATGCATAGACCACATTTAAATTCCCCTATTTCATAGCTTGTGCATGCCTTGTGCCACCAAGACTTACATATATTGCACTATATCTAGTCTTGGGTGGGAGGAATGCTCATTCCTCCCTTGGCACAAAGGACAGTAAAACCCGATTTTTCATTTACTTTTTTTGTAGTCTTATTCTTCTTGTTTTATGTTAATGGACTCATAATAATAAGTCTTTGAAACAACAGTAGTTAATGGATTATGGGGCATGTTTGAAATGTAAAAAAGATAGAAGGGAAAAGAACTACGTTCATCCTGAAAATTCAGGAAGTTCATCTACTAAGTTTTATAAGTGCCAACATACTGACAAAAACTTAGTAGATTCTAGTGGTTCAATTTGAAGCTGTAGGGTTTGTAACCAATAATTTCTTCAAAAGTATTTACTTTGATCAGGCTAGTGTACGCGTGCGGACACTTTCCCGCGTATACTTTCCCCATTTAGGAAAAGAAATTTATATTTGTCAAAAATGTAAGTTTAGGTTGATTTAGATGAAATCACTGAATTATCATAAAATATTTATTAATTTTCCCTATTGACAAACACCGTATAATGGTAGTTAGTTCAGCCGTGTCCTTAAACCACGCTCATGTATTTCAATAAAAATAATAAGAAATCGACGCAAAAATTAAATGACTTTATAACTTTCCAGCACGCCACACGACAGGTGCATGACGCGACCCCCTCACTTGCCTCTCAAGTGCGAACTAAATTCACTATATTGCGATCAAATTATGACAACGAGTCTCGTGCAAACTTCACTGCGTATACTTACTCGCCGCGTACGGTTACCCCACGTGACTCTAATTGTATAAGGTTCGATTTTCTCTATTCCACCATATTGTATCTGCATTTTGGTGAATAAATAAATGATTATTATTAGGTAGGTATAACAATGCTACTTACATCATTATTTTCCTGTCGTCATGTCGATCGAGCGTATGTTTGTGTACCGCGGCGCGCCGGGTGGCGAGCCTATATTTAGAATACATTAGCTCAGTTCCGGACATCAATGACTCCAATGATACGCTAAATAGGTACACGTTCTATTATTGATTTCAAATACCTACCTTTAACTGCAACAGAAAGAAATAATGAATTATTACAAGATTTCATTTACCTATGTACCTATCTAAGTTTGTGTCAAGTCTTGCACTGAATTAGAACCACTTCCCAGATTAGATACGATTGAGGTCAAATAATTTGCATTTAAATATAAATCGGATGACAATGCGATAGGTGAATTATTGTGACATGGAGTCGATCTCATGATGGAGCCAGAAGAAGGCTATGGGAACTCTGTAATAAAACGACGAAACCCCATCGAGATTTTCAACTTTTGAGGTCTGAAAAGCTTTTTTTTTTTAATAAAATTTTTAATTTAAATACCTACACTTGTGGCTCTTATGATAAGTTCTAGACTCTATTATCGGAACTGTCCGGTCAAGCTTTGTTTCTGAATCGTCTTTTTCTTCACCCACCCATAGGATTCCACCGATAGGATGTCCAGTGTCCACAACTGAACAAATGTATCTTGCATGACGTCCTTTCTGGCGCAGTGGTGAGCGCTGTGGTCTTATAACTGGGAGGTCTCGGGTTCAATTCCCGGCGGGGGCAATTTAGGAATTTATAATTTCTAATTTGTCTCTGGTCTGGTCTAGTGGGAGGCTTTGGCCGTGGCTAGTCACCACCCTACCGTCAAAGACGTGCCGTCAAGCGATTTGGCTTTCCGGCACGATGGCGTGTAGAAACCGATTAGGGGTATGGGTTGAATTTACACTGCTACCCCTTCCAAGTTAGCCCGCTACCATCTTAGACTGCATCGTCATTTACCATCAGGTGAGATCGCAGTCAAGGGCTATCTTGTCATCGAATAAAAAAAAAAATGAACTTCCAAAAGAAATTCATCTGATTTCGTCAGTCCATCTATTTTTTTTTAAATATTTTTAGTGAGTAAATCACTTTACCTATAGTAATTTAGCTTAAAAACTGATTTCAACCTCTTAAATCTACGTTTAACCTACATATTAAAAACGTTAAACCTACTTTTGAACATTAAAGGGCTGTGAGAAAGTATAAAAAAATAATATTTCAGATATAAAACAGACGTTGCTGAAATACTAAGGGGTACTGTGTTTGTATTTCATGGAAACGCAATGTGCGTTCAAAGATTTTGATCCATTCAACACAGCATTTGTTTAGATAAAATTTCTTTGAATAAATTAATTAAGTGTATAAATTGTTTATTATTCACATCTGGCGATCTTCATAGCCAGCGGCCTAAAGAAAGCAAACTCGATTTTATGAGATGTCTTACTCACATTTTGCTTTTGATACACGTTTGGAATCGCTACCAAAATAAATAAAATTAATTTTATTGATGACTACTTAGGTATTCTTCCTGGACCGTCTTTTAGGAACCAAACTGCCCATTAGATATTTACCTACTTACTCCATAAAGAGCTTATGTTAGAGCATAGCGAAGCAATGGCTGGATCATGCGTCGTACTCGTGAACGGGTTCCACCAACGGGAATGGGTCTGCTTTGTGTCTACCCATTGTGGTAGGTGTGCATTTTTGAAACTTCTTTATGGAAACACTGTGTTCATAGCATAGTTTTGTTAACCATTAAATTTTTTGAAAAGAGCAACTGCTGAGTTTCTTGCCGGCTCTTCTCAGCAGAATCTGCATTCCGAACCGGTGGTAGATTTATGACGTGTCATAAGAGCTACAAGTTGGCCTACATGAAATAAATAAATTTTGATTTTGATTTTGATTTCATATTTGTGTCTCGTTGTAACTCTATCTTGAGTCTGAGCTAAGTCAGAGCATGCTCTATAGATCTCAGCATAAGTGTATTAGACAGTGGTTCTACTCGTCTGAGACAACTTTTTGTATGACTCGTAGCTATTATGTTTTCCACGTGGTTGCATTTAGAATGGCACAGCGTAATTAGCAGCTCTGTAGTATGAATCATAACCTTCCCGAGGCCGATCTATTTAAAGTATTCGCCTGTAATATGTTTAATCTATTTAAAGGATGTGTAATGTTGAGGCGAACACACGACGTTTCCGCTAGCGGAAATAGTGCTCGATCTAGGGTTAGCAATACTCCTTAGTGCTAAGCGTTCATGGATTACAAACAAATGTAAATTAGTTTAAAGGGACCCCGATATGTGATACTCCTCCTCGATCCTCGATCATCATCTACCTAACTTCTGCAGATTGAGACCATTCTAATGAGCCCAAACACACTCTATCTGCTGTAAGTTGCTGAGGAGTTGGATATTCCGCAGACTCGATGCTGCAGCATCAGCTCAAGGTTACAATGCCTTGGAAATAATCCGCAGTAACAGTACACCTTTCAAAAGTTTGTAAGACTCTTTAAGCAAGTAGGAAATGAACCGATGATCTTCAAGCACCTGAGCAGATTTTCATACATTAAAGCTAAGATCTATCTCTATCACGTTAGCTTTCAAAGAGAAAAAGCCGCATTGAAATCGGTCCATTTGTTAGGGAGGGATACAAGGGAACAGACAGATACAGACTTTTTCCGTCGGGGGGTTAAAAATATGAAACTGCTTGACCCTTCTAAGCAGTTCTCGAGATCTAAGATTCCGAGATCATCTTATCTACCACTGGAATAAGGTGGTGATGGCTAATCTTCGAATTCCAATCTTGCCAGTTTGCCAGACGTTAAGATTGGTGCTTTGCCTAATTTCCAACTACCAACACGCAGCACAATGACGTGCTGCAATAAAGACTGCGATAGGCTATAGTTGAAGATGATGAGGATTGGATCTAGTTCATACTCAAACCCATTTCCAGGTTCCTTGCAACATGATCCTGGTGGACAAGCGTCTGGAGGTGGTTCGGCTGGATCTGGCTACGAGAGTGATTTCCGGAAATCCGGATCTGACACTAGCTTGGACAAGTTTAAACTACATGGGATCATTACTAGAAAGGTTGGATTCAAAGATACGTTTTAATTAACCCACCTACGAATTTGGAAACTGGATAGGTAGAGCAGGTCAAGCAGAACCTTTTTTTCTTCTTTCTAATAGTGAATTTGGTGATCTTACAAGATGGGCGGTTCAATCTTAATCTACTTCTCAAAGCAAATTGCACATTGTTTGTGCCATAATTTTGCAATGGTTTCACGAAGGTTCTATACCTAACTACAAGGTAATCAAGTTTAAACAGCTATACGATATTTTTCCTTTTGTTTTATTCCGTTTGATACCATCAGAAATTACCGCCAGGCATCTATATAACCTGGCATCTGATCACAAACATGTATTTTTTCCTCAATGGAATCTAGTCGGCGATTTTACGGATAGTTACTCGCTAAAATCCCGTTAGTACTAATACATTAAGCTATGTCTCCAAGAGAATGATATGTTACTATTAATCGTTGTCACATTGGTGATGAAATTGTTGTTTATGTCAGATTTCAGGGAAGAACTACCACTTCATCCTGTGTCCAACATGCGGATCAGACACGCAGTTGCCTCTCGGCGGCATTGCAGCTTTGCCGCTCAACTATGTGCTGCTGCGAAGGATGGCCAATCGGGACAGCGGGAGTGCTGTACTTTGTGATCTTTGCTGCACTGATAATAAGGTAATCAAACGAGGGGATCAACAGCTTCAAGGAAGTTGTCGGGTGATTCGATACCTGTTTATACTACCAACTTACTTAGCCTTAACTGTTTCGTTAGCCTAGTGGTTAGCATGCTCGACTGCGGATGACGTGGTCCCTGGATCGATTTCGAAGTCGGGCCAATAAATGTGTTGGGTCAAGGAATTCTCAGTACTAGTCCCAAGTTAGGAAGTTTGCAGTGTGTTAACCCCGTGCCTCGAAGTGCACGTAAAGCCGTCGGTCCTGCTCCTGATCTCCCTCCGGTCATATCGGATTTCCGTCAGTCTACGAGAGCGAGGGAATGGAGAGTGCATCTGTGTTTGCGCACACACTTATGCACTATAACGTCTCCCGCGCAGATGGTTAATCGCTGAGGAGGTTGACCGTGGCCTGATTCGGTCCGAAGAACATTCTTATTAGGTATACCGAAAAATTTCAATCATGTCAACTCAACTGCTGTATCAGCAAAAAAGTAGTAATTTTAACAAGAGGATTTTCAAGGATTTTTGTCTACCAATTTTACATTTTTATTTTTAAACCAAAACGTGACAATTACCAAAGCGGCATTAAAAGATCGATGGTTGGAAACACACGTGCAAGGAACGATGTCACTCATCCGCGTCTCATTGCTTTCCAAACTCACACCACGGCTCGCGCATGATTTCAGAAAAGTAAGTAATTTACATTGCACTGCTACATTTAGCACTTACATTTCTTGTTATTCCAGTTTTGTATAAATAAAGTTATTTTAGACCTTTATATAGTAGGTATTTTTAGGTAGATTTGGAAATATATTTCCAGCCTTCCATAACTTTTTTAAAGGTAGTTATTAATTCTTTGCTCCTTGCCTAAGCACAGATTTTCTCGTCCGTAAATAAATTTTAATTTTAGGGCACTTTAGACTGTGAATTAGACTACCCTAATTAGGTATGTACCTATATTATGCCAAAGCGAAACCTTTTCAACTCCCTTATGTCGACTGTCACCTGTCTAACCAAATGGTGGTACCTTTTGTATTTGGACACCATGATCAGCTACCCAAGATCAATCTTCGAAAAAACAATAGTAGTTCTCATTTATGTCTTCCAGAGCTCTACTTAAGTGGTTCAAATTATTTTAAATTGGACATTCTAGAAGAGTTTGAATCACAAGTTGCCAATGTAAAACAGCAAGGTTAAAAATCTTTTAGCGTCTTCTTTAGTGTAGAACTTCTCACCTCCAGGCTGCCAGTCGTTGCGGTGAGTGCCTGGTGAGCGTGTGCACGCCGTGCGGTGAGGCGCATACGCGGCAGCGAGGTCACGCAACGCATTTGCTGCAGCCGCTTGAACCGGTGCTGCGCTTCTGTGTGCAGCATCCCAAGCTCGAGCTGACTGTGTATTGCGCCACTTGTCAACAGGTAAGTTTAACACAGCCATAGAGTTTGCTGGTCTCTACATCTACGGTCTTCCTATAGAGGATGCTTTAGACCCTCTAAAATGATAGAGACTCCTAAAAAAGTGACCCTAGCGGGAGCTAGAAGAATAAAGGAGATTTCCATTCTTTGATCCCATTCCTCGAAATTGGATAAGTTTGAAATTAGCCTGTGTGATATAGGATACTTTCAGATACGTACGAACGGAGATGACAATCTGATAAGTAGACAAAGCCAGTCCCAGAGAATATGGGCACTGGATTTATACTTAGTGATTAAAAGGGGGTAGTAAAAGAACTGAAAAAATTTTCGGGGCCTCCAATGTCTCATAAATATGTTTTAGAAGGCTTTCATTTGTAGCGCTTCTGGAGTGAGGCGATCGAAATTCCAACCACTTGGTAAGGTAATAGTCTGGTTCAGAAGCCTGATAAATTGCAGAAATTAATTTTATTCTTTTACCTCTTAAATGAATCGTTGTCTGTGAACAACTCCTGTACTGACGGTATTTGAAAACCGTTTGTTTAAATGCTTTTAATCATTACGATTATGTATTCAGGTAATATGCAGGGACTGCTGCCTGATCTCACACACGGGACACGCAGTAGCCAACGCGTCCCGTGCGGCTAATGAACGCGCCAACGCCTTGAGGGATGCGTGCGAGCGTACCAAGCACGTGCCAGATAATGTGGAGCGGGCTAACAGGATCCTTGAAGTGCATGCTTCAGACGTTGAGGTGGGTTTGGTTGAGTTAGATACATGGAAACAGGACAATTACACTGGACAGGATACAGTTACCCTGATGCTGAACTTCGAGATATGGATACTGTAAATATAGGCTGAGACGACTCCTGAGATAGCTGCTATTTTAGGAGGAATGGTGAACATTTTACTTCTACCGCACCTCGTAACTAACTATGTACCTCTGTTCAACCTAGGCCTAGTCTTAGTTACTGTATCATGGGGTCTTGTTTTGGATGGCCAAATATTTCTATAATAATAGTAAGGCCTATTACCTATTATCACCGCTACTAGATGTATGTAGGTATGTTTTGTATAATCGAAAGAAGAAGTGTTTTGGAGAAATCTCCAAGTTCATTTTTTACACCCTTTCTGAAATTCTGTTTTTGTACAGAAAAAATTGTTCAATCACAGGCCCAAGCCTCTCGTGTAGAGAGCGAGATCCGAGTGTGGTCAGAAGAATACAGACAAGCAGTAGAGGCGCACGGGCGAGCTCTGTGCGGCGCGGCCGTGCGCGCCAGGGCAGCGTACCGGCGACGCATCCAGGACAAGACGAGACAGCTGGCTGAGCGAGCTGCCCACGCGGTCGAAGCTGTCAAGTTTGCTGAGGAGGTGAGGAAGTCCTTGAAGAGTAAAGCGAAATATATTGTCGTCCACAAGCTATAATGCCGTTAACTACCAAAACCATATTTCCTAATATAAACCCTAATTTAAATGGTTTTGGATTTATATTAGAAAATATGGTCTCGGTAGTTAACGGCATTATAGCTTGTGGACGGTAGTATAGGTAAAGTTAGTTAGGTATTGTAGGTTCAAAGAACGCTTACAGTCCTCACATAGGTAGTGATGTGAGTAGACGAGGCAGCTGGACGAGTAAAACGGAAGTTTGGTAGTGTCAGCCGGCCAGTTTGCTGAGGAGGTGAGGAGCGAGAATTAATTTCTTTATCAGAAAATGGAACACCATTTACGTTTAGAATGTTTTTAGTTTAGAATGTGCTTGACCGTTACCCGATTGAATTTAAGATTTACGACGTGGCCGTAAGTATGTGGAAAAAACCTGCACTGAAAACATTTAAATGTATACTGAAGACCGATATTTATCTGGTAGAGATTAGAAACCTCACGAGAGTGTCCCATCATTGGAGATAAAAAATATTAAAAATTCATGAAAAACCACTTCAATCTATGAAAAGAAGTGATTTTGGATATTGGCAGTAAGTAAATAATTAGTTAAGGTAGAAAAAGAATAGATTTTAACTGTTGGAGGCTTTGGCCCTAGCGTTAAAGACGTGCTGCCAAGCCATTTAGTGTTTCGGCACGATGCATGGCGTGTAGAAATCGATAAGGGATATGTATGCCCTTTCCAAGTTAGCCCGCTACCATCGTAGACTGCATCGTCGCTTACCATCAGGTGTCAAGGACTATCCTTGTCGTCGAATCAAGAAAGAAATACTACCTGCTGAATGTCTGCTTCTAGCTTATCAAAGAAGGTAAAGAAGATGAGGTGCTCTCTCTCAGCGGGCCGGTGCTGCGTCGCCTGGAGCGCCTCACGGAGCTGCAGCCGCTGTCGGAGCCCCCACGCTGCGAGCTGCGCTTCGCCCCCGCAGCCCCCGCCACACACCGACCCACGCTGGTGGGGAGACTGTTCACCCTGGCACCAGATCCTGACCATTGCGTGCTAGATACAGATGGTAAGATTTTTTTTTATTTTTTAAAAAGAATATTAGCCAAGCTGAAGTTGATTAATATCCTGCTATCCCCACCAAATAAGCGTAAAGCTCGTGCTAGGAATGGGTACGAAAATAGTGCAACGGGTGGTGTTCGAATCTGTGACCTTACAGTTTTCAATCTGCACCTATAACCGTTGAGCTTTTGTCGAGGTTGCTTTGAAAATGAAACGAGACACAACATTTTCAACATTCTTTTCTCTTTCTCACCCGATAAACCCTTTGAAACGGGCCAAAATACCGACAACGATCGGAGAACAGTGTGTCGATTCTCTAAAAATGATTGCATCAGTGTAACGATCGCAATGACCTCTGATTGGCTGGTACCCTCCCGCTATTGGTTATGCTATTTGCTATTGAGGTTTTACTTTAGAGATTTAGGCTGAAGTCTATAGACCGCATTCTCACTCTGTAATTCTCTAAGTAAGTAATCTTTTTCAGGGCTACAAGATCTTCAGGTCGACGTCCAGCACACTGCCATTCTAGAACTTCGGGACAGCAGCGGAGAACGCATTTGGTGCGGCGGAGAAAATGTAAGTTGTCAATTTTTTGGAGAACTCCTTAAACCTTTTCCTTATATTTTAATATGGTAGAATGCCTGTTTAATTTTATTCTTAACTAACTAGATGATGCCCGCGAGTTCGTCTGCGTGGATAAAGGTTTTTAATTCCCGCGGGTACTCGTTAATTTTCCAGGATAAAATGTAGCCGAAGTATGTGTTAATCCTGGGTATGAGTTGATTTTTTTTTTTCAAAAAAAGAATATAAGCCAAGCTGAAGTTGACTAATATCCTCTTCTCCCCTTCAAATAAGCAGAAAGCTTGTGCTAGGAGTGGGTAAGACAATAGTGCAACGGGTAGGATTCGAACCTGCGACCTTACAGGTTTCAGTCCGCATCTTTACCCGTTGGGCTATTGAGCCAAATGAGTTGAATGTACACTGCCATACTTTTTCCAAGCTAGCCCGCAACCATCTTCGACTGCATCGTCCGTTACCATCAGGTGAGATCGCCGTAAGGGACTATCTTGTCATCGAATAAAAAAAATTGTGGTGCATCGATTTCAGGTGGCGGGCTACTTCAGACGGCGCGATTCGAGCGCGCGGCCGGCGGTCGCGAAAGTCCGCGAGCGCGGCGACGGAACGTACGCGCTGCACTTCACCCCGCACAGCCCCGGACACTTCCTGCTCGCTGTCACTGTCAATAACACCCCTATCAAGGTGAGATTATTGCAGAGTATACAAACGAGGTTGCACTGAAAATGAAACGAGACAAAACATTTTCAACATTCTTTTCTCTTTCTCGCCCGATAAACTATTTGAAGGTTTTGTGCACTACATCATTTATTTTTATCTGTTTGTTTAAAAAAAATTAAAAACAGCATTTTTTATATACTTTCAAGACGTATAAAATTGTATCGTTATTAAAACGACGGCTACCATTCACAACAATTAACGCGTCACGTAAGCGTTTTGGGGATACAACAACTTACGTAGGAGGTATCGACTTAAAAGCTATAAAACAAAATCTTGGTTACAGGGCAGCCCCTACTCATGCGCGGCCCGAATGTCGAAGGTCCACACGGGCCAGTTCCACTGTTGCGCGTTTTGTTCTTCGGGCGGGAAAAAAAACGCTACGTGTGGCTGTGGCTCCTCTATGGGAGGAGGTTACAAAGGTAAACAACGTGAGAACGGCCGTAAACATCCAGAATCAGAAAAAAATGTCTGCTCATGAGAATAAGACTATTTACCTAAATGTTTCTAAGTGCCAATTTCACCAACGCCGAAGTTCTGACAGTTTTTGCATTGAAAATCTGCCAGAAAATCAATATTCCTCAGTTGAACGCATAACTAAACATTAGACTTAGACTCGGCGCGCGATGGTGAAAAAAAGCGCAATTTTTAAAAATTAAAAGAATATTAGTAAGCTGAATTACTTACTTGAAAGCTGATGATAGGAGTGGTAGGTACATTAGTGAACCTGCGACCTTTCACGTTTTCAGTCCGCATCTTTAACCGTGGGTTATGGAGGCTATTATTTTGTTGATTTGGTGTACTTATCCAGGTTGCGGTCACGGGCACGCGGGCTGGCCGGGCGCGCGCCACTGGTCGTGCTGCGGCAGCACCGCGCGCCACTCCGCCTGCACGCGGCCCAGCCACCAGCTCTACCAGTTCTCATTGTGAACCTTACCTCTATTATAATAAAGACTCTTATTACTCGATTCGTTGTTTATTTCCGAACTGCTAAATGCTCTACATGAGAACGCTGGATTGGTTATATTGAGCGTTTATTGCACGTTACGTACTATCAGCAGCTTTGACCATTTAGCCGGGACGAGCCTTTACGCAGATTTAGTACTGAATATAAGTATTCTGCCACTTTCTGCGGTGAGGTGGGCTAATCACGTACAGCCTACTTACAGCACACATTTACTCACTTCCGCACACTCTTGTAAAGAACTTAATGTCTCCATGAACGCACACTAATTCAAAAGCTGTCCCACTTACAAGCTAACACGTACGTTTGTACATGTACTTCGGCAGAGGGGAATGGGTGCGCTTGCCAAGTCCTGGCTAAATGGTCGAATATCAGTAGTAATATGTATAATTTGATTACCTTTGCTACTACATACCTACTGCAGCCCTGGTAGCATGGGCAGGAGAAATTTTCTTTTATCTCCTGCCCATGCTACCAGTGCAGAAGTACTTTGTTAGAAGAGAGATAAAAAAACCCGGATGTGATAACAAAGCACTTGTACCATTTTGGCGCTGATTTTTATCAGATTAGAATGAAGATGTATGAACGTAAACGTGGTGTTTTTCAATTAAAAATTACTTTTTATTATTTTTTATTTGCCCTGGCAAACTTTTCGTTTGAACAGTTCTTATGAGCTGTCCATAAGAATAAAAGTTGGTTATATACCTCAAAGGAATAAAACAAGTTTTGTATTTACACTAGCACTTTTATTATAAAGATTTTATATTACAATAATATATGTCTAAAAAGTATAAAATGGATTTGTTTCTTATTATATTTATCGAATAAAATAATCAAATTACATAATAATATTATAAACATTCGATGTATATATCTGTTTCTTATTTAAATGTCTAGGCATTCATTGTCATAAATTATTATTTGCCTATATCAATATAGTACTACCACTATTATAAGTTGCAACACCTGTGTAGGTGTAAGTGCGAAAATATTTAAGTCAATCAAAAAGCACCACATTTGAGCCCGAAATTGGCTGCTGGTGGCCTGACCATTGCTATAAAAGTTGTAGTACTGTACTAAAATAATCATTTGCATTCGCGGTTAGAAAGAACAGATCAGATTTATCAGCAGAAACGCATTTTCTGCGAAAACCAAATTTTCGGAAAAACATTTAACCTACATACTAAGCCTAAGTCAAAACTTTCCTACTAGTATTATAAATTACTCCTATTTTACATAAATTATATTTTATAACTATTTACATGATAAATAATCTGATGAATTTCGTGACCATAGTTTTTTTTTTGTTAAATTATCACAGATAAATATCACAACTCTGCAAAGAAATATTTTTTTTATATTTTCGACTTATTTTAACATCAGAAGTGGGATTACTAATGTATAAATGTTAAACCATTTTTTTAACGCTTTAATGAGAGAATTATCTAATGTGAATTTATATTAGGTACAAAATCATACAAAGTACTTATTACTAGAAAATTTCGATCAATAGAATTTATTGCTATCTTTACTTAATTTTACTGTTATATAATAATATCTTGATGATATCTCACATGCATTAAATCCTATACATTTAATATACCTATATAATTAAACGGCATTAAAAATATATTTGATGATCACAAAAACACAACATTTTCTAAAAAAATAACAAGTAAAACGAATTAGAATTAAAAAAAAAATATAGTTAAAATTAACGATGAAAGGCGAGTAAGAATTTGTAAATGCGAGCTAATGTATTTTTTTTTTTAATATATAGACAAGCGCTTGACTGCGATCTCACCGGATGGTAAGTGAAGATGCATGCAGCCTAAGATGGTTCGCGCTTGCCTAGAAGATGCCTATTCACTCTTGATTTAAAGACACCCACATTATAGTTAGTTGGAAAAACGGAAGCCGGAAGGGCATTCCAAATATTTGCAATGCGTATTAGGAACGTATTAGGAACCTGCACGTCTCATACCCTTTGAGAACATTATTCTCCATAATATTCTCAGAGTTTCGAAGTTCTCTGAGTGGAGAATTGTGCTCAATAGTGAGACGTTAATGATTAGATCATGATGTTAATAATTTTATACTATCACATTGTACAATATAAATTAATAGTTTGACATCTACGAGTACATACAAACAAAGGTTTGGCCGTAAAATAACATTTAAAAAAAAATATATTTCGTTTTTTTTTTAATCGCATTTTCCGATACAGTTATTAAGTTAAGAACTAGAACTCCATTTAATTCTCGAGACATTTTTTTAAAGAATATAAGCCAAGCTGAACTTGACTTATATTCTCCTATCCCCTCCAAATAAGCGGAAAGCTTGTGCTAGGAGTGGGTACGACAATAGTGCAACGGGTGGGGCTCGAACCTGCGACCTTTCAGTTTTCAGTCCGCACCTTGACTGTTGGGCTATTGAGGCTTATATTGACATTAAAAGAAGTACATCATTTGCGTTTTCAATTAAGGTTTTTATTGGACTAGCTATTGGCCGCGACTTCGCGTGAAGTTAGGTTGTTAAAAATCTCGCGGGAACACTTTTGCTGTTACTTATAATACTAGTGGTTCGCCCCGAACTGAGACCTCGCGATATCCCATAATTCCCAAAAGTTTTAATTATATATTGTAATAATTTACTTTTAACATTAGACGCAATAAAAAAAATAATAGTTGACATAAAACTGTTTTACTGACACAGCGCCATCTATAGTGAAGCATTATAGTGAAGCTATTAGCTTCACAATAATGCTAATAGATGGCGCATTAAAATTAAATAATTTCGTTTCTTTATAACATTTATCTAATTTTAGTATTTGTTGTTCAAGTACAGGATATAACTGAATTTTCAACCAAGTTTCACGTTCTAATATTCAGTAATTCTTGACATATGGCTCAAATTAAAATCTCCAATTTGAAACCCCCCCATTTGGTCAATTTTTAGGGAAAAATTAAAAAAAATATATTTTTGTACTCTGTTCAAAGTCGTCTTTAAAAAGATATATCGCAAGTCTATGTAGAGCAACAAACAAGATTTTACTTCAAATACGCTTCTATGAGAGCCCCCCTGAAATAAAGCTTTTTATATTTTTTTATACTATGTTCGGCTGAAGGCCATCAGTTTACATATTATATTTAAATTTGAAGTAATTACGTTCAGTAATTCAGAAGTTATAGGGCTCTGACAGACATTTAGACGAACACACTTCTCTGTCTAGTAGGCAAGCGCCCTAGTTGACTCAGAGAACTTCGCTTCGCTCGTTCAATTATTAGTAATTGATTAATTAAAACTAGAGATATGAGCATCTTTTTCTATTTTCTTTACCACACATAGTAGGTACCTAATTAGGTATATTTATTTACAATATTTTTCTTAATGTATAGTACATTCAAGGAAATTTCTGTCGGCAGTATCGATGTCGTGTTGATGCGTCCGTGCGCATTTTACAGTGCGCCGGATGCTGCTGACGTTATCTGCATTAATTTGTACTGATAAATGCTTTTCTTGCGACTCGAGTGAATCTTGCACTTCCTGTGGCTTTTGCTGCCGTGTGCGATTTATCTTAAGAAACAATATGATTGATTAATATTCAAGCCATAGAATCCAGAATAGAATAGCTTTCGCCCCCGACTTTGTCTGCGTGGCTTAGGTTACTGTTTTTCCGGAGTAAAAGGTCATTTTCAATACATAATGTATGAGAAAATGAAATTTTTTCATATTTTTTTTTTCTTGTCAATTTGCTAATGTTTTGAAATAGAAATAGAAATAGAAATATTTTTTATTCAAATAAACTTTTACAAGCACTTTTGAATCGTCAATGAATCTACCACTGGTTCGGAATGCCTTTCCTGCCGAGAAGAGCCAGCAAGAAACTCGGCGGTTGCTCTTTTCAAAAAAATAAAAATTTTTTACAATTGTTATTGAACACAGGATAGTTATTACTGTCTTGTGAATCACTGGAGCGAATTATATCCACGCTTTTTTATCATTTACATAGTCTTCAATTGTATAATATGCTTTTTTCATGAGAGTAGATTTAATTGATTTCTTAAACTTGTGTAGAGGCAAGTCTAAGATTGACTGTGGAATTTTATTGTAAAACGTCACGCCCATTCTCACAAATGTCTTTTGGACCCTCTTGAGGCGCAGCCCAGGAAACATGAGCCTATTTGGATTTCTACTTGGTCTATCGGACAAATCACTCTTTTTTTTGTAACTCAAAATGTTTTGTCTGACAAATATTATGTTGTTATAAATATATTGTGAAGCTACTGTAAGAATGCCTATCTCTTTAAATCTTTCTCGAAGGGAATCCCGCGGCCTCAAATTATAGATTGCGCGGATTGCCCTCTTCTGCAAAACAAAAATTTTTCCAATATCGGCTGCCTTACCCCATAGTAAGATTCCGTATGACATAATACTATGGAAATATGCAAAATAAACAATTTTTGCAGTTTCTATGTCAGTCAACTGTCGAATCTTCCTAACAGCGTAAGCAGCAGAGCTAAGTTTGCCAGCAAGCGTTGCTATATGGGTGCCCCATTGTAGCTTTGAATCCAGGGTTAACCCCAAAAACACTGTGGAGTCCTCAGTTTTCAAAGGTTCATTATTTATCTTTAAATTTTTACTGACAGTTCTCGTGTTAGGTAATAAAAACTCAACACACTTTGTTTTTTTAGCATTTAAAAGGAGATTATGATGAAAAGACTTGGAATTTTGACGATACTTTTGTAGAATATGTAAGAACGTACTCAAAAAATTTTAAAAAGATTTGTCAGGATGCAAAATCTAATATGATCCGTGAAAAAATAAAAAAATCATCAAATAAATCTAGAACGGTGTGGGATATTGTAAACGCAGAAACCGGAAAGACAAAACGTATAAAAAAAGATTTTGTTCTAAAAGTAAATGATAACTTAGTTCATAATAAGAACGAAATCGCGGATATTTTTGAGAAATACTTCACTAATATACCTCTGGAAACAACAGCTCATTTAGAATCCTCTCCTGAACTGGCATTTAATCTTCTCAGTTCTAATGTTGTCGCTTGCCAGGATAATTTCGAATTCAAGCACATAGATATTCTTACCTTGATTAAAACATTCAAATCATTAAATATTAAAAAAACACAAGATATTTCAGGCATGTCAGTACACGTTTTAAGCTCCGTGATTCATGTGTTAGCTCCGCATTTAACTATACTGTTTAATAAATGCGTGGATGAAGGGATTTTTCCGGATTGGATGAAGATTAGTCGTTTAGTGCCATTATACAAGTCCGGTGATACTGAGGATCCCTCATGTTTTAGACCAGTCTCTGTCTTACCTGTGCTTAGTAAAGTCTTTGAAAAGATTATGTTGAATCAGCTGCTTTTACATTTTAACAATAACAACATTTTACACAGCCAACAATTTGGATTCACCAAAGGCAAATCAACGACTGACGCTGGAATTGCTTTAATTAAGCATATATTTGAGGCTTGGGAGGCGTCACAGGATGCGATCGGCGTCTTTTGTGACCTCTCCAAAGCATTTGACTGTGTCGATCATCAGATCCTCTTGCGTAAACTACAGTATTATGGGATCATAAATCAGGCCCGAGATCTAATACAGTCATATCTCCTCAATAGGTTGCAGAAGGTTGACATAGGCGGTGTTGAATCGGAGGGATCTGCAGTCAAAATGGGAGTACCACAGGGCTCCATTTTAGGCCCGTTTCTGTTTTTAGTATATGTTAACGATTTGCCACATATGATTCAGAACATTGCTGATATAGTAATGTTTGCTGATGATACTTCATTAATTTTTAAAATTAAAAGAAAATTGCAAAATATGGACGAAGTAAACGTTGCTCTATCGCAAGTTCTGAACTGGTTTACAACAAACAATTTGTTGTTAAACTCAAAAAAAACAAAATGTATGAAATTTACACTTCCTAACGTACACCAAGTAGACAATGAAATTTATCTGGGTAGTGACAGGTTGGAACTGGTGGAGGAAACTGTGTTTCTTGGAATAAACATTGACTGCAAACTTCAGTGGGGAGGTCATATACGTAAGCTTGCTAAAAAATTGAGCTCTGCTTCATATGCTGTACGAAAAATTAGACAGTTGACCGATGAATCGACTGCGAAAATAGTCTATTTTAGTTATTTTCACAGTTTAATGTCGTACGGTATCCTTCTTTGGGGTCGAGCAGCTGATATTAAGACTATTTTTGTCCTACAGAAACGAGCAGTTCGTGCTATCTATAACTTAGGCCCACGGGAATCGTTAGTGGAGATCTTTAAAACTAGTAATATCTTAACAGTTGCGAGCCAGTATATATACGAAAATATAATGTATGTTCGCAAAAATATAAATCTTTTTAAGAAACGGAGATACATTCACGAACGGAATAAAAATAAAAATAGACTAGAAACTCAGAGATTCAGACTTAAGAAAGTTAGTTCGTCGTTTTTGGGCAACAGTATTTGCTATTATAATAAAATCCCTTCGGAAGTGCTAAGTTTACCAGAGGGGAAATTTAAGTGTTGCATTAAAAGAACCTTGCAAAAAAAGGGCTATTACCGTTTGGATGATTACCTATCGGATAAGGATGCCTGGACAGCTTCTCTAAAAAAATGATTTTTTTTTTTTTTTATATGTATTTGTAGGATTATTGTTACTATTAATATTATCACTATCGGACATTGCATTATTAACATTATCTTTATTATTATATATATATTTTTTTGTTATTTATATTATTTTTTATTTATTTAATTAATTAATGACATTGTGTTGACTTTCAAAAAGTGTAATTACTATTGTACCTACTTTGAATAAAATATTTGACTTTGACTTTGACTTTGATTATTTGCCGTAAACCATTCAGAAACTTGAGATAATGCATTATTTACATCGTCAAAATTGTCTTTCATCCTATCGACTTTAAAAATTAAGGACGTATCATCAGCAAATAGTACAATATCGCAAGTATTTTGGACAAAATGTGGTAGATCATTTATGTAGACCAAAAACATGAATGGACCTAGAATAGAGCCCTGGGGTACACCCATTACTGAGGCTGATCCGGATGATTTTACATCATTGACACAAACTCTTTGGACTCGGTTGCTGAGATAAGACGCAATGAGACTAAGTGCAAAATCTTTAATGCCATAGTGGCTCAGTTTAAGCAAAAGAGTCTCGTGATCAACGCAGTCGAATGCCTTTGACAAATCACAGAAAATACCAATGGCATTCTGTGAGTTCTCCCACGCATCGAATATGTGTTGTAATAGCCTTGCAGCTGCATCGGTTGTTGATCGACCCTTTGTAAAACCATACTGCTCAGTGTGTAGGAGTTTATTTAAATTAAAGTGTAAAAGCAGTTGGTTGAGCATTATTTTTTCGAATATCTTGCTAAGAGTTGGCAAAATTGAAATTGGCCTGTAGTTATTCGGGTCACTTTTGCTGCCCGATTTAAAAAGCGGTATTAGCTTACTACATTTCATAAGATCTGGAAAAGATCCAGAATCTACTGATTTATTAAAAATTAAAGCAAGATACGGCGCAATAATATCAATTACATTATGAATTATTTTAACTGATATCCCCCATAGATCTGCTGTTTTCTTATTTTGTAAAGATTTAAATGTTTTGACTATGTCATATGGGGTAACGTGTTCAAACTTAAATAACTTATTGCACTCAGAGACATTGCTTCTTAGAAGACGATAGGCTTCTGCCGGCGAGGAATTTAGAGAACTGGTTGTGGTAATTGGAATATTTTTGAAAAAATTCTCAAATGTATTTACAACTTCTATATCGGAGTTAATTACATGATTATCAATTTTAAGCTCCAATTTATTATTATTATGCACCTTATGGTTACTCATTTCATCGCCGATGATGTCCCATGTTGTTTTAATTTTATTATCAGAATTGACAATTTTTTGTTTTATGTGAAGTGACTTTGCTTGTATGCACACATTTTTAAACAATTTAGAATAATTTCTTACATATTCAATAAACGCGGGGGAATAATTATATTTTTTTTCTGCATACAAGTCAAACAGCTTATTTCTACTTTTATAGATGCCGGCAGTTGCCCAGTCACTAAACTTAAGATCTTTAAACAGTCTTTTCTCCATCACCTTAAAGATAGAGTTATATTGTGAGCTTAACAAATCAAAAAACTTTGTATAAATTTCATCCGGATCATCCTGTGCAAGGTCAAGCGTCGGCAATCCAGCTGAGATGTTTTGTTTAAAATGCTTTATTTTTTTAGTGGTAACTGGCCTGTATTTTATTACTTTTGTTAAATTCTGTTCACTGCCTGGAATAGATATCATTTGACCGCAATGATCAGATCTGAGATAAGTGATAATAGATTTTTCGATAATGTTACAATCACAAAAACAGTTTTTAACAGTTATTCTGCTATTCGGGACGGAGACAAATACAACAAATTAAAAACCATGAAAATCGGTCAAGCCGTTCTAGAGTTATAAGTTTTCGAACAAACCTAACTTTGTTTGAAATAGAAATAGAAATATTTTTTATTCAAATAAACTTTTACAAGCACTTTTGAATTGTCAATGAATCTACCACTGGTCATATATTAAAAATTTAGAGATGAAATAAATGTAAGGATTATAGTAAGGAATAACTGAATAAATGAATATATACATATTACACAAGCTACAAAGCTTATACAAGCTAGTTTCAATTCAAAATTATTACCTACCCAGTTTGACTCAATTTGACTCGGTTTGATTTAATTTGACTCGGTTTGATTTAATTTGACTCAGTTTTGATTCAAAGACCACGTTTATTACCTCTCCATATAACTCCGTGCTTGTGGAGCACGCCTACAGGCCGAGCGCGGGCACGGGCGTGTAGTGCACGGGCGCGGGCGCGCACGCCTGCCGCACGCTCATCTCCCACGCGTCCAGCAGCTGCCCCACCGAGCAGCCCTTCGGCAACCTGCGAGTGACAAGAGTGTGAGAACCGACCACCGAACAATAGAATAGAATAGAATAGAAATATTTTTTATTCAAATAAACTTTTACAAGTGCTTTTGAATCGTCGATGAATCTACCACTGATTCGGTATGCCCTTCCTGCCGAGAAGAGCCAGCAATAAACTCGGCGGTTACCCTTTTCAAAAATTTTAAAAAAATTTCAATAGTAAAAAAATAACAACTAAAAGGTAACAAAACTATGCTATGTATACAGGGTTCCGTAGCGATTGAGTCGAGCACAAAACGGCGAAAACTTTCTTTCACCTCACTAGCTCAACCAGTGAGTTGAAGTCGTTTTTGCTCACTGGATTTAGACAACAAAGGCGCTCTTTTTGAACTATTTATTTATTCGGTATATTATAATCTTAAAAAAAAACTACTATTATTAGTGACGTGAAAAGTTCTATGTATCACACGATAGCAAAATTTTTATTGCGAGTGCCTAGTTTGAACCCCGAGCGGGCGAAAGATTCTAAGTTAGAATCCTGAGTGAGTGACGATTCAAAGGCACAAGAAACAAAAACTTTGCTATCGTGTTATCACACTTTTCACTTCATTAGTTCAAAAAGGGTCTTTGCTGCCCAAAACCAGTGATCAAAACTCATTTTAGCTCACTCAGTGTGGAAAAGTCGTTTTTGCTCATTTAATGAAGAAAAGTCGTTTTTGCTCACTCAGTGAGGAAAAGTATTGAACTTTTCTTGAAATAACACTTTCTCTCCCTGAGTGAGCAAAAACGACTTTTGCTCACAGGTTTTAGACAGCAAAGGCGCCTTTTTTGAGCTAGCGAGGTGAAAAATACGTTTCTCGCATGCCCGCCCGCACTCACCTGGCGCACCTCGCGTCCATGGCCTTCTCGACGCGCGCCAGGAAGCAGTCCGCGGCGCTGCCGCCGCGCGCCTGCCGCGGGCGGAGGCGCGCGGGCGCCGCGGCGGGGTAGTCGCGCGGCACCGACACGTGCACGGCGGGCACGCACGGCAGCCGCACGTCGTCCAGCTGCGCAATCAGCGAGATCGCGCCCTCGCCGCCCGACAGCTGCATCGTTTCCAGTGATACCTGTAAAGACGGTCATTCGATAGTGAGATTTTGTCAATCCCTTCAACGGTTAAAGGTGCGGACTGAAAGCTGAAAAAAATAAAATTCAACCGCGGGTCACGCCGTAAATCGTAAGTTAGGTATAGCTGGCGTATGCGAGATTCTATCCTATTTCATTTTTAGGTGTTTTATTTTTATAGATATATACTCTTAGCATTTTTTGCATGAATTTAATGATGGTTTAACAAATGATCGATCATTGAAATGGTAGAATCATTTTGACCCGATCACTTTGGCTATAGATTGCCGATCGACCTGGCTTACAAGTATTCGATCGGGGCAGCTCTAATATAAGGCACAATCAGATCAGTTGCCAGCAACTCTGTCTACATGGAGTTATTATCAAAAACCCAAACAAGCCCAAATTATAGAATCTAATCCAAAATACCTTGAACCTAGAGTCGAGCCTCGCTATTTCCCCCTGTAGCACGTCTGGAATTTCCATTGTAGGCTCATCCAACTTCGGCAACTTTTGAGGCGGCGCTGGGAGATTTCTGGAACGAACAGTTTTTGTGTGAATACTTTAATTATCGTGGTGATAGGTATGATAAGAAATCGTTCTCATTTTCGTGGGTCCGTGATTTGATCCTAGACACACATCTCTGACTTCTCAGTTCTGTGCGTTCTAGTTTAATATCGTTTTCATCTCACTAGCTCAAAAAGAGCGCCTTTGCTGTCTAAAACCAGTGTGCAAAAGTCGTTTTTGCTCACTCAATGAGAAACAGTGTTGTCTCGAGAAAAGTTCAACACTTTTATTAGTGAGCAAAAACGACTTTTGCTCACTGGTTTTAGACAGCAAAGGTGCCCTTTTTGAAATATTTATTTTACTATCTTGTTGAACAAATAACTATTGTTTTTATCGGTAAAGGAAAACATTGTGAGGTATAGAGATGGATGGAGGAAACTTCTATAGTCTGATTTTTAATTCGGTGGAATTCTGACAGTTGTCATTTTATAAACAGAGTGAGTTATTTGTATGAAAAACAGTATTACCACCTGTAATTCGATTTTACCCCAAACTATCTGTCAGGCGTTTGTCATAAATATCTATGTGTGGCAATTGATTTTTATTTATATAAGTTTTTTATTATCTTTTTTGTGGGTTTTTTTAAATCTATGGTAACATTAAGATATGTCAGAATTCCACGCAATTAAAAATCAGACTATAGAGCAGGCCTGGGCCTATTAGGCACTGTATCGCCGCTGATAATGACAATGATGAGATAGTTACTTGATCTCAGGTCCGTTGAGCGCGTCCAGCGTAGAGCCGAACGTTCGTTTGAGCGTGTGGTTGGCGAGTGGGGACTGCAGGCAGTTGTTCACCACCTCCAGCAGAGGGTTGAAGATTTGCTCCTGTCATAAAAGGAAACTATGGTCATTATATCGCTCATTTGCGACAAGGGTGACATAATTCGAAATCGACGATGAGAGAATTCTCTTTTTTTTATTTTATTCTATGACAAGATAGCCCTTGACTGCGATCTCACCTGATGGTAAGTGACGATGCAGTCTAAGATGGTAGCGAGCTAACTTGGAAGGGGTATAGCAGTGTAAATTCAACCCATACCCTAATCGGTTTCTACACGCCATCGTGCCGGAACGCTAAATCGCTTGGCGGCACGTTTTTGACGGTAGGGTGGTAACTAGCCACGGCCAAAGCCTCCCACCAGACCAGACCAGAGACAATTTAGAAATAATAAATTACTAAATTGCCCCCGCCGGGAATCGAACCCGAGACCTCCCAGTTATAAGACCACAGCGCTCACCACTGCGCCAGGGAGGTCGTCTCTCGTTAGAGAGTAATGTTTTGTGGATGCTGCGGTCTCGAAACAACACAGTGGTCAACAAAGCGACAGAACATTAAGTCACAATCTCACTCGCTCTTATTTTTTTGTGCTTAGCGTTTTATAGCAAAAAGTATAAATTTTCGACACTGAAATTGGTGAATTTTGAATTATGTCACCCTTATCGCAAATAAGCGATATGGCGAGATTGCGAATAGAAAGTCTGCGCCACCTCTTGGTGATTAAAATGTAACATTGATGAAAGAATGTTATCTGATCTTCTATCGGTAGGGTTTAGAAAAAGATTAAATTAGTTATACCAATCAATCTTTATTTTGAAAACTAATAGGTACTCATAAAAAAATGAGAAATCAGTGCTTTTTGCAGCATGGTTTGCATACAGGTGGAGTAATTTTATGCAAAATTATAGTGAGCTAATTAAAAATAAAACATAAGAAAAAACATGGAATGGATTAATCATTAATCAATCAATGATTTCGAAATAGGAAACCTTCGTAATTTCACATCTTGTCGAAGGTTGAAAGTTGGAATGGATTGGAATTACCTTTCCAGTAGAAGAAGGCAGACCCAGTCCAACACCTTCACTCCGCTTAAAATCAAGCTTCTCCAGAACCACTTCACACTTGATCAACGTCTCCAAAGCCATCCTTTTATTAGGGTTTGACAGGATATCCAGTAAATTTTTCATCTTTGTCAGCTTTTCCACATCTAAAAAATTGGTAAATTTTAATCAATAAATTATTATGACAACAAAATTGTAGACTTCACTTTTTCATTACGGCTGAAATCTATAGACCGCACTCTCAGTTTAGACTCAAGACAGAGAGACTACCGTCAAAGATGTGCCGCCAAGCGATTTAGCGTTCCGGCACGATGGTGTATAGAAACAGATTAGGGGTATGGGTTGAATATACACTGTCATACCCCTTCCAAGTTAGTCGGCTACCATTTTAGACTTACCATAGTTTTTCTTTATTTGTTTATTTTTTTTGGTCTGTCATCTTGTCATTGAATAAAAAAACAGATTTATGTCAGAGCTTATTTGTTTCTCGTTTTAACTCTTGAGTCTTTACTCACTTTCTCCTTCGCTGACCATCCTCATAATCATCCGTCGCAAAGGTTCAATGTATTTGGAAAGCTGTCGCACTTTCTCTCTGTAGGCCGCCTCTTCACCCCCTGGTGAAGCCACGCTCGTTCCCACGGGGGTGTTCAGCGATGATGATGGGGATGCCACCATGCCCATGTTCACCCTGAAATGACAGAGATGTCAATAGGGGGTAGGTCAATAGTAAATAAAAAATCCTAAAATCATGTTGCTCTTATGACAAGTCACGACACTACCATTGGTTCAGAAAACAGATTTTGCTGAGAAGAGCTGGCAACAAACTCAGCAGTTGCTCTTCTCTACATAGAAGTCACCTTAGAATATCAATGCAGTACGAAAGGTAGTACGAAAAAAGTTTTTTTTCCTACTACCCCACTTTATTAACATGAAAAATTCTCTATTTATATGGAAGTATTGAGCAATCAGAACTCAGAGGCACTTAATATCCCTGTCCTTAATCCGTGATCTGTCACCTAACACTAACGTAGTGGCCGATAACACATTCTTTTCACAGCATTCCCTATAAATATGTACCTTTGTTGAGGGGGGTGATGACCGAGGTGATGGCTGGTGGAAGGCGATGGACTGCCGCCGGTGCACGGCCCCAGACCCCCCAACCCTGACATAGGGGACGATAACGCCCCGCTTAACACACCGCCACCTAAACGCAGAAATTAAACACAAAATCAGGGAAGAGATTGCGCCTTTTTTTACAGTTGCACTCTCAATCTCTCAAAATCAAGAAATTTTGTGTTGTGTGTGTGTTTATTACTCTTTCATGCTACATCGAATGGACCAATTTGGCTGATATTTGGAATGGAGATAGCTCATACTAAATATAAGAAAATTTAAGAGTTCTCGCGGGAATCAAGAAACCTTAATCCACGCGGACGAAGTTGCGGGCATCATCTAGTTGTTCAATAATGTCCACCATCTTGGATTTGGAAATCAATGTATACTTATGTGTAGATATGGCGGTCCCAACACTCTCTTTGTTCACCTGAACTATGTTGTAGTCTGTACACTTACAATCTATTATTATTCGTTAAATCAACTATACATTTTTGTTATTTGAATATAGGTATCGTTGGATTTTTACCAACTTAACAAACAGCAAAATAAGTGTTGCCATAGCAAAACAAGTGTTGCTACAGCAAAACTAGTATTGCTACAGCAAAACTAGAGTTGCCACAGCAAAACAAGTGTTGCCACAGTAAAACAAGAGCTACCACAACGAAACAAGTGTGGCCATAGCGAAACAAGTGTTGCCATAGCAATATAAAAAAAAAAAAAAAAAAAAAACCAAAGATGGAAAAAAGTATGGAAATTCTATTGGCGAAATTAGACGAAAAGTTAAAGCAACAAACTAAACTTATAACAACTTCAGTAACACAAAATATCATGGCAGTACTAGACGAAAAGCTTAAAGCGATCACCGAAGAAAACGCCCAACTCAAAAATAAAATAAGCGAGCTAGAGTTAAAACTCAAATTCGTTGATAAGGATAGGCGCAAAAACAACCTTGTCTTTTTTGGCATCGAGGAAGGAAAAGCAACAACAGAAACGGAGCTAGTAGACTACATAAAAGACATTATAATAGAAATGGGAGTACATTTTGAAGTCTTCGAAATTAATAATGTTTACAGAATCGGTAAAAAAGAGCTCGATAAAAATCGCCCTGTCGTAGTCTCACTTACAACTAAATGGAAAAAACACATGATTCTGCGAAACAGATCTAACCTGCAAGAAGGTGTAAATATCAAAGAGGATTACCCTAAAGAAATAATAGAAAAACGTAAACAACTGCAGCTGCAAGTTGAAGAGGAAAAGAAAAAAGGGAATATAGCGTTCATAAAATACGACAAACTGATAATAAAGAAAACACATGAAAGCAACAGAGAAAAGAGGAAAAGAGATACTTCAGGATCACCGAAAATACCATCACAAAAGAAAGTTAATGCAGGTAATACTGAAAGCACATTGACCGCCTTGAACAACGCCCCCTCTAAAACTGCGACAAAGGAAATAATCAGACCAAATATACTGAACTATGTAGAGCGCGGGAGATCAGCTTCATTATCAAATCTCTCAAAAAACTAATATGCGACACCCGGATCCAAACAACCCCAACAACCACATTACCAAACACAACACTCATAAATTGCACCCCAAGCCGGCTTGTCACCGTGGGGGAAGAAGACAAACACCCTCCATCTAAATCAAAACATAAAAAGAAAACAATACAGATAAAACAAGATAAAAAGATCACTGAACATATACATGTCTGCACACTGAATACTAGGACACTAAGAACAGAAGAGAGCCTAAAAGAACTAGAAATAGCCATATCCAACATAAAATGGGACATAATGGGCATTAGTGAGATGAGAAGGCCAGGAGAAGGGATAGAAGAGAGGAACGACTATATCATGTTTCACAAAGGAGAACACACCGGACAAAAAGGAGTAGGTTTCCTTATTAAGTCTAAACTGAAGAAGAACATTATGGGATTTGAAGGAGTTTCTGACAGAATTGCAGTAGTTCATTTAAAATTTCCGGGTTATAAGAAAAACTGGGCCATTTTTCAAATATACGCCCCAACAGAACAAGCGGGGAAAACAGACATAGAATATTTCTATGAGAGTATCTCAGAAGCAATAAAACCGCACTACAACGACAACATAATAATCATGGGCGACTTTAACGCACAGGTTGGAGAAAGGCAAATTGGAGAAGAATCCTCAATCGGGAAGTTTGGGCATGGCAAAAGAAGCCAAAATGGACAGAAACTAGTAGAATTCATGATGGAAAATAATCTTATTTTAATGAACTCACGTTTTTACAAAAAAACTAAAAGTAAATGGACGTGGTCCTCCCCAGGTGCAAAATTCAAAACTGAAATTGATTTTATTATAACCAACAAAGCAAGCGCGTTCACAGATACCAACATAGTTAAAAACCTCAACTTTAACACAGACCACCGTATGGTAAGAAGCTGCCTAAGCCTAAAACAACCCAAAAGATCCAGGAAAAACCTAGTAAATAATAATAAGCTGTATCAAATATCAGAACACAGTCATTCAACTAATTCCCGCACAACAGAATCACTCAATGAAATTATTACCTCCGAGGCAGAAACTGGGATTAAATATAGGAGATTACAAAACAAATTGCAAGAGATGCTAGTCAGCAAACCCAGAAGCAAAGAAAGCTATTTAAGCAAAGAGACACTAGAACTATTAGACGAAAGAAGAACACTAATATCAAATAAAGGGGACAAAGAAAGACGCCAAAAAATTGCAAACCTTAGTAAGGAAATTAAAGAGAATATGAGGAAAGACCGTAAAAAGAAAAGAATTAGAGTTTTGGAAGAAAATATAAAAAGAACAGGAGGAACTAAAAAGGCTATGAAACAACTAAGCGAACATGGGAAAGAATGGATATCGAAACTAAAGCAACGCGAATCTTACTTAACTAATCGACTCTCAATACAGAAACTAGCTACGGACTATTACCGCCTATTGTATTCTGATAAATTCGATTCAGGGTTGGCCATAATTCCGGAAGTAAATGAAGAAAAAGAAAACAAAGTAGACGAAGTGCCAGAAATCCTTACCTCAGAGGTAATCAAGGCAATAAAATCCCAAAAACTCGAGAAATCCCCAGGGCCGGACAAGATACCTAATGAAATGCTCAAGGGAACCTTAGAAGAAATCAGTCCTGTGTTGGCAAAACTTTTCAATGAAATCTTACAAACAAGGCAAATTCCAGAAGAATGGACCGAGTGTCACATAATCCTACTACATAAAAAAGGCCCTAGAGACGAGATTGGGAACTATAGGCCAATTTCCCTAATATCAAACATATATAAAGTATTTGCTAAAGTGATCCTGGAAAGAATATCATTAACACTAAACGAAAGCCAACCCGTAGAGCAGGCAGGATTCAGAAAAGACTTCAGCACAATAGATCACATTCACACAATAAAACAGTTGATACAGAAGTATAACGAATACAATAAACAAATCTACTTGGCGTTTATAGATTACTCAAAGGCATTTGACAGCCTCAGGCACCAATACATATGGCGGAGCCTTGAACAACAAGGGGTCCAGAGTAACTATATAGAAATACTTATGAGTATATACAAATCTAGCAAGGCCAGTATTAAACTAGAATCAACAGGAGAATCATTTCCTATCAAAAAGGGCGTACGCCAAGGCGATCCTCTCTCCCCTACGCTGTTTAACGCCGTACTCGAGCACATCTTTAGACAACTAAACTGGGACCACTTAGGTCTGAACATTAATGGAGCTCGCCTAAACCACCTAAGATTTGCCGATGATCTGGTGCTTCTTGAAGAGAATCCAGCAACATTAGAACAAATGATGCAGAGCCTAGCAAATGTAAGCAGAGAAGTTGGTCTGGAAATCAATGCCAGTAAAACAAAATTGATGTCAAACTCAAGGGAAATAGACGTTATGGTAGATGGCAACAAGATCGAATATGTCAAAGAATATATTTACTTAGGACAGATAATATCCCCTTCAGATGAAATGACAAAGGAAATAAACAGGCGAATAGCTCAGGGATGGAGAAAATACTGGTCACTGAAGGAAATAGTGAAAAGTAAGGATCTAGGCAATCACATAAAAAAGAAAGTATTCGAGACCTGTATTCTACCTGTTCTTACTTATGGCTGTGAAACTTGGTCAACAACACTTCATCACAGGGAAAGGCTAACAAAATGCCAACGTGCCATGGAAAGAAGCATGCTAGGGTTAAAAATCAAAGACAGAGTCAGGAACGTAGACATGAGAACAAGATCAAAACTCACAGACATTCTTACCCGGATAGACGTCCAAAAATGGAGATGGGCTGGACATTTGCTACGCCACCCCATTAACAAATGGAGCAAGCAGGTCACCCTCTGGCAACCAAGAGACGGCAAAAGAGGTAGGGGTCGTCAAGTCAGGAGATGGGAAGATGACTTGAAACAGACAGCGGGACCATTCTGGTTGAGAGTAGCAAGGGACAGGATCCATTGGAAGGAATTGGAGGAGGCCTATGCCGAAAGGCACACCGAACTTAGGGACCTCTTGTAACCCTATGTTTAGGAATAAAAGGCTATTATTATTATTATTATTATTATCGTTGGATTTTTAATTCACAAAAAAGTTTTAATCGCATAAATAGCGCCCGTTAGCATGTCGCAAATGCCTAAGCCGTACTAAGCTGGAAGGTGTTAGATTCATTTGAAGATTCGAAAGCACTTTGTAAAAGTTTATTTGAATAAAAAATTATTCTATTCTATTCTAAGGACAGCAGTACAGTTCAGTTGAACAAATTGAGCCATATCTATACATTTGAAATTATATTGAATTCATATGTTTCAGGACATAGTATCCGTAATGCAGGCTTACTAGTGGTTAAATACTAACCCATAGACACTGGGCTGGGTCCTGGCATGCTTGGTGACGAAGCAGACGGCGAGGGGCTCTGCCTCAGGAACTGGTTGTGGGGCGGCGCCCGCTGCGCATAACCAGCGCCCATTACAACCTCCTTCCCTTGCCCGCGGTGCATCTGTAGCATGTTCAGGTTTACCAGCTGATTGTTGCCCATACCTCCAACTAGAAATTAAAAAAAAAATTTAATATAAAAAGGAAAATAAAGGAAAATTTACCACTTTTCTCCACTTTGTAATTATTATAAGCAAGTAAAGGTTGTAAGATATATTGCTTCTTTATTGAACCGATTAAAAAATACTACCAGTGTAAATATATTTTTGAGATGTTTACAGGTTAATAACCGACGAAAAAATTCTCAATTTGTCACATAAATTTTTTAAATTTGTTTTAAATTTTTGATATTCTATCAAAAGGTGCAAAAAATATGAAAATATTGGAAATGGTTCCATATTTTTTGAGTTATTATATTTGATGAATATTTTATAAGATTATATTTTTAAAATACAGCATTTATGAAAAAGAAAACAAATGTAAGCTCACCCATTTGATTAGGCATTTGCCCCTGCATGTTATTGGGCGCCATTTGTCCCCCCATCCCCCCCACTACTTGGTTACACTGCATCTGACCGACCATTGTATTGGCCTGGGACATTGGCACTTGCATGTTGTTGGACATGGATATATTCGGCATCATCTGGCCTTGCATACCGGGTCCCGCCAACTGGTTTTGTAACTGACTTCCCATGGGATTCATACCCATATTGCCAACCATATTTGACCCCATTTGACCTTGGTTTGGGACCATGCCAATCGATCCGCCAAGTTTATTCTGCAGTTGCATATTTAATTGTGGACGTTGGTTCAAGGTTTGGAGTAGGTTGGTCGCTGTTTGAGGTTGGCCTTGCGATACAATTGGGCCCTGCTGCCCCATTTGGCCTTGCATTCCACCCATGCCTGGATTTGGGCCCATAACTCCTTGAAAAGAAAAAAATATGATACATGATTGAATGATACAACATTTTTCTTAAAACTTGCAACATATGTAGTAATTATTTGGTGATCTGTATTAATTTCGTTTTGATTTGATAATGTTTAAGGTTGTTCATTTACAGTTGCACTTCTCATTCCAATCTATGGTGATAAGTTACCTTGCTGCATTTGCCCCTGTCCCATATTCATCATTTGGTTCCTAGTTCCTTGTGAAGCCATATTCTGCAGAGCGTTGATCGGGTCCGTGGCCATGCCAGGTTGGCTATTTGGCCCTTGTGTTGGCTGACCAGGTTGGCTCTGAACTTGGGGACTTGGACCAGGCTGACTTTGATTGGGGTTCTGCATGTTTGGGGCTCCTGGATTTGCTTTGGATTGAGCTGAAATAAAAAATTAGCAGTAAGTCTGCCAATTTGCACTTGGCCAGAGGGGTGATGGTTGTTGGGATCCCAAGGTGTTGTTGTGGTGACCCTGCTAGACTGTGAGGACCAATTAATCAGCTTAGGTTATTTTTTTTTATTTACTCGAAACTGTTATTTTAAATTGTACTTACCATTAATTAATTTGACCTATGAATTATACGTTAATTGTTCTCCATAACTATGTTTGCACCACACTGTTACCTGAAGGTCCTGTTAAGATCTAAGTTACCTGTTAAGATCTAAGCTTGGTAATATGATAGGATCAAAGTACTCACACATCTCTCTGACATGCAATATAAGTTTGGCAACCATGTTCATGTACTCATCACGGTTCTTGGCCTTCATGAAGACATGGGTCTCCATTTCACTGCTGTTACGGGCCACCTGCATCCCTGATCTTTGGATTACTTCCTCACTGAAAAATAAATTTATAAATGGATGAAAACAGTCATCAGCTATGGACTGCTGCATACAAGATAAAAATATATCCTGTGTCCAGAATAGAAGCTATATCTATGCCGCATTTCATCACGATCCATTCAGTTCTAAGATAACACACAGACACTGTTACATTTGCCTTTGTTAATGGTATGGAAAGTATAGATCAAAGTTAAATGTAACACTTACATTTTCGATACTACTGTCTGTCTAAAGTTCTGTGTCCGCCAGTTATCATCGGAGCCCATTGTATTGAATTGCTTCAGGTTGTCCATCGTGATAAACTCACTAGATCAATGATTATTTATTTATCCGCTAGTTAATTTATTTGCTGAGAATCAGCCAAGCGAACTATGATCTGAGAACTACCTATATTTTTGATCATACAATCAACACAACGTAAAATAATTGCAAAAGCTATCGAACGACGCGCACAGCACAAATCAGCAATGGTCGGCTTATTCTATCAATGTCAAAGTCATTGTCAAATGTCAATGTCAATTCACACTTATGTTGTACTTATGTTGATCATGTTGATCATCATGATCGAACCGTAGATATTCGTTTTCGAACGAATCGAGCTTGTCGATTGCGGAAAAACTACTTTGCCGCCTCAATCATGTACTACACTCTCAAGACTGTGATTGGTTGAATTTATGGCTTTCTTGCTGCAAGAATTCATCTGATCCAATATCTACCTAGCGAAAGAGTGATCCGACATGTACCTATGGGTAGGTACTACCTACGTAGTGCCGAGTTGTATGTTGGTAGTAGGTAGATATATCCACAGACATCGGTCCAGACTATAGATACACTATAGTAATCTGTGCCCAAGAGAATATAATCACTTCGTTGTAATCTGTGCTGACTTCTGACGTCTGTCATCTGTGGTTATAATTTTCGTGAATTTTCAATTGTATTTTTTTGCAAATCAAGCAATTTTGGAAATTGAAATAGGTAAATAGAAAAAAAGAAAATAGTGATATTAAGGAGAGTAACGATTTTAAAACGATGGCTACGTCCACCGTTTTACGTGTCAAGCGTAGGCTTGAAGATAATCCACAAGATGCTCTGGTGCTTGTTTGTAAACGGATGAAAACTGACTCCGAAGAAGTTTCGCCATCACTCTTCGTATTTAGAGGCAGTGTGGAAACTCAGGTAAGTAATAACTACTACCTACTACCTATCTAATACCGTCGTAAAGGATCAGAAGGGCTAAGATGCGCGCCACAAGAAAATTTTATCTACACTTTCGTGAATCTATAGAGATTCACATAGAGATTACTTCTATTCTTCAATTTGATCTCATTATAAATTTCATCTATCCAGGAAAAAATTCAAGTGAAGAACATTGCACCAATAGCCAACATCACTCAGAAACAAGTTACTAACGTAAATGATATAATTCAGAAAATGCGTAAACAGAGGAAAGAATTCTCAACGGAGAGTCGTTATGAAATTGTAAATTGTAGTAGAGGTTTGAAGGAGGAAGCCGATTTTGATTTGGTTGATTTACAAATAAAAGAAGATGACAAAAAGGATGTGGAATATATTTATGATCTGTACACGTCAGCCAAGGAAGACTTTGACATATCTATGTTGGATAATTTAGTCAGGTACGATTAAATTTTATGTGTATATTTTTATTTATGAATATCTGAAAATAATTATGATAAAAATGTAGAGCTTGATTTTTCAGTCACTAAAAGAATGTTTAACTAAGGAATAAATATATCATAACTACTTTTAAATTTATAAAATTACTAATAGGGAATCTATGATCTTTGCTATTCTAAAATAGCATAGAATAGAAAAGGTGTTTAACCAAATCTTTCTTATGCTACCATCGTTTACATTGATATTTAAAAAAAATCAATGATCACTTATACAGACAAAGGATTTTTAACCGACTTCCAAAAAAGAGGTAGGTTTTCAATTTGTTGGAAGCCTTTTTTATTATATATGTTCCCCGATTACTCGAAGACGCCTAGACCGATTTGGAAAATTCTATTTTTGTTGGAAAGGGAATTCTTCCCAGGTGGTGCCATTGTCATCAGATCAGGATCTGATGATGGGATCCTGAAGAAGTCGAGGGAACTCTTCTATAGGAACAATTTGCTTGATATTCTTTGTAGTGGCATTTGAAGTCGGTTTTGTAAAAATAATTTTTATGTTTATATTATTTTTGGATAACAATATACGGCTGACTAAAGACAGTATAAAATGATGAACAATTTGAAATCAACTTTTTTTAGAACCAAGCAAGGGTTCTATATTTCGGACTTGTCAAACTGACTTTCATCAACTACTTTGGTTGTGCAATAAGCTTAAACCGATTTACTGTCTTTGTTTTCAGTATAGAAAACTATGAAACAGACCTTATATTTGGGTCGTACAGAGACAATGGTCTGCCGGCTTCCTCGGAGGACGACAGTGAGGATTCCAATGCGGAGAATGATTGGAGGAACGAGTATCCCGACACTGAAGCCAGCAGCATTGATGAGGAGGACATGGTTAAGGCGGTCGAGAATTGTAATATAGGTAAATTGCTTTATGAAAACCACAATGAAAAAGGTTATTTTTAAGAATATTAACCAAGCTGAAGTTAACTAATATCCTACTATTTCAAATAAGCGAAAAGCTTGAGCTAGCAGTGGGTACGACAGTAGTGCAACGGGTGGGGCTAGAACACAAAAATTTTGAATATCGGAGTTTGTGTTATGCTATAAATAATTCAAATAACCATATGAGCTTAATAGAGGCGGTTATTTCAAAACTAAGAGACATACACTTCAATCTTGTTTCCTTGCAAAGATTAAAAAAATCAACATGATAGTATTTTATTTAAATTTCTTGTTTTTGTATCTACAGAAGATGATCTCTCAAGCGACACAGGAGAAGACAAGATATACGATGAACCAGCAGATTTGTACCATGAAGATGTGAAACGATACGGCGAAGCATATGCCAAATACAAAGCAAGAGTTCTGTCAGAACAACCCGATTTAGCTGACCAAATATCGGCTGACAGAAAACTACCTGACAAGTTTGCTGAAGAAAATTTAGCCGACAGTAGAAATTTTGTGCATTGTACTAGAATGGATGACGACGGTTACAAAGATGATAGCGACGATGGTTTCTATTATGGGCAAGATCAGGACTCTGAACAGTTTAGAGAACAATATGCGGATGTGAGCGACACGTCTGATGTTTATGAACCAGATTGAGTCTCATCAAAATCTGGTAAACTTTTATTTAAGAAGATGATGTAAGTTTGTTTGAAATATATTTTTTTATGGAACTCTATTTTAGTTTTCATTTTTACTTAACAATATTAAAGAGAACTATTAAAGCCACTTTTTTATGCAACTTGAAGCGTGCTGTGGAGATCCCTTAAAGGCTCGCTCGGTTGTCAGTTTGTCTGTCAGTGTGTCTAGGCCCTTTTTCTCAGAAAACTGCTTGAGGTACTAAGTTGAAATTTTACTAAGCTAGAATTTCAAAGCGTATTCTTTAATGCAGCTCTACAGTTTTCATTGTAATCTCAGTGTTTCGATTCACGTTTTATTCGCGTACACCAAGGGTGACATGCTTTTTCTCATTGATAATATCACAATGCCCTGAACCCTCAGTGAGTGAGTATGACTCGCACTTGGCCGGTTATAATTTACATTTCATAGATTTACCATATAGCTGGTTCTTAAACATGTTTTAGGGTAATACTATAAGTAGATGATGCCCGCGACTTCGTCCGCGTAGATAAAGGTTTTTTGATTGCCGCGGGAACGCTTTAATTTTCCGGGATAAAAGTAGCCTATGTTTTAATTCTGGGAATGAGCTATCTCCATTCCAAATTTCAGCCAAATCGGTTCATGCGTTGTGGCGTAAAGGAGTAACAAACACACACACACACATATACACATACAAACTTTCGCCTTTATAATAGTAAGTGTGATTATGTAGAGTTGTAGGGACCCTTTGTGTGTCTAAATCGATAGATCTCCAGAGGTTGACAGTCTCTTGAAGGATCACCCTGTATTATATTTATTCTTGTAGGTGGTATTTAGGTAGGTATAAAATAATAAAGATTTGGTTGTTAATGTGATAAATAATAATTTATTGTCTGGCGTATTATACAATATCAATGTAACGCGTACATCACGCATCTAGTTATGTATCACTTTATAAACATTCCTATGGCTACAATTTTACGAGGCGTACAATTTATACATCAACGACTCATTCTTGTACATGCATAACACTGTGTAATCGAGAGGGACAGAAATATCACTCACTCTTGCCGGTGACGTCGCCTGTGTATTCTATTTTTGAAATACTTTACACCTAAAGATTTCGCACATGTTACACTAAATGCGAACTTTGAGTTAAAATTACATCAAAATCGGTTCAACAGGTTTATCAACTTATTAATATATCAGATGGACTTTATTTCACCTTTCCATTTTACAATGCAAGTAATTTAGTTTAAAAGTAATAACGCAGACTAATTAAAAAAGTAGACAGAGCGATCGGGTTCTTTAGTTTATTGACTTCTCTAGCAACGGTATTTAACCTAAGTATGTTTCTGCATACAATTCTGAAATAAGTATGAAACTATAAACATGTACCTCTCGATTTTACAGACATAATTATGTAGGTAGGTAACTAAAAATGAGTCTTTTTCACCAATGTTTCAGACATGGATGTTAGACATGCACAATACTTTTCCAATAAGCTTGAATTAATTTGAATTTAGCCGTAATTTTATTCGAGAATATCACTTAATGTAACTATATTGTTTTTTAATTAAACACTGATTATGGCACGTCTCATCAGATGCTTGTTGAGGGTAGACAAATACAAATAATGTCATGATACGTTTTACGAAGGAACTGTTGAAGTCATAGATAAAAAGCGTTTTCCCAAATAATTTTTAATAGTTCAATTAGTAGAGCTACATACCTAGTACAAGTTTGAACATCTCGAAAGCTTTGATGGTTTTCAACTCGCAATAAGAGTATCAAATGGGCATGACAAACGGTTTATCGTAGACTTAATAGAAATTACAGATTTACACAGATGATTCTTACAATCGGAAATCGGAATATCGATAATAGATACGGCCATTTTTACCTGAAACTTTTACAATTCGAGACTTATTCCAAAGTTTTACAAACACAATATTGAATAAACGAATTCTATATGCTATATCATTAATATCTAAAAATCAAGATACCCAGTTCAAACAAAATGATCAGCTGCAGCAACCTGAAAAATGTTTCTACGTCACATTCATTAGGTTAATAACATAAAAATCATTTTTATTTATTGCGATAAAAAACAATATTATTTCTTATATTGAGGAAACAAGATTTCGCGTAATTCACAAGAAAATTGAAAAGGATTTTAATAGAATTTTAATTACTTTTATAAAGAATTGTGTACCTTGGTTTCCAATATTAATAACGTAGGTAGATATATCTACGGAATAAGTCTTGTATTCACTTAATACTACAGCTATAATTAGTGAGATACCTATAAATGCAAATTACAATAATCTAGCGATGCTTTGGCATTGACAAAACATGGTATTTTGCGTGAACGTTATCATAGACTTAAGGAAAAAGAAAGACAAGAGGTCCCAGTCTGAGGTAAAGAAAAAGGTCTGGAGGTAAACTGTAGAGACAGATACAGACAGACATTACAGTGTGAGTAAAATTTTACGTGACAAAATTCCAGCTGAGTTTCGAATGAATAACGATTTGAGTGCCGTAAAATGGAAATGCTGAACGAGCGGTACATCACTTATTACTTGCTAATATCACTGAATGTTGGACACACACTACTTAGACAACTGGACTCACTTTTGTTATCTTTGAGAGTGTCTCAGTCTATCTATTTCTTTAAGTCTATGTATTTGATAATAACTTTTTCCTAGTATACCTACGTATGAAAAAGAGACATCTTTACATTATTACTCAAACGTATTACTTTATTTATTTTAGTTCTGAAATGCTTAGTTCCTAAAAACCTTTTTTATAATTTTCAAGTTCCTTTCCGACTAGGTACTTACATAAAATGTTTTGAAAATTATTATGAAACTTTATTAAAGACCTATTTCACCACATCTTGTTGTTGGATTTATAATTTTATTAAAGTATCAATACACTTTTAATATAAGTAGGTAAACTAAGAATAAAAAGATACAGAAATACAAAATACTAGTTCAGGAAAATTATTTTTAAAAGTGGGAAAATTTTTGCGGAAAGTTCGTTTCTCTTCAGTTTAGGCAAAAAGTTAAAGACCCTGATTTGTTCAACTCAACGTATCATTTTTTTTTTGTATATAAAGTACAAAACTATTTGTTTATTATATACAAAAAAAAAAAACGTTTTGTTTAAACCATTAATCGTGACCGAACCAACACGAAATAGATTAAATCAAGTAAAGAGATATTTTAAAGTGGTGAAATAGGATATTAATAAAATAAATTAACAAATATCCGCATAAAATCAGAAAGGGTAGGTTTAAAAGCTTACAGCTTTTGGAGAATTTCACAACTTTATATTTCAATGACACTACACGATTTGGAAAATTAGTAAGATTAAAAAAAAAACCCAACATATACTTATATGTTGAGTTTTTTTTAAATTTTAGACTGTTGGTAGTGTTGGTGTTGTATACAAATAGAAAAATTCTACTGAAATTTTAAAAAAGTTGCAGAATGTAGATCCAATTTAATCTGACGTTATAGTGATGCGACACTCGAAATCTATTACACAACGCCACAGCGTGAGAGTTCTATTCGCTTTTAGACTTCGTAAGGCCTAGAGACGCTAATAATAAAATTATCGGACTCAACTTTCAGAAATTTCTCAGACTAAGAATGGGATTGGCTGAAGCCTAGTTAAAAAAAAAAATTACATTACTGTCAAAAAAGGGCATGTAGTGTCATTAAAATTTAATCTGTACTGTAGGTACATAACTAAAAGCAACTGAACATAGAAATTGGAATGAGCTTGCGATTGCTTAGCAAAGTTCGATAAAGTTCATCTAAAGGTGCCTAATTATTATCAATAATAAACAAAAATTACAATAACAACAAAGAAAGAACAATCACTTAGAACAAATGGTAATAAAATTTAGTTTTAATAATAATAATGCGATAATAATATCTTTACAGAATATATTTACAATTTGGTATTTTAACGTATACTAATACAAAATGACGAAGGAGGTTAACTTTTTTTAACTAGTTATTTAATGATTTACAATAACAATTACAATATAACAAAATCTAAATAGGGCTTTATTTACACGAGCCGAGATTTCATTCGTTCCATTCACTCAGTGATCTGTCACTTGAATGTCAAAACATCGATTTGGCTTTGATATGCAGTACAGTTAATGTCCTTACACCGATATTTTTTATATTTAACTTGATAAATTATTGCACATAACTCGAATAGTTCCGATAACGTGTTTAATATTATTATAGAGACACTTATTTAAACGTTGGAAAGCGAAGGAAGCTAAGATTGACGATCTAACACCTAAATAAGAGTGGTTTACGGTCGGTTTGAATAACCTATTTAATACAAAATCTAAAAATTTAAATACAAATATTTTAATCAAAATATGCAATAAAGTGTAAAAATTAATTATTGACCGGCTTTACTATGTATTTGGATAAAAATTCGAATTTCGATTTTAAGATTTTATACTGGATAGGTTATTGAAACCAGCTGATAAAAATTAGCGATTTTGATGTGAAGTATAATATACTTACTCTTTGAACTTATTAGTTTTCATAAAGTACAGTTTTTATTTCTTTGAACATCTTAAGTTATGCTTATTTGTTAATGTGTCAGAAAAATCGCAGATCTATCAAAAAGGCGTAGGTACCTACTAATTAATTTGTTTAAAAGTAGGCGTAGGTATTCCCATTTCTTCACGAGAATAACTTAACCTACCGGAATATTAATTTTTCAGTCAAGTATTTTTAAGCAAATTCTGAATTAATTTCACAACAACATCGCTAATATTTTTTAAACCACCGTTTCATACGACCGACGCGTCGCTGACTCTCGCCGGCACATTGTTGTTAGCCGCAGCCTCCTGATTGGCTTTGCAATAGAACTGCTTATGAGCTTTATAAGAGTTACCATATTTAAAAGGTATGTTACAGAACTTGCAGAAGTTTGGGGAGTCTTCCTCTGTGTCTGGCTCCTTTTTTATGTCCACAGTTGGGATAGGGGAGGTCGTGTCTTCTGATTCTGGTTCCTCGGTTGCGTGGACTAATCGTGCGTGTCGTACGACGTTGCCTCGGTACGTTGATGTGTAGGCGCAGGAACTGCACCGATGGACTCTCTCGCCCACTGCTGGAGCTGGGGATGTTGTCTCGCGAGTTTCTTCCTCGACTACGCAGGAGATGTAGCTCTCCTCCTGGAAAAATAAAAGCGGGTAGTTTTGTAATAGGTATTTCTCAGTGCAGTTGCAGGTGCAGTTTTTGGTCCTTACAGGCAAATAATAATAATGATGAAACTATAGAGAAACTATAGGTTATTCTTAGTGCAACTGTTTGTTGCCAAGTTTACAGTGTGGCTATCTGAATCACCCTTTGAGTTCGTTAAATACTCTAAAGAAAACCTATGATTTGCTTAACTCACTCACTATTAGGAAGATGCATAGCTGAAGCAAGAATATCATAAATTCAACCGAGCACAACTTATGTCCTAAAGACGTTAAGGAGTAGGGGTTGCTTGAATATTTGTAATACTAACCTGTAGATCAGCAGGCTTTTCCCTGAAGTGCATGCGTATGTGAGTGCGCATGCCCCGCAGCGTGTTGCCTCGGTACCGGCAGATCGTGCAGCGGAACGCCTTTACTCCAGCGTGCGCTTCCATATGCCGTTGTGCCGTTGCTGCCGTCGGCGACACTACGTCGCAGCAAGGGCATTTCCAGCCACCGTCAGATCCAGACGCGGGCCTCGGTGTCTCAGGCACGCTGCGCGGTGAACGAGTCTCCCTCTTGGTACAGTAATACACCTGATGAGTCGTCAAATTGTCCAGCGAACTAAAATGTATACCGCATGCAAGGCAAATGAGCTGACGGTACTGCGGCGGCCGACCGGCCTCTGGAGGCGCAGGGCTGGCTCTCTCTTCCCCTCCGCCACCGGAACAGTAGTGGCGTTTGTGAATCCGATAGTTTTCAATTTTGTAGAAAACTATGTTGCACTCTTTACACTTCGAAACTCCTTGCTTAACCAGTACTTGGGGTGGCACCGTCGCGACAGGTAAGTCTGTGGCGAGTCTTAACGCCAAACCGGGAGGTAATATCGGTGGAGGCACGACTGGAGGAAACTTTTCTTCAGCAGGCGAAGGTATGCTTGGTGGTTTTGGTGTTGGTCCTCTTGAACTACGTCGACTTCGTTTGGGGGAGCTTTCTCCACTCGGAGAGGAGGATCGCCTTGAAGGAGATGGGGTTCCGGGAGAGCCAGGTAACGATGGAGCACAAACTATTTGCTCAGGAGTTGTGGAACGAATTCTATTCTCCTTTTCATGTTCGTCTGGCGTTATAGATTCTGGGGATCGTCGTACACTTAGATCTAATGGTGTAGTGCCATCACGAGTAGGTTCCCGCGGTCGATTGGCAGACTTTAAAACTTCGGGTTCCTTTACTTCAGTATTTAAATTTGGTAACGCTCTGCTAAGGGGTTGGAATGTTCCATTTGGTAGTAAAAAGCATGGTGTGTCAGGATCTGGAAGAGTAGCACCAGGTAGAGTACTAGCACTTCTTAATATCGAATATGGGACTATGAGAATCGGATTCGTCGGCAGCGCCAATGCATATTGATTTTGTGAAGGAGGAGTTGCTTCCGGAGATGGTGGCGCAGATCCTGACGTAGCTGAACCCGCTCTAGCTGCAGCCAATGCTTGTTTCACAACTTGCCGCGTGTTGCAGTAATGTGCTTTATGGGCCCGAAAAGTTTTAACTGAGCTAAAATGTATGTCACAGTCCGTACAGTATCGGTCTTGCGCCGGTTGACCTTCCACAGCTTCTCCATTGGAGGTGGGAAGCACAGGCACAGGAGTACTGCTGCTAACAGGGGATGAGGAATGCATTCGCATGTGACGATTTAAACTAACTTTTTTATCAGCACTGTATGAGCAATAGGTGCAGGCGTATTGCTTGCCTAAGGGTCGCGGCGTTTTGGAGTCTCCGCTCGACTCATCAGCTACAGCATCTGCAGTCGTCTCGGTGCCATCAGGCTTCGTCCTCCGTTTGGAACAGTAGTGTTCTTGGTGTGCTTGAAGAGTACTTAGAGAGGAATACCGTATTCCACAAGGTTGGCACATGTAGCCCGGGGGTGTGGCGGCTGCTGCTGGAAATAGCGCTGGGAAGTTTGCGGCCGCAAGGCCGGCCAGGTAATCTCTCGGCTGTTGAACCGGTGGCGGTGGCGGTGACGGAGAGGGCGGTTCGCGCTTCAGAGATGTAGCTTGCGGAGCTAGGGCAGGATCAGTCGCCAGACTCGTGTTTAGACGTAATCGTGGCGGAGAAGCAGCAGTAGAACCCTCAGAAACCGGCGATGCCCCACCACTGGAAGCGACTCGCTCTCCACCAGAGCTCGGCGTGCGAGGTTCTCCTGACATCGCCTCGCTCTCGTTTCCCCATTCCTCGTCCTCACCTGAAAACAAAAATAAATCTCTTAAAATCGAGAAGTGGCCATTACCGATACGTAAATGGAATTCAGAGTAGTCGATTGGAGCAAAAAGAATCGACCATATCAGTTCTTATTAGTGTTGTTAATAGTAGAGCGATGGTAGGTTGGCAGTGCTTTTCTCGCGATAGTCGACACTCGTCACGTTTCGCTGCTATCTGTCGACGTCAGACGGATCAGGTCTTTGGTCGAGGCATACATTAGCGCTCCTAATTGAGACGTGCTCGCTGTATGTAAATGCCTCTGCGTGGGTGGGTGTAGGGTTTTGAGTTATGCGACCAATGTTCTGCCACGTTTCCGTGCATCGCGGGAATAAAACAGCCGATCCAATAACGCGAACCGGTCGCGCGACCATCGTCCGTCAACATTGCGGGTGAGTATTTCGACCATTGGCAAACAGAACAAAAAGTTAACGGGCCTTGTTGTAATTGGATCTGATTTCCAGAAAACGTTCGCTCACCTTCCTTTTTGAGCGACAACGATCTCGAGCGGGCGAGGAATTAACCTATCTTTCGCGCAGCGATCTCAGCTCAAAACGCCAATTAATGAGAGGCTCAACTTCATTCTCCTGCCCCTGTGAAGATCATTATATGGGCACGACAGCGAGATGGACGCGACGATTGGTGCGCGCGCCGACCGCCATCTCGCGGTAACGAATGCCAATTGAATCGGATTGCGTTCGGGTCACGCTATCCTAGTCACAGCGCATTTCGATTGGCTGTTGCGATTCCGCGGTGACGTGCGATTGGCTCCGTCAGTGCGCGATTTATCCGCCGGTTTATGTCGTCGTCATAGCGAACGGAGTTTATCGCGGTTCGTTAGTTGCGTTCGAGCTCCCGTTTTTCCTTAAGTAAGTTATAAGTTGTGATTGTTAAGAAAGGTTGAATGTTCAATCAGATAGATGGCGTGACTTGGCGTCGTTTGAGCAACTTTCGCGAAACCGAATGTCGATTCGTTAAATGATATTCATCAGCGTCCTTTTGTCTTTATAAACACGTCAAATAATGTGGCTTAAACGACTTCTGTATGAGGGGGTAGGCATGCAATTGACATAACTATTTTGTTTGAAACGTCTACTTAGTGCCCGCATTGCTTTTATAAAGCATTCAGACTTTGCCGACGATATCATTTTATGGTTTGAATGGAATGCTACGTTAAAGGACACAAAGCTGTTGTGTACTCGTAGTTGTTTCTGATACTGGAATTGGTGAGCCGTGTCTTTTAAATAATTATGTCTTACAATACCTACTTTACTCTAATTCTCAAGTAGTATCAAAGTACTTAAAAGATACCATCTCCGTAAGATACAAATCAAAAAAATAAATGTCAATCGTCTAATAATACCTGTTCACTTTACACAAGTAGGTACCATTAAACGTCCATTCAAAATCCTGTTACACGCACTAACATCGAACACGTGCCTATACATGTTGAATTAAAAAAAAACAAAGCCGCCATCTTGTCCTTACATTTATCAGATCAGAGATCAGGGTCCAATTAAAATAGTCGTGCATCGAGGCAGTCACAATCGGCGCTGATAAGGATCGCACACTGTGACGCCGGTGACCGATCACCTAGAGAACGATATCTTACATCATTCACTCACTACCTGTGATTTCGAAAACATTCAAATGTTATCGAATGATTGCGTTTAAATCATTTGAATATTATAGATTCGAATATTGTGATATCGATATTGCATTTGTGATACAAAATGTAATTTGAATAAGCAGGTACTTACCTACTTATTAATAATACTCATTACTCAGTCAAGTACTTATATTGAAAAGTGTTTTTTGTTCACATAATATCTGTTAGAAAGCTAAAAATTTTCCTAAAACAAATTTTAAATGTTATCCTTAGTTCTTACTTATAATACCTATATAATTACTAGATATTATATAATAATATTATACATGCGAAAGTGTGTTTGTTTGTTGGTTTGTTCTTCAATAACGCTGCAACAGAGCTATCCGTAGCTCGCTAGCGTCGACGTGATTTTTTGCATGGGTAGACCTGGAGAGTGATATAGGCTATACTTTATCCCGGAAAATCAGAATTCCCGCGGCATTTTAAAAATTAAATCCACGCGGACAAAGTCGCGGGCATTAGCTAGTAAAATAATAATTGTACTCTCTTGGCCTGTGCAACATATATGTGTGCCAAAATCCGTACATGTTAGTTGATTGATTGAGCCGTGAAGAAGATACAGACACACTGTGGATACTAAAAAGATATTAGTAGATACGGATCATCCTAAAGAAACATGACTCTTAAAATAAAAATAAACTAAAACCCTGCTGATGTTTATCTTTGAAGATATAAGATATTTTTAAAATATACGTTTAGATATTTATCTGTTTTTGGCGCAAATTATCTACTTACTTGACCGCCCTTGCTTTGACCGGATAAAAACGAAGTTTTGTTATATTTTTTAGTAGGTAAATATAAAATATTTATAATTGAACAATAATGAACATTGCATTGTCTCGACCGGTGGGACTGATTGACTGACTGACTGACTGATCTATCAACGCACAGCTCAAACAACTAGACGGATCAGGCTGTTTGGCATACAGATAGCTATTATGATGTAGGCATCAGCTAAGGATTTTGAAAAATTAAACCCTTAAAGTGGTAAAAGTTTGAAAAATCAATTAACGTGAGCGAAGCCGCGGGCAAAAGCTAGTTTCTTATAAAAGTGTTAGAATCCGCTCTACTCTCCTGTTAAATCTTGACCGGTTTCACATAAATAAATTAGCGGTAACATTAACACAATCTGCGCGGCTCGTGTGTATCGCGCACCGATGCTGGCATTTAAAGCCATTTCTATCGGTTTACGCCATCAATTGCCTGTAAGTAGTACTGACTAGGCAGACTAGGTACTTACCTGCCTTACAGTACAACTGTACCTTACAGTACTGCGGGCTAACTTGGAACGTGGTATGGAAGGTTTAACTAAGCCCAATAAAGTGCGTGGGTTCCATTAACACTGCCAAGTGCCATACCCTCTTCTAAGTTAGCCCGCTAACATCTTATTTTTTATATGAATAACGAGCAGCACCTGATGTTAAATGATTACCGCCGTCCATGAACATTTGTAGTACCAGAGGCACCACCAATGCGTTGCCGGCTTTTCAGAAATTTGTTGATCCGTCCCTTGAATAACCCCATGTTCTTAGACTGCGTCGTCTAAGTACACAGCTTGTGTTAGGAGTGGGTACGACAACAGTGCAACGGGTGGGGATCGAACTTTCGACATTTCAGTTTTCAGTCCGCGCCATTAACCGTCGTACTTTAGGAGGGTTCTTTTCCAAAGTCCGCGCTTTGAGTGAGTCGGCTGTTGAAGTATATATAGATTTGTTAATGCTTCTCTCAAATTAGTATAGTTATATAGGTACTGGTCGCGCCGAAGCGCGAATAGTTTTTCGTTTAGCCGCTCGAATCCGACCATCCTGTCAAAATTTCCTACCTAATACCGACCCCCCCTGGCCTGAAGAAGTGTCAGTGCATCGATGACCGTCAATTAACGTAAACGCGCCGCTAAAGCTGGTGCATCGCCGCGCCGCTCCTAGTGATTCAGTGTTGATCTGGACTTGCCAACAAACTTGCCTTCTTGGTTTTCGTCAGTTGAAGAAGTGAGAAAGGAAGAGTGAAGCATCGAAAAGTATCCATGAATGTACGCGCGGCTCGCTGAAGTACCGCGGCGCCGCTCCTAAGGATTCAGGTCAGTGCCTTTACCCTTTTCCTATAGACACTCCCATAACTCCGCGGCCCAAACCCAACCCAGTCGGATTTGAGCAAACCCCGCGAAAATTATACAGTCCACATCGAAACCAAACAATCTAGTTTCTAGCCGTCCCCGCGCCGCCATATTTTTTTGGTCCTTCGAACCGGATTTTACCGCTAATTTTCTCGATAGTTTTACAATTTCCAAGTAGGTAATTGTTTTCCCGCGTCCTAAAATCTTGTTCCCTAAGCGAATTATTATCGTTCGTCCCGCATTGCTTAGGAAATAGGGTTCATTTAGGTATTAACTAGGTACCTACATATAGCTCATATAGGTGATAGATAGGTCATACGTTACTTATTTATCGTAATCCTAATCGTATATCGCATCCCGATCTATCCCAGTATAGATATTAATCGAAATATTAGTTTATTAGTAGTTATTTTAAGTAATTATTTTGTGTAATTACCTACGCGTCATAAACGTATTCGCTTGGCCATCGGTGCATAGTTGCAAGTACTTGTATCTTAGATTACAGCGGTGTGCGTGACCTTCATCGCGGCCGTGACCGCCCGCTCGCTCCCTTTCACTTTTTGCTGAAATTCATAACTTTAAATACTTATACGCCGAATCGAAGTTTCATTCGTGTATTAGGAACTTAGTCTCGACATTTTTGAATCTAGTTTATATTCAAAATGACGAAGACTGAAGATACCGCAGATATACAATTAATTCTATTAGAACAGAGACGCAATTCGATATTTGAGTATCTACAAGAAACATTCGATTTATCGAAAAACATAGGCGTTAACCCGTCGGTCCGGGAAGAATTTCTCGACGCAAGTAGTAATGTCGATACGTTACGCTCTGAATTCAGTAAAATAGTGGAGGATTATAATAATCGTTTATTAGCACTGAACCCGAAAGCGAAGCCGGAGTTCAAATGTTTGTTATCGTTCGAACGCCTATACGGTCGTATCAAGCGCTTAGTCTCGCAGTACGCCGATGATAATAAGGTTGAGAATGAGAATGAGCCGCGAAGACTTAAACCTTATTTGCCCCCGATTCAATTAGTGTCTTTCGATGGATACGATTTAAAATCGTGGAGTCTCTTCTACGCTAACTTTAAAACTGTTATACACGAAAATAAGTCCCTTACGGATGCCGAAAAACTTTATTATCTCTTAGGTAAGCTGTCGGGAAAGGCGAAATTAGCTTGTGCCGGTATTACACCGTGCGCAGAAAACTACGAATTAATTTTTAAAACGTTAGTAGATAAATTTGAAGATAAACGCTATTTGGCTACGTCGTATATGGATCAAATTTATAACATTAAGGCGATGTCAAACGCGACTCCGACCAACCTTGAAAATTTTTTGGACACTTTTGCATCGTCGATCGCCGCGCTTAAAAATTTAAATTTGAGTAATCTGGCTGACTTCATATTTTTATACCTCGCTCAAAAGAAGTTAGATCCGGAGACTGTTCGCCTGTTCGAGTTGAATAAACATAGTTGTGAGATACCCTTGTATGACGATTTCGTTGCTTTCATTCGCGAACATATTAAGGTACTGCAACGCACTTCCGGGAAACAAGAAGTTCCGAAAAGTGCTGAGCGGAAGGTGGATACGGCATCTAAGCCTCACAAACCACCCAAGCCGACGCATACCTATACTAGTACCGCGACTACGTCTGCACAGTCTTTGTGTTCTCTTTGTAACTCACAACACGAACATTTATATAATTGTTCCGCCTTTCATAAGATGTCCGTTGAAGATCGTTTCAAGTTTGTTAAGGCGAATAATCTTTGTATAAATTGCACTGGAAACCACCGGTTGGCCACTTGTTCTAGCAAGTCAAGGTGCCGCTGGTGCTCGTTACCTCATCATAGTATGCTCCACAGGCATTCCGCAACCGCAAATTCCGCAACTTCGAGTGCGGCTTCTAGTGATGCTTCTTCGCAGAAGATGCCCGGTGTTGTTGAGCAGCCTCCTGCTTCTATCAGCACTACCGGCACTAGTAACTCGAAACCTTCAGGTTCACCCGCGCACTCCAAGGAAGTATCGCTTTGTTCCTTATCGAGTTGTAATGTTTCTCGTGCACCGACTACGGTGCTGCTCGCTACCGCACGCGTTATAGTTTTCGACGCCAAAGGCAAGGAGTACTCTGCGCGCGCATTATTGGACAGTGCTTCACAGAGTAACTTCGTCAGTCGGGATTTATGTCAACGCTTAGGTTTAAAGACAAACCAGAATCCAAACTGTTCTGTAGTTAAAGGGATTGGAGGTACAACCAAACCGATCCAAGGCGCAGTTTCTATTAGATTTTTCTCTAGGTTTGATCTCAGCGTTTGTTTTAACATGGACTCGCTCGTGGTAGACAAGGTAACGGAACTCTTGCCCACAGTCCCGATAGATATTTCGAGTTTGATAAATTTCAATAACTTACCTTTGGCTGACGACACTTACTCCACTCCAGGAGACATTGATCTGCTGATTGGAGCTTCAATCTTTCCGCATCTCCTATTATCTCGCAAGGTTCAAGGTCAATCGAATTGTACCTCACCGCTAGCCCTAGAAACGGTGTTGGGCTATGTTATCGTTGGTTCTGCTCCTGTACGTGTTAACAGCTTCGCCACGGTATCATATTGTTGTGCTACAGATCCGCTAGATGATGCTGTGCGAAAATTCTGGCAAATAGAAGAGGTGAACGCACCGAAACAATTAAGTCCAGATGACACGGCGTGTGAAGAAATTTATAGCAGCACGACTACCCGTGAGGCAGACGGACGATATGTAGTCGCACTTCCATTTAAGGGTGATGTATTGTCGTTAGGCGATTCTTTTAAAAAGGCTAAAACTCGCTTCCTTTGCTTAGAGCGTAAAATGTTAGCGTCACCTAAGCTTAAGGAGGCCTACGACAACGTCATTACCGAATACCTAGACAAAGGTTATATCTCTCCCGCACCCCCGGACACGGAGGCAACGCAGAGCTTGCCCTCGTATACGATTTCGCACCATGGGGTCATACGAGATGACAAGTTGACTTCTAAGTTGCGCGTTGTCCTGGACGCCAGTTCCAAGACAACCACTCAAGTTTCCCTCAATGACCTTCTGTATGGCGGTCAGAATCTACAAGGGAATCTATTCAATATTATTGTTAATTTTCGCTTATATCGTACCGCTCTTTCAGCTGACATTCGTCAGATGTTTCTTTGTATTGGAGTTCGTCCATGTGATCGCAGATTCCAACGCATTTTATACCGCTTTTCTCCGCAAGAACCCTTAAGGGTCTATGAATTTAACCGCGTTTGTTTCGGGCTTAAGTCAAGTCCATTTCATGCTCTTCGTACAGTGAAGCAGCTTCTTTCAGACGAAGGTGCTTCTTACCCGCGCGCTAAAGAAACTTTAGATATAGGGCTATACATGGATGACTTTGTCTATAGCATTGACAATGAAGACGATGCTATCTCCACCGCTGCCGAAGTGATTGCTCTGATGAAAGCTGGTCAGTTCGACCTGGTGAAATGGACAAGCAACTCACAAAAGGTGTTAAATTCGATTCCGCTGTCGCATCGACTTTCCGCGATTAAAGAGTTTGAGGACTCTGAGCCACATAAGGTGCTCGGCCTATGTTGGTCTCCCGCAACAGACTATTTCGGTCTCAAAATTAGTGTTCCCGCTGAATCTTGTACAAAACGTACCATTTTGTCATGTGTCGCTAGGATATGGGACGTCATGGGTTTCGTTGCTCCCGTCGTCTTATATGCAAAGCTTCTCATTAAACAACTTTGGTTGTGTGAATGTGATTGGGACGATGTGCCCCCTGGTCACATCGCTGATCAGTGGTCTTGTTTCAAAAGAGAACTACCTTTGCTTAGCGAATTGAAAATTCCACGGCACGTAGGCATCTCGACCGGCGATATCATTACGATCGTGGGGTTTGCAGATGCGAGCGAAAAGGCTTACGGAGGAGTAATTTACTTCCACGTGAAAGACAGCAGAGGTATTCGCAAAAACGCAGTCTTTTTAATAACAGCTAAATCCAAAGTCTCGCCTCGCAAGACTATAACGCTTGCGAGGTTGGAGCTTTGTGCCATTCTGTTGCTGAGCAGCTTAATGACCAAGGTCATTGAGGCCTGCCATAACCGCCTTGTTATTGACCGAGTTCTCGCCTTTTCAGACTCAACGGTGGCGTTGTGTTGGGTACACTCCTCACCTCATCGTTGGGACACTTTTGTGGCCAATCGGGTCACCAAAATTCAAAATGAATTTCCCGCTCAAACTTTTTTCCATGTGCAAGGCACGGAAAATCCCGCTGATTGTTTGTCGCGAGGTCTTACCCCCGCACAAATAACTGATCACCCGCTTTGGTTCTCTGGTCCTAAATGGCTTGAGTTAGATTCAAATCTTTGGCCTGTTACCGCTTTCAATCCTTCCACCGTGTCACAGCCTCCAGAGGAAAAGAAACACGTTTTGCTCACTGCAGAAAGCAGTGAAAGAAATTTAATAATTTCGCTAGCTGATCGCTTTTCGTCATGGTCGAAATTCATACGTTGTGTGGTTTTCGTTTGCCGCTTCGCTAAGCTACTACCGCGTCGTGATACGGTGATTGCATCGGATCTGGATTACGCTGAAAGTTTAATATTGCGTGAACTTCAGCGCTTTCACTTCGCGAACGAGATTGTTAATTTACAAGCAGGTAAACGTTGTAGTCCAATGTTTCAACGTCTCAAACCTTTCCTTCAGGACGGCATCATTAGAGTCGGAGGTCGTCTGAGAAACGCCGATATAAGTTTCGATACAAAACATCCGATTATACTTCCTCGAAAGGATCATATATTAAATCTTTTAGTTGACTATCATCATAAAGTCAATTGTCATGCAGGTCCAGATTTATTGATGTCCATACTCCGTCAGAGGTATTGGATTCTTTCCGCTCGTAATTTAATTCGAAGCCGGGTACACAAATGTCTACCCTGCTTTAGACTCCGCGCTAAACCAAACTTTCCAGAAATGGCAGATCACCGCTCCTGTCGAGTTACGCCGGCCGTGAAACCGTTTATACACACTGGCACTGATTACGCAGGGCCTTTTAAGGTGACTGTTTCTCGCGGTCGTGGAATTCGATCAATGAAGGCATACGTTTGTCTTTTCGTGTGCTTAACCACTCGCGCTGTACACATAGAAGTTGCCAGCGACTTAAGTACAGATAGTTTCCTCGGGGCGTTTAAGCGTTTTTTATCCCGCCGCGGTTTTGTCGCTCGCGTTCATTCCGACAATGCGTCAAATTATGTTTGCGCCAAGCGCACGCTTTCGGAATTGCACGAATTTTTAGCGTCCAAACACTTCAGGTCTGAATTTGGTCACATACTAGCCGAAAATCGCATCGAGTGGTCACTTAATGTTCCAACTGCTTGCCATTTTGGCGGTAATTGGGAGGCCAACATTAAGAGCCTCAAAACTCATCTATATCGCGTGATAGGCGACCAAATTCTTTCCTTGGAAGAGTTCAATACTGTGCTTGCTCAGATCGAGGCAGTAATGAACTCCCGTCCATTGTGCCGCACGCTATCTAATGATCCATCGGAACCTCTCGCGTTGACACCGGCTCATTTTCTCACTCTCACCCCCTTAAAATATCTTCCGGCTAGGGAGATAGAAGATGGTCCGTTACATTTGCTCTCGCGTCAAGAACTTATTGATAAACTTGTTCAGTCATTCTGGAAACGATGGAAGGCTGATTATTTACATACGCTACAGACTCGAAACAAATGGAACACGCCAACCAATCCGATCGCTAAGGGAGATGTGGTAATAATTACCGTCGATAATGCACCGCCTCTTCACTGGCCGTTAGGGCTAGTCGAGGAAGTTTTTCCTGGATCGAATGGTGTCACGCGTGTTGTCCGCGTTCGTACTGCTACAGGTACCTATCTACGTCCTGTAGTGCGTCTTTGTCCCTTACCTAAACAGTAATTAGTTTAACTTCAACTCATCTGCTTAGGTTAGGATTCTTATTTAGTTAGGTTAGCTTATTATACTTAAGTCAATAAATAATTTCGTTTAAACTCTCCGCGTCGTAGTTTCTTTGAAGGTAGCCCTTCAAGCCCGGGGACATGGTCGCGCCGAAGCGCGAATAGTTTTTCGTTTAGCCGCTCGAATCCGACCATCCTGTCAAAATTTCCTACCTAATACCGACCCCCCCTGGCCTGAAGAAGTGTCAGTGCATCGATGACCGTCAATTAACGTAAACGCGCCGCTAAAGCTGGTGCATCGCCGCGCCGCTCCTAGTGATTCAGTGTTGATCTGGACTTGCCAACAAACTTGCCTTCTTGGTTTTCGTCAGTTGAAGAAGTGAGAAAGGAAGAGTGAAGCATCGAAAAGTATCCATGAATGTACGCGCGGCTCGCTGAAGTACCGCGGCGCCGCTCCTAAGGATTCAGGTCAGTGCCTTTACCCTTTTCCTATAGACACTCCCATAACTCCGCGGCCCAAACCCAACCCAGTCGGATTTGAGCAAACCCCGCGAAAATTATACAGTCCACATCGAAACCAAACAATCTAGTTTCTAGCCGTCCCCGCGCCGCCAGGTACCTAGTTGATTTTGTATATAGTTAATTGTAATATTTTGTGTGTACTGATGGGGCTGACATAAAGGTCACCCTTAAAAGTCCCATATAAAATAACTAGCTTTTGCCCCCGCGACTTCGTCCGCGTGGAATTAGATTTTGGGGTGGAATTTTCAAAAACTGTGACACACGTACTTCTTTATTTTTAACTGAAAGCTCTAATACCAACTTTGATGGAAACAGCTTGAAAAATGACGGAGTTTCATATAAACTTCCATCCCCTATTTAAACCCCTTAGGGGCGGAATTTCCAGTAATCCTTTCTTAGTGTGCGCCTACGTCATAAAAGGAACCAACTGTAAAAATTTCAAGTTTCTAACTTCAGTAGTTTAGGCTGTGCGTTGATATCTCAGTCAGTCAGTCAGTCAGGACTTTGAATTTTATATATATAGATAAGAATTAAAAAAAAAGTCCACGCGCAATCTCCGTGGTGGAATCTAAACAAAATGTCACCATGCATTGTGGCTCCAGATTAAAAAAGAAGCTCTCTTGTCTATCACCCGGCGTGATCTCCGCCAAGTGTCTGCGAAAGGACGGACGTCGTGCGTCACGATCGGACGGGCATTTACATATCGCGGGTTCGATTCCGCTATCGAGCTACGCCGCTATTTGTAAGCTGTATATTTTAATGGTTTAGCTTTTCGCCTGCGCAAACAAATGCTGGGAATGGTGTGTAGTGTGGCCATAAATAGGAAAACTTAATTACATTCGTGCTTTTACAGTTTATGAGTGCGGATTTACCAGCAGTCTGAGTAGGCTGGAGCCTAGGGCGGCAGACTTTAGGGGTAGCAAAGAGGCCAATATTTGTCCTATCTTTAAATAAATTGAAAGGATTCCATTACATTCATATTTATTTACCTTAATTGTAAGTAGGTCCACAAAAAGGTTGCGAGCTTAACTTTTTGTTTGAGGATTTCGGTTCATTTTTGCAATGTTGATGTGTCAACTTTAATTAAAGTTTTAGTCAGTTAGTACATTAGAAATGTGCATAAGTTGGAACATGAGCTTATCACTGTCCACACCAGTGTATACTGTATAAGAAAGGCAGGTGGAGTATGGCGCAAAAACCACACCTCACGAAGGTAGATAAACATTTCCTCGCCCTCTGCCATATAAATCTAGATGTCGTGACGTCACCAGGCGATAACACTAACATATTAACAAACAAGTTTACTCAAATATAAATAAGTATGCTTGTATTGAAATGAAAAAAAATGTATGAATTAGTGAAATTAAATATAATAATAATCAAGTATCGGCAAATTACTCGTATTTCCATACTCGTAGTAGGTACATATTGTCAGAATTTTATACATAGATTCTATATTCTAGCACTAGCTGATGCCCTCGACTTCGGCCGCGTGCATTTAGTTTTTTTGATTCCCGCGGGAACTCTTTGATTTTTCGGGATAAAAAGTAGCCTATGTCACTCTCCAGATCCTTATCTATATCCATACAAAAAATCACGTCGATCCGCTCTATTGCAGCGTGATTGAAGGACAAACCCACGAACCAACAAACAAATACACTTTCGCATTTATAATATTAGCTTTAGTAGTTAATAATAACCGCAACCGACGGCTTAATCTGCTCTCTGAGACACGGAGGAGCGAAAAGACCAATTTTGAACGCCCAACGTCAGTCACCCATCCGATTACCGACCGGGGTCAACGTTGCTTAACCAGCGCAGTGTTGCAGTTATCCGCCGTCACAACTAATTGATTCTAATAACAATATTTACGGCAATTTTAACAACAATCAGTCAATTTAATTCTTACAATGTCATACTTATTTTAAATGTCAATACAAAATTACAAACTATCCGCTAAAAATTCCCTATAAAGCACTTTTTCAGTAAAACATTTCTGAGTTTTTTTTTAAAGTATGTAGTATTTAGGTTCTACTACAACTATTCTACACGTCCCCCGCCATTTACATACGTTTACATATTGACAAATATCTAAGTCGCAGATGGCAGATGATAAAATTAATTCGGTATTTTATTTTATTTTATTTTATGTTATTTAGCATAAAGTTATATGACTGATGTCGTGTTGGTATTCGCAGTCCATTACGGAAAACTCTTTAATTTCCTTATCGCGACGATCGCACACGTGCGTTATAAGGATTTTTCCTTTTTAATTACAACCGAATAGTTTAACTCAACTCTACTTGAACGTATGAAAAATTAAGTTTTATTAAATGGATGCGGTTGTTTTGCAATCCTTTATTTACACAACTATTATACAATTATACATGCGATAGGTAATGTGTTTATTTTCTAGGTGTGTTCTTTAATAGCGCAGCAACGGAGCAACGGGCTTCGGCTTGATTTTGATACTTTTTAACAAAGTAAGCGATAAAACCAGAAACGCACCGTCCGTTTACTTGCAGTAGGTACGGTTCGTGCTGCGTTGATGAAACATATATTAAAAAAAACGAACAATTTCGGTTTTTCTATAGTTACAAAAACAGCGTTATAACAAAAGAAAAAATGTGATTTTGAAACTAACTTTTATGAAATATCATAGTTAGCTATATTATAAAAACAATTTGAATTTGAAATTCTAAGTAGAGGAAGATATCTATTAATTTTCACTCATCATCATTATGCAAACCTTAAACTACTGAGCGCGGGTTCCTCTGAATGAGAAGGGTTTTAATGCACCACGTTGGCCCATTGTAAATTGGTAGAGTTCATACACTATTGAGTTCATATACATTGTGGAGAATTCTCAGGCGTGATTTCACAATTCATAGGGACTAATAGAAATTATGCTTTTATGGTAACTCTAGATTAACTGACTATTATATTAGCAAATCTCGATTACTCTATCATAATATGATTTTGGGCCTTGTAAAATGCCACATCCGTTATAGCTGCTTATTTTTCTGACATCACCGCGCCAGCTACATGTGGCAACACCTTATGAATATTAAGTTGCATTCTACATCAATCACACTGCGCGAGATCCTGACAAAGATTACACCACTCGTTACGAAAGGGTTGCTTTTACTTTTCACGAAACGAGCCCTTACATTGTACGAAAGGCAGATACGAGTATATAGGTTTAAGTTACATAGGTCCTTGCCAATACTTTATTATTCTGAAGTGAACATAGCCGCGTTTCGATGTGCAAAAGGCAAATGATAGCATCGGGGATAGTGCAAAACCGCGTATCTACCATTGGTAAAAACGCGGATCTACACTAGTCACAGTTTTAAAGGGGAAAGTTAAAACTTTAGTTTTTTATTTTTACGGCTATTGGGCTAATTTTTACAAAGAGAGTATTAATATTCATGTATTGATAAAAATAGATATATTTTAAAGTGATTAATTTAGTCGCTACGACACTTACGCGGTTTTGATTTGACCACAAACGTATGAAAATGGATTTAATGTACTAATGCTAGTTACGCGGATTTGCACTATCGCCGACGATATTTCTGTATAGTGTAGACGCAAGAGCATTCGACACGTTAGCTGTACGTTTCACGCTGTACATTTTGACTGCCTCGTTAGTGGTTATCAAGTACGACTCCAGATGAGGTGCCGGGTTCGATTCTCGGGTCGCTTTTTTTTAAAGTATCTAATGGTCCACTGGATACAGTTAACCACATAGGTATACCTATCTGATTCATTAAAAAATGTTCAGCTACCTTCATTGTATAAAGAATTTTTTTTTAAATCTGTATTTTTGTTTATTCTCGATTTAAATGTAGAATAAATGAATTGAAAATAGGCATGAATCTATAAAGAATAGGTTCATGAAAATAGGTAGGTTAGTAGGTAGGGATATAAAGAGAATCGATACTTATTAAAAAAGTTAAAATTAGTGGGTAATTAAGTATGTAAGTCTTTTTTGTTTATACTATAAAGTATATAAAATGTCAGGTGTTTTCTTAATAAAAATACCTACAAGAACGATGCAAGAAGAAAAATACAAGAACGATAAGGTCTGTATAAAGAAATTTAGTTTTATTTGAAAAAGTTAATTGTTGTTTCTAGTAGGTACCTACTCAGTTATCAATCAGAAGTGGCACGGTGTTATAATGGTATCGCATGTGTTATTTTTTTTAAATGTGAGGGTAGGTGCTCGTGAGCGCGGCGCGGGCGTATCGTCGCGTTTTGCATAGATTTAAAAAGTCGATAGTTATGCAAATGCGTTGGTGCCGTGTTTGCTTGTTTCTGAGTTACGGCGCCGTAGACCCGCGCCTATCGGAACAGCGCAGAGAATCTAGTTGCAGAGTTGATGGCGAGTTGAGATGAGGTGCTTGATAAAACGAACACATCGAAGTGAAAAGAATGCACTTTATTGTGCATCAAATAAAAAATAAATACGTGTAAATAAAAAAGGACTACTCGCGCTTAGAAGCAATTTCTGTCAGGCAACCATATTGCAGAGGATAATGTGATGAACTTCTTATGAAATGTATGAATTCTTTTTTCTTTTTAAATATAAAGACTAGCGCTTGGCTGCAATCACACCTGATGGTAAGTGAGGATGCGGCCTAAGATGGAACGCGCTTGCCTAGAAGATGCCTATTCATTCTTGATTTGATGGTAGCCAAATTATAGTTAGAGGGAAAAACGGAAGCCGGAAGGGCATTCCAAATCCTAGCAGTGCGTATCAGGAACGAAGAAGCATAGCGCTTAGTGCGCGATTTCAACTACGTAGGGGTGCAGATCTTCAGAATTCACAGGCAAGTCCACGCACGGTTATGCATATATTTGACAAAAGCGTTAATAAGGCTTAAGGTTCGCTAACCCAAGAGGCTAGACAGATGGAGTGTATGCAGATTAAAAATTGCATTTCGTATGGAGTTCCATTGCAGTTGACATATCTGTACCTAGTATAACTACCTACCAACTGCGATGCATGAGCATTAAGCCTTGTATTACTTTACTTCGACTGAACCGATTTGGCTGAAATTTGGCACAGAGATAGATCATAATCTGGAATAACACCCGGGACATAAGAGAGTTCCCGCGGGAATAAAAAACCTTAATCCACGCGAACGAAATCGCGGGAATTATCTAGTATTCTTTAAAAAAAATTATTTATCAGGCACACTTCCAAAATCTCTCACCAGCTCTGGAATCAATACGAGAATATGAACGTTTCGCGATTGTGTGATTGTCGATCGCATGACTGGTACATGTGAGGCATTTTTTCAGGGAATTTATTTTGCATACAAATTGTGCGGCAGCTTAGCGTTTATATCCGCAAATTGCGGGGTGGCTTTGCGGCTAAGTGACACTAATATTTTTAACGTCATGTTTCACATTATACGCTTTATTGCTCTGTTGCCCTGGTGTAATTTTTCAGTGTGTTAATCTGTCAATTAGTATGGATGGAAAAGGGATGGAAAAATTCTCCGTCTCTTTCCCGTCTATAATAAAAATTGTAATAAAGGTTTAGGCACAGCTAGCATAAACTAGAAAAGTTACACTGGTATTCAATAAAAGGACTCTCGAAACAAGGGTTCCGTACCTACCACGAAAAAACACGTTTCTAGTAGGGGCCTCCTTTAGTTTTTAATTTATTTTTTGTTATTTGTTTACATCATTTATTTTTATTTTTATGTAACATATAAGGAATTACAAGACAACATATATTAGAAGAAGTAGACATAAGTGAGGTGTTGTTATAGCGGCAATAGAAATACAGAAATAACTGTCTACCTATTACGGATCATGAGATAAAGCCTGCTGACAGACGGACGGACGGACTAACAGACAGACGAACGGACGGACGGACAACGGAGAATTAGTAATAGGGTCCAGTTGGATACCCTTCAGGTATATTATATTTTTATAATCTAATCGATCATTCTGTATTCAAATGAAATAGGTATACCTACATGGTGTACAAAATATAAATGTTAATGTACAAATGTTACGCTATAAAAAAACAATTAAATTAATGATGGGCCGATACGTAGATATCGATTCGATAAACGGTAAAAGTTGCGTACACGCATCGCTGGAGGCGTCAAAAGTGGGCGGTGCTTGTGACGTACGACGTGACGGAATCCCGCGGCCAATCGCGATCGGATCTCGATTTTAATTATACGAATCGAGAACATCGAGTCGGGTCTATCGAATATTAATATGTCGATTGCGAACTTTGCGATAGCGTTGTCCTTTGATTCGTTTGTTGTTCGTACGAAATTCGCGTGCGTAAAATGCGTAATTCGACGGCGGCCGCGACATTCCTCGAACGAGATCGGAGATAAAGTTCCGCAAAAGATGGCAGATAGTGAACTGGGAAAAATGAAACAAGACGTTACCTATTCGTGAGTCGTGACGGAGTGCTTGTGTTCGCCGTTTCCGTTTTGTGTGAGAACTTTAACTAAACTTTTAATTAAGTGCATTTTAATTTTAATTAACCAACGTCAAGTATATAAATCGAGCAGATTTCTTATTAAAAATTATCAAAACATCAAAGGTTCTTCAATTAGTCAGATTAATTAGCGATTAAATATCGTTGGTTTAATATTCAAAGGAAAAATCGGCCATAAAGATAAAATTTTAAGCATCAAATTAAAAATGTATTATTAGTCTTTACTTTTTTTATTTAAACCTTTTTATCATCAGAACTGAGGAATTGGTAGTGGGACCTGCAATTCGATGTTGAATTCTATTAATACCCACCTTGGTACAGACCTAATCAAAATTCTCTAGACCTAATCAACCTCTCACCTCTCTACTAGTTTAAAAATGCCTACGGCTTTTAAGCGACCTTGCAGTTGCAGCATCAGGGTTGAGAAGTTGGAACCTGGTATAGTATAACCTGGTTGGTGGTATAGTACTATTCAATAATCGGCAGTTCTTAAATCCTTTCCTTTTTTGCAACATCAAGCTTGAGGATTTGGGACCAGTATATATTTTCAGGTTCAGCGGTTCCTAAGAATAGTGTGTTCAAACAGACATGTTCAAATAGGCATAAGAGCTTAATAAAAGACTGTTATTTTGAAATCACAGACAGACAGTTCAATTTTATTTATTTGGATAGTTATTACGAAGAGCTACGAACTTAAAAAAATAGGCAGGGAAATGGAGAAATGAAAATAGATGAAAAATATATGCATTATATTCAGCTTAGAGTGCAGGAGAACCTTTTTAGCCACTTAAAATAAATTTTTAATTTGTTAGAATATGATGATTTTATAGCTCATTACTTTTCTAAAGTTAAATTAAATAAAAGCGTTCATAAAAATATTCTTGATCATTAAAACAATAATTATTATCGCGTTCCGAAATGGGTACACCTCAAAATCACTGTTACGATCTTTAAAAAAACGCTGCATCAGAACAGTTACGTCAAATGATCTTTGTTACAACACTATCTCGATAAAGGATACCATCTCTAGTGCACGCCTACGACACGAAAATAATTAACTAGAGCTTCGCCGTCAAACATCGTGTTCGACATCGGCTACTCCCATACCAATTACTACCGACAATCGATTGTGAGGAAAAAAACGGCCCAACACTATTCCCGGCCAGTTTGAAAAAAGAACAAAGCATGTGAACGTGTTAACGAGGCTTGATGGATCAGGGTACGATCTATAAAGACTAATACACATACAGTTGCGTAGTTCTTATAGATACTCTTCGGTTGCGACTGGCGAGTGATGTTTAAATTCAATGTCACTTTTGATTTTTCAAATATGGAATGAGTACCTACTTCTCTATCTCATTCACATGAATGAACTATAAAAAGTGAACGCTTCAACTTTAAGGCCCGATACGTACTACATAATGCACATATTGGTTTTTATAGCTCTTTAAATTTAATAGTTGTGGGACATGTCTGTTCTATGTTATGGTCTGTCTAAAGTCAATGTTTTTTTGAGTATTATCAAAAAATAAATGAGCATTAACGTACTTAATTGGATTATTATTCATCATAAAACTCGTCATAGATAAAAAGTTCTTAACTGTAATAATATACGGATCACACCGTTCTCTCCAGCTGTTGCGATCTTATATATGTACTCGATTCTCAACATCGATACATGCGAATCGAAAAGTTTTTATTAAAGTTTATTACCCGACACCCTTCATAATGCGACGGAACATACGACAATAACCGATCCAACTGATAAATAGCTAAAGAACTGTTGCCTCGACGAATAAATCACCCACTCGTCTGACATTTATCGATATCGAGTTTTTTGTGCGGTAGGTACGTAACTATTTATATTTAAAATTCGAATTTAATCGTTCGATCGCAATGATATAGAATCCCATAGATTAGCCTTTGCCCGCGACTTCATCCGCGTGGAAGGTTTTTGTGAATCCCGCGGGAATCTTCTATTTTCCCGAAATAAAAGGTAGCCTATGTCACTCTTCAAGTCCTCGATTATACCCATGCAAAAAATCACGTCGATCCGTTGTTGAGTGATTGAAGGACAAACCAACAAAAAAATACACTTTCGCATTTATAATATTTAAGTAATAGTAAGGATAATGAAATGAAAAAAAGTTCAGACATTCAATAAGAATTTTAAATATATATTTGGTAGGTAAATAAAGACATTTTTTAATAAAAAAATATTACCTGTTATTGTTAATGACATTTCAGTGTTCATTAATATTTTGTCTATTAGTAACAAGTTTACTTTTTAACCGACTTCCAAAAAGGAGGTTATCAATTCGGCCGGTATCTTTTTTTGTGAATTAATGCCAAAAGTAGCGCTTTAAAATAGCTCTACATGAATGATTTTTATTGTTTTTTTCCGCTTTTTAGATATTCAGTTGGAATGGCGAATTAGGTAGTGTAATATTTCCGTATCGGTAGGGTTCACAAAAAAATTTTATTAGTATTTTCGTCGCTTTTTTACCGAAATTGTTTACCTAATGTTAATTAGGTACGAAATATCTTGAGGTCATCGTTTCAACTTAATGTCCCTACTGAACCGACACGTGTTTCCAAAGGACCCAATGCTGCTGGTAACCAATAGTCCATCATCCCAGTTGGGGGTCTCTGGACTGAGCGTTTTGCAGCGCGACAACGCCATTTTTTTTATTCGATGACAAGATAGCTCTTGAAAGCGATCTCAATTGATGGTGCAGGACGATGCAGTCTAAGATGGTAGCGGGCTAACTTGGAAGGGATATGGCAGTGTACATTCAACCCACACCCCTTATCGGTTTCTACACGCCATATCGTGCCGGAACGCTAAATCGCTTGGCGACACGTCTTTGACGGCAGGGTGGTAACAAGCCACGGCCAAAGCCTCCCACCAGACAAAATTCGAACACCATCTTGGGTGTTGTATATCAATGGCGGCAGGTACCTATTTATATTTAATAAATTCGAATTTAATCGCTCGCCGCTTTTATCGCGCGAAATTGCTAGCGCTCGCAAGATGGCGCTGATAGTGCGGGAACAGCTTCACAATGTAATTTGTATAATTAAAGAAAATCGCCAGCGAGCGATCAGAATCGGATGCGATTTAACCGATTTAATCGAGATGACGCGATACATGTATTAATTTTGACGGTAAAAATTAATAGCGCAGCGAGAGATTCGAGATTGGGAATACCTGCACAAATTGGGTTGTTTATTAAGCCATTTTTTATTTAAAATTGTCTGCCACTTATCTAATTAGTTATACAAAAGCGAGAGGTATAAAGATCACTAATGAGATATTACTGTAATACCTGTATATATACTTACCTATTTAAGACTAATATTAATTAATTAACAGATGATAGAACAATACATAAATAAAATCAGTGCAATATGCATAACAGAATATCGATGCATTAGTTAGCGCTCAAATTAATTCTGTTGGCAAAATCTATTCAGTAGCATTTTTTAAAAGTTTTTTAATTTTACATAAGTAGGTAGTATAAAAACCCATTAAGTCTAGATCTGTATAAATCTACATAATAATAATGGGTCCCGACTGTTTAAAAGTCAGTATTATTTTGCAAAATTTTGGATCTCTGTTTTTTCTTTCCATTTTTACGCAGTCGGGTTTTTGATTTTTTTTTTTAATTTAATATTTTTATTACATTGTAATTTTAGTTATATTTCTTCTTTATCATGTACATGCAATAAATTTATATAAATAAATAATAATATAAATAAATAACTAAGTAAATATCATTCGCGATTTAATTCGAATAAGTACCTACCTAATATTTTAGTGATGTGGGGATATACATCGGATCGTAAAAAAGTTGTCGAGTACCGATTGTGGCGGCGAGCAAAGTTCGAGATTTGAAAATTAGCATTTTTGTCGTATAACTCTGCCGCGGTGTCTCGGTAAGCGCCCGATACCGGGACGGCCGGGACCGGGTTTTTTTCGCCGTTTTTTAACCGGATTGGACTTTAAAATATTTCTCTATCCGCTGCCAAAGTCTTTTAGTGTTCGGTAAAAGAACACTGAAATATGAGCTTTTAATTTTATTGGCGGCCATTAACTTTGTATTTCCGTATCTAATTGCGTCTTAGTTGTTTTATTTGATTGTAAACGTTCATTCCCCGTTTGTATTGCCGGAATACCTATTATTGTATGTTTTTAAAGTGCGTGTAAATCTTTTTTTATCCAATTAGTACAACTTTTAGTATCCAATAATAATCAGAGAAAGAAAATTTAAGTCCTTTGGTGAAAGAAATAATTTTGACTCTACCAATAGTGACTGTTGTTAGTCAAAGAATTATATACTTATCTATGTTCGCGGAAGTTGATCTATTTCTCTATCGATCTTTCTAGATTACTACACAACTTTATTATTTATAGTTACTGAAATACATAAGGGTAGGTGTTTATCATTAATTAGGTAAAAACTAAATAGTTTCATGAGCAGCATCCAAGTTACTTGGTGGTTCGTCTCGGTTGGAATTGCATTCCGAACTATCCTAATCTACAAGTGAATCTATAGATTCACTTCATTCAAAGGCGCTTTGTAAAAGTTTATTATCTAGTAAAAAACTATTAAATTCGATTCTAAGAATGTCTGTACAAATTAAGGGCCCAATACATAAACGGAACAAAACAATCTTGTCTATCGCTGGCAACATAAAAGTCTGGAATTTGACATTAAAGATTAGACCCCTCGCTCACTCAACTAATTGACTGTGGATCAAAAATCTAGCGAAAAAAAATACAGCTCTAAAATCCGTTGACCCTTTATCTCCTGTGGCAGCTCGCTCATTGGACCAGAGCTGAATTTATGTCGTCGAGTAATCCGAGCCCATTTGTATAGATAATTTTTATTATTGCCATCTCTTCGGCGTTGGCCGCGGACGATAACCGCCGAGGAAAGAGTTCGTAATGACAATTTAAATAAGGAAGACGTATTCCTTTCGGCTGTCGATAAAATTGGAAAGAATTTGTGGCGTGGCATTCGAATTTTAAAAAAATGGGTAGGTATTACAGAGTTGTGCTGGTTAATTTATCGGTTTACCTAGCTGTTTTATCGGTTTTTAAAAACCCTTCAAGTGTCGTTTGAAATACTTGATTTCCTTTTAATTATATTAATGTTATTTTAATCCGACATTTTTAAGTCTGACATTAAAATGCAGAATACCGTAAAGCAATGACATTTTATTGCCGTAAAGTAATAAAAAAAAATTATATCGACTAATGGGATTCGGAAATATTCTGTAACTTTGCTCAAAAGTCTAATCGCAACTAAAGCAGTTGCGATTTAAACTTGCTGATGCCCGGGACTTCGTCCGCCTGAATTTAGTTTTTAAAAATCCCGCGGCATTGTTTTTCGGAATGAAAAGTATCCTATGTCACTCTCCAGGCCCTCAACTATACCCATGAAAAAAATCACGTCGATGCGTTGCTCCAATGCGGTGCGGCGTGATTGAAGGACAAACCAACAAACCAACAATCAAACACACTTTCGCATTTATAATATTAGTAGGATAATATTTTTATTTCGGTCTCCGTGCTTGACAGGTACACATAATAATATCGGGAGAGGTTTACCTAAAGCGGCATTGCATTCCGGCTTTTTACCATCGAGCTATCGATTTACAGCTGTTATGGAACATAGGTACAACCCTAAATAGACAATAAAGTATGCATGTAAACTATTTCCAACATGGCCACACCGGGTTTATCTGCCCCCGCTCTTATGGCGCGTTATCAGGAAGAATGCATTAGTCCTCGATAACTCGCCGATAAAGCTGATCGGACGGCGCCACGCTCGATTTCGATTACTCGATATAAAAGAAAAAGAATCGATTCCTTACCGATAGTGATGTCATGCCGCGATGCGGTTAAGTGTCTTAATTGTGGATTCCTATGTAATGTACGCGCCGTGATAAGGAGCCTTAAGTATTTGTTCGATTTGTTATTGATTCGATGTTATCTGATCGGGCGTTTCAAAATGTTGTGTGTATGTTGGTTTAATGTCTTTGCATTGTTGGTTTAATTTTGAATTACCTACCTATTACGAATACATATCGAAATTAGATTGCCATGGTAGATTCAGTGGACTAAATAATTCTAGAGCGCTTTTTAATAAAATAATTAAAATTGAACTTATCCCTATATAAAGCATATATCCGACATGTAACACAATTTATAATTTAATTGTTATTTATATATTGAAAATGTCACTTTAAATACTATTACTGCATTAGATAGGTATGTAGGTACATACATATACTATATTATAGAGGTACATTAATTAACTTATTGCGATTTAAGTTTGATTTAAGTGACCTTATTATTGCATAGGTAACCTATAAACTATTGAAATATCAAGAAATTATTTCATAAGTGGTCCAAAGTTAGACAGAATGTCTTTAAACTTAACTGTCATTATTCGCGTTAATACAAAATGGCTGCCAAATTTTCCGCTATAATTAAGACCTAATTTAACCGCAACTCGCGTCGTTTTTCATCAACGTCGTTTGCCTTTATTATAAAGTGTTTCCCTCAAACCTTTATTCATAATGTTGAAAGACTGAAAATTTTGTCTATTCCACAAAATAGTGGTGATAACTGCCGCTAATGAAGGCAGCCGCCATTTTGTTTGGCCCATTTTGTATTTGTATCTTTTTGTCCACGCTTAGCAGATAGCTTTCGAGCTTAATGGGTTAGGTTAGGAAGGGTAATGTGTGACGTTTTTCTTTATGCTTGCATTATTTTAGTTTTTGTTTTTATAATAAGACGTGTTAAACGGTCAGTGAAAGATAATTTTGGTTTTATATCACTGATTTTGACTGTACTACATAATTATACGGTTCGATCACTTTTAAATATTTTAAGAGTACCCGCAGATTTAAAATTTCAAGTTGGACAACTAAATCGCAGGCATACTTATTTATTATAGCCCGCACATCTTATCCAACTTAGCGTTCCGGCACGACGTGGCGTCAGGGGTAGGTATGGGTTGAATGTACACTGCCATACCCCCTCCAAGTCTGCTACCATCTTAGACTGCATCGTCACTTACCATCAGGTGAGATCGCATGAGATCGCAGTCATGGACTATCTTGTCATCATCATCAAATATTATCGTCTTTACCCATCGCTAGTCTGGCCCACTATTGGGAATGGGTTTCCTCCCATAGAAGGTTTTAGGCCATAGTCCATGAGAAGGTTTTAGGCCATAGTCAATCTGGCCAAGTGCGGATTGGTAGATTTCACACACCTCTGAAAACATTATGGAATGTGGCATGCTAGCATGCTGTTTGTTAATCCCTGAAATAGCTCTGAACCATTAAGAAGATAAACTTATGAATAATTGATTCCTGTGGGCGAAGAGGTACCTACACGATCGATGTAACGCTTTACATCTCATTATAATATGTTAATTGCAATGTTATTGAACAACTAACTATTCGCTGGATAATGTAGGGAGCCCCTGGAATCATTAAAGAGAACTATATACATGATCGTGGAGTGTTAATATTCCTACATGAAACCCTACTGTGCAGCTATAGACGCCCATCTGTTTTTAATAAGTGAAAATACTAATAATAAAATACTTGAAGTTAGGTTTTTAAGGACCGATTTCACAAACGTAAAATAAGTCTTCGACGTGGATATTCATTAATTACGATAGAAAAGGTAACATAATAGGAATAACATTTGTAAAAACAGAATATAACAATTTTCATAAAATTAATTAAAAAAAAAATAATAATGAGAAAAATCTCGTCGATCTCCGTTGGTGCGTGATTGAAGGAAAAACCAATAAACAAACACACTTTTGCATTTATAATGTTATAGGATAGGAGATAGCATAAGAAATATCACTCACGATAGCTGAATAGAATAATTTTTATTCAAATAAACTTTTACCAAGTGCTTTCCAATCGTTAAGTTGTCTACCACTGGTGCGGTTGGAAGTTTGTGATAACTTTTGATCAAATCGAATGGGCTAAATAAACCATACCCATTTTGTTTGGTAGGTACCTACTAGTTGATGCCCGCGGCTTCGCTCGCGTGGATTTAGTTTTTAAAAATTCTGCGGGAACTGTTTGATTTTCCGGGATAAAAAGTAGCCTATATGTCATTCTCCCCGTCCTCAACTATACCCATGCAAAAAATCACGTCAATTCGTTGCTTTGTTGCGGCGTGATTGAAGGACAAACCAAATAACAAACACACAATATTAGTAAGGATGGCAACGAAATCAAACTTAAACCCAAAGTCACATGGTCACAAAAATCCAAAACATAATATGACATGACATAACCATGAGACAATGTTGGGAAAAACATCCCAAAAAAACCGAGGAGAGCCGAAAGAGCACGAGCCCGTCTGTAGCCAGCATCCCATCGTATCGGCATCTCGTGTTCTCACATCATTACCCGTGCCGACGGCTACAAATTTACATCCAGCACAATGGCTATCCGCCATCGAGGCATCATTAAGGTGATTCCGATAGCGCCACTGCCTTTATCCTTCCCTGAGTGACTTAACCTCCACCGACCACAAACAAATTTCAACTCTAACAATGGGTTTTAAGGTTTTAATTTGCTTAGAAGTGTTACCGTACTTACGTTAAAGGATCACTGCCTTTGTTTTGCAATACTGGCTTTACCTCTACCAAACACAAACAGTTTTCTACCCTCGGTGCTCAGTTAATATAATTCATTTTCACTTGCAAATAAAAGTTACATACGACGAAAAGTTTACTATAATTTAAATGACAGAACGTCATATAAGTCACGCCAATACAATTCATAATGAACTCAATAATTATGGAGGTAGAGTGTAGAATACATTGTGGTGCTTCATAAGGTTTGCTTGGAGCTACAGGCTATCGCCACAGTGGGACTTATAAGGTCTTATAATAGGCGATCGTGGAAGTTTGTGAAGAAAAAGATTGGGTACCCAAAGCCCACCGTGTTCGGTGTTATTCAATTTATAAGCCATTTTGGTGTTAAGTAGGGTGATTTTGAGGATCTTGTTTAGTTTATTGACCGCTTGTTTGTTTTAAGAATTCTTTTTTTAAGTTGAAGAAAGCTTGACGTGATTAGCGACAACAAACTTTTCATCGCGGTTCATAATATGAATACATATGCGACACGTTACTTATGAACTGCCATGGAAATTTTCACTGATACATGTAGAAATCAGTTTTGGGAAGTCACTTACCCCATACTATAAATGCACACTAGGTACACAGTAAGCCAAGTAAGTTTTAGGTACCAGCTCGCCACCGTGCAAGGTTGTAGCTAACTTGCTATCGTTTAAGTACCTACATACACATTGGTTCAATACTCGTCCAATGAGCATATAAGGTACTGTTTATTTTACAATAAAGGTAAACGCTGTATTCCTTTGATGTTAATAAACAAAGTTGAAAAACTGGCCAGCGTCGTTGGCAGGACCCGGAAAATTTACGCTAACTGTCCATTTATACTACGCGACAAGGCTAATGTGCAACCACGTGTCTAGTCATATTTTCGCAGTTGGCCGAGCAACTTGAACCGATGTGTACTAGGCTCTTCAAAGCATGTCTTTTTTCCTATCCCCTTATAAAAGTCCCCAACTCATATTATGCGGCAAGCGTTTTGCATACAATGCGCGTCGTTACGATGACGCGCGACGCGCGCTGTGACGCGATGACGCGATAAACATCACATCTCTACCTCCCCCATCAAATACACCTACCTACATCTCCTACCTAGTAAGTACATACATAGTTATCTAATTAAAATTGGACATTAGATCCTATGAAAGTTTGTATGTATGGATGGATGGATGTTTGTTACTAAATCACGCCACAACGACTGAACCGATTTGGCTAAAATTTGGCACAGAGATAGTTTATAATCTGGAATAATGCACAGGCTACTTTTTATCCCGAAAATGAAGTGGGTTTTCGCGGGAATTAAAAAATCTCAATCCATGCGAACGAAGTTGCGGGAATCAACTAGTTGAAAATAAATAGACCAGCAGTTTTTGATACGTCATATAAGACAATAAATTTGAAAATCTTTTTTTTTTTTTCAAATATGGCTCTTATCAAATCACAACACACACACACACACAATATCTTATAACATCATAATTTTTTGAACCATTTGAATTTCCTTCCTTCCTTTCCCTTTTAAATTAAGGTTCAAACGATATAATTGGATGATGTCGATCGCAGTATTAATCGCCCAAGGATTATGATGAGAAAAAGATCTGTACATTAAATCAAATGCAAATTTTAAGCCTACAATCCCAGCGAAACAATCGAAACGCGATTATCTCGATACGAATCCGACATCGATCGCGAAACAATAACAAGATGACGAAAACCGAAACAATTGGGCTATTCGCGGCGAGATAAGTTCAGACACGGGCAAAAATACACAGATAAATATACTATCGCATCTGAAAACAATGGGCACAGTCTCATTAGCCGATACGCGCCACAGACTAACAATTTCAGTGTCAAAAGTTTAGAGAGCCCTGTTCACATTGACCCAACGCGCTCGGCCTACACCTACTTTATTGCATTGAATGAATTTGTGACTAACAAATTAAATCAAGTCCAATTTTGATATTGAACATCTATTAGAATAGAATAGTTTTTATTCAAATAAATTTTTACAGTGCTTTTCGAAAGGGACCACCAGTACCATCGACAGCTTCAGAATGCCCTTGCAATTGAGAAGATTTTTGGCGCGTCTTGGGGGTAAAACCGTCGACTCGCCACGTACAGTGAAGTGACTTATCGTAGCTTATCGTAGGTATACTTTACCTACCATAGGTAAAATACAACTCGAAAACGTTTATAGATATCGAGTGCCAAAACATAGTTCACACTGCTCCATTGGCTAGACGCTCTTAAATTATTATCATCAAATGCGGATGCTATTTTGCACATTGATCTAACGTCGCTCCCATTTTTATTAAATTTTTTGTAAGTCAAGGTGTCTAGCCGTGCCTACTAGTAAAATGATTTTGATTCTGGTAATAAAAGTTACCTACTGGAGTAACTACACCTAATTTAAATAAATACTTCGCTCTTCGTTCAACTTGAGCCCTATCAACATAAAATAAGTGATCTACCTAAAGCCACTTTACAACTTGTTCCTTAACAGTAACAAGGCGAGTTAAAGCCACGTTTACAAATCGGCTACAAATCTCTACACAGCTACGCTTTCATGTAAATATCTTAGCACGCGTCGCGTCGACGACATCGCAAATAAATACGGTAGGTACGACGCATCTCGTGGATCGTTTACATTTTATCTCGGCGATTTCATGACAAGTTTAAATTATTTTTTAGGTATTTAATAAAAAAATATTTTAATAACAATTTATTGCCCACAACTGGGCACAGATTTCTCTCGATTTTGAAGGGATTAAGCCATAGTCCACTGAAGAAGAAATTTCTCTAAATGAAAGTAAAAATTCTGTCAAAATTCATGCGTGTTTTAGAAGAGCTTAGCGCCCAGAGTGATCACCTCATCAATGATCTCTGCCATTGATTGTCGTCAAGCGCAAGCCTATAAAAATAACCGGTCAAATGCGCATACGGTTCGAGATTCGAACTCGCATACGATTGGTTCCGTACCAAAAAAAAACGCAGAAAAAAAACATGTTTCTAATAGGGGAGCCCCCTTTAATTTTTATTATTTGTTGTTATAGCGGCAAAATACACATTCTCTGATAACTCTCTAGACGGACGGACGGATAGCGCAGACTTCTTAATAGGGTCAGTCGGTTAGTCTTCGGGTACGGAACCCTAAAAAGGGACTCAGATAAAATAAAATACTAACAAACGAATAGCCATAGGTAGCTATAGTCTACTAAAGTTATAACCAAAGTAGTCGCTCTAGAATTTGAAAGAAAAAAGGAGGCAACACACGTCATGCACGCACGGCCGGCGCAGATAAAATGTGACAGATGGCATTACTGCGCGGCCCGTAGTACTCGAGCTGTCTTCGCATTGGAATCGACTCGCGAACTCGCGATCGGCCGCGCGATACCACGCGAATGACAATAACCGGACAGGCCACCGATGTAGCCGCTGATATCGATGTGTGGCCACCCTTACTTTTTACTCGATTCATTCGATTATAGATTGTATTGTGTTATGAATAATGTGACCAGGCTTTTGATGGCTCGGAACGGGACATTCCTTTTTTATTCGAGCGACAAGCGTTGAGTTAGCATTTGATTGCGATCTTGTTAGTGACCATGCGTGTCTATCGAATTTAATAATGCGATGCATCGTATTAGAACCCTGAGCCATATTTCATTAGGATGCCATTGTAGCGACGCCGGCAGAGCTTCCGCGACGTATGTGCACTGGCGTCGACGCCAAGCCGTCGCCAAGTGAGGTAGGGTTAAGTATAAACGTTGTAATACAATTTGACACGTTTTGATTGGCGACGCTGCCAGCTTCGCTGCCATGGCATTCTAATGAGATAGGCCCCTTATTGTAACCTTTCTTAGGAACAAGGAATCGAGTCGCGACGCTGAACTCGCAAATGGGCAAAGAAGTGATCGTTGTTGGGATCCCAAGGTTTTGTAGCGGCAGCTTTTTATCCCGGAACATCAAAGAGTTTCCGCGGGAATTAAAAAACTAAATCGACGTCAAAGAAGTCGTGGGCATCAGAAAGAAATAAAATAAAGGCATCAGCGATATGCAACAAATTCGTATCCTCCATAAATTCGTAAGCTGTTGTATAGCACAAGGCCCAATCATAAGTCACAAAAAAATTGTTTATTTTAGTGTGTTTTTTTGGATGAAAACTTTTGTTATCTTAGGCTGAAATCTATAGATCCCACTCTCACTCACTCAGATTCAAGACAGAGTTAAAACGAGACAGATTTATGTGAGAACATATTTGTGTCTCGTTTTAACCTCTATCTTGAGTCAGAGCACGCTCTATAGATCTCAGCATTAGAGACATAAAGGGATAACAGTCTAAAAGTGGAACAGTCCCCCGAAAATCGGAACGTTTGGCCAAGTTAGTTATGAATCGATATTTATTTGGGTTGTCTTGTAAAACGTGTTTTGTTCGCATTTTCATGTGTTATGGTTAATATCGTGTCGCCGGCACCGCTTTGTCCATTAATGGTGCATTTCTTAAAGGGGTCTTAGGCCGCCTCTCCACTAGGGATCTGAGATTAAGCGTAGCGAGTAAAACGCACGTAAAGTTAGAAATGCATGTGTGCCTGAGATCGGAACCCCTGATTCCCTTGAAAATGAGCCTGAGCCCTCAAGTCTTAACCGCATCATATCACCGCTTTTCTTTCATAACTTATTTATTAAGTCTGAATGACTATTTAATATTTTTGACGACCTTCCTGGCGCAGTTGTGAGCGCTGTGGTCTTATAACTGGGAGGTCTCGGGTTCGATTCCCGGCGTGGGCAATTTAGGAATTTATAATTTCTGAATTGTGTCTGGTCTGGTCTGGTGGGAGGCTTTGGCCGTGGCTAGTCACCGTCAAAGACGTGCCGCCAAGCGATTTAGCATTCCGGCACGATGGCGTGTAGAAACCGATTAGGGTTATGGGTTGAATTTAAACTGCTATACCCCTTCCGAGTTAGTCCGCTACCATCTTAGACTGCATCGTCACTTACCATCAGGTGAGATCGCAGTCAGGACTATCTTGTCATCGAATAAAAAAAAAGTTGTTTCACAGCTTGGCTTCGCTCTCTGTCACCACTGGACTTGGTGGAAACGTCGCCTTAAAGACGACTCAAAAGCTATTGGGAATTTAAAACGCGTCCAGCGGTCGTTAAGGATGTGTGTTCCGGACGTACGCCGGCTCTGCTCTTTGCATAAAATGTACCTGCATAATATATGACGCTCCGAGTCCGCATATCCGAGATTCATGGCTGGACGTGGACACTTACCTGAAAAGAGAAAATAAATATGATTCATCTACGAGTAGGTATACCTAATCATCTCTATAATCCATCTATTTCAGCCCTTCTTCGCCGGCCCAAAACTGAACTCCTCGCGAATAAATAAATAAATCGTTGATTTTCCACAAAAAGAAAATTTATTATCTAAATTTTTAAGAGTCGTCCGGCACGGACCCGCCAGCCCCATCAAATTCAAATTCAAATTTTATTTATTTCATGTAGGCCAACTTGTAGCTCTTATGACACGTCATAAATCTACCATCGGTTCAGAATGCAGATTCTGCTGAGAAGAGCCGGCAAGAAACTCAGAAGTTGCTCTTTTAAAAAAAAAAATTATAATAGGTAACAAAACTATGCTATGGATACAGTGGTTCCACAATGAAGCTTCAAAAATGCATACGTTGGTACATGCAATCCAATGCATGTCAAGACGGGCAGACAAAGCAGACCCATTCCCGTTGGTGGCATCCGTTCACGAGCATGACGCAAGATCCAGCCGTTGCTTCGCTCAACCATATTTGATCGTACCATCGTAGCCTAAGGTTACACCGTAGGTTCTTCTCGGTTGGAACGACATTCCGAACCAGTGGGAGATTCACTTGACGATTCGAAAGCAATTTGTTGAAGTTTATTTGAATAAAAAAATATTCTATTCTATCGGTAAGTGTACATACAGAAAGTATAATGAATGAATTGATAGTGGCATACATATAATTTATCTGTGATAGTGACATGCAGTAGAGGCGAGGTTAAGTGTGAGCAGATCTTTATCATCAGGCATGCACGCACGTCGCGACCTGCGACACGCATCTGTCAACGCAACATTTTTTCAGAGCATACCTACGTAGATACCTACATTTTTTTTGAGGGATGAAAATGTATATCGAACTTGCAATAACTCTTGCACAAATTGCATCTTGAAGGCGACCGTAATAACCGGAGTCACACTCTAAAATTGAACCAAAATGTTGATTTTGAAAACAGAACCAAAGTAGGAGAAGAAAGATTGATGAGAGCATAGTATATTTTTTCAAATCACTCAGAATAGTTTTGAAGAGCGTTCCGACATAAGGAACTGAAAATTTTCCTACGTTTACTCGGAGGAAAAAAAATTTTGTGTTTTAGATGGAGACGCCTTGACGTCTAATTTCTTTGCAAAAAAATCTGTCAATTACGGTGCGGGGCGAGGTAGCACACATAAACAATTTCTTACTACAGGTGCATTTTTCAATCACGTCGCTATGCACGCACACGACAAAACTACCAAACACAACCTTAAGCCTGGAAATAGACGTCAGGTTTTTTCATCCGATAGTCTGATCCGGTAGCCTGATCAGGCTACCGGAAGGCATTGAAGCCATTACTTTGTATGAACAGTCAATACACGTCCGATCCGGTGGCCGGATCGGACGTCCGAGTCGGAAACGGGCGCGAGGCGTTTCCGATTTTACTGCCGGTCCGATTGTCTGAAGGCGCGGTCTACATACTTCTAGTATGAGACAAAATAGACATCCGGTTACTCCTTCCGATTTTGCCAGTCAGGGTTCCCAACTTAGGGCTTTTAGCCCCAAATTTAGGGCGGAATTTTGCTTATTGGGATTTTTTAGGGCCCAAAAAATCTAGCGCTGACACTGTGTGGACGCATCGTTGTGGTTCGAATATTATGAAAAAAAATAAAAAAAAAATAATAAAATAAAATTTGGTTTATTTGTTTATAATATATAAGATATGTAATAATAATACTTAATATAATATAAAACTAAATACTAAATTAAAACTAAAACGTAAATAACAAAAATAAAAGCTAAATATAAAAAATATCATCTAAACCACTGGAACGAGGAAAAGTGCCCAGAACGCTGGCTGCGTTACCCCGCTGAATAGCCAAACTTATATGCTGGCCGAGGTAACTTCCAGCCTTCCGGTCACCAGTGGACTCTATGAGACGGGATGACAGATCCTTAAAAAAGGATCTAGCATCCTCGCCCCATGACCCCAGGGTTTCAACACCAAATGCCACAAATATGAAATTGTTTTCTATGTTTTCATATTTGCGCCGCTTAGCCCTTTCTGCTTTAGTAGCCGCGGCTCCCGCCGCCGCGGAGGTCGCCTGTAAGTGAGACGCTGCCAGTGTGTCAACACATGTGGCATCCCACACTAGCGACCTTCCTTGCTTCCACGGAACAAGTGTCATACCATCAGGTCTCTTGCCATCGCTTCGTGCCAAACCAACAGGTTCTAATACTGCAGGCACTTTAGCGGTGACAAGAGATCTACGAATGACATCGTTCAAGGAAGCATGACGTGAGAAGCGACCGGCACTTTTGGCACAGGAAAGCCCATGATGTCCAAACTCGTCCACTGTCTCGCCACAGTGGCAAAGATGCGGATAGTTGATCTTGCCACCAAGTCGAAGACCAACTGCAATGGAAAGAGTGAGGTGGTCTGGTAGAGTGCCTATATGATGGGAAGGGAGAGCTTGAAGCCAGTAACTTGATTCTCTCGTAGACACAGCAAGAAGGCGCGCGCGGTCCCTTGCAGAAGTTGATGATTTTATTAACTCTTGCAAAACATCCACACATAGCGCATCATCCCACTGCCGTTGAGATAACAAAGATAAAAATAAAATTATTATTATTATGAATTATTTTGGATGTTTTAAATAGAAATGACTCTCAGTATGTCTTGTCAAATTGATTGGATGAATCCAATAGCGACGTTTTTTCTTCTTTCTCTTTCCTGTCTTTAAAATTTCTGTGGTGGTGTCGTGTGGTGCGGGTTGTTACGTTCCCTCAAATATGGTTGAGCGAAGCAATGGCTGGATCCTGCGTCATGCTCGTGAACGGGTGCCACCAACGGGAATGGGTCTGCTTTTGCCTGCCTGTCTTAACATGCATTGGATTGTTTTGCATTTTTGAAACTTTATTGTGGAAACACTGTATACATAGCATAGTTTTGTTACCTATTGTAAAAAAAATTTTTTTTTTAAAAGAGCGACCGCCGAGTTTATTGCTGGCTCTTCTAGGCAGGAACGGCATTCCGAACCAGTGGTAGATTCATTGACGATTCAAAAGTACTTGTAAAAGTTTATTTGAATAAAAAATATTTCTATTTCTATTAACTCGTCATCCATCTTCTTTTCTTCTGCTTTGCTCCAAACGCAAGCACTCGGGATGATAGCTCGGGAACGACTGAGTTCAGAAAAAGCCTGACGGAAAAATCGGATGTGTATCGAGTAAATACGATCCGGTTGCCTGATCAGACAATCGGAAACAAAATCGGACGTCTATTGCCAGGCTTAAGTATACGCACACAACCAAATTCACACACAGGGACGTTCTATCCTTACACGAAACAATCGTGTCATTTATGTAAGCAATTTTGGGCTGCGACACTATCGATTATCGACTTTCGATAAGTTCTAAATGAATTAATGAATGAATGAAGTTCAACTAATAGTATAAATTATAATATTGTTAAATCAATTTAGCAATCAATTACTGTTCGTTGGTCTGGCTAAGACTTAAAAAGTTTTTAATGAATTGTATAAAATGAGAATATAAATCTAAATCGAATGTTCTGAATCTAATATATAGGATACTTTTTATCCTAATAAACAATAAGGTTTTTCAAAAATTATTTTTCAAAAACTTTCATCCCCTATCGCGGATGAAAGTTTTTGAAAAATACTATTTTATTCAATTTTGGTGAAGATCTAATAAATATTATCGGAGATAGAGGACATACCTTCTCGCGGATAGTAGCAAGTTACTCTAAACTACGCCACGCGGACGAAGTCACGGAAATCAGCTAGTAAATAAATAAATTTAAGAAATGCCACATACAATTTTGTAGTCGAGTTTATAGTTTTTAAACTTTTATCCATGTTTTATCAATGGATAGTAGACATTTGTTGGAACACTAACTGGTTCTATAAGAAAATTAAAAAATACATGATGTACCTATACCATACACACCGAAAATATCAATATCGATATAATTTCTGCTTCCAGCCCTAATTTTCTTGCAGTGTGACCAACTTCTTTAAAATAAAATCCTCATTTTTGAACAAAAAACTACCTTAAAAATACTGTTAATGATAAGCTTATCCAACTTTATGAATGGGTACAATACCTATTACAATTTAATTTTTCATTAACCGAGGTGGCACGAGGGCATTTAATTGTGGCGATTGAATATTAATAAGGCTTTTTAATCACAAATCTGTGTATGTTTGTAATGATTTTTGCGCATGCAATTATATCGGTTACTTATATTATACTAGCGGCCCGTCCCGGCTTCGCAAGGGTGGATATTTATTTTTTAAACATTTTGGCATAAACGCACAGTAAATGCAGGACATACTTACCTAAATAATAATATATTTAGCAATAGTGTATCGCTGGCTCCCTTTGGGTATGGGACTTGATGATTGAAAACAAAATGATAACAGAATAAATTACATCAATGAACTCGTAATATCTTTCGAATGGAATGTCCGATTTTAATAAACTAAAAAGTTATTTGCAGGTATTTAAACAGCCTTGCTTGAAAAAACATTTATTTTGGTAAGGATTAAGGCAAAGGTATAAATAACTTGGTCTGATTTTGGTCGGATTTCTATTAAATTTTAAAATGTTAAAAAGTAGTTATAGTGACATAGCTACAATAGTAGCTCAGTTTACTAGTAAGAGTTTACTACAGATAATGATATATTTTTACTATGCAAGACCAACAAAATCTCAGTCACACGACAAGAAAATATTATAAAATGTTAACGAATATTCTACTTAACTCAGTTTTGACGAAATGTGTGACTCGTCCTTTTCAAAATAACCGATTAAATTGTTTGCCTAAAGTTTATAAATTAATATAAACATAAACCCCCAACCTTTCCTATTCGATCGTAATTTTAATTGTATGTAATCAAATCATTATGCAGTTCATGATAAAGGGCTCCAATCGAGTAATAAGTAGATTGGTTAATTTTTTAAAATTTCCCTAAATTATTTCTTGTACGATTCCGTAGCAACATTTTCGGATCAACAGTATTTTTAAGTTTTCTCCTTAAATAGTGCATTAATTGGATAAAAGAATATATCAGGAGAAAAGTAATGTTATCCTTTCATAAACTGGATATTTTTGGTATTTTTTTTAGAAGGAAAATCACTCATAGTCGGCATATTATACCGGAGCTCATCCTCCGTGATCCTCCGCTAACCATACGTTGTTGACAGGCGCGTGACGCGAGTCAAACAGTTTTATATAAAGACGCGGTTAAACGGCGCGCTATAACACGAGCCGAGCCTAGCTCGGCGCGTGACTCGGCGCGCCACGCGCCGTGTAAACAACTACGCTCTCTACGGACACGGATCCGCCATCTAGGCTCGGCTTGTGTTAATACGCGCCGTCTAAACAGATGGCACAGAGCGCGCGACGAATGAAGACTCATTTTGCTTTTTAGCGACGTTTTTATTTAGCGACGTTTTTAATTTGAATTGGGTTTGTACGAGATTTATTTATTTATTTATTAAAGAAGAATTGACAATATTTATCTATACTAAATACTACCGTCAAACTGCAGGACAGTTTGTTTACTGTCGATGCTCTCACATTTTAAACTTTAAAATTAAATGATTACTTATAAAATTAATTACATAAAGGGGTTTCCAATAAGGGCGGATCGATTTTGAAATGGAATACAACAAGATGTGTGTGAGATTTTAACGAAGTTCTTTTTTTATTTGAAAGGCCCATGTATGCCATTATGTACCTACTGAATATGAACATCGTTCAAATATCCGCCGCGGCTTCGTACAGTGGCACGGATTCGAGAGGTCTAATTTCTAATGCCTCTCGCGCATAGATCTGGCTGAATTTGAGCTATGGCTTGGGTTATGTTGACTTTGAGCGCATGGGTCGATTGTGGCTTTTTGGCATAGACCTGCGACTTTAGAAAACCCCACAAAGAATAGTCTAGTTGCGACAAATCGCAAGACCTTGGTGGCCAATTCACGTCACCACCGAGCAAAATAACAGTAGCTGCTGCTGCAGCAAGGCGTTTTCGTTTATCCATATTGCAGAACGAACAAGCGGACAGCGCGGTTCAACGCAATGTGTTGCCGCTGATGCCGCATCTCCACGGACGGCTCGGCTTGCTTAGGATCGTGCTACCCCGCGTCGTTTAAACGAGCAGGCTTGCGTCCGCATTAAGCCGAGCCGCGCCTTCACGGATGGTGCGGCGCGGCGCGGCTCGTGTTACAGCGCGCCGTTTAATCGCACCATAACGGGTATGACCGCTGGGCATACCCGTCAAATAAAAACTTACAGAGGGGTACGCATCCTATGGCCACTCCAGAGCTTAATCCTCCTAGTACGTTTATGACTGAATCTGAATTTATAAAAAATGTGTAACTTAAAAAGAATTAATTCTATTAATTAAATAAGAACTTTTTATTTTGTACCTAATTGATTGTCATTTTCCTTTCCAAAAAAAAAAGAAACTGTTTTTTTTAATATTCACCGATCTCTGTGTATTCGTTCTATACACTACAATAATTCACACGAGAAATATTGCAATGCAAAACAATGTTCAAAAATTTGTCAACACTGTGTCATAAATAAAATATGAGTGATGAATTTCATCTAAAAACGTTTTGCTTCAATTTTTCACTCTAACAGCGGCTCAGAGTAATCAGGGGACACTACTATACCTAATAATATTTGTAAGAAGTACCAGCTAACATCCTCGGGGGATTAGATTTTTTTAAATCCCATGGGAACTTGATTTCCCATCGTCCCGTCGAAAAGAGCAACTGCTGTTCTTTTCGAGTTTCTTGCCGGCTTGCGGCTTTTCTCAGCAGAATCTGCATTTCGTGTCGTAAAAGTTGGCCTACATTAAATAAATAATCTTGAATTTAAACTTAGTTCAAAAAAATTTCAAAGATTCAGGCGTGAAAAGCTAACTTTTTAGGTAATTTTGCTAGATTTTACAATCGATTTCGCCAGCGTTTGATTTTAAAAGAATATTAGCCAAGCTGAACTGGTCGTATATTCTTCTCTCCCTCCAAAAGCTTTCCGCTTTTGCTATGAGTAGGTACGACAATAGTGAAACGGGTGGGGCTCGAACCTGCGACCTTTCAATGTTCAGTCCACACCTTTAACCGTTTGGCTATTGAGGTTTCGCAATGTTCTTATATGTGTCAAATCTGGCGATCCGTACTTGGCCAGCGTGGTGGACTAACCAAAACTCTTCTCTTACGGGTCCTCTGGGCAAGTAATGAGTTGAGATGATGAATCAATGATTGCTGTGTCCTAAAGTACGCAACGCGCAATTTGTGCATCTCATGTCCTTCACATGACCGCGGCCATCTTTCACGTTAACCCAAGAACAACGGGAAATAAACTCTTCTAAAAATTACTAGTATGAACTATCAACATAATAATATAAATCATCTGGCTCTAAGCAACCTAACATCGTATATCCTGCGTTATCGACGACGGCCGGAGCGCTTCCTATGGACTGCTTATGATAATGAGGCACATTCTTTTTGTTTCGGAACACGCAATATCTTCTGTATATTTCCGTATCACTTGATAATTTGACATGATATTAATTTAACTTTTAACAAAAGCTCCCCTGCCGAAATGTGCTTGAGCTTGAAAACAATTGTTACCTATGTGCCTCAAGATTCACTGTTGCCTTAACTCTTGGTACTCAAGTCGATGCAGCAAGAACGCCATTTTAGCTAATCAAAAAATATTATGGTAAGAGAAGAAATTTTGGAAGGGTGTACACTAAATTGCAAATAGTCACCAAAATAAAAAATAAAAAACAAAGATTACAATTATTAAAAGAAGGATTTTTTTAAACTTTAGGTAATGAGCACGTTTTGTCTATTGACCATAACAATCTTTTCGCGTGTAACCTACGCCTTAGTAATCATAAGTTTTTTTTTCTTATTTTTAATTTAAAATATTTCATAAGCCTTACGTTGTTGGCGATGTCGTACGGCGATGTTTATCAAAATGCTTATCCAAAAAATGTGTTGTCAAAGGTGGCGTATAAAGTGCGTACCGGCACGCAGCACATGTCGCGTGCACGATCGCAGATAACACGGGCCCGCTGTCACGCTAATTTCACCTAACCTGTCGTTTTTCAACAATGAAATATTTAACCCACATACGTATAGTACGCCTGTATGTATCTTGGTCCAAATGAATGTTGAAAATATCGTCATCTGTATATGTTGTTAAATAATATACACGTAAAAATTCTTTTACAAAACCTACTTCAAACGCCACTACAAAGTATATCGCTTGTGCTTATAAAACTTGAAAAGTTCTCTCAATTTCTCCAGGATCCCATCAACAGATCCTGACTTGATGACAATGGGACCACCTGGGAAGTAGGTATAACAAAAAAAGAATTTTTAAAATCGGTCCAGGCGTCTTCGAGTAATCGGGGAACATACATAAAAAAATTTAAAAAAAAAAAAAAAAGATTCCGACGAATTGAGAGCCTCCTCCTTTTTGGAAGTCGGTTAAAAATTGATCTATACAGTGTACGGTAATTTTTTGTGAAACAATGACGTAGACTGCGCTAACGTTTTTGTGGGTGAGGCTGTTGAAGTGCACACCCAAACCTCACCCACAAATGCCGTGCCAGATATAATGATAATACAGTCAATTAGATACGAGTGGGTACGTATTATAATGCATGTTTTAATATTTAATAATTAATAATTAATGAACTACTGGTTGATGCCCGCGGCTTCGCTCGAGTGGATTTGGTTTTTAAAAATCCCGCATGAACGGGATGAAAAGTAACCTGTCACTCTCCCGGTCCTCAACTATACCCTTGCGAAAAATCACGTCGATCCGTTGCTTTATTGCGGCGTGGTTGAAGGACAAACCAACAAATAAATACACTTTCGCATTTATAATATTAGTAAGGATATTAATAAGTAATTTTAATTATGCGAGCTAAGTAGGTTTTCTATAAGATTACAATATCATGTACCTATCAGAAATAAATTACCAAAAATTTTTGGTAATTTGGAGTGAATAGGAGGATATTAGTCAACTTCAACTTGTCTAATATTCTTTATTAAAAAGGTGTGAAACTGAAACTCTATTACTTTTTAAGGTTAGTGATATAGTTTACGGCGCGTCGGCGCTGTGCCAGCAATGAGTGGGCGGCCTTAGCAGTAAATTAAGACTTTCCAGATAGAGCACATAATTCCGGCGTATCGCTCAATAGCCGATCGATGTTCGCTCCACATCCCGATAGCTAGTTGTATCGGGCTGTGTGTACATACGACTCCATTCATCGCCATCAAAAAAAACACATATAGATTCTTCCTATCTATCCTATCATCATATCATGGTAGGTAAGTGACGATGCAGTCTAAGATGGTAGCGGGGTAACGTGGAACGGGCATGGCAGTATCCTTCAACCCATACCCCTAATCGATTACACGCCATCGTGCTTAGCGGCACGTCTTTGACGGTAGGAGGGTATGTAGTACGTAGTATGCGGGCGGGATTTTTAAAAACCTATCTCCACGCAAAAGCTAGTCTATTTATAAAGTAAAGTATAATGCGTGCGTTGTTCATCCACCATACAAACGTATATCGCACTCGTATATCTCGAGAACTTACGATTGTGGAACTAAAAGCTCTAATCTCTCTATCTGGCCATCTGGCTACATGTGTTGTGATAACCGACGCGCTTTGCGTAACATAGTTACTGCTTACCTATTCATCAAATTCTAAATTCAAATTCTAAATTGTTTATTTCATGTAGGCCAACCTATGGTTTTTATGACAAGGTCAAGAAGCACTTCGAAAGCACTTTATAAAAGTTATGACAAGGTTTATTTAAATAAAAAAATATTCTATTCTATTCTATTCTATTCTACCACCGGTTCCGAAAGCAGATTCTGCAGAGCCTGCAAGAAACTCATGTGCTCTTTTCAAAATAAAATGTTTTCTCATCTCTCTCATCATTCTAAATATTGGATACAAGCAGACGTTACTTTACGGAATTTCACGTTGTTGCTTTGTTGCGGCGTGATTGAATGACAAACCAACAAACCAAGACACTTTCGTATTTATAATATGGGATATAATATATAACATTATATAGTAAGGATAGTAAGGATATTCAATAGAAGTTTCATTTTGCTTTTCAAACACTTCTATTACCTACATTTTAAGTACTTCAGCACTTTTATTAATAACATAAGTAGCAAAGCCGTTTGATGTGTATTTATTCTAATTTCATACAGTGTACAGTGCAGTACAGACAGTAACGACGTGGGTGCGACTGATACCCATCTAGGCATTGTCGACGCGCCTAGGATCCACAGCCTAGGGTTGCCACGCGGTAAGACGAAACGTTTACCAGGTGAAGGTTAATAGGTGAAGGTGAACAACAACAGTATACAATAACAGTCAAAAATTGAAATGTTTACAATTATACATGATGCGATGATTGATTTACTAAGAATAAATCTTAAATCTAAATCTAAATATATAAAAGGCAAAGGTGACTGACTGACTGACTGACTGACTGACTGACTGACTGACTGACTGACTGACTGACTGACTGACTGACTGACTGACTGACTGATCTATCAACGCACAGCTCTAACCACTGGACCGATCGAGCTGAAATTTGGTATACAGGTAGCTGTTAGGACGTAGACATCCGCTAAGAAAGGGTTTTGGAAAATTTCAACCCCAAGAGGGTTAAATAGGGGATTAAAAAATCGAACCTAATGTGAGCGAAGCCGCGGGTTAAAGCTAGTAATATATAAAAGGAAAAGATGACTGACTGACTGATCTATCACCGCCTGATCACCGCAAAGTCTAAAGTACTGGACAGATCGGGCAGAAATTTGGCATACGGAAAGCTATTATGACATAGGCAACCGCTAAGTAAGAATTTTTGAAAATTCAACCCCTAAGAGGAGTTTAAAAAATCAAAGTTAACGTGAGCGAAGCCGCGGGCAAAAGCTAGTGATAATAACAAGCGCATCGGAACTTGTTACCAAAATCTTCGCTTCTTTTTGGTAAATCAGCACGTGCTGATTTCAGCCAAATCGGGTCATTAGTTGTAGTGTGAAGGAGTAACTAACATACCCACACACGCATACGCACACGCCCACGCCCACGCCCACACACTTATACAAACTTTTGCCTTTATCATATTAGTATGACAGTGTAATGTGATATGATTAGTGTGATACACGTACTCGTGATTACATGTTGTAAATACAGGTGTAAAACGCAATCAAGAAATACCAAATTCCTCCAGTCGAATCTCAACCATTGCGCCGGAGCCCAGGACCTCATGCTTCAGTTCATGGCGGAACAGGGAATTGAGCTGGCTGTGGCTTGTGAGCCTTATTTTATCCCTGCGCAGGCTCATTGGGTAGGAGACTTGGATGACTTGGTGGTGGTCCTAGCTAACAGCAGCGCTGGGCACACCCTCTCAGCGCTAGAAAGAGGTTCAGGTTTCACGGTGGTGGGGTGGGGGGAATTGGTCATTGTGGGGGTATACTTCTCGCCCAATCGTAGCCTGGCGGAGTTCGAAACCTTCCTTGACTCCGTCAGGGAAGCCATCGTCAGGCAGTCGAGATCGGGGCATGTCCTCGTCTTGGGCGATTTCAACGCCAAAGCCACGTCGTGGGGGAACAATGCCACGAACGCGAAGGGAAGAGCAGTGCAGGAATGGGCCGTGCTGTCCGGACTGTCCCTCCTTAACAGAGGATCGGTGCAAACCTGTGTACGTCAGCAGGGAGGCTCTGTGGTGGATCTCTCGTTTGCCACCCCGACAGTTGCCAGCAGGGTCGTCGAGTGGAGGGTGGAGGAAGGAATAGAGACTCTGTCAGACCACCGCTACATCCGGTTCGAGATCTCCAACTCTCAGACGCAAGCTGGATCTTTTCAGGGACCTAGCCGGTTTCCGCGTTGGTGTCTAGCCAAATTGGATAAAGAACTGGCTCAGGAGGCTATTATTGTTCAGCGTTGGGCCTCGTCCAGCAGTACTAGAGGTGATAGCGTGGATGATCTCTCGGTCCGTGTGCGCGATGCCCTTACGGAGATATGTGATGCGTCCATGCCGCGCGCACGAAAGAGGCCACCGCGTCGTCAGGTGTACTGGTGGTCATCTGAGATTGCTGATCTCCGAGAGGCCTGCAACAGAGCTCGCCGAGTGTATGTCCGGAGTCGCAGGCGAAGTGGATCGGATCCCGAGCGTGAGGACCGTTTGCAAGGCGAGTATCGCCAAGCAAAGAAAGCCCTCCAGGCGGCCATTTGTCAGGCGAAAGAGCGGGCCCGCGAAGATCTCTTGCAGGGGCTAAATCGGGATCCCTGGGGACGGCCTTACCGGATGGCGAGGAATAAGCTGCGTGCTCAGAGTGCTCCTGTTATAGAGTCACTGCAAGCGGATTTCCTGCTGCGGCTGATGGAGAATCTGTTCCCAGTTTCCGAGGGACATACGCCGCCGACAATGTCTGCCGTTGGAGACCGTGGAACAATGGATGCCCCCCTCGTTACGGAGGAAGAATTGGACCGCGCCCTTGACCGCCTGCGGGATCGGAGGACTGCGCCTGGACCGGATGGTGTCCCGGGGAAGCTTCTCTACATCGCTCGGAAGGGTCTAGGTAGAATGCTTCGGGAACTGTTTGACAGGTGTCTGCTTGCCGGACAGTTCCCGAAGATCTGGAAAGACGGAAAGCTGTGCCTCCTGCGAAAGGACGGTCGCCCGCCAGACTCCTATAACGCCTATAGGCCGATAGTCCTGCTGAGTGAGGTCGGCAAAGTCTTCGAAAAGATTCTGGCTGCCCGCCTCTCTGAACACCTGGAGACGGTGGGCCCGGGCCTTTCTGAGGCACAGTTTGGCTTCAGGTCGGGGCGCTCAACGCTGGACGCCCTGAGTGCACTTAAATGCCTGACGACAGAGGCGGTAAGAAATGGGGACGTGGTGCTCGCTGTCTCGCTGGATGTGGAGAATGCCTTCAACAGTGTGCCGTTTGAGACCTTAATCGAGGCGCTTCGGTATCACGAAGTGCCTCTGTATCTCAGGAGGCTCTTGGAGGCATATCTCGAAGATAGGGAGGTCCTGTGGGAGAGGGATGGACAGTTGTTCCGGCGCCAAGTCTGCAAGGGGGTTCCGCAGGGGTCGGTCCTCGGGCCAGTTCTCTGGAACATCGGATTTGACTGGCTCCTGCGGTGCCCAATGCTGCCGGGGACAAGTGTTCTTTGTTACGCGGACGACACCCTTGTTACAGCCCGAGAGAAGGCGTTTGATGAGGCGGCTAGGCTGGCATCGGTCGCAACATCACTGGTAGTGCGCAGAATCGGCATGTTGGGATTGAGAGTCGCTGTCTCCAAAACTGAGGCCCTACTATTCCATGGCCCGCGTAGGGGACCACCTCGAGGTGCGCGTATCACCGTGCGGGACATATCAGTGGCGATCAAGAACCATATAAAATATCTTGGCCTTATCCTGGACGGTCGATGGAATTTCGGTGCGCATTTCCAACAGCTGGCACCGAGGCTAGTCAATGCCGCTGCTGCCCTAGGGAGGCTACTGCCAAATATAGGTGGGCCAGAGTCCTCCTGCCGACGGCTCTATAGTGGAATCGTGCGAAGTATGGCACTGTATGGGGCGCCCATATGGGTGGAAGGGCTATCGTCTCAAAATAAGACCCTGTTACGGAGACCGCAAAGAATCATTGCGGTCCGTGCCATACGTGCGTACCGTACAGTGTCCTGGACGGCTGCCACACTGCTGGCTGGTGATCCGCCCTGGGAACTTCAGGCTGAAGTGCTTGCCGAAGTATACCAATATAGGGCGGACGTCAGGGCTCGAGGAGAGAGGCCGGAAGCCGAGGTGTCTGCGCGCATCAGAACTCTGGCCCGCGACGCTCTAATCGCCAGGTGGAGAGAGGACCTGCAATCTCCCATAGCCGGTTCCTGGACGGTCGAGGCGGTCCGGCCCCACCTGGAAAGCTGGGTTCGGAGACGGCACGGGACGCTTACGTACCGTCTGACGCAGGTACTTACTGGACATGGTTGTTTCGGTAAGTATCTGCATCAGATTGCGAGGCGGGAGCAGACCCCAGCCTGCCATGAATGTAATGCGCAGGAAGATACGGCGTATCATACCTTGGCCGAGTGCGCGGCGTGGGGGCCGCAGCGGCACCGTGTGGTGCAGTTCGTTGGAGCAGACCTCTCTCTGCCGAGCGTGGTGAGTGCCATGATCGGCAGCGAGAGGTGTTGGAAGGAGGTAATGGCTTTCTGTGAGAGCGTGCTCTCACTGAAAGAACAAGCGGAGCGGGTCAGAGAGCTGGACCCGAACGCTCACCCGCTCCGCAGAAGAAGAGGTCAAAGAAGAAGGCGCCAATATGCGCGCCTTCATCCCCCCGGAGCTCCGTAGGATGGCGGGATGATCGGTCGAAACCGCTGGAATGCCACAGTTGAATGCGAGCAGCGATCCTGTGGCTTCCCTATAAAAGCGTGGACGGGCCCGTTGGGTTTTAGTGGGTATTTTGGCAGTGCCAACGAGTCCCACATACCCGCCTGTTGTCAAGATGGGCGGGATGCGTAAAGGCATTTCCCAACGTAAAAAAAAAAAAAAAAAAAAAGGTGTAAAACGCAATGGCGTGGCAGCCCTACGGGGGTCAGTAAATAGATTCCCATATCGAACCTTGTACCTTGTAGCTTGTCGTGTCGGGATTTATTGTGGACGGTCCATCACGGCATCTTGACGTGCGAACATTTGACGACCTTCCCGACCTGTCGTTCAAATGTCCACTTCAGAAGTGAGATGTCCTGGGTACAGTTCCTTGTTAAATCGATCGCATACTAAAATTCCACATCACAAATTCATACTTAATACAATTATGTAGTTAGGTTTCTGGAGGATGGCTGTTTGTATGTAATTTTTTTTTAAAGAATATGAGCCAAGTTGAATGTGACTTATAGGTATTCTCCTCTCTCCTCTAAACAACCAGAAAGCTTGTGTTAGAAGTGGGTACGACGTAGTGGAATGAGTGAAGATCGAACCCGCGACCTTTCAGTTATAAATTTTTTATATATTATACCACATATGTATGCATGTTACTATTATTGTTTAGGTATGAGCTAGGTATGATTTATGTGTATATTTAGTATGTACTTTTTATGTAATTTATATAGAATTTGTTGCAATTTCCTATATCCCTTAGTAAAATTAAAGTATTGAGATTGTCTAGAAGAGTTATTATTAGATTTAGATTTATTTATTTATTTCAACAAATTTTACAGATTTACTCCTTAATTATTACTACAATAAATTCACTTTATAATATTTTAGTACAAAGGAGTGCTTAGACACTCGTACTAAGTAAACTTGTGTTACGAGTGTCGTCACCTTCCTCCGGACCATTACAAGCATAAATTACAAATAGATTTTAATTAAAGAAAATAGATTATAAGTTACGTACAAAATTAATATGGTTAACAGTTTCATTATGTATATATATATATTTATTTATTAATGAGTGAGTTATTAGTGAGTTTGTGTGTGTGTGTGTGTGTGTGTGTGTGTGTGTGTGTGTGTGTGTGTGTGTGTGTGTGTGTGTGTGTGTGTGTGTGTGTGTGTGTGTGTCTGTGAGCGTGTGCGTGCATGTGCGTGTTAGTGAGTGAGTGTATTACGTGAGAGTTATTAGTCATAAAGCGTGTGATATCTTATAAAGTTCACTCTCACTCTGTCATTTCTGTCACTTAAAGCGATAAGACCGCCTTTGCACACTTTCAACTTTGCACAGATTCAATTGTACCATCATCTCTTGCGTTATGTGTGTAGCAATAAAGAATTTTCTATCTATCTATGTAGAAGCAACCAAAAAGCAACGTATGCCGCGTGGGTTTATCCGGGCATCTACTCAGCGACGGGCGAGCGGCGACGGGCGACGGCGCGATATCTTCAGCCGTGGTATCTGTGACGTGGGTGGGCGGCCCTACAGCGCGTATCTTGATGTATGATTGAGGACTGAGGGGCGAGGGCCTAGGGCTACGGGTCATGGAATTGAAAGTGCGCGGAGATTTGCAAACCTGTCGTGGTGAAAGATGGTCTTTGTGGATAGCGAGAAGTCTGTAGAAACGCTTTTGAAGTTGTTTAGGTAAATATGAGTGTATACAATTGTTAGACTTCGTACAACTTCCGTGTTTCCTGCCACTTACAATTTGAGTACCTTCAAGGCAAGAGTGAATAGACTTTTTATTTTTTTTAAAAAGAATATTAGCCAAGCTGAACTTGACTTATATTCTCCTCTCCCCTACAAATAAGCGGAAAGCTTGTGTTAGGAGTGGGTACGGCAATAGTGGAAGGGTGGGGCTTGAACCTGCGACCTTTCAGTTTTCAGTCCGCACCTTTAACCGTTGGGCTATTGAGGATTTTCTAGACAAGCGCGCTCCAACCTAGACCCCATCAGTGTTATCCAGTATTGATTGTCGCCAAGCGCAAATCTATTTCGGTTTAAAAAAAAACTTTGAAAATATCATAATACGCCATGTTGGTTTTTCTTCTACTATTTAGTTTTAGGTACTTCACGTTACATTCCTTGTGCAAATCTTATCTAATTTCCTAAAACTCTTTTTTCTTGTCTTCTTTGCTTTTTTTTTTAAGCTGATCGTGTATGCGTCCTTTATATGTACAAGTTTTTAGCTTTAAGGCAACAAAAATGTACATAAAAGTAACTTATAAAAATGGTCTCCCTATAAATGTAGTAGGTATTACTTAATGGCTCTACCTGATCGAGTTTGTTACCAAAGTGCCCTTCCGCACCGAACCACCAAGATCCAAGTCCACATCAAACTTCAAAGCAATGATAGGAGCCAATGCTGGGCACTTGTAGATAAACAAACCTTTATCGCTAATGTGGGGCTAATCGATTCGCGGCCGGCCTTATCGCGGGCAAATATAAAACTGAAAGCGTCTTATCGCAACTTTTGAGAGTGCGTGTTCGCGTTGTTGTCTCCGACACGGCTTTATACTAACGGTTAAATCGATACCTCCTACGTAAGTTGCTGTATCCCCAAAACCCTTACGTGACGCGTTAAATTATTGTGATGGTCAATAAAATTGTTTAGGCCGTCGTTTTAATAACGATACAACTTTATACGTCTTGAAAGTATGTTAAAAAATGCTGTTTTTGATTTTTTTTTCAAACGAACGCATAAAATAGAAAAAACAAATGATATAGTGCACAAAACCTAAAATGACAATTTTGTGGGAAACCGCAACTTACGTAAGAGGTATCGAAACAATATAAGTACATAGTATTTTTTTACTCGACAGTTTTATTTGTCACACGTTACGAAGTGATAAACGGTGCAACTTTTACACTGTATAACAGTGCATAATTAAAATGACTTAATACGAGAAAAATCTTACGAATTCCACACCGAAGCTATTTTGCATTGTTGAGTGTCCGTTAACGTTGTCCCGTCATGGCTTTTTGTGTTTAAATGTTGTTGCTCTAACGTGATCTAACAATTTAAAAATTGCCCTTATTACAGCGTTATATTTTTGGGCAAGCATCAGCAGATATGCATTTATAGGTAACTATAATCGTTGTCACAAATAGATATTCATAAAGTAAAGAAAGTGCACTGTGCTTTTTGCTACGAAAATTGAATGTAAACGCTAAAGACGTCACGTGAACTATATTTGGTTTTGAAATGACATCTTGTAAAATGGAAACGCACACCCGTCGGACTCGTAAGCGAATCAGACTTGTTTTACCTTATATCTTTCATATCTCCGTCAGAAATTTATATCCTAATTACCAGACCTTATTGTCAGTCATTTATTATTTATTTATAAATGTGCCCGACCTTATACTGGGGAGATAAAGTTCCCCTTATCGCTAATAGCAGATGATTCAAATGAGATGTCCTTTAGGCGGATAACACACGAGTGGACCGCACATCCGCGCGGTTTCTCAAGATCACTCACGTCATGGAATTACCAAGTAAACTACGCTATCATTGGAATGTTTAAAAATATAGCGTGAATAGGTGGATTTCATGTGTAAAGGCTGGGCATACTTTGGCAGCTTTCGCATGATCGTCTAACATCTAAAATCCATAGCGTCGTGAGCAGAAAACTGAAAAAGCTCAGTTGTTGAAATCAAGTGATCACTAAAGCGACATATTTTACCAATGGGAGCTAAACTTGAAGTTCGGTGGATTAATTTAATATTCAGAGCATAAAATCCTCCGTCATTTGACCTTAGAATATATTCTGATCACTAAAAAATCGTCTACCACGGCGGTTGCCGGCGCAACGCTGCGGTTGACGATGCAGTGTGTTATCCGCCTTACGGAATACGATATCGATATATTTTATCTTTTATTTAATGCTGGAACGGAATGGTATTGGGAATACCTTTACGCTTATCCATTTGTCTTTGGTATTTTTGGGAAGCTTTGACATGAGAAAGATACATAAACTTTTTAGTCTGGCCTCACGTGCGAGGACACACATATTCGACCAAATAAGCTTGTATCTAATACCTATTATAAGCTTACTGATTATAGGTAGAACTATGGAATAAAGTTTTGTAAAAATGTCGTCTTCAGGACGCTAATTATTTATCTGAACGAAATATCCCGCGTACCTATTTACCGTGATAAATATGTATCTAAAGAAGAGTTGAGTTTATCGCATAGCTTAAATGCTAGCGGGGTTTGAGAGTGAACAGAGTGCAAAATAAAACTGCCGCGCGGTGCGGCGCGGGTGATAACGCTCCAGCCGCCGCGCTGATGGATGCGCGCCGCAGATAGTGTGACTGAATACGGAGTATACAGTGAGTAACAGGACTAAGAGGCACAAGGAGAAACAAAATTCCTTTGCCTTTTTATCTTTATACATAACTAGATGATGCCCGCGACTTCATCCGCGTGGATTAAGGTTTTTCGATTCCCGCGGGAACTCCTTAATTTTCCGGGATAAAATCTAACTTATCTTTTAATCCTGGATGTGAGTTATCTCCATTCTAAACTTCAGCCAAATCGGTTCGTTCGTTGTGGCGTGAAGGAGTAACAAACATACACACACATACAAACTTTCGCCTTTATAATATCAGTGTGATCAACTAAAGTAATACTAATAATAATAATTTAACATAGGTAATTCAATACTTAAATAAAAAATTTAAACACAGGTGTACTCTCTATTCCCTCACTTTCATAGTCCGATGTAACGAAAATCTGACACGACCGGAGAGAGATCAGGCGCAGGATCGACAGCTTGCTACGTGCTTTCCGAGGCACGGGGGTGACTCATTTTTCATTTTTCATTCATCTAAATATATAAAAGGCAAAGGTGACTGACTGACTGACTGACTGACTGACTGACTGACTGATCTATCAACGCACAGCTCTAACCACTGGACCGATCGACCTGAAATTTAGTATACAGGTAGCTGTTAGGACGTAGACATCCGCTAAGAAAGGATTTTGGAAAATTTCAACCCCAAGAGGGTTAAATAGGGGGTTAAAAAATCGAACCTAACGTGAGCGAAGCCGCGGGTTAAAGCTAGTTCATTGCATAAGTTGTGTACCATAAGATGTTAATGTTTACGAATGGCTCTAACAGTTCGCTAATTTCTGGCGTGCAATCTCTCACCGCCAACTTCCTAACTCCGGGCTAGTACTGAGAATTTCTTGACAGAAAAACTCAATACATTTTTTTGGTCCGACCTGGGAATCGAACCCGGGACCTCGTCATCAGTGCTTAAACTTGCTAACCACTAGACCAACGAGACAGGCAGTAAGTAAGAGCTAGCTCGCACTGCGAAAAAAATCCGCGCGTTTTTTTTCGCAGAGACATCGGCACTTGCGACTCGGTCGTAGCCCACTTACACGACACCGCTCCCACACAACCAAAGTATGAGCATTCAAATATGGACTTTATATCGTGCTGTGGAGGTGCACTTTACAGTAACAACACAAAATAGAATACAGCGCGCGGTACCGGTACCGCGCGTAAACTGTACCACTGTAAAGTGCACCTCCAGAGCACGACATTAAGTCCATATTTGAATGCTCATACTTTGGTTGGGTAGGAGCGGTGTCGTGTAAATCGGCTACGACCGTTACGGTACGTAAGGTACCGCGTGTATCAAAATACAGATTTTTTTACCGCCCAAAAATTCGCGCGATTTATTTTCGCAATGCGGCCTAGCTCTAAGTGTCTAATATCAGTACAAACATTTTAGTTTGGCAGTGGTTTCGTACGCAACATCAAAGTGTGAGAAAATAAACCTGCGCAGTGCAGGTGCGATAGTGAGATCCCGTACTTTGATACCCGCTTTGAGCCGCGCGTCTGTGAGGCTGTGAAGAGATTGATTTTGTGGACACTGGAATACTCTGGTATAGCTCACGTAGCGGCTACATGTAGGCACAACCTACTACTGTATGTATAAAGCCCAATTTACACTGCGAAATTAATGAAAATAATTAATGATATTAGTTTCATGAGTTATTATTCGTGAGTTCCCCCGTAGCACTGTTGCAGCGTTATTAAAGGACAAACAAACACACTTTCGCAGTTATAATATTAGTAAGGGAGTAAGGATTCGTAAGGATTTAATCTTGCAGTTCAATATGCCGGGAACTAATCATATGCACTGATTTCATCCCGTGCCTATCGCCCAAAGCACTTCTACCTAACTTAAAATCCCGCGGCAACTCTTTGATTTTCCGGGATAAAAAGTAGCCTATGTTACTCTCTAGGTCCTCAACTATACCCATGCAAAAATCACGTCGACCCGTAGCTCTGCTGCAGCGTTATTGAAGGAAGAACAAACACACTTTCGCAATATTAGTAAGGATTTAATCTTTCAGCTCAATGTGCCGCCATTGTAAACACCGTTGTCTGCGTCGGAATAGGAAGTTGGCTCAAACACGGCCAGCGCCAATAGCCGATGCGTCCCGCAACGAATCATATACACCGATTTCGTCCCGCGCTTATCGCCCAAAGCACTCCCACCTATCTGCGAGGCGTTATCTCGGCGAAGGCTGTCCGCATACGGAGTGACTGCGATAGCTTTAATATAACTAATTGATGCTTCAAATGTTTACATATCGTTATTTATCTGTGTAAAATATGGGACCTACGCAAAACTGGCGGTTTTATATAAGGACTACGTTCACACAATCAGTATACCCGTTACACGTTATTTGTAGGATTAACTTTGAGAGTTATGGAGTGAATAGACAGCTGTCAAGCGTTTACAAGTATGAAGAAATCATTTTTGTATTATAGTACGTTTATCTCACGAAGTTACGGGCGCTTTACTTGTGGTTACGTCATTTACATGCACATTGTGTAAGTTTGTGTGCATGTCAGGAGCCTAGGTGGGAGCGGTCAGGTGCGACCAAGCTCTCGATCCCACTTATATAGATACGTACACACAATGAGCCGCCTACCGTCGTGAATTGAAAAAAATATATTTAGGTAATAAGTAGTTTTTTTACACACTTTTTTCATTTGTACATTTGAAAAAAAAAATATTTCTAATTAAAACTAATATTTATTAATTTATAAAAAAAAAATTATTAATAACAATTAAATTAAAGACTAATTTAAGTATCTAATTCAACGTAAAACCTTATCCATCCCACACAACAACCAACATTGATCACTTGTATTTTTTTCCATAAAAAAAATACAAGTATTCTTTCTACGTTTTTTTTATTTTACCGCTCCGAAACAAGTTTATTTTGAAGTATCTACTTAAATAATCATTTATACTTGCAGATAATCGATTTCCAGCTGCTAGGTATAAAAATAAGAAGATCAATAAATTGATGGATGCGTGTAAACTCACCCTTATCTCATAATGGTAAAGTGATTCATTTGTCTCCCGCTATCCGAATATTTCAGCTGCCTCCGATAGGTACAAGTGAACGGCCATTACGTGCCATAGCAGGGTACACGAATTATAATCGTAACTAGCTGATCCCACAGGATACTTTTTAAAATCCCGCGGCAACTCTGTGATTTGCCGGGATAAAAAATAAACTATGTCACTCTCTATGTAGGGCTAACATGCGCGCCACGAGAAAATTTTGTCTACACTTTACTCGTGAATCTCTGTAGAGATTCACATATAGATTATGAGTAAACGTGTAGACAAAATTTTCTCGTGGCTCGTATGTTAGCCCTACAGGTTCTCACCTTTACGCTTGCAAAAAATCACGTCAATCCGTAGCTCTGTTGCAGCGTTATTGAAGGACAAACCAATAAACCAACAAATAAACACACTTTCGCATTTATAGTCCTGGATTTATCAGTAAGGATTAGTAAGGATATTAGTAAGGATATTAGTAAGGATATAAGTAAGGACATTAGTAAGGCAATTAGTAAGGATATTAGTAAGGATATTAGTAAGAATATTAGTAAGGATATTAGTAAGGATGTAAGTAAGGATATAAGTAAGGATATTAGTAAGAATATTAGTAAGGATATTAGTAAGAATTATAAGCGCATGCGTTCAGGCCCTACTAAAATAATAGTGTTAAACGGATTTAACATATTCAAGACTAAAAAATGTTAAAAACCAAATTAATTCGATGACTGCAGAGTTCTGCGAAGTCATCAAAAGTGCATTATAAGGAACCAGTGTAGTGGGAGTCTTTACATAATGGCGGAGTGATTTATTCAAGTGTTTTAGCTTATCCCGCGATAGCCCGGAGCGAATGTTCCGCAGATACCGGCGCCATTACGTGATGCACGGACATGTCTCGCCGGTGATAATTAATAAATAAGTGTTAATTATATGTTTGACAAGTACAACATGGGGTTATTCAAGGAGCGGACCAACAAATTCCTAAAAAGCCGGCAACGCATTGGTGGTGCCTCAGGTGCTACAAATGTTCATGGGCGGCGGTAATCACTAAACATCAGGTGAACCGCCTGCTCGTTTGCTCGCTAAAAAAATATAATGTTATCTTGACTGAATATCGAGACTAGTAAACTACATAAGGTGAGCGAAAACAGAGGTGCGCTCTGTATTCCCTCACTCTCAAAGTCCCAAGGCCGGAGAGAGGTCGGCCGCAAGAGCAACATTATATACATTTATGTACTCCCCGAGACACGGAAATGTAACGCGACTAATAACAACTCCATGCTACACACTGACTGGACATCAAAATGTAACAAGGTTTTCGCGCGACTCTACTTGTTACAGCCAGTCTACTGATCAGCCCAATGCACGAGGCAATTTATTGTTAACCGGGAATCGAATTCAAAATATGTACCTTACTCGAAATGTAAGTATATTCATTTTCTTCAACACTAAAGTGTCGTAAAAGTGAAGAATTCAAACAATGAAACGGAGAAGTGATAATGGGATGATGCACGAAAAAGAAGTGAACATTTGAACAATAAATTGTGTCCTAAGCCAAGTATATTATTAAGTCATACTTTAACTAAGCTCAATAAATGTCTTCAAGTCAAGAAACCGGCGCAACTTTACCCCTTTATTCTTAAACAAACAGCTTAAGTGCCAATATTTCAACGCCCGTATCAGAAACAACATTTAACAGCCATTCACGTAGTCGGTAGTTCCTATATGCGCGAATTCCGAAGCACAATCTTATCGCAACTGCAACACTCTTGCGACATTCGCGCGACATTGCCGCGACATTAGACGTGCAACTAACATAACAGTTTAATTAGAAGAACATCTAAAGCGTATTAGTTGCAACGTTTGCGGTGTGGCCTAAGTTACAAGCTGAGGCGGCAAAGATAATATTATTCTTCAGAATTATTTTTCTCTGTCCGTAGGGATAACCCCTTCGAGGCGTTAACGCCTTTGAATCCTAACGCCTAGAACCTTTGTTTGTTTTTTGGCCCTGTCATCAATGACAGGCCCAATGACCAATTCGTATTATTGTTTACATAAATAATTATAATAATTTTTGTCAGTCAAAACGCATTTTCATGCACGGTCAGAATCCACGCCAGAAATCTCACGTATTCCTTTTTTCATCATTTTGTAGCCTTAACTGATGATTAATCCATATTAAATTACTTATAAAAATAATGAAACATTCAAAAGTATTTATTATCGAAAAACTTCACATATTTAAACTATACATATGTACATACTTGCCTACTTATTTAATTTAAGTAGATGAATGTTTATTCATAACAACATACCTACCTAATATGATTATCCTTACAATACATTTGAAATCCTAAGATTAAAAACAAAAAATTGAAATATTTTATTTACGTTTACTTATTTTATTAGTACACTAAGTACTGATATTCTAAACAGCAAATAATATTATTTTAAGTTTACTTTGCGATTGAAAAATCTGCTGTCAATATTACTTATATCTTTTTCGTATTACTTGTACCACACATCGAAGAATAAGTTCAGTCGGTGCTTGTATTGGATCTGGCAAAGTTTCTGGTATCACCTCACGTATCGCCGTACTTACTGTCTCTGAGTATTGCTCGCACACTTGCTGTGTAATAGTCATTGTTGTGGTGTTTAGTGCACTTTAAGTAGACATTTAGATACTATAATATGATACTTAATCGCAACTTTGTTATGAACATTCTTCTTCTTTTTCAACTGATTGACGTCCACTGAGACATAGGTCTCTTGCATAGACTTCTACATGAAATAGATAATTTTCAATAATTATGAAATTCATTTTTTTATTACTCCGCATAGGCACCACCTGGGTGCCTGGAGCACTTCGAACATCCGGTGTGCCAGATTTTTTTCCACGTACTTTGAAACTGTGGAACCAACTTCCTGCGACGGTGTTTCACTGAATTACAACATGGGGTTATTCAAGGGGCGGACCAACAAATTCCTAAAAAGCCGGCAATGCATTGATGGTGCCTCAGGTGCTACAAATGTTCATGGGCGGCGGTACTCACTTAACATCAGGTGGGCCTGATCGTTTGCTCGCTAAAAATATATTAAAAAAAATCACTTTTTGCTAGAACAAGTTCTTGTGTTAACATAGCAGTCTACATAACGACGCATATAGGCCGCATATGAAACAAAAAATATGATATTACAAATCATAGTAATGGTTTATTTGTTGGCGAGTTTGTTCTGAAGATTGCGATGCTGAGAGATAATGACATATTTTTGAATTTATTGCTTTAATTTAATGTGTTCTTATGTGTGCATCTTAATACGATCTGTAATCTTAAGAATAATCTATTATGTCTCTAAATTCAACTAAATACTTTAAAGTTTGAAGTTAATCTTTACAACTTATCTACAGCGAAGGTCAAAATGATTTTATTAAAATAATAAAATATTAAATATAAAAAATCGGAAACCCGACTGAGTAAAAAAACTGAAAAGGAAAAAACAAGTCTAGTAATCTAGAATTCTGTTAAATAATATTAGCCTTTAGATTCGTTCCGTACTTATTGCATGATTGAAGGACAAAGAAATACACAAACACTTTCGTATTTATAATATTAGTACGATTTTTCGTTTAATTTGACTGAGTCTACCTTCTATGTTGCTTGTCATGTATCTACCATGAACTATCTGATATATTTGTTTAAAAATGTTCAAAACAATTGCGATAGCTCGCTCTAAGTTCAGAACTAGCTATCTGCGCCGAATATATCACGGCGTATCTTCGGGAACCGGGCACAAAGTAAAAGTTTGCTGCATCCAGATACCGCGGTATCGCGCCACTGAAATTTTAAACTAAAACCCAACTATAAACTGCTGGTGTGCATTTTTCCTCACAGATAACGTATTACTGTGAAAACTAAAAGGTAGGCACGGACACGTTGTGTTTTAGATCATATTTTTGTGAATATATTACAGGAATAATAAAGTGTTGTGTGCATTTTTTTCATAATTTTCAGTGTAGAGAAATAACTGCAAGGGAAACGTGACGGAAACTCGTATCTCGGGAACATAAAATTTTGACGGTTCAAGTGAAAAATATTTAAGCCTTAATTGCATATTTAAATCGACGTAACCCATTTAAAAAGTAATTTGCACCCATATCCATTATGAACAAGAATAAAGGCTTGGGAAAGGTTGTTTTTGTGTCAAACGTGTCCATACGATAGAGATCAGGAAGCCGTATCGGCTATAACTCGAGAGTAAATAAGTGCGGATGCATTAAGGCGGGGTTCACCGTTCAGCCGCAGGTGGCCTTCCGCCGGCCCTGGATCGCTGATAACCGGCGTTAACAGCCGTTAGCCGGCGTTAAGAGCCGTTAGCCGGCGTTAGCGGCCGTAACGACGCCGTTAGAGGCGGCCGCTTCCGACGGCTTTTGTGATAGCGCAGATCGGTGGCAGATCGTAAATCTATTGGATCGAAAACTTGCTCTTGATTGTATTCACGTCACTGGGCGCGATGTGATTGATAGTTAAAGCTATGTAATATAAATAAAATAATTATTTGATATTAGCTGATGCCCGCGACATCGTACGTGTGGATTGAGGTTTTTTAATTTCCGCGGGAACGCCCTTATTTTCCGGCATATGTATTATTAAGGACTATAATCTTTGTACCTTTCAGCCAAATCAGTTTAGTCGTTGCGGCATGATTGAGTAACAAATATCCATCCATTCATACATACTATTTCCTATTAGAGTAAATATTAACCAAGGTCTTTGCCATTACAGCAGTAATTTACATTATAATAAGCGATATTGCATTAAGCATGGTCTTATCGAGCAAAAGCCACAAGAACTCGACAGCCACTTGGAACTTGGAAGACAGTGATAGGACAATGTACGGACAAGCAAAGTCTAGTCTAGACTATTCCCCTAGGGATGAGCCCATTGGGCGTCATCTGAGCTAGATATCGATGCGTTATAAATTCCCGGAGTTAGTTCAAGCTAGGGATGTATATTTTTTTGTCTCATAATAAAGACGTTACGATAACTTCAGTACGTTTGGCATGATGTAGACTCGAGTTAAGTTAGATTGTTTGCCTGTACTTATTATCGGCTTCGCTCGCGTGGATTTAGTTTTTTAAAAATCCCACGGGATCTCATTGATTTTTCGGGATAAAAAGTAGCCTATGTCACTCTCCCGGTCTTCAACTATACCCATGCAAAAAATCAAAAACTCCGTTCAATACAAAATGTATGAGAAAATGATTTTTTTTCTCGTGAATTTTTCCGATATTTTAAAAGTTATTCTGCTATTCGGGTCGGAGACAAATACAACAAACCAAAACCATGAAAATCGGTCTAGCCGTTCTAGAGTTGAAGTGTTTGAAAAAAACCGACTTTGTTTTGTAGTATACGGGATAAAAGTATTCTACGTCCATCTCCTGTTTCTAAGCTACCTCCCCACCAATTTTCAGCCAAATCGGTTCAGCCGTTCTTGAGTTATAAGTAATGTAACTAACACGACTTTCTTTTATATATATATTGTGTGACAAAAACGAATAAGTGTGAAAACGGCTGAAAAGAAAATTAAATACTTCAATTTTACGTTCGCTAAGTGTTGTGGAGGTAGAGTCTTTCTTACGGGGTGTTAAATAGCTCGTAAGCCCCAACTATCCCCGATGCTATCGCCCCTAATTGAATACCGGGACACATCGGGTGAGGTGAGGTGAGCGGCCGCTAATGGGCCGTGATACCGTACCGTTATCTGCGAAATTTATAATTTTACCCCCGTGAAATACCGCTTCATGAAACTAAGAATTGATACACTTTTTTATTTTCTACTAGTTGATGTCCGCAACTTCGTTCTCGTGGATTAAGGTTTCCCGCGGGAACTCTCTTATTTTCCGGAATAAAAAGTAGCCTCCCAAGTAGCACAGATAGCTGCGTAAGTATTCACTTTTAGACCTATTTGAACCTCTAAGCGTATTAAGACTCTTTTAAGAGTACACTGGTGATCCTACAGCTGCATAATAGCTGTCAGTGATATTTAAACAGCTTAGGCTGATTAAGAGTGCTATAAAGGTATATTTTTTACGACTCTATTCAGCCTTTAACATTTTTTAATGCCTTAACCGCAATAAAGGCTGTTTAGTGGATAAAATTAGCCAAATGCTGTATAAGAAGGTATTTGTGAACTCCTATTACACTGACTTATTAAGGGGGCACGTGTGAACTATTAGACAGCCTTTGGCAGAATATCAGAGTTTTAACTATTCACGTAGCTGTTTAATAGTTAGGGAGCTGGCGAGCAAAATTTCTATATGATCAGCACACATGGCAGACGTTATTAATAGTGATAATTATACCCTAAGAAACATCAAGAACCTCGTCTACCACCACGATAGATTACGAACTGTTATTGTATGTATCAAGCATAGACTACATCAAGGAGAACTAGGTCCTGGCTCCTCAATCCTGATGCTGCTGGGTAGTGCCTACCTAAACTGTCAGTTTCGAATTGATATTGTATGTATCAAGCATAGACTACATCATGGAGCTCTAGGTTCAAACTCCTGAACCCTGATATTGCTCACATAAATTGCGGGGATTTTGGAATTGTGGATTGTTAATAAGTAGGTACCATAGGTACCAAGTATAGACTACATTAGTAGCGTTTTGGAGGGAAGAGAGAAAGAGAGCAGGGACAAGTTAAGAAGTAGGTTTTTTCAAAAGATTTTTTATGAAGTTAAGTAAAATGATCATAAAAAGCCAAAAAGATACCTTTTTTTAATCTTTATTATCCAAACATAAAGGAGAAATTGTTACAAGGTTCTTGTGAAAGCCTCCACATAAACCACGCAGGGTTTTTGCGCAGACATAGTATACTTTTACATTTTAATTACATAAAAAAACACAAATAAATTAATTCTAGCAAATAATATCTTTAAATATATAATATTATGTTCTAATTATGTAATATAATATGTATATATAAATTATTTTCAAAATCACCCTTATTTAATCATAAAGTTTGTGATAGTTCTTTTTATTTTGTATCTTATTGTATAAATAAATAATAAATCAGCTGGCAGTTCATTGAGCAGTAAAGGAAGCATGTATTCCCAAGTCATTTTTCCAGAGGTACTGCTGTAATTGGCAAGTTTTTAAGTTGTCTTAAGTATTCCGATCTACTGTCTTTTGTTAGTGAGCTCACATGCTCTCTTCATACATGACTGACAGTTTAATTTTATTATCTACACTGGCTGAATCGCAACCAACTCATAATTAACTTAGACAAAACGAACTTAATGACTTTTAAGCTCAGAGAAAATGCATCATTTGCTTTAGATGTAAATTATGAATGGAAAACTATCAATGAAGTCAATGTAACAAAATTCTTAGGTCTGAATATTAATTCTACTCTAAATTGGAAAGAACACTTGAGTCATATTTGCACAAAGTTAAATCAATTCTCCTACACACTTTATATGTTGGGGAAAACAGTAAATGTGTCAGCGTTACTGACTGTTTACCATGGCTATGTTGACTCGCTGTTGAGATATTGTATTTTATTCTGGGGTAATTCCACTTAAAAAGAGGCTGTATTAAAGGTACAAAAAAAATGCTTAAGGGCAATATTTAAATTAAAATCGACTGATAGTTGTAAACCCTATTTTAAACAATATAATATTCTTACAATGCCATGTCTGTATGTATATGAAACTGTCATATTTGTCAAAAGTAACTTGAATTTATTTCAAAATCGTCACAGCAAAAGGCATGTACCTAATTGAACTGCGTCCACCACCCAGTTGTTGTGCACATTTTTCTAAGAGTTTCTTCTGCACTGGGCCCCTTTTATATAACCATTTGCCTAGACATATTATAGAAACACAAGAAATACCACTTTTTAAAAAAAGGCTTAAATTTTTGATTGACAGGACATACTATAAAACCAGTGATTACCTCATGGAAAAATTTTAATTATGAACTTTTGACATTTTAATAAGAAATTTTATATTAGACATTTAAATAATATTGCAATGTAAACACAAAGCTTCTAACTTAAATAAATTAATAATAATGTATTGTAATAAATTAATAGTAATGTAATGAAATAGATTTTAAGCTAATTTTTAATGTTGCATGCTGTATTTAAGCAGAGTTTGGTTGTCCATTTATTTTACTTGTAAACACCTGTATATTACCCAAATTCGCAATAAAGAAATTGATTGATTCCATATTTTAAATAGTTTATCTCTCCTAATACACATTTTAAAGGCTTTATTGTTTATCCATAAACATGCCTACCTTCTCCCTGTATTTATTTTAGCCACATATTGACATTTGCTTAGTAAATAATTATATTTATTGGAAATAAACTTCATGACATCATTAGGATTTTCATACAATATAACCCCTGTCCCCAGTCAACATTACCTATATAATTCTTCTAGCAATTTTTTATGATTTATTTTAGTACAATACTTACTTATACAGGTTTGTAACAAGTTGTGGATAATCATAGAACTGGTAAAATAGTGGTTTGCTATAGGATTGTTTATAACTGCTGTTTGTATACATAAGCTATGTTGGCTGGGATTGTCCACACATCGTATGAATATGTGATCAATACAACTTTTAGTTATCCTATCCCCTTTAGGTTCTATCCGTGTATACTGCCTTATACTACAGTCAATACCTACTTCACTCATAGAATTTAAGTATAAATTTACACTGGGATCGTTTAACATTATGTTTATATTCATATCACCACTAATTACAAGATTACTTTTACCTGAAAATTGAGAGATTATTTGTTTAAGTTCCTGTATGAAACATACTTGGTTAGTATTCAGCGGTCAGTACAATGCACAAACACTTAATTTATACTTAATTGAAACTTGTGACAATTTCACCAATAACTGATTCAGAGTAGCTTGTATTCACTGTTAACCTGTAGAACAATACACTTTTATGCACATAGAGGATTACAATGGGATTACACCATCACTTCATCGGTGATTCAGTAGCTGCGAAAACATCTTGTAGTTATCTTTGAAACAATTTTGAGTTTGTGACCCTTATGTTAGCTTCAGTAACAACGACAATATGAATTTGGTTCGAGCTGTTCTTTATTATGTATTCCAGGCCCACGTCTGCTATTGCAATTAAAGTTCTTGAGACTTATGTTTACATCCAGAGTACACAAGTTGTTTGCTACTTCTCCGAAGGGTTTGTTACTTCTCCGTTGTCCACGAAATCATTCCATTTAGTGCATTATGAGGGTTGTCGATTGTTAGTAGGTAAATATAATCTAACTTCATTTAGTGGTGGCTAGATTCACCAATCTCTCTATATCCTTGCTAGATCGTATATGATGTATTTTGTCGGTTTCATCTTTACGTACTAATATTACGCAGTTCTTACACCAGACAAACTTATAAAGATCCATTTTTATTTACTTTTTTTCGGACGAACACTCTTTTTTTATATAGGCCTTTATTCTAAGCTATAGGCTTTTAAAATCATATCACCAGCTCTCTAACTATAACATGATATCCACCATTTTATTGTATAACCTCACATAAATATACTGATTCATTTTTCAACTTTTATGTTTTGTGTATGAATTAGGAATGGATTGCATTAGTTTTTACTTCCGTATATCATAATAATAACTTTTTATCTTATAATTCTTTTCAAAGCACTAAAAATTGTTTATTCAAGTTTTCATCACGGCTTATTTATATCACGAAACTAATTAAAAACCGAATATTTTCGTGGCGCTCTTAAATTTTCTTAGGTAATATATATGTATAATGTCAGTAAAATTACATTCCCAATCATTTTTCTTACTAATCAGGGAACTTTGAATATATAGCCACGTATTTAATTCACTCCACGAAATTGTGTTTAAGCTACAAGGTTATAATTTGCTAGATTAAAGTTTGCTACTTCACTTTTACGTCATGTGTCACATGTCAATTTTAACTGAATAAAGAGTAACTTGTTATCTTTTACTCAGTCGTTATTCAGCGCATAGCACTGTCGTTACCCTTTATAACACTGTTATTTTGCTGCTATACAGCTCTTAAGCAGCTATTTGAACTTAAGGCTGTATAATTTGTGCCCATTTAAGAGGTATAAGAGCTGTATACGGCCGTATACAGCCCTTATGCAGCTTTTTTATACAGCTTTAAGCGTGACGGGAATTTGTTATTCAGCTGCTAAGCAGCCTCCGTGTGCTACTTGGGCTATGTCCATCCACACTATAATTTATCTCTATGCCTTTCAGCCAAATCGGTTCAGTAGTTTTTACGTGATCTTTCACGTAAAAACTACTGAATGGATGGATGCATCCATCCATCCATACTTATAAACTTTTCAACAGGAAACCGATTAGGGGTATGGGTGGAATTTACACTGCTATACCCCTTTCAAGTTAGCCCGCTATCATCTAAGACTGCATCGTCACTTACCATCAGGTGAGATCGCAGTCAAGGACTATCTTGTCGTAGAATAAAAAAATTAAAAATATGCTTAGTAAAACAACAAAGAATCATGAAATCTAAGCGCCCGTGCACCCGTTATCAGTGTAACAAAAACGCGCAACTAGTGTTGAGTGTTGACGTGTGTCGGCGGCCGAGCAAACGTCGTTACGGCGTCGCTAAATAAATCGTTAGCGCCGAGAGCGCCGCCAGAGATACGGCACGTTACGGCGCACGTGTAGAGCCGCTGGATACCGCATAGTTTATTTTTTTTTTAATTTCAAGAAATACCCCGAAAAACATTATAGTTGCCTAATTCATCTCGCTGCACCACTAAAATAACAATAATTACAGATAGGCTCAATAATTAATCTTGATAAAAAAGAAAAAAAAAAACAGTTAAGTTATTTAACAATTACTAATTAATGCTATTTAACAATTACAAATATGTAGTTAAGGACACTGGTCTATTCTATATTTTTTAGTAGTTCACCCTAAACCAAAATCTTTTAGATTTTAGAAGTTTTTAGATACCCTCTTATACTCGTAAAACATCGGCATGGAAACATTTTTGCATGGAAAAACGTTTGAAACATTAATAAATAATTATTTCATTAAAATAATTTAGTTTTCTTTTTCAGGAATTGGATTTGATTTACTAACGTTTGTAGCTCTTCTTTTCTTGAATAAAGATGGTGATGTGTTTTAGAGGCATTGACAATTTTTCTCGAATTTTTGTTTCATTAGCTAAATATTGATATTGTAACATTATGTTTTGAAAAATGTTTTGCCAGCTTTTCTCAGCAGAATCTACTTTCCGAACCGTTGGTAGAGTCTTGACTTGACACAGAGGCCATAGATTGGCCTGCATGAAAAAAATAATTTTTAATTATGAATTTTAGAACGCATCTAGCACGGCTCTACATCCTTGTTTCAGCTGAACCATATCGCCCAAACAAACTAATACAAAGAATTATTAGTGATTTTCGCCATGCGAAATGAGAGTGTGGCAATTGAGATAACGCTGCCACAGCTATGTGTGTGATAAATGGTCAGTTATGATCCTGCAGTGGACGTTTTTATTTCGGAAAAAATGTAACAGAAAATAATCTACATTTCGAAATAAATGAATATGAAAATCCTTAGTGTGCTTGTTTGTTGGTTTCCCGGTTTGTCCGTCAATCACCCAGCAACGGAGCAACGGATCGACGTGATTTTTTGTACGGATATAATTGAGGACCTGGAGAGTGACATAGGTTACCTTTTATCTAGGAAAAACAGAAAAGCCCCGCAAAATTTTTCAATATCTGACTTCACGCGGGCGAAGCCCTATTGAGATTTTACCATGCACAGTTTTTCGTAGAGTAGTCCGATTTTGATGATTATTTATTTAATGGATAGCGGCTCCCTCGAAGTTGGCCCCACTTAAATTTGAAAAAGAAATTCCACCACTAAGGGTAGTCGCACACGGTTTTTCCGATTCTAAAAAAAGGTATCTTACCGGCATGTTTAAAAATACAGCTTGTAGTTAAAAAAGTTTGTCGCCGACTCAAACTCATTAGTTACTTACATTAGTTTAGGAGCTTAGTTAGTAATACTAAAAAGATTTTCATTTTATTTTTCCTTGCTTAGTTGCTTCTAATGTCAGTTAAATTTCTTGTAAAAAGTAATTATAATTTAAGAAAAATTTCAATAAGCAACCGACTAAACTAGCGGCACGTCAGAACACTGAGGCCGGGAATCCTAAGCTAGATCACCTTTGTTTTCTTCTTATCTTTACAATTTAAAGTAATTTCCTTAATCTTGGCACAGGTAAGTACATACGAGCTCCGCAACAAGCGTAATTATCCCCCGCGGGTATTGATAGCGGAATATTGTCACAATTACCGGCCAAAGATAGAAGACACGACACTACAAGATAATACTTAGATAAAACTGTATCGTTAACTTACAGATAGTCTTTTAAATACGATGTTTTAATGTCCTTACTAGTATTATCAATGTGAATGTATGTTTGTTTGTCCTTCAATCACGCTGCAACAGAGCTACGAATCGACCGGGACGAGGACCGGGAGAGTGACATAGGCTATTTTTTTGTCCCGGAGAACCAAAGAGATCCCGCGGGATTTTTAAAAACTAAATCTACTACTACAACAAGTAAATAATAATTTTAAAAAATTAATCAAGCTGCAATAGAGCTACGAATCGACGTGATTTTTTGCATGGCTATAGTTGAGGACCGGGAGAGTGACATAGACTATTTTTTTGTCCCGGAAAATCAAAGAGATCCCGCGGAATTTTTAAAAAACTTGCTTTAATAGTGAAGCTTGCATCTGCGATAAAAAAAATCTTTCAGGGGAAATCTCAACAAAAATATTTGTTCTCGTCGATGATCGATCATAAGCTATGCTAGCGAGTTGGATCGTCGACCACACAATACCAGCGCCGGAGGGCAAGTTTGCACGTATTTAGTTAACTCCGTATCGATGCTATCGGCTGCGCTCAGACCCACGGCTATAGAGGCGTTATACCTCCCTTAACCTAATAAATAACCTTTACCAATCCTCCAAGCGAATCTATACTCTAAATCTTTGTTATAAGGATCAGTTTTTATTAATACGGTGTTGCATTTGCGATTTTTTGAAGTTAATAGATCAAAGACCAAAGTGAAAAGATAGACAGCAAACGGGTAGTCGAGAAATGATGCAAGTCCCAATAGCTGCATTCGCAAAAAGAAGCCGATTAGTACCTGTTACTTAACTAAAGCAATACAGTAGCAAACTGTACAGTTGTGTTATGTTCGGTGCGTAATACGCATACAATAAGGTAGAACCTTGAGTATAATTTTCTTCATACCTCGTCATTGGATTTAGTGAAAAATTTATTATACCGCGTCCGCATGCTTGTGGCAAACGGCAAACGCCAAACCTCTACAAACGTTTGCCTTGAATTTGGGAATCATCCGCACGCTTGCGAGGGCGTTTGTATGTTCTGAACAGGCAAGCATGACGGACGTCGAACTTGTGTCGGCTTTATTATTTGGCTTAAGTTATTTTTACAAATGTTTTAAGCTCAGTATCGATCAATAATCCTACTAAAATGGAATATGGATGGATGGATGGATGGATGGATGGATGTTTGTTACTCTTTCAGCCACAACTAATGAACCGATTTGAATGAAATGTGGAATAGCGATAGCTCATACCTACATTTTAGCCCGGAAAATTAAGGACTTTCCGCGGGAATCAAAAAACCTTAATCTGCGAGGACGAAGTCGCGGACGTCATCTAGTTGATAGTAAAGCGTCCTCTAATTAAAATTTTCAAAACATATTTCATGTGCACAATTTGTCCAGTTACAGTTTTAGTATAATATTATAGATTAGTAGTAGTAGCTAATATGTTCGAAAACACTTGGTACCTACCTAGTTTATTTATTTGAATAAAAAAATATTCTACTCTATTCTAGTATGTACCTACTCAATAGATATTTTGTTTTTTTTCTTTATCAACCGATAGACGTCCACTGCTGGACTGTTTATTGCATGGACTTCCTCAGGCTTCGGTCTTGCGCCACCTGTACCCAGTGGCTCCCTGAGGGTCGCCTGATGGTGTCGGTCCACCTATTACCATACCATTATATACCATTTTCCGGTGCGGAGTCGCCACTTATTATTATTAATATATAAAACTAATTAATTAATTAAATTATATAAACAAATCGTCTTCAAAAGTCTTCAGTCGACCAGTCATTCATTTTACGTTTTTACCCACTCACAAAATGAAGATTTCTAAAGGTGCGATACGTAAATCGTAATACAATAACACGTCTAATCGCCGCCAGTGCACAGACGAGACTGAGTGCGCGCAAACGTGTGGACGGAGACGCAAGCGCTTGTGGCAAATTCCCTTTGGTTTGCGATCAAAAGACCGACACTCGATGGATCGGCCACAAACGCTCGCAAGCGTAGGCAAACCATGGCAAACGCTCTATCCGCACGTTTGCGTTTGTGAAGGTTTGCCGAGGTTTGCCAAGCGTGCGGATGCAGCTTTAAATATTATAAGCTGATATTTAGTGATGATTTGATAACAGAAAAACGTTGTTCAACAAATGAAATCAATTGAATAACGAATTCAGTTTCAGTAACAAGTTTGATTTTTCAAATAATTAAAAAAAAATAACACAAATACAAATTCAAAATTATTATTTCGTGTAGACCAACCTGCGGGCTCTTATGACACCCACCGGTTCGGAATGCAGATGCTGCTGAGAAGAGCCGGTAAGAAACCCATCACATGCTCTGTACGTTTTTGAAAATATTTGGCTTCACTTTTGGACAAGATAAAATTTCGTAAAGGTGCCATCCACCTTTTTCCATTAATCTTTGAAATGTGTATGATGCAAAATTTCGATTGCAATTAATTTTGCACTATAACCAATTGGTTTTAGAGTTATTTTTTGTTTGTTTCAAGCAGTCATTCAGACGGATACCATTGTTTCACTATTATATTGAGATGTAAGCGTTGATTCTTGATGCCGTAATGAACGTTTCATGAGTTCGCTCCATCGGCGATCGTGGGCCGACTTTTCGTTCCATCTTCAATAGCTTAAGGATCTAGGTGGATAAGTAGGTACCTAGTGTTTATACATTTTTTTAGGGCTGATTTCACCACGCACATACACGTACACGTTACAAAAGTCTTATTCAAGCGTTTTGATATTTTGACAGTTTGCATTCCGAACTAGTGCGTGGTAGAGTCATGACGTGTCATAAGAGCTACAAGTTGGCCTACGTGAAATAAATAAATTTGAATTTGAAAAAGTTTTTCTATTAAAATTCTGATTTCACAAAAATAATAAGTTGATCCTATCCGAGCGTTTTGATATTTTGACAGTTAACGTCCAATTTATTTCTCGGTTAAAAGTCACTCGACGTTGGTGAAATCGGCACTTAATTTCACAACAGTTGTTGTTTGTGGCAGTGTACAACAACTATAATATTTCTATACTTGAGTCTATTGAATTAAACTCCCAAGACTATCGCTCGCAACACGTTCCCGGGCGTTGATGTAAAAGGCGCTTATCACAGCGCGCGGGAGATTCGTCGCGGGACGATAGACGAGTGTTGGCGAGAGATAACGTCCCGACTCCCGCCGCACCGTCCCGCGCCGCCGTCCCGCTGCAGCGACCACTAGGGTTGACAACGTCCATTGAAAATAAAACACTTTTATAAAGTGTGTCAAATAAAAGTCACTGCTATGCTCACTAATGGTATAAAGTGTGTTTGTTTGTTGGTTTGTCCTTCAAACAAGCAGCAACGGATCAACGTGATTTTTCGCATGGGTACACTTGAGGACCTGGAAAGTATTATAGCCGGAAAATCATGGAGTTCACGCGGGATTTAAAAAAATAAATCCACGCAGACGTAGTCGCGGGCATCAGCTAGTAGCTTTAAAAGTGCAACAAATAAAGTGTCTATATTGTGACACTCCTACAGTTTATTACAAGCTAAAATAACAACTTCTATCAAGGTGATGAGATAGGTAATTTATACATTTTTACGTAAGTATTAAAAATATCCATAGCAATATAAATTATAACTAGAAGTCCATAGTAAGTTGTCAACCCTAGCGCTATCACATTGGTACAGTTATCGGTGCAGCGGTGGCTGTCACGAGCACCTGCTAAAATAACAACTTCTGTCAACCTGAGAACATAGGTAATTTATACATTTCTAGGTAGATATTAAAAATATTCATAGTAATAATAAAATTATAAGTCCACTGTAAGTTGCCAGCCCTAGCTATCACATTCCTACAGTTATCACAGTGTGCAGCGGTGGCACCTGCTAAAATAACAACTTCTGTCAAGCTGAGTATATAAGTAATTTATACATCTCTACGTAAGTATTAAACAATAAACATAATATTCATTATATAATGTAAAAATAAAATTATAAGTCTATTGTAAGTTGTCAACCCTAGCTATCACATTCCTGCAGCTATCACGGCGGGGGCTATCACAGGCGACTGAGTTGCTTTGCGCCTACTGCTAACTTCACTCACAATTTTCTTTTAGCAACTGCATATTATTATTATAAAATTATAAATAAAACCTAGTTTATTTATAAGTCATAGATGTTGCCTAAGATTTCATCCGCGTGGAGTTATATTTTTAAAATCCCTCGGGAACCTTCTGTTTTTGTGGACACGTTGGTCCAGATTGAAGCGAAATCCAAGAAATTAAACTTTCGCAAGCACACATACACATACATACACACAAACACACTTTTGCATTCGAAATGAATTTTGAAGCCTCAATAGCCCAACGGTTAAAGGTGCGGACTGAAAACTGAAAGGTCGCAGGTTCGAGCCCCACCCGTTGTACTTTTGTTATACCCACTCCTAAAACAAGCTTTTCGCTTATTTGAAGGGGAAAGGAGAATATAAGTCAAGTTCAGCTTGGCTAAGGCTGCCTGTCCATTGAAGCGGAGCGGAGCGGAGACGTGCCTCGCAGACCAATTAGGTCATTGATATATGACGCGATAATTGTATTACGTCATCTCTCAATAATATCATTGGTCCACTGGACACATCTCCGCTCCGCTCCGCTTCAATGGACAGGCAGCCTTATATTCTTTAAAAAAATAAGTGTGAGGAAATTCAATGGGAATTTGTTATGTAAAGAGAAAAATATACAAAGTCTGTTACAAGACTAGTGTGAGTTGTCAGCCCTAGCTATCACACTCGTGCAGTTATCACGGCGGCGGCTATCACGCGTCCGTATCACGCGGTCCTATCACAACTTCTATCAAGCTGAGAATGTGATTTATGCATTTTTATGCGACTTCGGCGAGCGAAATCTTTTTAAAAGGCTTTGTTGTTCCGTTTCTATGCTTTTGTCAACTGTCCTTTTTTGAAACCGATTTTAAAAACGAGCAGGGGCCCAAGTCTGCTATTGCAATTGTAGTTACATTACAGTTACATTGCCTATCAATGACATCCCAATTGCTACTTTTAGCAATTTGACTTGGGGCCCAGGGGTTCAATTGTCTATCAATGACATGACAATTGTTATTTTTAGCAATTGGGATGTCATTGATAGACAATGTAACTACAATTGCAATAGCAGACTTGGGCCCCAGGTTGCAAAAATCCAAAACAAAATCAGCCAAGTGCGAGTCGGACACGCAAGTCGGAGTCTGGATATTAAAATTAAGATTGAACAAAAATAAAAGTTTATTGTAAAAGTTGTCTAAATGTAGAAGCAACTAGAAATCGAGGCTCGCTTAAAACAATCAAAATCGCAACACGATGTCGAGATAGGGCGGCAACAAAACGTTGGTTCGCGGGAAAAATAAAGATATTCCAGCAACAACTAGACAAAACAACAAGTGGCGATAGTGAGCACAAAGACTACGCGTGGGCGGCCGATACCGCGCGAATATCGCTAAAATGTATGTAGGTATAGAGAAACTATACATTTAAATAGAGTTATCGATGGCTCCAAACTAAATTACTTAATGTATTATGGGAAAATGTTTGAAATAAGTTTCAAACGTTTCTCATTTTCATTTATCTCAACTCATGTTCTTCTAGATCTTCGACTTATTTTAGCCAAAGCCCAAGGTTCTGTCTAAGCTATCACTGCTTACAAAATATGATTCGTCATCACTACCCCATCATGAATTGTATTGAGCGTAAGAACTGAAAATCCTGGCAGAAAATCAGAGCTGTATGCTTTTGTGCAGGTACAAAGCATACAGCATTTTGCTGAGTTGGGAACTTTTTTCGGGTTGTGCCACATATGACTTAGTTGTTCCAGCGCTTCTTCTGCTTGACGCTTTTTGTCTTCAATGCTCAAGTGATGGAGGCACCGGGACAACCTTATCTAGGTATACCCATTGGGTGATGTGTGGCACAATTTATAAAATAAACATTTCTTTCTTTCAAAGTAATTTGATTCATACAAAGAGTTATCAATCTATTTTTTCTCACGAATCTAAAAAAAGCAGCTTGCCGCATCAGCCGGCAGCCGGCGAGCACCAACAAGGCTAACTAACGTTTTACGAAGATTAATGCGGCCCGATATATCATTCGCGTCGGGACGAGGTGTGCGAACTTCCACGATAAACTTTTTAAAGACTCAAGTTGCCAGAGTTGGTGGTTGGCGTCGGTATATCGCGCTGAAAAATTGTGTACCAAGGGTCGGTCGCCCTGAGGCGGGCCGATAAGCGGGCGGCGAAAAAATCGCGGTATTTGTTAAAGTTGACTAGGTATTTGTCAGCCGTGATGCGACAACTTCGGTAATTGCTCCGGGATGATTTCGGCCAAGTTAATTCGCGATAAGGGAAGTTCGGGGGCGACTTTAAGGAGTGTTTTTCATTTTCGCTTTATCTGTGTTATACTCATATTAATGCGTTATTAGATAAGTTTTGTGCCCGAGTTTTTATGAATCATTTTGGTAGATAACACAAATGGGGTATTTGACTAATATTTTTTTTCTAGATGATGCCCGCGACTTCATCCGCATTTATAAAATTTTCGGGATAAAATGTTGGCTTTGGTTATTTCTGGGTATGAGCTATCTTCATTCCAAATATCAGCCAAATTGGTTCATTTGTAGTGGCTTGAAAAAGAACATACACACACACAAATTTTCGTCTTTATAATATTAGTTTGATAGTATACTTAAAATAAAGGTTTAAGATAGCGCAACTTTTTTTAAATATGAACTAGTCTCGAAAAATATAGAGCTTTACAAGTTTCTTGTTAAACGAAGAGAGCACTACTATGCTATGACGTCATAAGCGAGTAGCTGCATACACTCTCCATAGAAAATTTCGTTTAAAAAAGAGATAGATACAATCGCAGTGTGTTATCTGTTTTTTACAAATGTTTTTCTTGGCATGCCGACGATGTCTTAAGATAAATACATAATTATAATTTAGGATTTTTGATGATGAGTTTCTTAGTGTCTTTTATATCTGCATTAGATTGTTAAATTATGTAGCTACTGCTTTACATACGTTTTTCCCCGCGTTGATATGACGAGCCTAGGGAATTCCGGGCAAATATACAATTTAATGTTATTCATTGAGAACCTATGCTCTATATGTTATTCTTATTTAGCCGATGGGCACTTCCTTTAGTACGTGATTGGTGTGTTTTTATGTTTTTCAGATTATAGTTTTTGTAACTGCCCATGCCCCCTCTATGGTATCTCAAAGCCCCCTAATTTTCTCTGGGTCTTCTACTGCCTCCCTGAATGTCTCAAACACAAGGGAACGCTATTTTTTTATAAGTAAAAAAAGAATATAAGTCAAGTTGAACTTGACTTATATTCTCCCCTCCAAATAAGCGAAAAGCTTGTGCTAGGTGTACCTAGGTACAACAATAGTGCAATCTTTCAGTTTTAAGTGCGCACCTTTAACTATTAGGCTATTGAGGCTTAAAGCTATTGCCCGGGTTCTTCCCAGGTTGAATTAACCTATGATGTAGAGTTCAGCGTGGTATGTTATCTACAAAACGCCAATGTTAACATTATTCAAAAAATTCAAAATTTATTTATTTTATGTAGGCTAACTTGTAGCTCTTATGACACTTCATAAATCTACCATCGGTTCGGAATGCAGATTCTGCTGAGAAGAGCCGGTAAGAAACTCAGCAGTTGCTCTTTTCAAAAAAATTTTTTTTACAAAGCTATGCTATGTAGGTATACAGTGCTTCCACAATAAAACTCCAAAAATGCAAAAATGCATACGTAGGTACACCAGTCCAACGCATGTCAAGATGGGCAGTCAAATCAGACCCATTCCCGTTGGTGGCACCCGTTCACGAGCATGACGCATGATCCAGCCATTGCTTCGCTCAACCATATTTGAGGGAACGTAACACACGACACCACCACAGAAATGTTTAAAGAGAGCATGACTACTCAGGCTCAGGCAAAAAAATTCGACTAACCTAATTATCTTATTACTCAGTCAAACTGATAAAGGCGACACTTACGTAAATCTAGGTTAGAGGTGTCCCCTGTTTTACCCCTAATCTACCCCAGCGTATGTCTCGCCTCGGGGGCTTATTAAACTTTTTACATCATCTTTTCTCGGGGCAGTCGCTTAAATGGCCATACTATAAGTCAACGCTAAACGAGGATAATATATTAACTGGATTTTAAGGCAAGTACAGTTAATTAGCTTTGTGGATATAGATGAATGAATGAATGAATGAATATACGTTTATTGTACACCAAGATCTTATTAGTCGAAATTAAAGTAATGTGCATTTAAGTAACTTAATCTAAATATATAAAAGGCAAAGGTGACTGACTGACTGATTGACTGACTGATAGTCCAGTCAAAACAAGGTTTAACCTCTGGAAAATTGCGAAAGTTTTGAAACTTTGCACATCGAATTATGGGTCCCTAGGGATGAATATACCAAAAGTCCTCATGCGTACGAGGCGAGCTCTAGCGGCAATTAGCGGAAACAGGACCCTTTTTTTGGTTTTTTGTTAATATCTCGAGAACCTTTGGTCAGAGGTAAAAGTTTACTACTACATAATTAAAGCTTATTAAATTTGCAACAATAATGATTATATACATTTTTCTTGAATTCCTAATAATTACTGAGTTTTAGGCCACTAAAAGATAGCTTTTTCGAAAAATCACGCTAGCGGCGCCCGGTACAATATGGCATTTGTAATAATATTTAACAATCATGGTTTATCATTTTTTTTTGGGTACCAAGGGTGATTCAGAAAATAAACTTCACAGTTTTCTACAAAAAAAAGACATATTGTTTATTAAACAACTAGCTTTTGCCCTCGGCTTCGCTCACGTTAAGTTAAATTTTTCAAACCCCTATTTTACCCGTTGTACCCCCTTAGGGGTCGAATTTTCAAAAATCCTTTCGGAGAGGATGCCTACGGCCTAATAGCTACCTGTATGCCAAATTTCAGCCTGATCCGTTCAGTGGTTTAAGCTGTGCGTGGATAGATCAGTCAGTAAGTCTGTCACCTTGCGTTTTAAATATTTAGATGAAATACAGAAACAATAAAAATTGCTATCAACGCACAGTTTAAACCACTGGACGGATCAGGCTGAAATTTAGCATACAGGTAGCTATTAGGCCGTAGGCATCCTCTACGAAAGGATTTTTGAAAATTCGACCCCTAAGGGGGTACAACGGGTAAAATAGGGGTTTGAAAAATTTAACTTAACGTGAGCGAAGCCGAGGGCAAAAGCTAGTTGTTTAATAAACAATATGTCTTTTTTTTGTACATAACTGTGAAGTTTATTTTCTGAATCACCCTTGGTACCCAAAAAAAAATGATAAACCATGATTGTTAAATATTATTACAAATGCCATATTGTACCGGGCGCCGCTAGCGTGATTTTTCGAAAAAGCTATCTTTTAGTGGCCTAAAACTCAGTAATTATTAGGAATTCAAGAAAAATGTATATAATCATTATTGTTGCAAATTTAATAAGCTTTAATTATGTAGTAGTAAACTTTTACCTCTGACCAAAGGTTCTCGAGATATTAACAAAAAACCAAAAAAAGGGTCCTGTTTCCACTAATTGCCGCTAGAGCTCGCCTCGTACGCATGAGGACTTTTGGTATTTTCATCCCTAGGGACCCATAATTCGATGTGCAAAGTTTCAAAACTTTCGCAATTTTCCAGAGGTTGGGCCATTTTTTGAGGTTTTTTGACTGGACTATGACTGACTGATCTATCAACGCACAGCTCTAACCACTGGACCGATCGAGCTGAAATTTGGTATACAGGTAGCTGTTAGGACGTAGACATCCGCTAAGAAAGGATTTTGGAAAATTTCAACCCCAAGAGGGTTAAATAGGGGTTAAAAAATCGAACCTAACGTGAGTGAAGCTGCGGGTTAAAGCTAGTCTTAATATATAAAACAAAGTCGGGTTTGTTCGAACACTTATAACTCTAGAACGGCTGGACTGATTTTCATGGTTTTTGATTTGTTGTATTTGTCTCCGTCCCGAATAGCAGAATAACTATCAAAAATATTGGAAAATTGACGAAAAAAAGATATATGAAAAAATTTCACTTTCTCATACATTTGTTATTGAACGGGTTTTTTGATGGCAAGGAAAATGACCCTTTAAAAACAGTAATCTAAGTGATGCGGACGAAGTTGCGGGCAAAAGCTAGTATCAGAAAATTCTTTAACTGTGAAGAAAAATATCGCGAGGAAACCTGCACACCTGAGAGTTCGCTATATATAATGTTCTAAAAGGTTTGTGAAGTTTACTTATTCGCATCGGGCCAGCGTGACGGACTATGATCTCTGTTAAGTGGCACAGACTATAGGATCTATACCAAACGTATACAAATTGGGTATCAAATTAAAAATCATTTGAAATTAATCGAATCGGTAATCGATATACCTACTACGGTTTGGACGTCACTACACTAATCTGTCAAATTGAGAATAAATTGGTAAGATAAGAAGATAAAAACAAATAGGAGATAAAGTGACATCACGAAATTTTTGTAACTATAATGCTAATTTTTAGAAGAATAAAAATAAATACTTATTTCAAATTATGATAATATAGGTGCAAGAAAACTGTACGTATTGAATCACATCCGAGTCAACAAAATCGATCCTTATTTTTTATTTTTTTATGCGACTACGGTTAAGCCAAAATGCTTAGTCTCGTAACGTTAAACAAATGTTGTATTATGTGCGTCCCTTTTGATCAAAACAGTAGGTATATTATATCGAAAGACGTTCTATAAATTAATGTATCTACTTTTATGAACCAACTCGTATCATCTCGTATTGAAACCATCCAATTTCGGCATAGATAAGAATCACTCTCTGGCTTTTTATTTATATCCAAGATATCTAGCGCGCTATAAATTAGGCGAATCTATAGATATCGCTCCTATCTCGTGATGTTGCGATATGCGATTTATTAACATACGCCCACATCACGTATCGCATGCGATACCGTCCCGTTAAAATATTGGGGGCTGCCGAGATATTAGTCATCGATAAAATAATGCTCTCTGCCTTTGTGTTGACTGTGCTTGCCGGTGATTTGTTTGATAGATTTTGTCAGTTATTTATTTTTGTAGTTCATTTTTGTAATATTACTAACTTTTGTCCGCGGCTTCGCTCACGTTATGTTTGATTTTTAAACCCCTATCTTATCCGCTTAAGGGTTTAATTTTCAAAAATTGTTTCTTAGCGGATGCTTACTTCATAAAAGCTTTTTAGTTGTATGCCAAATTTCAGCGCGATCCGTTCAGTGGTTTGAGCTGTGCATTGATAGATCAGTCAGTCAGTTATTCAGTCAGTCAGTCACCTTTTATATATTTAGGTACCCATAACACAGAATACAAATCAAGTCAAGTTAAGTCTTTATCAGGCAAGGTTTCCCCATAGGAAAACTGTGAAGGAAAACGCTCTTCACAGTTGATTTCGTGTATAGGGAGGTTCTTATTATTTGGTTCTAGCTTTTCCAAATTTTCTGTATAGTTAGTACCTTATGGACCACGTGGCGGTGAAAAACGCTTGCTGTACATTGCACCATAAAGGCTTTCCTGGTGTCGTGGATTATATTCGTAAACAAAATAGGTAGTAGTTCCTTAAGCAACATTGTCTTCTGTAAAGTAACACCTGTTTTTTCCAATAAGATAATTTCAAACGAAGTGATATAGTTTTGTTTTGACTTAACACTGACTTAGATGTGAATTCTGTGTGTTTATTTTGTCCTTTAATCACGCAGTACAGAGCAAAGATTGACGTGAAGAATCGGGAGAGTCCCGATCCTTTGAGACTTTAACTTGTGGACGAAATCAAATGCTAGTAAAAAATTACAGACAAGTAAAACTATCAACATATTTCCCTAACAAAAAGTGTAGTTTTCGTATGATCTACACCACTGTATAATGACGACGCGCTGCCGCGGCCGCAGTGAATTCCTCAGATCCGACAAGAAAGTATCAAATATTAGCCATCGAACACACCTGAAGGCAGACAGGCTGGCATGCGTGTGAGAAGGACGGACCCCAACACACAAACTACACCTCGCACACACAAAACACTTTTTCCACAACATATTCCGTATTCCGTGTGCGTAAGATCACAGATCGCATAATTTGTAATTCAAAAACTGCATAACAAAATTTGCAACGGTGCGCGAGATAACATCGATCCGTACGTTAGCAAGAAACACATTTCAAGAGAAACATGGTCGATGTTGGGGCCCGAATCGAAAACAAAGCGTTGTGACATCGAGATAAGGATCGATTGGCTCGCGAAACGTCGCACCAAAACGGGCCGAACAAATTATCGATTCATAAAAACATCGATTTTAAAATATTACCGAGCAGCTCGCGCGTCATTGTTGCATTTCTGATAGGGTGGCCAGGTATGTTAGAAAAAGCTTTCATGGCCACACATGCGTAACTTTGGTGAATATGCTAAAGGATTTTGACCCTTATTCCCGTAGTGTTAAATTAGTTCACGAAGTAAACATCGCAATATCATAACGTCATTGGTTTGAGTAGTTTTGGGCGAAGTGATGCCGAAAATTCTTAACCGATCGTGAATAGATCTACACCACCCATTAAGATAATAATTTGGCATTATAAATATTTATATATCCAATGCTTATTTTTATCGACTTATATTAAGATAAAGGGTACTTAATACGGGAAATCTCGCCCGATACCGTAAAATTCCACGCGGTAAGATTTTTCTAAGATTATGAATATAGGTAGAAACCACTTAAAATTATCTATCTGCGCTGACGAATTATCTGGATAGCCGCCTCACGAGCAGGTTCTGGGACAGATTTCCGGCAAGGTGGAATTAGAAAACGATCGATTAGAAAAAAAAATCATGTTCTTATATAGTAACGTTTTATAAAAGTACGTAGTGATAGGCCGGCTTTTCAACTATAAGTTGTACTAACACAACAAGATTACGTGATTAATTTACTCTTGCAAATAGAAAGAGCTACTAACAATATTGTTTATATTTTCTAAAATCGTAAGTTAATAACTTAAGCTGCTAAATGCCGATTTCACCGACTTAAAATAAGTCTTATTCGAGCGCAACTTTGATATTTTGGCAGATTTTCAATATAAAAACTGTCAAAATATCAAATTTACTCTATGATAAGACTTATTCTAAGTACGTTGTTGAAATCAGCCACTACATGAGTAAAACTTAGACGCGTAAATTCGGCTCTATGTTGATATTCTGTCAACACCATCTGTGATCGCTGGTCAACACTCATCTATTTAGCTCTGTTTTATCTGTGGACTCTAGAGTACTAATACAAATATGGTTGAGCGAAGCAATGGCTGGATCATGCGTCATGCTCGTGAACGGGTGCCACCAACGGGAATGGGTCTGCTTTTGCCTGCCTATGTTAACATGTATTGAATTGTATTTATTTGTATTTGTATTGTATTTATTTTTACTTGTATTGTACTCAGGAAAATTCATCGTGGAAGCACTGAATACATAGCATAGTTTCAATAACAATTGTAAAATTTTTATTTTTTTGAAAAGAGCAACCGCCGAGTTTCTTGCTGGCTCTTCTCGGCAGGAAAGGCATTCCGAACCAGTGGTAGATTCATTGACGATTCAAAAGTGCTTGTAAAAGTTTATTTGAATAAAAAATATTTCTATTCTATTCTATTCTGTTCTAATAAAGTGTTTAATTATTTATGTAGTTTCATATCTAAGATTTTTGCATATAAGATATGTTGGATTTTCAGGCAATACGCCTGAGAGAAATAGAGTATAGTAAACTAGGTTTTATAAGTAGAAAGATATTTAGTAAAAGTTTTAACATATTGAAGAGCAAAATGATGGGCCTATGCCCATCATTTTATATATATGGTATGGTGGTATGTTTTATCGAACCAAAGACCCATAAATTACTACATCGTGTAGGTGGTATGTAGGCCAGCGATGCGTTGAATGAATCAAATAAGAATGAAAAACGAAACGAATGGAACATTTACAAATCATACTTACTTATTCATGCGAAAGATTTGCGAATTTTGTTAATTATTTATCTGATAAACTTCCATCTCCTTTTCCAAAGCTTTTTAAAGCTTCTATAGCCCACTAAAAAACCGAAAGGTTTGATCGCCACCCGTTTCACTATTGTCGTACCTACTTCTAACACAAGCTTTCCGCTTATTTGGAGGGGAGGGATTATTTTCAGTACACAAACACTGATCACGAGCGATTTGCTCTTATTCATTGAGGAGTTCCGTCCTCCATCTCCTAAGATATTCATAAGATCTTCACCAAATTTAAATTGGACCAACCTGACGATACGTCCTTTCAAATTAAAAAAAAATTATTAAAATCGGTTCCGATTTGACGGAATTGTGGAGTAACATCGAAAAAATAAATTATTATAAAAAAAAGACGTGTGACACTCGGGGACTGCCGCGGTAAAGCTATTGCATAGCATTTTTTATCAACGCCATCTAGCGGCTCACCGCTAGATGGCGTTGATAAAAAATGCGCCATCCAGCGGCTCGTAGAGGAGTCCCGTGTCAGGTTATTTGCGTTACGGAATTTCTGGATTCGGTCTCCACGCTGGCCCGCGATAGAAGCTATGCAATAGCTTAAAAAATACACGTCGAATTGAGGACCTCCTCTTTTTTTGAAAAAAGAGATAATGGCATGGGCATTGGGCATGTTCCTGGTATGTTTTATCAAACAAAAGTTAGAAATAAATAACAACGTGTACAGTTGTAAGCAATACATGGCCACCCTGCGGCTGAGACGCGGCTATCGTCGCATCACCCTCATGCGTCATGCGATATCGCGCGATCGCCGCGTCGTCGCGCGCCGCGAGATCTCGCCGCGATTCTTCGTCGTCATTCATTTAGCTGGATTTATATCATACTAGAAGCCCGCGCCGACTTCGTCCGGGTTGAAAATTAAATATTTGTTCTTGTGAGCTTCTTATAGGAGACGATTGTCAATAAGATCACCACAGGAACCACACAAATATCCCGCACCGATACCCGCCACCTTGCCCCGCCGCGCCAGCCGGCACCATTTTATTATTTTGTCGCGCGGAAATATTAATTTTCCGATAACTCCTAAGATATTTATTTAAATTGTATAGTGTAAAGGGCAAATATGTTCTAAATTAAATACTTACGATAATAAACATATTTATTTAGATATAGATTGACATCACATCGGTTAAAGAAGCTTCGAAAATAATTCATTATTTTTAATCAAAATTTGAAAGATAGAAATGGTTACTGTAAGTTATCCTTAGAATATAGACATATGCTATCGCGGACTTTGTTTTAGAACTCTTTAAGAGGAACAATTTACCCATACATCATTTTCATCCAATAACAGTATATGACCCAGCGCACGCCTTGAAAACGTTTAAGAGTCAAAAAAATTTCCGACTTCTTTAACAAATTTGCACATAATATCTAACCATAATACATTTATTAACATAATTATAGCCTATAACCATCTGGAATAATGTACCTTTGAAATGGTAAAAGAATTATTGTACCTAATAGGTGCGGTGGGTACAAAGTTTGCTCCGGACATACATACAAACTCACAAAATTCGCGCTCTCTCTTTATTATAATAGTATAGATAATTGTCGTGTGTTTAAACACTGGGACATTCATCAATCTTGTCCGCCGCGCCGTTTCCTTTACTCCTGTGTTTTTTTTCTATTGCGAATTTCAATAAAAACGTGTATTTTTTTGCTTACAAGTTGTAACTTCTAATTTAAGAAAACATATAGGAAAGGTGTCCATATCATAAAAATTGCTGAACCAATTGATGAAATCTGTACTGTAAACTGTTCCCTAAGTAAGTAAATGTAAGCAAATGAAAAATAAATGATTATAATTCAATTAGTAGTTTTAGAGAAATGCGTGGACAAACATACACACATACATATTATACATCTATAAAATTTTGTATACTACGAGTATTTGTTTGGAAGCCCTGATAGATTACCATACGTGAATACTATATTTGGCAGATCCACTAATATTACATACATGCCTACGTGTCGATTTGATAATCTTCTTTTTTTGAAGACAGTTAAAAATATAAAATTGTAAGAAGGGCAGTTAGAAGGCAAATGAAGTCTTTATTATTTATATTATTTATATTATTTAACTCATATATGTGTTAAGCTGAATAAACGTTTACTTGTTTATATTAGTCAATAGTCAATTTCAGCTAGGCTTTCTTAAAAAAAAAAATACTTTCTTAAACAAACTATAAGCAGCCTTTAAACAACGTTACACGTGAGTTGTACAACTAGCACGGTTGGAACGTACGACTATGGGCTGAAGTGAGATGATATTTGTTCAAAGCTCACCCGTGGGCGGGCGGCGCGGCGGGCGGGCGGCGATAGGCGGCTGCTGCGCCGTGATAAGACGGCTTGCACTTTAATTCACTGTATATTGACACACTGTTTTGTAGTTTTTGTGGCTCTGTATATCTGTTCACGTAATGCCCTCGCCAGTATTCCTTAATGACAGAGTTGCTTAGAACCAATCTTCTTTGCTTTAGTTTTTTTATTTTATTCGATGACAAGATAGCCCTTGACTGCGATCTCACCTGATGGTAAGTGACGATGCAGTCTAAGATGGTAGCGGGCTAACTTGGAAGGGGTAGGTATAGCAGTGTAAATTCAACCCATACTCCTAATCGGTTTCTACACGCCATCGTCGTGCCGGAACGCTAAATCGCTTGGCGGCACGTCTTTAACGGTAGGGTGGTAACTAGCCACGGCCAAAGCCTCCCACCAGAAAGTTTAGTTTAGTTGTCCACAAGATAGATAAGCTACCTAAATATTGTAATATTTTTTTGTTTTGAAAAGAGCAACTGCTGGTTTCTTGTCGGCTCTTCTCACCAAAATCAGCATTCCGAACCGGTAGCAGATTTTCGACTTGTCATAAGAGCCACAAATTGGCCTACATGAAATAAATAATTTTGAATTTGAATTTTGAATTTGGTCTCAAGAAGAGTGTCCACTCTACCATCTCTACGAATCCTAAAATCTTCTACCTTCTATAAATAAAAATTAGTTGCATAAATCACTTCATTTGTGAAGTTGAAAAAGGTTTGAATCGTTTGGCTGTTTTTTTCGTAATCGTCAGGACAAGATTGTGTGAAAGAAAATTTTTTTAATTACCTAGTAAATAATAAAATTTGTATGAATGGGCTATTGAAGATTTTGATGTTGTGTACTGCACACAAATATACACACATACAAACACACGAGCATATTATTACAAGGGCAGTTTAATTTTTGTGTTCCAACACAATAAAGGTTTATTGCGCTATGCAAATGAAATGGGGACCAACTATTTTTATTATATTGCATTTCGCGATCTTTATACGAGTCACGAGCAGTGCGCGGGCTCCGGAAGTGGATATTATATCGCTTTATTAGTCTTCGCTGACGTGTGTTATGGGCTATTGGGCACAAGATACGGGCGGTTGCCAGTTTCACAAGTTATTTCATTGGCGTTACATTATGCAACCAAATTAAACTTTGGTTCGAGTCTTGGCTGACTTAGCATGTGACAAACTTCGCTATATATGCTAAGTAGATAAAGAGACAAACCATAAATTCTATATTGATTGAAGGATAGGAAAAATGAAAGAAATCTAAATAGCTTTCTAGTTGCTCTGGTTGAAGCTTACTTATTAAATATGTATAGCAAGAAAAGGTTAGACTTATTTTGCTATAATCCGCCAACAGAAAAATCTGTATGGTCAAACATGCAGTTACAAGCTAAGCACCGCTTACCTCCCCAAACAAGCAAGAAAGCAAAGTTCCCAAGCAAGCAATGCCACCACCACACACATGCACCACCACACAAGACTTTTATACTACTCTCGACGCACGTTTCGACACCGACACCGGAGCATCCTCAGGAGATGTCGACTTTACAATGCTGTATTGTCTAATGACGTTCGTGTCAAATGCAGCGCATTTTTCTTGTCATGAACTTCCGCAAAGTAAAGCCTGCTTCTGTCTAATATCCAAATACGTATATGTCTGATACCCTGTACGTATGCAAGAAGAGAGCAAGAAGGACTTTTTTAACTTTGAAAAGTACTGTTTTGAATTTTGATAGTCGCGGGCATCATCTAGTTTATCATTTATTAGTAAGGATTTCAGGATTTTCCAATGCCCTGGCCTGACTCTTGGGACCCTGCTACGTCTATGGAGCTCATACCTTGCCCCGTAGAGCGTTTGGTGTGAAATATACGGGAGGCGGGCTGTTATCGGCTCCGCGCACGCCTCTATCTCCCGCCGCGATAACGCGCTCTGTTGACTGTACCCCCTCCCCCCCATCGCCGCTCCTACCCCCCAGTACCCTCTACTTACCCGTCGCCACCTACAGGGCTCGGACAGTGTGTACCTTTTAACTGCCTCGTGAGTTAGTGGTTAGCGACAGCAGATAACGAGGTACCGGGTTAGACTCCCGGTCGGGCCAAAAAATGTAAGTAGATATTGGGCTTTTCTGTCAAGAATTCCTCAGTACTAGCCCGGAGTTAGGAAGTTTGTGGTGAGTTACCCCCGTGCCTCAGAGAGCACGTAAAGCCGCCGGTCCTGCGCTTGATCTCGCTGTGGTCGTGTCGGATTTTCCGTCCCACCGGACTATGAGAGTGCACCTGTGTTTGCGCACACATTTGCACACTATAATATTTTCCGCGCAGATGGCTAATCTCTGTGGAGATTGGCCGCCGAATTCGGTCTGGAGGACATTATTGAAAAAATAACTCTGCTCTGCTCTCGGAAGCAAGAAAGAGAGGGAAAAGCCACATTCAATTGACTTAAGCCAACGTTCCTTGACCAGACACCATCGCCCCCACCCTTGGTACCTACCGTGCGACGAGGTTTGTGTTATCACATTGTGTGTGGTGTGGTGTTATCACGCAGAGGCAGGCGGGTATCGGCGCGCGGGCTTAGCAAACACTACATCGACATAAAACTTCATGAACACACTTTGCTTGCAACTACGAAGAGCTACAGCTTAGACTTTGGAGCTCAGATTAAGTTAATAGCGCTAATGTTGTTGCTTAAACTGCATTAACACTACACACACTAGTAACTACATATCTACAATTAAACTTTCAAGTCGCCCTAAAACCAAATATTATTTATTTATTTATTATTTATCATTAGAAAAAACTACCCGGGTCTGTAATATATGCTAACAAAGAGTTAAATCTACGAGTAGGTACGTTGACGTGTTATGTACCTATTTATTCGTATAGTGTAACAAACACTTTGATTTGCAAATTTTTGGTATTTTCACTATTTTATTTTATTTCATTAGGTACTAGCTTATGCCCGCGAATTCGTCCACGTGGATTTAGTTTTTAAAATTCCGCGGAAACTTCGATTTTCCAGGATAAAAAGTAGCCTATGTCACTCTCCAGGTCCTCAACCCATACAAAAAATCACGTCGACCTGTTGCAGCGTTATTGAAGGACAAACCAACAAACAAACACACTTTCACATTTATATATATTAGTAAGGAAAAGGATTTCTCTCGGTCTCCCATATAACTTAAAGAGTGAAAAACTTTGCAGATTTTCTCGTTACATTGATTTGGACGATATTTTTATTATTCAACTTTTACTTTTTTAATGTTTAACACACCTTTAATTTTATTTGGGTACAATCAAATAAAAAATAGCTTACGTATTATTAAAAAAATATTGTGAAAATGGAATGTGTTGCACACTTATAAATTCTTAAATTATTTCAGGTAAAATATGATGTTAGGTACGTGTATTTCACCTTATTGAACGCATGTGAACAAATGTGCTAATGTATCCTTAATTCATCTTATTTGACGTCACGTGCTCTAATGACACAACACATTACTTACTCGCCTCTCACTCGCGCGAGTAGATACCCGTGATGTATGCGCACTTACCTGGAAAGAAATAAATTTTATTTGAAAATTGATATCCGAATAATAGGAGGCTTCTGGCTTTTTACACTGGCTCGATTTTGATTTAGTGTTTTGTTTGCTAATGACACACGATTAGATAGGAAGTATTTATAAACTCACTTTTTGTAGGTTTTCTTTTTTTATTCGATGGTAAGATAGTCGGGTATGTTCGAACACTTATACTTATAAGTGTTCGAACACCGATCGAGCCGAGCTAGACTTCTAGAACGGCTCGATCGATTTTCATGGTTTTGATTTGTTGTATTTGTCTCCGACCCGAATAGCTATTAAAATCGGGAAAATTCACGAAAAAACAATTTTGAAAAAATTTCATTTTCTCATATCTACATTTTGTATTGAACGGGTTTTTTGATGGCTAGGAAAGTGACCTCTTACCCCGGAAAAACAGTAACCTAATAAGTCACGCGGACGAAGTCGCGGGCAAAAGTTAGTAGATAAATGAAAACAAAACACGAACTTTAATTAATGACCTATTTGTTTAACCCTAGTGTAGTAATTAAAAAGAACGAATTAATCTTTTAAATCAAGAGAATGCAACAGGCAAGCATGCACGCTTTCTAACGAGTAACGACTAATTTGTAGCCGCCATTACGGGCCCACCCGAATATTTCACTCGTAATCGATCTGAAAAATCGATTCCGAACTCGGTACATTTATAAATATTTCACTTATCCACCAAATCTACTCTGTTTCATTATTCTAATCGATACTAAAGCGGCCGACTTGATTTACTGTAAATCGATAAAAATAATGAATTGTATTTCGGTTTACGATTCGTATATTCGATGTAACTTATGAAGACTCTAATTTTCCGATCGAATAACACATTATCTTGATAATGGCCACAAGAATGTGTATTATAATTGTGTTCGTAATAAATTAAGTACTATTATCTGATTAAACTTTAAATGAATAAATCTTCAGTCAAATGTCAATAAGCATAGATGAATAGTATTTATCATTCGATAAAACAATATTCAGTTATTCATTATGGCGATAAAATGTTCCAATAAATGTATGTGTATGCTAAATCTATGCTAATATGACAGATAAGTAGGTACGTATCGCGATCTAAAGGTTTCGGTTTTTAAATTAATTAATTTCGATTAGGAAAGGTTAGAGAATGAAACGTACCCAAGCGCCAATACAGTTGAAACAATAGACTGCCTTCTTGGGTTTTTCTGTCACTTGAGACATGGAGGTATTCTATTTCCATGAGGAAGAAGGATACCTCGTAGAATGCAGTTGGCAGTGTTATTTCCTCGTGCCTTAGAGAGCACGTTAACTAGTCGTTCCTGTGCCTGATTCCTCAATTTTTTCTTGTTCATCATAATATCTTGCGCAGTTGGCTAGTATGTCGAGACTAGCTTTTGCTCGCGGCTTCGCTCACGTTGAGTTCGATTTTTCAAACCCCTATTTTATGTCGTCAAATGTTGAATTTTCAAAAATCCTTCCTTAGCGGATGCCTACGACATTACAGCTATCTGTATGCCAAATTTCAGCCTGATTCATCCAATGGTTTGAGCTGTGCTTTGATAGATCAGTCAGTCAGTCAGTCACCTTTTCCTTTTATATATTTAGACGATCGATTCGGGGTATGCGTTGAATGAGCACTGCTATACCCCTTCCAAGTTAGCCTGCTACCATCTTATAGACTGCATCGTCACTAACTATCAGGTGAACATACATACATAAAAAAAGTTTCCGACGAATTGAGAACCTCCTTTTTTGGAAGTCGGTTCAAAAAGATTGGCCGCCGTGGCAGAAATTCGATTGGTAGAACATATAGATAGGTATGTTAAATCGCTAATTTTTTATGCTAGGGACTGACTAGTGATGTTTAAACTCTACACAGCTCTATCGGCCTATAGGGGTGGTCCAATGCTACAGGAAGCTGGGAGGGCAGACGCGTGCGCCGGCTTTTGTGTTCAAGATGCTCTCTATATAACTTCCTGCTTCTATTAAGAGGGCGTGATAGCACGTGCCTTTACTTTGTGTTGGTTTGTTGCCGTAAATAATGTTGAAAACTCAGTTGTTTTGTAATAAGCCAATAGCCCAACGGTTAAAGGTGCGGACTGAAAACTGAAAAGTTGCAGGTTCGAGCCCCACCCGTTGCACTATTGTTGTACCCACTCCTAGCACAAGTTTTTCGCTTATTTGGAGGGGGGAAGAGAATATTAGTCAAGTTCAGCTTGGCTAATATAATTTTTTTTTTTTTTAAATAAGTAAAAGAAAGGTCGTTTGTATGTTTAAATTCAATACTTCAACAGCTAAATTCTGAAAACGCGGACTGAAAACTGAAAGGTTTACGCTTATGATATAATCGTCAAGCTCAGCCTTAATTATTTTGAAAAAATGGTTTTAGATTTTGACATGAAAAACCATGAATGAAAACTTGTAAAAAAATTAACATTTGATATAATAAAATGTCCAAAAAAAATCTAGTCAAGCAAGGTATATTTATTTATAACGGTGCCATATTCTGTCGTGAGGTTATAAATTAAAATTATATGCATAATTTTCCATACTGATCGTTGTTCTCTTTATATAAAAACTAGCTTTTTCCCGCGGCTTCGTTCACGTTAAGTTCGATTTTTCAAACCCCTATTTTATCCCTTTAGGGGTTGAATTTTCAAAAATCCTTTCTTAGCGGACACCTACGTTATAATAGCTATCTACATACAAAATTTCAGCTTGATCCGTCCAGTGGTTTGAGCTGTGCGTTGATAGATCAGTCAGTCAGTCAGTCAGTCAGTCAGTCAGTCAGTCAGTCAGTCAGTCAGTCACTTTTGCCTTTTATATATTTAGATTATCTCTAATGTAGATGGTAGATACTGTACTGTTATTATGATATTTTAAATTAATATATTAGCAGATTTTATAAAAAAAGGGATGTTTCAAGAGTCTGTCTCTGTACGTGATAATCTCAAAAAGGACTGTACTAATTTAGTTTTCACCAAAGGATTTAGATGTCCCTTTATAATTTATAAAGGTTTCATGTTAATTGATTTAACTATGAATATAGATCGATTGTGAATTGAAGAAGTGGACGAAGTCGCGGGCGTCCGCTAGTATAAAATAAATATTATGTTATGTACGTAAGAACAGGGGCTCATAAATTGTACTCGAGAAAATGTTATTTAATGTAAACAAGTGTCTATTATTACGTATCTGCCTATCATCTTCTGTTACACGCTACACATTTTTTTTGGTAATACATCTCACGATCAGGTAACATGATATCGATACAAAAATGCTGAGCAGTCATAGAGTTATCATGTTCTAGAGACTCGAACTAAAGAGCGTACAAGCTCGGCAGTTTTTTCTGTCATGCTAATATTATACCTCATAATTAATATTATAAATGAGAAACTGCGATTGTTTGATGGTTTGTCCTTCAATCCTGCATTAATGGAGGGACAGATTTGAATTTCTTTAAACCTATCCCGATTGAAGTTTCTTTTTTATTAACTTCATAGCACAAAAATAGTACGAAAGGCGGACTTAATTTTAAAGTATTTTTTGCCAGTCTACCTTTGGACGTACAACACGTGTAGACTAAGGTGTACAAGAAGAAAAGGTGTGTGACTTCACACGCGAGTTGTGATGCATGATCTGTTTTTCCTTAGTTGTTTTAAACGGTAAACAAGTTTTTCTCGTAGAAATGAGGCGACGTGTTATGCAACGCACTAAATGCAGCGCATAGGACGTTATTACCGTACACTGAAAATGAATGAAAATGAAACCGTGCTACGAATACAAGTGAAAAACCAAAGTTAAGAGCGTCGTAACGTAACGTACGTAACGTAAGCGCCTAACTACGTTCGTAGGTTACACGCATGTCTTCGAAACGATGTCTGCCATTCCTTTATCTTTTTTAAAACAATTAAGGAAAAATAGACAATAGGAAATTTTTGCTGCTCCATGCTCTTACTCAGCGGCTGTAAGAGAATCGTTATCTATCGAAATCCAATAAAACAAGAAGTCAGATCTTATCTGCGTCATCTGATATGTATTAATATCTATACAGTTTGTATAACATGTTATTTATATAGATATGTTACATGTCTGAGCAAAGTGCTAATATTTCATAGTAAATAGGAATTACTAATACAATGACTCATCGATCATAAGTAATTTTTATTTCTATCCAAGTATGAAGATTTTTGTTTTTAAAAACGAGTTCATCTATAGATAAGTGGTAGATTTATAGATAAGTCGTGCATTAATTTGACGATTCAAAATCACTTTGTAAAAGTTTATTTGAATAAAATCTTTTAATTTCTATTCTATAGGATTTTTCACGCGAGAACTATTTGTTTGGAATATAAAAGTATTTTTTAGTACTCTCTAGGTCTTTAACTATATTCATGGCAAAAATGAAGTCAATCCATTGCACTGCTGCGTAAGTGCAGGACCAACTAATGAACAAACATACTTTCGTATTTAAAATATTAACGGGAATTTTATCTATTCTGCATTCTTTTATCTATACTACATTTAATTACGAATTAGATGATCGTATAGTCATCCGCGTGGATTAAGGTTTTTCAAATTCCCACGGAAACTCTTTAATTTTCCGGGATAAAATGAAGTCTATGTATTAATTCTGTGTATGAGCTATCTTCATTCCGAATTTCAGCCAAATCGGTTCTTTCGTTGTGGCGTGAAGGAGTAACAAACATCCATCCATTCATCCAGCCTCACAAACTTTTGCATTTATAATATTAGTAAGATATTATTATCTTTGATATTGCGACTAATTGTACGGAAAAAGATAAGAGACGCTATATTTTACCTTGCTATGGCAGTATCGTATAATTCACGACCGACGATATAGATAAAAAGAAATCGCAGTCGTCAAAGATTTAAGATTTTTATGAAAACTCGAAAACCTGCTTTATAAACAGGATGTTTAAACAGGAACCTTAAATAACGCGGTTTATCTACGTGGTGAAAGTTGGAAGTTACTTTATTAATTCTAAAACAATCCTAGAAATAGTAAGCTATTGCATAGCTTTTAAGCTATTGCATAGCTTCTATCGCGGGCCAGCGTGGAGACCGAATTCAGAAATTCCGTAACGAAAATAACCTGACACGGGACTCCTCTACGGTAAGCCGCTAGATGGCGCACTTTTTATCAACGCCATCTAGCGGCTCACCGCTTTATGGCGTTGATAAAAAATGCTATGCAATAGCTTTACCGCGGCAGTCCCCGAGTGCCACACGTCTTTTTTTATAATTTCCTACTAAGTAATATTATAAATACTAAAGTTTATGAGGATGGATGGATGTTTCTTAGTCCTTCATGCTACAACGAATGCACTGATCTGGCTGTTTGGAATGGAGTTAGCTGATTTTCAGGATTAAACGCTAGCATGCACTGTGAGTAAAATCCGCGCGTTTTTCTTTCGCAATTTTGTAATACTTGCGATGGAGATACCCTTGCGATTTAAAAACTGCGTGAAAGTATCAAACTACAGATTTCTTTACCGCGCGAAAAAAATTCGAGCGATTTTTTTTTGCAGTAGGGGCTAGGTATAAGATAAGTAATTGTTCTCACATCTCACACCTAGGGCATCTGGAAGAAATCCACATTTTATAGCGATAAGATGTCCTTGTACACGTCCTTTGTATATTTAAGTTTAGTTTTTCAAAAAAAAAATCAAAATTTATTTATTTCATGTAGGCCAACTTGTAGCTCTTATGAAACGTCAAAAATCTACCACCGGTTCGGAATGCAGATTCTGCTGAGAAGAGCCGGCAAGAAACTCAGCAGTTGCTCTTTTCAAAAAAAATTTTTTTTTTTACAATTGTTAAAAAGAACTAGGCTATACACACAATGTTTCCACACAGAAGTTTCAAAAATGTACACCTACCGCAACCAAACACATGTTAACATGGGTAGACACAAAGCAGACCCATTCCCGTTGGCGGCACCCGTTCACGAGCATGACGCATGATCCAGCCATTGCTTCGCTCAACCATATTTTAAGGTTAAATGTACAGAATAAATAAATAAATTGGCTACATTCCATCCCAGAAAATAAGACCTAGCCCACATTGAGAAATGAAATCGCACGAAATTTTTTTCGCGCGGTTCTTCTCTCTTCAGATTCTTGACTTGTCATAAGAGTCATAAGTTGGCCTACATGAAACATATATATATATTTTTAAAGAATATAAGAACTAGACTTATTTTCTCCTCTCCCCTCCAAATAAGCGGGAAGCTTGTACGACAATAGTGCAACGGGTGGGGCTTGAACCTGCGACCTTTCAGATTTCAGTCCGCACCTTTAACCGCTGGCCTATTGAGAATTTGGAATTTGAATTTATGTTTCCTACAAGAGACATTACTTCCATCTGTTGATGTCTGTGGATGAACTCTATTATTGTATAGACAGAGAGAGAGAGAGAGAGTGGTTGTACGATACACAAAACAATTGAATACCAGAAATAAAAAAGGCTCTAAGTACCAAAACAAAAAAAGCAGAATTTGTGTTTCAAATAATTAATAAACATATTTCTTTTATTTTAAACTTCACATGGTTATTATTACAATAAAATTCTTTACAACGCTAGTCGTTTAGTTCTTATTTTAGATAATTGGCGAGGGAACATACTAAATAATAAAGTAATAAAAACCGAAACGAAATTTTTGGCACTTAGACCCTTTTTTATTTCTAGTATTCAATTATTATCGAACTCCACGCAACAAAAAATTACAGCATAGTTACGAAGGAAAACAAACCGTAACTGCGATAAGAAGCGATAAGAATACCTTATCAGTGTATGTGAAAATGGGAAATGCGCAAGCGTATGATTTATGGAAATAGAAAACGGATTCTCTGATTAGTATTTATTAGCTTTTTTATTCTACTAATTTATTCAGGATCAAAAATTAAAATTATATTTATTTCCTGAAGAGCCGGCAAGAAACTCTACTACTACTAGACTACAACTAGACTACTACTAGATTTACTATTATTATCTATTTTCAATATTTTTTGCTTCAATAGCCCAACGGTTAAAGGTGCGGACTGAAAACTGAAATGTCGCAGGTTCAAACCCCACCCGTTGCATTATTGTCGTACCCACTCCTAACACAAGCTTTCCGCTTATTTGGAGGGGATAGGAGGATATTAGTCAACTTCAGCGTGGCTTCTTTAAAAAAAATTGTTTTAAGCGTTTTCACATCCGTTTATTAGTCGTTCAATCTATCAAGAAATCGGGTAAAATATTTCATAGGTGTCTTCTTTTCAAGTGCGCGCCATGTTAGTCTGCATCTTCACTTACCACCAGGTGAGATTGCATTCAATTCAAATTAACTACAGTAAAAAGTTCATTTACTTTCACTCTGTTACTTTTCTCTACGTTACATAAAAAATTACTTATTAACTAGTTCTGTTAACCCTTGCAGTGAAATAATGAAAAATATACTAGTACAATAATTATACCAAACAAAGTACCGACTGCACTAACGTCGAGTGACGTTTAATCGAGGATTAAAATAAGTATGACCGTTCTGACAATTTTTGTATTGAAAATCTGTCAAAATATCAACGCTCGGATAAGACTGGTGAAAGGTGAAATTCATTCTAATATTATAAATGGGAAATACTACTTCATTACTAATATTATAAATGGGAAAGTGTGTTTGTTTGTTGGTTTGTTCTTTAATCACGCCGCAACAAAGTAACGGATCAACGTGATTTTTTGGGTGTAGTCGAGGACCGGGAGAGTGATATAGGCTACTTTTTATCCCGGAAAATCAAAGAGTTCCCGCGGGATTTTAAAAACTAAATCCACGCGAGCGATGCCGCGGCCAACAACTAACAAGTTCTAAATAAATCCAAATCACAGAACATAACTTAAATTACATAGTTATATCTGCCTTATCAATAATTATACTCTTCTATTTTTCTCTATCTCTCTACATAAATGACGTTTAAATTAACCCTTGTACCAGTTCAATAATTAAAAAACATAACTATTAGGTATATTACATATACACACTACCTATCAATTTCACACTTCTGCTTTCCTCTACAAAACATCAAGTAATTTTTAATTAAAATTAAAGTAAAATAATGAACAATCATACTAGTACATACCCAAATCTAAGAGAAAATCATTCCAAACAAATCCAAATCACAGAACACAATTAAATTACATATAGGTACATACTACGTACCAATAAATTCACTCTTCTACTTTTCTCTTCTACATGAAGAGATTTTTAATTAAAATTAAAGTAAAATAATGAACAACCATACTACTACATACCCAAATCTAAGAGAAAGTCATTCCAAACAAATCCAAATCACAGAACACAATTAAATTACATATAGGTACATACTACGTACCAATAATTTCACTCTTCTACTTTTCTCTTCTACATGAAGAGATTTTTAATTAAAATTAAAGTAAAATAATGAACAATTATACTAGTACATACCCAAATCTAAGAGAAAATCATTCCAAACAAATCCAAATCACAGAACACAATTAATAATGTAGTATTCACACGACACGACCGCTCCTAGAACGCACCGACCGAATCTAGCATTGGAGCTACACGCTTATCACTCCAGCGATAACGTGTAATCAGGCGCGATTTTTACGATTCAGCTCTTATCAATCGACACGGCGGATTACACTCGATAACGATCAAGAACATTGCATACAACTGTTTATTGTAATATCGTATGTACTTACCTAATATCGTTTTATCTTGACAACGAACTTGGTTACTGATTTTACAGGAGTGTATTTGCTTATTATATTTAGACACCGCGATAAGCTGTTGATATGAGCATGATACAGATAAGATATATATCTGTGTACATAATTATCTTCTATGAATGAGTTAAGTTTATATTTGACTGGCTGAATCCTGTAACTTCGACCGTGTCGATTAATTCCGTCTTCGGCTTGTAATAATGTCCTCCCGACTGATCCGGAAATATTTTCATATTTACTCATCTCCTAAGAGGTTAGCCATCTGCGCGTGAGATGTTATAGTGCAAAAGTGCGTGCACAAATACAGGTGCACTCTATATTCCCTCACTCTCATAGTCCAACGTGCTGTTCAAGATACGAGGGTGACACACCGCCAACTTCCTTACTCCGGGCTGTGAGTGCCGGTACAGAGAATTACTTGACAAAAAAAATATGTGGCACTCGGGGACTGCCGCGGTAAAGCTATTGCATAGCATTTTTTATCAACGCCATCTAGCGGCTCACCGTAGAGGAGTCCCGTGTCAGGTTATTTTCGTTACGGAATTTCTGGATTCGGTCTCCACGCTGGCCCGCGATAGAAGCTATGCAATAGTTTCAAAAATCCAATATGGACATTTATCGAACCCGGAACCTTATCACCTGCAGCCGAACATGTTAACGACTAGATCAACAAGGCAGGGAACTTCAGCGTGTTAGTGCCGGGGGTGTGTGATAAGTGTTAACAATTACTTCTCACTTGTCACTAAGCAGGTTAGTGCTAAATACAAGTACTAAGCCTGTGTAAACTAGCCATAACGTAAAGATTTCACTAGACTTCAACCACTTTCGTTCCGCTACCATGGCTTTCTATGGAGATGTCCTAACGGCCTTTATGATGATCTTTTTAGCATAGAAAAATCGCGTAGATATATATTCTCCGTGAACCTTTCAGATAAACGAGATTAAAGTCAGCCTCGCGCACCATTGGCGCAAAGTTATCTATGCGGACAAAAGAATTTTCGACGATTAAACAAATATAATGTCGCCCGATCGAGTCCAATCTATTCGCGGACAGGTGACATAGCGATACACTGAGAAAAAACCGCGTCAATATTTTTGTGTTATGATAATATTTTAGTGGTGTAAAGGTGAACATAATGTTTATGATGAACAATTATGGAGAACAAAAATGCGTTGGATGCTAATGCTACCTAATGTCTTGTTATCGTTGCGTTAGATAATGCTAATAGTTTCCTTATCGTTACTAGGTTTTACCGTATTTTTTTAAGCTATTGCATAGCTTCTATCGCGGGCCAGCGTGGAGACCGAATCCAGAAATTCCGTAACGAAAATAACCTGACACGGGACTCCTCTACGGTGAGCCGCTAGATGACGCATTTTTTCAAAAAATGCTATGCTTTACCGCGGCAGTCCCCGAGTGCCACACGTCTTTTTTTAAATATTTTTGGTGAGCAAACGAGGAGGCAGGTCACCTGATGTTAAGTGATTACAGCCGCCTATGAACATTTGTTTGAGGCACCACCAATGCGTTGTGGGCTTTTTAGGAATTTGTTTGTCCGCCCCTTGAATAACCACATGTAGTTTAATCCGCGTTGCGTTAGGTTTTTAAAATCCACCAAGTGCCCTTTGTTTTCCCGGGAGAGTGTATCCTATAACACTCTTATCGTAAACTATCTATATTAATGCAAAAAAATCTCTTCAAATAAGCGGAGCGTCAATATTTTTGATATCCTACTATTAATATTATAAATGTGATAGTGTGAATGTTTGGATGTTTGATACTCAATCACAGCACAACGACTGAACCAATCTAGCTGAAATTTTGGCACAGAAATAGATTATAGTCGGAAATAGCACATAGGCTTTTTATCCTGGAAAATACGAGAGTTCCCACGCGAATAAAACCGAACGAAGTCGCGGGCATCATCTAGTAAGTTATAAAGCCTGCCCTAATTCAAAAATCGCCCACGCAGCGCAATTCCATTTTCCAATTGAAACTCTTCACTCGACAAGAAAACTTATGGCGGGCGTGAGTGACGTATCGGGCCGCGCAGGCAGCGAGATACATACGTATTCACCTGACTGTCGCTCACTCGTCAGGCTAAGCCGTTCGCTCTATTCATCGGCTCCCGTACTGCGTAGTTAAAAAACTTTTCGACTGCGACGCACGATAGCGATGCTATTTGAACTTCGGCGAGGTTTATGCAGGAAAAACTGACTATTCGTTTCGCCGAGATTTATGTGCGGCGAAAGTAAAGCGGTTTTATATTCGCCGTTTATATTCCGCCTTTGATTTACAGTTTGCAAATTTCATGCGGAAATCTGGCGTGATTAGATAGAGCGTCGTATCTATTAATTTTTCAGTATAGAATAGGTTTTTGTTTCAATACCGACCAACGGGAATGGGTCTACTTTCTGTCTGCCCGTCTTAACATGTATTGGGTTGCCTATACATTTTTGAAACTTCATTGTGGAAACACTGTATACATAGCATAGTTTTGTTACCTATATTGTAAAAAAAATTTTTTTTTAAAAGAGCAACCGCCGAGTTTATTACTGGCTCTTCTAGGCAGGAAGGGCATTCCTAAGTTCGAATTAGTGCCAGTGGCAGATTCATTGACGATTCAAAAGCACTTGTAAAAGTTTATTTGAATAAAAAATATTTCTATTCTATTCTAAAAAATATTTTTTTACAAAAGTGCTTTTGAATCGTCATGTGAATCTCCCACTGGTTCGGAATGCCGTTCCAACCGAAAAGAACCAGCAAGACACTCAGCTCTTTTCAAAATATGAAGGTGTTATACATTTTATAAATAAATTATTTTAACATGTTATACCTACTATTATATAAATCCGAAAATCACAACTTTCGTAATTCTTACTAAATGGCAAAACCTCAACAGTCAGTAAGTCAAATAAATTGAAATTTAAAATTATTTACTTCATGTAGGCCACCCTATAGCTTTTATGGCACGTCAAGACTCTACCAGCGGTTCGGAAAGCTGATTCTGCCGAGAAGAGCCAGCAAGAAACTCAACAGTTGCTCTTTTCAAAACAAAATGTTACAATATCAAATAACTATGCATGTAATGCTATATCAATGTATAGCTAGCTGTATTTTATGACAAGTTTCAAGTTTATACATCCAAACGCACTTTTTTAAATAATATGCGATATACGCGTTGATAATAACGTCTACTCTATGGGCTTTCATTTCCGCGCGCACGTCGCTCGATAACAAAGAAGTGTCGACATATTTAGAACAAGCCTGAAATCGAGCTGGCAGTGTTGGCAACACTGTAACACAGCGACAGGCCGTCATAGCTGCCAACATACCCAACGGGATTTTAATTTTCGAATCCATCCCGCGGTTGACGCGTCGCTTCCCGCGCTTTTTGCTGCAAACGTCAAATCGGAAACCTGATTGCTTCCTCCTCTTATTTTTTTAGAGCCGCAAAGTTGGCGTTGATTGACGTGAGTTCGAATTGCTTGTCTGCCACCGAAGCGTGAGTGATTCAAATATTGACTCACAAAGTTTTAACAGTTTTTCTGAAGACTGTTAAACAATATTTATTTACTAACTTTATGAATTGTTTTATTATTTATAGCTCAGTTAAATATTTATTTTGCTATGAATGAAAGTCAATGATAAAAAAAATAAGTTTCTTTACAAAAAATAAAATTTTTGAAAATTGACCCTTAACATGTACTTACAGCCTTTTATCAACGTTCTTACATGTTTATAATTCAAGTTATAATCGAAAACCTCTTCCAATTTCTACAATAAAAACCGACAATCTTTTGTTTGCTTGCCCAAAATTATATAACTTTCTAATACTTAATTCGAATTACGTTCTTGGTTTTTAGACTTTTTGACCTATATTTATCATATTATGAAATCTTTTGTCCATTCCAAAACAATTTTTTTTAAATCGTGTGTGTAATCTAATCTTGTTTTAATTAATTTTAAATAGATCGTTAATAATTTTATCAATTTGTTAATCCAAGAACCGCACACCGCAGCATAATAATATCAGCAGCAAGATAATTTTAAACTTTATATTTAAATTTTCTTTTCGCTATGTTTCAAAATATGGCACACATTTTTAAAATATACGAATGTATTTTTGTCGCTCAAGAGTTCCAACGAGCGTCCGTCACTATCTACATTCCGCACGAGAGAACTCGATACTCGCGTCTCGATTAAAATAAGAATATTTGGAGCTCAACACTATTGTGTGGCCGGCGCACTTCCGAGCAGGTCGAGCTTATGAAGTGTGAAGACTTGTACACATGTTTACGATTTTCTTTTTGGAAGTCGAATTCGAATTTTAAACTCATTTTCTTCTTTGTGTTATTAATAACTAGCGTTTGTCCGCAACTTCGTCCGCGTGACTTAGGTTACTGTTTTTCTGGGATAAAAGGTCACTTTCCTTGCCATCAAAAAACTCGTTCTATACAAAATGTATGAGAAAATGAAATTTTTTCATTTTTTTTTTCGTGTATTTTTTCAACATTTTAACAGTTATTCTGCTTTTCGGGGCGGAGACAAATCCAACAAATCAAAGATCATAAAAAATCAAATATCCATCTTCGTGGGAGGTATATATTAAGTGCACAGGTGTGTGCGAAAACACATATTATTTGTGCATTCTCTAACCTCTCACTCTCAGTCAGATCGGTCGGAAATTCGATACGACTGGAGAAATCAGGCGAAGGGCCGACGGCTTTACGTGCTCTCCGAGATACGGGGGTGAGTGACATACCGTCTATTTCCTAACTCCAGGCCACTGAGAAAATTGTCTGGAAAACACTATACATTTTTTGGACCGATCCGGGAATCGAAGCCGGGACCTCGTTATCCACATTTGAACAGGCTAACCACTAGCCCACGAAGCCGTTATGAAGGCCGAAATTAACTAAGTAATTGATTGCTGCATTCCTTTCATAATCCTTTTCAGTATTTACAGGATAATTTTCATTGTTCGGGGGTTAAGAATATATTTTTTATTACACATATAATAACTTTTTGTTACTTTTTAACCGACTTCTGTGTAACTTACTAAATCAATTTCCTGAAGAGACGTTTAATAAATAATCAAAACAGAGTAGCAATAATCCAATATGGCGGCGGTTACAATTTGAGTGCAGATGCAATTGTCACGGGCGGGTGCTCGCGCCTGGGTCCTTGTTTTTGCTCGATTGCCCGATCACTCGATATTCGTTTTTCGCTTGCCCCGCCACAGATACCGGCCACAACCAACCTGTCATATCGACTCTTTGTTTGGCGTGTAGAAAAAAGAAAGGCCAAGATAAAAGTTCTCGGGAGCAAATTGGGCGTCTCTGGAACAACGGAGGTGGAACGGTGTGATAGCGGACAATAAACGTCCGATTTGTTTTTTTTTTTTAATCGAACTCCTTGATTGTTTCAGTTCAACACTCATCGCGCGCTCTGTTGCGCTAGTTTAGTTTCGCGCGCTTTCTTCCTGTCACTTTGACTTTTTTATTTTTTATTTTCTTTTTGGCGTAGAATCTCTTTTGTATCGAGTTTCCGTTGTTAATAAAGGATAAGAAGCACAGAGCATTTGAGTCTTTAAATTGGTTTGTTTTCAACCCGAGATATCGGTGTGACGTGCTGTATACAGTTTTGTGTACTACAACACTCAACTGCAACACATAAACCCTCCAAAATACACTTTAACTAGCTACGTTTCACTCCGACACCGAAGCATTTTCAGGAGATGTTGACTGCAAAATTGCAAAGTAATTGTGACTTTGCAATTTTTTTGCATTGAATATATTATGTAGGTATGTATTTTTATTTGGTTTACTACTGGAAAAGCGGCAGTACCGTCGGGAGCAGCACGTTATGCCGTTCAGATTTTTCTAGTTTGGCGCTATGATATAGTATATGTATAAAAAGAGGTGGATATGTTACAAGCGACATATTTGTCGTAATTTGTCATGTCATTTAACAATGAAGAACTCCATTATGCTCTTCGTCGTTCGGAACAATTTTTTCGCTTTTTTGTGAGTAAGTATATAACTCATCCCGGTTTGGCGGATTATAGCAAATAAATTTTGTTTTTCCTTGTGCATCAGGGAATTCCGCATTAACGCGTGCTTCTATCCGAGTTATTTGTATCTTTCGTTTCTCCGCTATAGTTTCGCAGCGATTTGCCAATGAACTGGCAAGGACCAAAGGTGTTTCGACGCCTTGACATTTCGACGAAGGACGGACGATATTTTGAGTGTAGACTTTCCCGGTGTTCCGCCCAGTCGATCGCACGGAGTGCTAACGCCGGAGTCTACAAGTTGGGTTATTTATGTGTGTTCGGCGTTCAGTGTTGCATCCTTAATAGGTATATCTGGACAACGTGCGGACCGTTATCTGAGAGCAAGGCGGGGTGGAAGCCCGGGGAGGTTGGGGGAGCCGATATGAATCACTGGGAGTAATGGCTGCAATATCACGTAGTGCACTTTGTCAACTGGTTGTAGCCTTGCAGTCGCATAGATAATACGGAGATTGCAGCATCCAACGAAGATAGTTCGGAATCGAGGCGAGAGTTCTTACGTAAAATTAATGTTATTTTGGTTGCGAAGTGAATTATTCGTATGCATTTGTATATCTGAATTCTCCTTATTAGTTGCATATTTATGCTGATCTGGTAACCGATAGGGACGTTGATCTATCGGTTTCCGATATCTTCCGGATTCTGTACTGTGTAGTTAGTTCTCCTTCATCATTTAATATTACCCAGTGGTAGGTAATTATTTTTCTTTACGATGAAGGTATCTAGATGCGAGTAAGTACATAAATAAAATACATCCCCTGATCGATATCGACTACCAAACTTTAGGAAACATTTTTAATATTAAAAATCTTTTCGTAGACAGATGCAGGGGTGAGCGCTACGATCTTATAGGTCCCAGGTTCCATTCCTGGTAGGCGTAATAAGGGAATTAATAATAATAATTAAATAATCTTACTTCTCTCAGGTCTGATCTGACCTTTCAAGAGGTTTGGCGTTCCGGTATTTAAAGTACATCGAACTAAAGTAATTACTTACTGTAGGTCTATAAGGCATTCGCTTCAATACGCTACGCTGCTGTAGCTACAGCTAAGGGTATCATTCAACACTTCAGTTATAGAGCTAATCTAAGCAATTCAACTGAAAGAGTGAGGTTTTCTCAACAATTCTAGATGAGCTAAAGCAATTTTCATATGACTTTACCTATTGGTGCAATGGGTGATTATCGCTAGCCGTAGTCCTTTAAATTTTCAATCCGCACCTTTAACCGTTAGGATATTGAGGTTACAAACTCTAAATCCTTATTAATCCTTACTAATAATATAAATAAATGTGTGTGTTTGTTCTTTGGTTTGTCCTTTTATAACGCTGCAACTGATCAACGTGATTTTTGCATGGGTATAGTTGGGGATCTGGAGAGTGTCATAGGCCACTTTTTATCCCGGAAAATAAAAGAGTTCCCGCGGGATTTTAAAAACTAAACCCGCGCGGACGAAGTCGCGGGTATCAGCTAGTTATATAATAACACGATCTTAGGATTCCTCGCCTTAGGAATCGATCGCAATAATTGTCGAATAAGCCGCGATCGGCTCGCGAAGGGAGATTGTCCGCGCTCGGCCACTCCACGCGATCATATCTCGCGCTCGCCCTTTCCCCGCCGCAACGCGCGACGCCTCTCAGAGGCCATTGATACGCTCCTGAGTGGCGAAAATATAATACTACTAGCTATTAAATGTATAATCTCTATAGGTATCTGCAAGGAAACGTTTGCCATCGCAAATAATCGGGTTTTCATATTTAGAGATCAGAAGTGGGATTACTCCAACACATCCAAGCATGTAGGTACTTAGCTCGCGTGAATTTAGTTCCTAAAATCCCGTGGGAACTCTGTCACTCTCCCGGTCCTTACCCCGGTCCTAACCTAACTATACCCATAAAAAATTCACGTCGATCCGTTGCGTTGTTGCAGATTGAAGGACAAACCAACAAACAAAGACACTTTCGCATTTATATATTAGTAAGGTTACGGATAAGGAAGTAAGGATAAGGATATATGTATAGTAAACATCGTTAGAAGCTTATTATTTTAAATTAAATATAAAAATATGAAGGATTACATTTGCTTTTTTGCAATAAAAACATTTCTACAATTTTTTTATTTATGGTAGTTTTGAATTGATGCCGCGATATTGTTTTTGGATTTCAGCAAAGCAGCTTCTATGCAAAGGTGTGACAAATAAATGTATTGGATTCCCTCTCTTTGCAGTAACTGTGGAATAAGCTGCGATCATTTCCCCCAGCCAGATTGGCCGCGCTTCAGCTCTCAGCAACGCCTCTCGTCCAGATCATATCACGCGCTCGCTTTTTCTACACCACTAAGCCTCTCGAGGGCTGTTGATACGGCTCAAGTGGAATAAATCTACAATTTACTTATTTAAGCTCTAATTTGTGCCCACATTGTAAGATTGTGATATTGATTCAACGTACCTGAAACGAACCGCCCAAGGTGGAACGTTCTTAATACATACGATCCAAATTATAGGACACATCCTGTCACCTATAATTTGGGTACCTTCAAGGCAAGAATGTATAGGCATCTAAGGAAGCGCGCTCTAATCTAGACCACAATAAAGCTTTTCATCATCGATTGTAGTCAACTAAAAGCCTATCTTGTAGTAAAAAAATAATTATTAATCAAGGCAGTGTGTGTGTGTGTGCATTCGTGCGTGCGTGTGTGCGTGCGTGCGTGTGTGCGTGCATACGTGCGTGCGTGCGTCCGTGCGTCCGTGCGTGCGTGCGTGCGTGCGTATGTGTTACTCCTTCACGCCACAACGAATGAGCCAATTTGGCTGTAATTTGGAATGCAGATAGCTCATACCCAGAAATAACACATTTCATCCCGGAAAATTTTAGAGTTTCCGCGGGAATCAAAGAATCTTGTTCCACGCAGACGAAGTCACGTATCATCTAGATTATAATATTAAAAGTGATACCTATTATCTATTGTTTGATAATGAAATTTTGAAAGGTTAGCCCTAGGTAATAAATCCTTTATTTAAAAGGCCCTGTATTAAAGTAAAGGGAACCCCATAAAGCAGAAATCAAATAATCAGCTGAGTCTAACACGTCGGCCGGAGTGTATGAGCAGTTGTTTTCCACAAAGGAACCGAGGGCTGAATGGGAAGTGAGGGCTAATCTATCATCACGCCTTTTCGTGGAGCTCGAAAGGTTCTTTTGATTTATCTTGAAGAGTGCTCCGACCGGCCTGTGACGTAGTAGGTAGGTACCTACCTAGCGCGTATTTTGCGTGCTGTACGATTTTTTATACGACTGTCTGAAAAAAGGAGTATACTTCTTTTTTCAGGCAGTAAAGTAAAGGCTGAAAATAATATACATATTATTTTCAGGGTTCATGTCATACATACATGTGAGTTCCTATATTCCACCATAACTTCTATACGCCTAAACCGCTTTTGATGAATGAGCTATCGTTAGAATCCTTAGCTTATTCCGGGTGACATAATTTAAGCTAGTAAAATTTAAATTGATGGGGTGACCATGGTCCCGCATTAAAGACTAAAGTTGAAAAAAAAAAATTCGAAAATAAGATTAAGTGTAGATATAATCATCATCTAGAAAATGACGAGTAGATTCCAAAAATATATAACATTATAGTTCAATATCCAATTATTCACAAAAAAATATCATTTAAAAATGTGAATAAGATTCCAAAGGTAATGACTGTAGTATTTAACTTTTTTAGTTCGTTTTTTGGCTGGGCAGTCGTATTTTTAAAATTTTTACTTATAGCTTGTATGCGATTTCCTTCTAAGAGCCAAATTAGTGCACCGTTCATCCTTGCGATGAACGATTCACGATACCGGTGAACCTTTCGTCGCGGAGGCAAAATCGTCGGTGAAGTCTCGAAAATGAAAACAAAAATCTCGAATAATTAACCTTCTAATTTGGCCATTATTATTTTATTACCAACTTTAAACATCTTCGCGCAGGTTGCATAAGAAGTATAATAATAAAAACATATTTATCATGTACCTAGGTTTTGATCTGAGAAAAATGGCTACAAAATTTACTTTCGCCATTTTTTGAAATAAATATATTATGCTGGGCATAGGATATTAACAATACATATTTATAAAATATCCGAATTTTATTGTCAAGCTGTTCAAGTTGGTTCATTACTATTAATGAACCACTTTGGTCAAAAATATAATGAGACTTTTACAGTAGGTAATTGAAAATATTAGCATGTGCGAGAGAGAGAGAGGAATATAAAAGGCAAACTGGCTCTTAAAATCGTCATTATTCTAGCCATAGTTATTCTAAAAGTCCTTCGATCTGAAGTGCTCCAGCTTCGAGTAATCTCGGTGAGCGTGAAGACTTTCACAGAGCGATTGCGAAGGGCGCATAAATCGCCTTAACGAACCGTCGATGTTAACACGCTCGGCCGTCGACGCGGCACGCCCTCTACAGATAAATACGAGTAAAATAAACTCTACACATGTTCTGTAACACCCTTTTAGGGTTCGAGCACATTAGCGCGGATCGTTTTGATACCTTTACGTAATTTTTGTTTTTTTTTTTAACCTTAAAACTTAAAGCAGTGTACTAACAATAATCGGTCAAATGCGAGTCGGACAAGCGAATAGTTCCGTACTGAACATCGCCGAAAAAAAAATACGAAAAAAAACAGATGATGATGAAAGGACAAATACTGAAATGAGATTTAGCAGTTCTATCCGTAAGGCCGGACTTTATAAAAATATCAAATACGTTTTCTTGGAGAGAGATGGAAGGTATGGCACCTATTTATTATTAAGCCACTTTCTTCACTTAATCAATACTAATAGTGTTTGAACGTGTGAGGGATCGTGTAAGTCAAGAATGAATAGGCATCTTCTAGGCAAGGGCGCACCATCTTAGGCTGCATCTTCACTTACCATCAGGTGAGATCGCAGACAAGCGCTGGGCTATATATTTAAAAAAAAGGGATCGATTTATTTACCAATATCGCGCATGTTGTCAACTGCGTTTTCCGGCACTTACCTGAAAAAAAGATATATTTTTCTTAGAAGAAATAAAAATCAAATTAAAACGTAATTAATGTTAGAGTAAAACAGCGAATTAATACGTTCGCTGAACAAAAAAGTAATTAAACAGTCAAATTCCACAACGGTTTTCTCACGGTTAACGGTTAGTAAAAAGTTACTGAAAGCAGGCTCTCTTTTTGAACGGACTCATAGTAAAAATTATCTACTACAATGGGTTATTTTATAATTACTAGCTTTTTTCCGCGAATTTGTCCACGTAGAGTTAGGTTAGGTTTTTATGAATCCCGCGGGAACCCGCGGGAACCCGCGGGATATAAGGAAGCCTAAGCCCTCAACTATACCTATCAATGAAAAGAGTCAACCCGTTGTTCCACTGCTGCGTGATTGAAGGACTATAACCAAAAAACAAACACACTTTCAAATAACACACACAAACACATTTTAAAATAGTTTGACAATAATAATAAAAATATTAATTTACATATTTAGTTTTAATAAAATAATGTTTAGTCATAACTCAAAATAATCCCACTTCCCCACGGTTACTTGGTAAATAGTTTTCGATAGAGCGAGTCGAAACCACATAATAATACATACTAATGAAACAATATTTAAGCGACGCGAAGCTCCACCAAGAAATATTATAAATACAAAACTTTCCGAACAGCAAACGGCAATGAATCAAAAACAAAACAATGTGATTATCCTCGCGTATTCTGCTATTGCTTTTGAGGTCCAAGGTATAAGACACAGCGAGATTTTCAGTTACCCACTACTACTACTATCCATCAGTAGATTTAAGAACATGCATGATAGACGTCAAGCGTCAATCATTCAGTACCTCTACGGAGACCTCATAAAAAGTTGAATTTTTAAAATCGAGTTTTTTGAAATATCGCTTGAACCTTTTTTTCTGTGGTCGAAGCTTGAAATTGATTAGGGGTAAGAAAGGCCATAAATTCTAAATTCTGCCATATTTAGGTTAGCCCGCTAACTTGGAAGCAGTGTAAATGAAAAATGATCTCTTCGCGCCATCATACCGGAACGCTAAATTGCTTGGCGGCTCGTCGTTAATGGTAGGGTGCTAACTACCGATCTACTAAGCTCACCAGATCAGACCAGAGACAATGCAGAAATTATGAATCGACAAATTGTTCCCACAGGGGCTTTTCCTCGAGACCTCTTTTTTATAAAACTATTCATCAATGTACCAAGGAGGTCGTGAACTCCTCAGTTAACAACAAAATCATCGAACTTAGGCTTACAAGCGCCACAGTCGACGCGGCGATAAGCTATTTTTAAGAAGCCGTTAAAGTCTGACTTGCAGAAACATATTAAAAAATGACCAACTGTGCTGTGAAAGTGTATCATAATTCATCACAATAACCATCATAAAGTTATTATCAGTACCAGTGCATAAAATAAAATTATATAACACAAATTCAATGTTTTGAGCATATGTTTGGAACGGAACTTTGTTAGAAACTTCTTCTGTTCGCTGAACAAAACCTTCAATTTGATACTTAACTCGATATACTTATTCAAAACTAGCACATTAATAAGCTCCGGATCATTATAGACTCGTGGAACGCTGTTGACACCAACTACAAAATTATCAAAATCTTGTAGTTTATCACATCAATCAAGCAATGACAAACAGCATTCAAATGGATATCAATAAAATAATTATTACAATATATACCTACTGTTTGAAATGTCAGATTAGTGATTTCTTTAATTTAAACAGCTTTTTAACTGGCTCATTATAATTTATTTATTTATTTATAAATTAGATAAACCTTAAAAGCGTTTGTTATCTATCTAGATTAGGTCTAAAGTACAAATAATAATTATGTATATTTAAGAATATTTTATTCTTATCAGAGATAAAACACGTATCCATTTATTTTTATTCTGATGAGTTCTGATTGGTTTTCTTTAATAATATATTTTAAAAACTTGTTGTTTAATAATTTCAAAATATTCTGTAATAACTTGTATTCTTGATAAAAATATATTAATTTAAAGGATTAGATAACTAAGTAGATTTACCGGTATAAAAAAAATAAATTGTGTGTAAAAACTAAAGACACATGTCATAAACTAGTTGATGCCTGCGAATTCGTACGCGTAGATTGAGGTTTTGTAATTCCCGCGGAAACTCTCTTATTTTCCGGGATAAAAAGTCTATGTGTTATTCCAGACCATTATCTATCTCTGTGCCAAACAGCCAAATCGGTTCAGTCGTTGTGGCGTGATTGAGTAACAAAAATCCATCCATACTTACAAACTATCGCGTTTATAATATTAGTAGCATAGAAGTTAATAAAAAGTTAGTGAATATCTTAATGATAAATTTTCATAAATGCAATCGACTTTGCTGAATATTTTGAAAAGAGCAACTGCTAAGGTTCTTGCCTAGCAGAATCTGCTTTTTGAACCCGGTGATAGTCTTAAAATGTCATAAGAGGCACAAGGTGGCCAACATGAAATAAATAATTTTGAAATAATAACATTATTAGGATTCTTCTTTTAAATATAAATACAAATAATGCAGGTGTGATAATACTTATAGTAGGTACGCTAATATAAAATATTTATTCTGCATACAAGCTCTTATGACTCACAGATATGCCATATTATATGAGCAATTATAATAACTTTAAATGTTAATTTGTAATAGGTTTTGATTAAACAACTTTTTGAATAGAGATCCGGTCTTAAATAGCCAATCTAAAGAGCTTTATTGTTTCATTTTCACTGCATGCATAATGCTGTAAGGTAATTTGTATATTTTATTCCTAGTACAAAAAAATGCTAATGAAAATTACTTATTAATTGTTATTAATCAAATAGAGCTTTTAAAGTATTTATAAACCTATTACAATTGACGAGTGCAAGGGTACAGAAATAAGGGTGTTCTACAGCTTAAGCACTAAACAGGTCTGCGAAGTTTCATATTAGAAGAAATTACGCTGGAGCGAAGTGAGTGCGAATCTTTTGGCAATTTAAATAAAAGTATAATATAAGCTGTTTTACTGCTACTATATCTGTCTCTTTCTAAAATGAAATTTTCTATTGAGTGTACGGGGCTACTAGAACGTGACATCATGATTTAATAGCGCTCTCTTTGTCTAACAGGAAACTTTAAAGCTCGAAAAACAGCATTGTGTTAAAATATTAAAAACATTTATTTTAAATATAATATAACAAAAGTCAGATACCCAATTAACGTCGATACTATTTTAAACAACAATCAATGATATTGGTAGAATCAGGCGTTACTTTGCGGAAGTTCATGATTAGCAAGAAAAGGTTATAGTTATTTGACTATAATCCGCCAACAGAAAAATTTGTAAGGTAAGCGGTGCTTAGCTTTTAACCGTATGTTTGACCATACAGATTTTTAAAAACTCTAACCTTTTCTTGCTAACAATCAATGATGCGAGGTAACTAAGCCAAAAGATTACAGATAGATTTAATCTATCGATGGCGAAGCGAGATCCACTATCGCTCGTGCCTTGGGCCGGGTAAAGAGTTCGACAAGAGGCAAGCGCAGGAAATGAAGCGGCGCCCGGTGGAGGCGCGCGATAACTGTCGCACAAAGAGCGTCTTCTTGCCACTTTATTAACATCTGACAAATTAACCAGCTAACTTCTGCAACTATGATTGATAGGTGGCATTCTTTAGACGTTATTCGCGAGTCGGCTAATTCCCGAGACCTTGGTTGAAAGAAAAATTGGGTTTTTTTTTCTAATTTTTACGCTTTACGCGTCAACAATTGATTGAACTGATTTAAAACATAATACAAATTAGCTTTTGGACCCGCTTCGCTCATGTTATGTTGATTTTTCAAACCTCTATTTTAACCGCTTAGGGGTTGAATTTTCAAATATCCTTTCTTAGCGAATGCCTACATCATAATAGCTATCTGTATGCCCGTCGTCTGTCTGACTGATCTGTCCAGTAGTTACAGAGCTGAGCGTTGATAGATCAGTCAGTCAATCAGTCAGTCAATTTTGACATATATTTTGAGATTTACCTGTGTCTTGTAGATAAACAATTAAATTAAATAGCTTGACCTGATAACCTTAAATTGATCGATTTAGGGTATGTTTGTCCAAAAGAATTATTAAATATGTGAATAATTATAACTATTGTTTATATGTACAATAATTTGACGCCACCGCACCCAAAATTGCACATTTTACATGAACGCTTACAGATGTAACGTATTCAAAAGCATTAAGCTAAGCGTAGATCTCTGTAGTTTATTTAAAATAAAGGAAGTGTTAATCAAAACATTCAGTATCAACACTCTCGCTCCAAGTAATCCGAACAGAGACAAAGGCGCATCATTCAAACGAAGCGAACAAATGAACGAGTGAACGAATGAGCGAATGAAATAGATGGGGGTAAACAATATCTTATTTTGCAATAATCCCGCGTAGGAAGCTCTGCTAATTTCCTGAAAGAGATCGGGTGAGCCGTTTACCGTTCGCCATTTTAAACTTTGCTTTATAGTCTATGGGGATAAATTATATTGGAAAGAACCTCTTATATTTATCCTTTTTTTATTAATATTATAAATCTTTTATTATTAATATTATAAATGCGAAAGTTTGGATCTACGAACAACTAGATCTAGTTGCATCCCACATGAATCTTGTACTGTTTCAAGGCATGGATACTAACACAACTAAGGGCTATGAGAAAGGACCTAGCTGAAAATAGTGCTGGCCTAGAGGCAAAAAATATGAGCTTTTATTCATGTAATAGTCGATTGGTAATGAGTCTGAATCATGTTTCTCGTACTGTGAAGTATTGCGACGGCTACCTGAAAAAATCATTTGCCGATGTATTACTTTATATACCCTGGTGTATCCAAAAATGGTCATCATCTTCCGCCATTACGCAATCACTTTTACAAACATCTATAATAATAATCATCATAAAACTACAGTTAGTCACCCATGAAATACATAAAAAGTTGTTTAGAAAAAGCCCCTTCCTTAGTTGGCTCACTTCTGAATAAAATTGAAAACAGAATCTCTATGCTCGAATAAGTTGAGACAACATTACTAGATACTCATTGAATTCCCGATTGATTTCATGTGCCCGATTGTTTTTGGGATTTATCGGGTGCGGATGTACTCGATAGTTGTTTAGAAAATGAACTAATAAATTATTGGATATTATGGCTCTTTTATTGATACAATCAAAAGGCGTCTTGCCCTGATTGGATATGCCTGCGCTCATTACTCAATATGACGACAAGAGACCTGATGATGGATTGCCACTGGTTCCTTGGGAACGGGGGTTGGCGTTATATGGGACGCATTGTGTGTTGATACATTGGGCTCAATGTTGTATCAAGGAGACAATCAAGACCGGGAGCCATAACTGCAATGGCTGAATTCGGTCTGCGGTGCATATAATATAATAATTATGTTCCTCTGATCGAGTATTACCGTGGAGATCATATGGCCATGGAATCTTAGGCCAATGTTATGGCGGTATTTATTGCTCTTATAGACTAGTTTAATAAATCCTAAGACAGCATGTCTGAATTCACTTGGAGAAAAAAGCCAACAAACAAATCCAAAAACAAACAAACTTTCGCAATTATAATAATATTATAGTACGGAAGTAAGGATATTAGTAAAGATACGGTCGCATGTCTTCAGTTCCTAAAGAGAAATCTGAATATTTACAAAAAAATACCATCGTCGAGCAGATAAACATTTCTAAATAAAATCTGTCCGCCGCGCGCGTGACACGGTGACAGACATAATAGGAAATTGCGGCCGGGAGCGCGTCACGCCTTCACGTCGCGGCCGATATTGAATATATTTCCACGCTGATTGTGTTTTATGACTGCCATTTTGATTTCGATATAAGTAGTACCTACTTTAGCTTGAGCACGAATTTGAGCAATGTGAACTTCCTGAAAGCTATGATAGCCTGGTCCTTTTTGGGGGTTCCGAGGTTCGATCTCATACACATCTCTGATTTGTTGAGTTACGTATGTTTCGAGCAATTTGAGCACGAATTTGAACAATTTGAACTTCCTGAAAGGGATGATAACCTGGTGGTTAAGACTGTGGCGTCCTTTTCGAGGGATCCGGGGTTCGATACCAGGCACACATGTCTGACTCTTCGGAATTATTTGCGTTTTAAACAATTAAATGTCACTTGCATTAAAGGTATAGGAAAACATTGAAGGAGATTGAGGAAACCTGCGTGTCTGCCAATTCGCTCTTGGCCAGCGTGGTCTACTGAAATAAGCCTGGGCTTATTTTACTCTACTGGTATTGGCCTCTATTGGTAGAGGGCTGGCCATGTGTGTACATGAATGAATGAAAAGAAAATGAGGTGTCATTAATATCATCTCAGCATTTCTAGTGTCACAGACTGTTGACGTCATGCAAAAACCAATATGGCGGCTGTGGGATCGAAAATATGGAATGCTCAGGGAAATTCCATGTAGTTCCGTAGAGAGTCGTCTTTGTCCCTAACGCCTATGTGACGTTTGTTATGTGTACGATAGAGACGTCACTCTACTAATCCGAAGTCCTCTCAATGTACAGTACATAACAAAACAACAAAATGAATGCATTGAAACCACGTGATGAAACTTATCAAACTCCTTGAACTTTAAAGTCAATTTCGACACAATATGATTTATTGGATTATTAAGCATTGTTAGTACATATTTAAAACAATTATCATCTGGTACGTATGCATGTGTAGGAAGACAGTTATCGACACATCGCTGATTCACGCGCCTTTGACTCATCGACCCATCATCGAGTGCTTTGTGTATATTTTATTATGCAAGCTTCTCTATGTAATACGACGAATATTATAACGTTAAGTATGCAATCAATATGCAAAGTTCGAGTTATCAATTTATAGATTGTCGTAATTTTATAGCTTGTTCAATGTACATTAAGCTAAGCAGAATAAAATTATATCGACTTACTCAAAGCCTTCAAATATTATTTTGCTTGTAATGTACGCCATGTTGAATTTGTTGTGACGTCATACAGTTTGTAAGACAGCCAAATATCTCGTCTTGTCAGTAAAACTCAAATATTTGTTTCTAAACTAATTGTTAAATAAGTATTATAGTCGGGCGATAAGCACGAGCGAAGTAAGCGCACTTTTTATTAAATTATCAAATAAGATGGATTTGGAATTAACATTCATAGAAGACCCTTCATGGTCTTGTTGATTATTATTTGTAAACATTCTGGTATTAGGATTGCTCACAATGCCCTGAACAGGATCTATGCGAGTCATCGTCATCGCAAACTATTTCCGTTCACTATAGGCTGAGCAATATAGGGATGAGTTAAGAGCGCGTGTCATGGTAAGATGCAGATTTGATTTTTACAGCAGTAGATAAAGTTTTAACTATCCGAAAAAAAAACAGGCAAAAATTATATCATAATTTCAAGGGAGGATATTGAGTAGAAACATAAAATAATGTTTGTTCGACAAAAAAATAATCTCGAAGCTAGGTCTAATTTTTAACCAATTTGCATTTATCTTCAATGTTTTGCATATTACAGAGCCAAAGTTTTTATATAAAATTTCTTTACATATTACCAAGAGACGGACCAGCCATTTTTCTGTTATTAGAAAACATGATGTATTCTACACTCCTACACGCTAGCATCTGTCGCGTTTCACATGAGGTTTCGGGTATGTTTTATTTCATCTATCGCGGGGATTTTTTTCTGGCATTCTGCGCTCTGTTAAGACCATAATATATGCCAGGCTGGCCTTGTGTAGAATGGCAGAATTCACGCATCTTTTTAGAATATTATGGAGGCAGGCATGCGGGCTTCTAAGTCAAGGCAAGTGTTATTTATTTTGTTAACACTGCATCAACTTGAAGACGGTCTTATTTGTCTCACCCATAGTGATACTATGTTTATGGTCAAAACAGACTGCAAGGCGGCAAAACTAGCTTGAGATAAAAACATGCCTAACTGCTAAACCGCAGAGAAGAAATGATTGGTTTTCTACATATAAGGAAAGCACCTCATAAATGTCCACCAAATCTGCAGCCATTCCCTGTATCACAGTATCTATCGTCCCATAACCGGGGCCCGCCATAAGTCTTGCATACATAAGATTTTAATATAGCGATAAGGCGCGGCCGATCTCAGACGTATGCGGCGTCACGGCCGCGCCAATATCCGATCTTAAATTGAAATATCTGACCTCATCCCTCTACCGGCTACCCGATACCCGGTATCCCTCTACCGAGTGTCGCAGTAGCCATATACTACAAGGATAAAAGATTAAAAAGCTGTGACTCGACTACGGATAAACTTTAATCTAAATAAAAATTATTTAAAAAAACCGACTTCAAACGCCACTATGAAGTTATCAAGTGTGCTATAAAATTTGTAGGATTCCTTAGATTTCTCTAGGATTCCATCATCAGATCCTGACCTGATGACTGTGAGGCCACCTGGAAAGTATACCCTTTCAAACAAATAAAGAATTTCCCAAATCGGTCCAGACGCCTTTGAGTAATCGGGGAACATAATAAAAAAAAAAAAGATTTCGACCAATTCAGAACAAATAAACCTTTTTTGAAATCGATTAGAAGTAAAATTGGATGTAACACCTTACTACTACATGTACTTTGCAATTGTGCATTGTGGAGCCAACATCTCCTGATGATGCTCCAGTGTCGGAGCGAAACGTACTTCGAGTGTGATTTGAGGAAGTTTATGCAGTGTGTGTGAATTTTGGCGCTACGTGTGTGTGTTGTTCCTGTATTTCTCCAATTCTGGAGAAACAACGGTGAACGGCGCGTGTTGCCATACAGTTTTTTTTTTGGTTTGGCGGATTAGTATCATTGTACTAGCAAATGTGCAGTGTTCGAAGACTTTGGACTTCAGACAGGAATTTTGGATGAAACATCACGAATTCTACCCAGCCAAGTTGGATTTTTTGGAGCCTGTGTAAGTACATATACATATGAATTATGTAATTTGAATACTTCTTTTCCACAAAACGTCGCGATAGGAAGGCGCAGACGTGCTCAAACATTCAAATATCGGCATTTTTAGCTCAAAAAGGACGACACGTCTGCCGTCCCGTTAGAGATCTGATCGATACGATCAATCAATTACCTAGTCATATCACGAGGCCTGGCCTTTTGCAATACATTTCTGCAGCACTTCATTAAAATCCCAAATCAATTTAAACTTTAACAACAAGTGGTAGGATTCAAATTTAGAGTGATACTATTGAAAGTGCATTCGATATGAAGGCTTATTAGAATAAAATTTTCCATGCACATTCTCCGAAAATTATGCATTGGAAATGAAATCTTGTTCATTGGATATAGAGTTCGGTTTTGAGTGTTATTTGTTTAGTTGCGTGTGTGTGCATTGCGTACACGCAGATAGCCGTGGAAGGGTGGCTAGACGTCCTTCAGACGATGATAGTCGAAAGATTGTAAAGTTCAAGATTACTTTGTTGCGAAACTTTTTGTCTTTAAACCTTTTATGGTCGAAAAAAATATCTTAAACACTATACCCATCTTATCTACAAGATATCAAGATTTTAATTTTTTTTTAATTCCTAACAAGATAGCTATTGACTGGGATATCACCTGATGGTAAGTGACGAGTCAATCTAAGATGGTAGCGGAGAACTTGGAAGGTTTTTAGGGTTCCGTATCCAAAGGAAGCGAAAGTTACTCTATTAATAAGCCTCCGCTGTCTGTCCGTCCATCCATCTGTCTGTCAGCTGTATCTCAAGAACCGTAATAGGTAGATATATGAAATTTCCACAGAATTTGTATATCTATTGCTGCTATAATAACAAATAATAAAAATAAAATAAAATAACGACGTGATTCTTTCGGCGTTTTTTGCTCGACCTTAACAATGCTTAATATATTTTTATTAATATTATTTAAAATGTTACCCCGCCAGGAATCAAATCTGATGACTTTAGGATCACAGGGCTTAACTCTGCACGAGGCAGGTCATCTAAGATCTAGCAGGTGCCTACAACAATTTATCGAGCTACAAGTCGATAGTGTGAACTTGCCCTAATTGGAACTGGTATCAAGTTTGCACGTTGATACCTTTTGTGACTGCGGATTGATTTTATCAATCACTTTCGAAAAAGGTAGGCTCGCCTTATTAGAGTTGTTCTTTCATAATGCATATTCAGTATTGGGTAGGACTTTTACAATCTATTTTTCCTTTTTGACTGAAACGGTAAACAAATCACTTCTCTCAGAAACGGTAAATCGACGCACCATACACGCTCATAAGATGTTACGTAATATACATCAATTTTTTTTAAATAAACTTTTATTAGTGCTTTTGAATCGTCGATGAATCTACCACTGGTTCGGAGTGCCCTTCCTGCCGAGAAGAGCCAGCAATAAACTAGCCAGTTAAGATGGGCAGACAGAAAGTAGACCCATTCCCGTAGGTGGCACTTCCCGAGCATGACGCATGATCCAGCCTGCCTACTAAAGTAATACCTACTAAATATAATAAACTTGTAATAAACGCAATATGGCATATTAACTGATAGCCGCGACTTCGTTCGCGTGGATTGAGGTTTTTTAATTCCCGCAGGAGCTCTCTTATTTTCCGGGACAAAAATTATTCCAGGCTATAAACTATCTCTGTGCCAAATTTCAGCCAAATCGGTTCATCCATCTAACATTCCATCTATCCAACCATGCATATAATGTTATTAAGATAAGATAAGATTTATGAATTACAAAATAATAATAATAATTAATATGTAAGTAATATTATACTCAAGTAGGGTTATTTTAGTATCACATAGTACAAAACCGATTGCGGTTTTCGAAATAAATATTCATAGAAGATTTAAAATTAATAAAATAAATAAGTAAAAATTAATACAATAAACTTACAATAAATAATAATTTGTTTATCATTTAAGTTATTTTAGGAATGGTATTCCATAATAAGTAGTCATCTAAACTAAAGTACTTACTTAAATAGAAAAAAAAAACTGTTTTTCGTAACGCCTAGTAATTTTAGTACAATACTTTTCGAAAGTACATTGCACTCGGATAGAAAACAACAAATCTATTGTAACCATTACAGTAGCGAGCTGGTGGTAGGTACGTTATCAGTCATTATCGCTCGTTATCGCGCGTTATCGCTTATCGCGCAGTCATTAGTGGTGCGCTGCCGTGAAATGACGATCGGAGAGGCATTAGAAAATATTTGAATGCGACAAAATGGCGACAAAGTTATACGTATTTCATATTTTGAATACAATATTTTTAAAATCGCATTTAAACGTCGTGGCTTTGGCCGAGGCTAGCTACCACCCTACTGTCAAAGATGTGCCGCAAAGCGATTTAGCGTTCCGGCACGATGGCGTGTAGAAACCGATTAGAGGTAGGGTAGGGTACTCCTTCCAAGTTAGCCCGCTACCATCTTAGACTGCATCGTCACTTACCGTCTGGTGAGATCGCAGTCAAGGTCTATCTTGTCATCGAGTAAAAAAAAACTTTACCAAAGATAAAAAGTGAATATCTATATCTGTCTATATTTATAATAAAACTGTAACGGGACGAATTGTGTACATTAAATATATTTTGAAAATTTTAATCGAAGAATGCTTTATCGACACTGAGTCCAAAACAATTTTTTTTGAACTTTTTGTCTGACTGTCTGTCTGTCTGTGCGCGAATCACGCGAAAACTACTCAACGGATTTAAATGAAATTTGGTATGGTGGTAGCTGAAACTCCGGGTCAATATATAAGATACTTCTTATCCTGATAAATAAAAAGGTTTATCCGGGATAGGGGATGAAAGTTTTTGTTGATTTTGCTCCATAACTTCGTCAAATCTAAACCGAATTTGATAATTATTTTTTACTATAAATTGTGTACTATTAGAAATATTTTGTCTAATTTTGGTGAAGATCTACTAAATATTATCGGAGATAGAGGACATAACTTCTTGCAGGTAGTAGCAAGTCAATCTACTTTTTCCACGCGGATGAAGTCGCGGTAATCAGTTAGTTTGAAATAAAAAAAAACAATAGATTAGAAATGACTTTAAAAAATGCACATAATATTTTTACTCCTTACGCCATTTACTGCAAATAACTCGTGTCTAAAAGAAAATTTATTCCAAGAAATTGCCATAAATAAACTAAAAGTGTTTCAATAAAAATATTATACTTTAATGGTTTATAGATCTTTATCTTTTATAAATTTATTTAGATGTTAATGATATTGGAATTTTATTGGAAACATTAAAGTAATTTATTGTTTTGTTTATTACTAAGATCACGTGGTTTTTAATTCCCCAAAAAGATCATAGCTACAAGATAAAATCAAGATGTTTTTTCTGAGATATGCAATTATGTATGTTCGGATATCCAGCATTAATTAATCTAAATATATAAAAGGCAAAGGTGACTGACTGACTGACTGACTGACTGACTGACTGACTGACTGACTGATCTATCAACGCACAGCTCTAACCACTGGACCGATCGAGCTGAAATTTGGTATACAGGTAGCTAACGTAGACATCCGCTAAGAAAGGATTTTGGAAAATTTCAACCCCAAGAGGATTAAATAGGGGGTTAAAAAATCGAACCTAACGTGAGCGAAGCCGCAGGTTAAAGCTAGTTATCTTATAAAAAGACGCGAGTCCTGACTGGTTGACTGACTGACTGATCTATCAATGCATAGCCTAAACCAAAGGAGTTAGAAACTTGCAATTTTTCACAGTGGGTTACTTTTATGACGTAAGCACCCACTAAGAAAGGATTTTTCGAAATTCCAATCCTTAAATAGGGGTGAAAGTTTGTATGAAATTGCGTCACCTGTCAAGTTATACCTATGAAAATAATTATTGGTATTTGGGCTTTCAAAAAACCTAAATCTATAAGCAAAAATTAGTTATAGATAATGACTTCTGTACCTACTAAAACCCTACAAAGGGTAGGTTTGTATATAGGACCTAACACTGAAAGAACCCACTTCAAAAAAAATATGTTTGTAGGTTTGCGTATAGGACTGTCCTTTTTAATAACCTGAAGATCCTAAAAATATCCTAAAGATGGCTACCAAGGCTCGCTATATAAATTTGAAAATACGTTGCTTCGAAATACAGAGTCCGTGATAGGAGAAACAACTAAATCATACGAAGCAAGTTTAGTTGTTTCAAGTTATTCGCACAATCGGTAAGGAATATTTTAATTGGCACACAATAAAATGTGAGTTGGTCCGTCCGTGGAGCCCATATCGATTGCAAGAGAATAGGGAAGAACTAAGTCGATACGTTCTTAAACAGTGTTGTGCAAACGTCCCAATTATTTAACCCATATCGATAAAAATAAAATCTTACAACAATTCCTTTATTATATAGTATTATATTAGCAAACCTTGGAATATTTATTATTTGGTATTTTAAATGTGAGCTAGTGATACAAGGGGCTGCATATTTGCATCAAGAATCAGCCTGGCTGTTCAGTGCGGCCATGTAGCCAGTATTCCTGACACCATTCAACGCGGGCATGATTTATGTAGTAATAAGATGATCTACTATATTTTACCGTTACTATTTCTATATTTTACATTAAAAAGTTGAGACATTCAGTAGTAATGCTGTTGTTTATGCTAAATTGACAGTATTTAAAAATTAGCACCAGTATGTTCAGAATCTTGAAATCTCATTTTATACCCATTCGCTGTCACTGAATAATTATTATAGGGACGTGCGTAATAAATCGATATTCAAATTGAAAGAGCGATTAACGGAATATCGATGGCTATAAAAGGCAGCCCTGTTGAGGTGGCGTGCGCGCGCGCAGATCGGTCTACCGATTGCCCCCGCGCAGGTGCGACAGAACCCACCTTCGTGACAATATAATTGTCCCGCATTCATTCCCGAGTCCCTTAATTTATACCTAATAGTGAGATAATCGCATACTTTTTCGCACGTCTCATTTACATTTTAAACCCTTATCTCTCCCCAGTGGGATTCAATAATGATATTCGCGATCGGGACTGACGATAGTTAGGCTTAGTGACGTGCTTTTGTACAGCGTTCCAAGACGATATGAGAGTTCATATTTTATAAAATAATTTAAATTAAATAATTTATTAAATAAAATTTATAAGTATATTTAAAACTTATCCAAGATTTTATAAATAGTTATCAGAATTTACCGCGTTTTAACCTGATTCAGAGATGAATGACATCAAAAATCACTTAATTTTTAATTTCAATGAATAAATGAATGAATGTACTTTTATTGAACGCAACATGACATAGAAAACAACACAAAAGAAAACATACAAAAAACAATGAGAGAAAATTTGGGAAATGAGAGAAAATGGCCAGTGTGAGAATTTTTTCAAAGTTCTTTCCAATCAAATCAACCAAGAAATCTACGCCGTACAAGGAATATATGCTGCTGTTTATTAAAAGTAAAATACCGATACAGTGTACATGTAATTGTACATCCCTAACCACAACTCAAGCGTGCAGTATCGAAGCGTTGAAAAGTAAAGATTCTCTGAACGTTTATATTTCTAAGCGTGAGGCTAGGTCTTGTTACTCTGTGGATTTAATTGGCGAATGAGGTATGGGGGATTTCTAATCTGTGCTCATATTTTAAAAGGAAACATATTGGCCGAGCGAGTGATAAATTTATTATTTACCGCCTATGATCTTCTATATATATAAAATTCAAAGTCCTGACTGACTGACTGACTGACTGAGATATCAACGCACAGCCTAAACTACTAAAGTTAGAAACTTGAAATTTTTACAGTTGGTCCCTTTTATGACGTAGGCGCACACTAAGAAAGGATTATTGGAAATTCCACCCCTTAGGGGTTTAAATAGGGGATGAATGTTTATATGAAACTCCGTCATTTTTCAAGCTGTTTCCATCAAAGTTGGTATTAGAGCTTTCAGTTAAAAATAAAGAAGTACGTGTGTCACAGTTTTTGAAAATTCCACCCCAATAATTCCACGCGGACGAAGTCGCGGGGGCAAAAGCTAGTAGGTATAGTATATATGTATAAAAAGAGGTGGATATGTTATAAGCGTGAGGTAAACGAAGCGCGTAATGACAGATATTTGTCGTAATTTGTCATGTTATTTAACAATGAAGTACTCTATTATACTCTTCGTCGTTCGGAACAAATTTTTCGCTTGTTTTGTGAGTATATAACTCATACCTAGTAGAATATTATAGTTTACCGCTCTTATTACTATTAGCTGACTGTGCGACAGCAGAAAAGTTATATTTTTCATGCCTATCTGAGTATTTATGGGATACTTTATAAATTCGAAGTATCCCAATTAGATGCATGGATACATGAGGTGTCGATCAATTTTTTTAGCATATATGATACTGAACCGTGTAATGGGCTAGGTTGTTTTTATAAGTTTATTAGTTGATGCCCGCAGTTTCACTCGCGTGGATTAAGTTTTTATAAATCCCGCGGGATCTCTTCGATTTTCCGGGATAAAAAGTAGCCTAGGTCACTCTCTCGGTCAACTATACCAACGCAAAAAATCAGGTCGTTCCGTTGCTTTGTTGCGGCGTGATTGAAGGACAAACTAACAAACCAACAAACACACATTCGCATTTAATAATATTAGTAAGGAAGTAAGAATCAGTAAGGATTTTCGATTGCAATGAATGAATATCCGCATTTTGACAACAGTCAAAATTCAAAATTAATTTATTTCATGTAGGCTAACTTGTAGCTCTTATGACACGTCATAAATCTACCACCGGTTCGGAATGCAGATTCTGCTGAGAAGAGCCGGTAAGAAACTCAGCAGTTGCTCTTTTCAAGAAAAAATTTTTTTTTACAAAGCTATGCTATGTATACAGTGCTTCCGCAATAAAGCTTCAAAAATGCAAAAATGCCTACGTAGGTACACCAATCCAACGCATGTCAAGATGGGCAGCCAAAGCAGACCCATTCCCGTTGGTGTTCCCAAATACTCAATTGTGCTATTCCGTTCAGCGGAACAGCGGATTCCACTGTCGTACCGGTACTAAGGCGCGGTAAGGCCACCTATGCACCACGCTCGCGTGGCCAATAAATCCCGCGGAGCCACGTACAAATTGGCGGAGATGGCATCGCGACAACGCGCTTGTCTGCACCCCGGTCGCTTGTTAACGCCTGATCTATATTAGGACTGGTCTACACTACACACGTTATGAAATTACTAGCTTTTGTCCGCGACTTCGCTCACGTTAAGTTCGATTTTTCAAAGCTTAAAAAAGGGGTTAAATTTTCAAAAATTATTTGTTAGTGGATGCCTACACCATATTAGCTATCTATGCGCCAAACAGACCGATCCGTCCATTTATTTGAGCGGTCCGTTGATAGATCATTCGAAAATTATAAATTAAAATTTGAATTTGCATTACGTCATACTAACTTTTGCCCGCGATTTCGTCCACGTGGAATAAGGTTTTTTAAATCTTCACGGAAAGGGTTCCCGTGAAGATTGGTGATCTTGTGGTTTTCAGGGATAACTCTCCAGCACTGGTAACATGGGCAGGAGATAAAAGTTTTATCCCCCGATTTTATCCACTGACAGGGGATAGAATTATCTTTTCCCTATGCTAAAGCATGGCGACAGAGGAGAAGGCGATGTATATTTGTATAATTAGTATATCCACTGAGTGTTATTTCCACCGCTGTGCCCATGCTCGACGGGTGGATAAAGCTAAGCGAGGGGATAAACGTTTTATCCTTTTCCCGGGGATAAAATTTCTCCCGCCCATGCTGCCAGGGCAGGTCCGCAACTGTATCCACGCAAAAAATCACATCGGACCGTTCCTCCGTTTCTGTGTAATTGAAGGACAAACCAACAAACAAACACATTTTCGCATCCTTACTAATATTATAAATGCGAAAGTTTGTTTGTTGGTTTGTCCTTCAATCACGCTGCAACAGGGCTACGGATCGACGTGATTTTTTGTATGGTTATAGTTGGGGACCTGGAGAGTGGTACATGCTATTTTTGGTCCCAGAAATTTAAAGAGTTCCCGCGGGATTTTAAAAACTAAATCCACGCGAACGAAGTCGCGGGCATCAGCTAGTTTATAATAAGGAAGTAAAGATGTGTACTGGCCTAAAAGTCTTAGCTATCGTATCGCATCGTGACTACGCCCACAGCTCAAGCAAATCACTATATTTCTCCACTCCCTACATTTACTCTCGCAACAGGTACTATTTGATTGAGTAACATTTTAATCGGTTTCCTCGAAGTAGGAAATGCTCTCGAATAAAGACTTGACATTTATTCGATGCGTAATAAAAAAATTGCATATGTGCATAAACATTTACAAATCCCTACTCTATGGTGTTAACTAGAAAGAAAGAAAGAAAGAAAGAAAAAGCATTTATTTGAGACACTCAGCACAGTTTATGACAGAGAGACATACAAAACAAAAAAATAAATAAATATGTGTGGTCCCAAAATGGACTCCACTCAGCATATGCTGTCCCTGTGGTAAAAGCACAGGCATAGCGCTGGTCTTCCGTGGATGCAGAGGTTTCGGATGGCTGTCACGATAAATAGTACTACGTAGCAAATAGTTAACGTAGGCCGTGGTGTAACGGTTAACACACTCGGGCGCGATTCCCAGAGAGATGTGGGCTCGAATCTCGCCGGCCTCGGAATTTTTGATATGTATGTATAAACCTATTAGTTAACGTCATAATAAATAATAAAAAATAGAAAATAGTTACCTAATATAATAAATAGTACCTAGTACGTAGAAAATAGTTAATATAATAAGGGAAATGAGCAAAAAAGACTTCAAAAAAAGTAAAGTATTGTGTAAATTTAAATGTATCTCTGCTGTGTTTTATTGGAAAAAAAAAAAAAAAAAAAAATGTTTAAATATGTAATACATACATCAGTTTCGCGCCGGACGGCAAGTTACGCGCACGCTTCGTGTATATACGGACTAATTGCCATCGCACCGCGCGGTATTTTTCTACGCCTACCCGCTTTTAAGTAATGTGAAGTTAAAATGAGTGTAAATAATAGAGGATAGATGGCGCAGTTGCCATGTAAACATTAGCTCCAGTAATATTTTTGCTCAAATATTATTTTTATGGAATATTTTAATGTAATACTTTTGTGAAACCATAAAAGACGAGTTGATTTTTAAGTGAAAGTGTTATCTCGATAAATACTACGCTGTAAACTGAATAATTCATAAATTACATTCCTGACATTCCAGTGCCTAAATCCTAATTACGTAATCAGTATTTAAACTAAGTGATTTGTTCTCATATTTTAACCTTAATAACTATATCTAAGTAAGAAACTAAGTGAAGAGTGTACATTTCACAGTTTTATGCAAAAAGTGACTATTTGCGTAATTTCGTGTTTTAAATTAAGTTGATTTTTAATGTACTTATTAGTGTTTTAGATTATATAAATAACGACATCATAGAAAATAAGCGCCACCTAGAGGAAGCTAGCACGAATTACGTCTCGACCCCATTACCGACAGTTGATTGCGCTTAAAAGTCCCAATAGATGGCACTACATAAATAAATTATTATCTTACAAGATTTGAATCTTGAGGCAGCCCTGTAAGTAAATGCTACGCAACGCAACGTCCTCTTAAACAAAATTGTAGGCCAACTCAAAAGCATTACGATGGCCAGCAAATCTTCATCTAAACCGACAAATAACCCAAACATGACACTTCGTAAGAAAATAGACTCGGCGACCGAAGCTTCTGATGCTTCTGAGAACTCCGACGTACATAGTCTCCTGACAGAAGTTAGATTACTCACAAAAGAGATATCCTCTCTGAAGAGCAGATTAGAAGAGGCTACAATATCTCTAAATCGCTGTCATGAGAGGCTCGATATAATGGGGGCCTCGATAACTGCAAATGAATCGCGAATCTGTGCGCTTGAGAGTCGTAACAGCGAAATAGACACCTTAAAATGCCAGGTTAGCGAACTTCAGTCAGAAATCAACATACAGGCCCAAAATAATCTCAAAAATGAAATTGAGATTTGCGGTATCCCGGAATGTCCAAATGAAAATACTACCCATACAGCATTGCTTTTAGCGAAAAAAATAGGCGTAGATCTTTCGGATCAAGATGTAGACTGGGCAATTCGCGCAGGCCCGCGAATACTATTAGCGGTGAACTCCACTGGGAACGCAATAAAGCACCCGCGCCCGATTGTAGTACGAATGCTCCGTCGTGGTAAGCGTGACGAAATCCTCAAAGGTTCTAAAGCACGTAGGAATATCACAAGCACTGACTTGAGCCTACCTGGACCTGCACAAAAAGTTTTTGTAAACGAGCGCCTCACGCAGAAAAATAGATTGTTATTTCGCGAATGCAGAATTCAAGCAAAGCAGATGGGCTACGATTTCTGCTGGTGTAATAATGGAACAATATACGTACGCCACCGTGAAGGGAAATCTGCCATTGCTATACGGAGTACTGAAGATCTGGAACGCCTTGTCCGTAAAAACAAAACACCTACCAATGATACAATCATATAGCCAACTTATGTACAATTATTCTAAAAATAATTATTATTATAACTATATGCGAAATTTTCTATTACTACATTTTTCATTAGCAAACGTTTGTAATTATTATTGCAGAAAAATGGCTATCAACCGTTTAAGGCTATTATTTTTTAAATTATTAATCTGTATTCCTGATAAAACTAAACTGCTAAGGTGTTTCTATATACTATTTTATTATGCCTCGAGAAGAATTAAGAAACTTACAATTTATTTTGTCTTATTATTATTATTATATCATTTGCATATTTTAAAAATAATTTTAATGTTTGATACAACATTATTTTTGCATATCGTTATTTTGTATTTCTATAAACTGCTAATTATATTTGCTGTATTAATGATCTCATATAATATTATCTTATTTATGGTTAAACTGTTAATTTTCCATGTCTTGCGTATGTTACCTCTAATAATTATTAAAATGTGTATACAACTAGTAACATTATTAGTACTAAATAACAATTATTGCATGGATTATACCCACTCAACTTTGCTGCTTGTATTGCGTCTGTGTATATTACATCTACACTGTAACAACATTGCTATCCTAAACACTTTTTATCGAAATAACACACAGAATAAAATAATATGTTTGCGACTTAAACGAATAAAAATTCCCATTCATCTTACACCTATCTATGATCATAAAACTTGGATAATCTCACTATTGAGACTAGCTGTAGGACAAAAAATTACTCCTTTTTTATTTTATTATGGGTCCAGATGATTTAGGCAGAAATATAGATAAAATGCAAATTGATTGCCTATCTATACAGAATCCAGAACTGTGCGATAATACGTTAACATCAGTTTACAACTTTAAAGTTTTGTCTTTTAACATAAGAAGCATAGAAAAAAACTTCGATAACTTTTATGTAACATTTACACGTTTTAAATCAAAAATCGATGTTATTGTTTTATGTGAATGTTGGCTTAATGATAGCACCATTATTCCCCAAATACCAGGATATAACTCTCACAAAACTAATAAATTAAGAAATCAGAACGGAGGCGTGGTGATATATGTGGAAAACTCACACAGTACTACTATAAAAGAACCATACTTACACAACTCAGACTGCCTCATCATTCAGCTGAAGAAATTAATTACAATAGTTGGCATTTATCGGTCACCTTCTATAAGAAATACAGACTCTTTTCTCCTGTCTCTTGATAGTCTTCTCGGCGAACTAAAACATCAGCAAAATTTTATTATCTGTGGAGATATAAATATAAATATTCTTCCATCCGCCAACAATCTAAGCGGCACAGAATATCTCTGTCTTAATGCAGAGCACGGTTTACGGCCGAGCATAACCTTGCCAACTAGAGGAAACTCTTGCTTGGACCACATAATGATAAGATCCGCTGGGAAGGGAATTGGTTTAGTCTGTAATACTGATATAACTGATCATGACATAGTCTTAGCTGGACTGACACTTAATTCTAACAGTAAAAGACTACCACGCAGCAGACTAAAACGAAACATTGAAGCCATTATACAAGATCTAACAAATGAAGATTGGTCAGCTGTAATAAACGAAAACATTGATGTCAATGCAGCAGTAAATCAATTTATGACACGACTTTTGAATATTTTAAATATACATACTAGAATCATCAAGCTAGCACGCTCAAAGTTTAACCTCAAGCCTTGGATAACGCCCGGATTGATAAAGTGCATGAAGCACCGTGATAAACTTCACATGCAGTATAAAGCAGACAAAGAAAATGAGATACTAAAAATAACTTATAAGAGATATCGTAATTTTTGTAACAACCTGCTACGGAAACTGAAATCTGAATTTGAAAAGACAGAACTGGAAAAAAGCTACAAAAATACTAAGAAACTATGGACAACAATAAAAAACATACTTCATCAAGAAAAGACACCATCCAATTCAGAAGAACTGCTTGGAACTAATAACAAGGTAGAATCACTTAATTCATGCAATGACTATTTTTCAACATTAGGCCAAAATCTAGCCAACCGTATCCTAGCATGTACTGGCGAAACTGAAGAATCCATTGCAGCTAACGTAAGGCTCAGTCACTCCACCTGTAACTCCTTCTTTATGAAACCTACGGATGAACAAGAAATAGGAACTCTTATTTCCCAGCTTCAAGACGGAAAGTCTTCAGGAATCGATGAAATTAGTAATGGACTCATCAAACAAATAGGAAAAGAAATTACCCGACCCCTCGCAGCAATATTCAATCTAAGCTTAAGTACAGGGGTTTTTCCTGATGACTGGAAAATAGCTTTGGTGAGTCCAATACACAAAACAGGTCCAAGAGACAAAGTTGAAAACTTCCGTCCTATTTCGTTACTTGGAGCTTTCTCCAAATTGCTTGAAAAAATAGTAAACAATAGACTTATAACATATTTAGAGTCACACAACATATTGTCAGAAAAACAATTTGGCTTCAGAAGCAACAAATCTGCCGAAGATGCAGTATTTCTCCTAACATCATTAGTTTCGAAGCATTTAGACCAGAAAAGGGGTTGCATAGGCCTTTTCCTAGATCTCGCCAAGGCATTTGATACTGTTTCGGTTCCGGTACTGCTAAAAAAACTCGATTGCACTGGTATCCGAGGGACACCACTTGAATGGTTCAGAAGTTACCTATCAAACAGGAGGCAGTGCACTAAGATATGTAATTTGAAGAGTGACATACAAAACATCAATTTCGGCGTTCCTCAAGGTAGCATAATTGGGCCAACACTGTTTATATTATATGTAAATGATGTTCTTGACTTACCTCTTAAAAATGCAGATATTATTTGTTACGCTGACGATACTGCCTTGATATTCCATGGATCAAGCTGGGATGAAACTTACCACTACGCGCAGCAGGGGATCTCAGCAGTCTCAAAGTGGCTTAACAGAAATTTACTGACGTTAAACGTAGCTAAAACAAAATACTTGTGTTTCCACAAAAATGCGTTGACTGCACCAAGGGTTAATCACACATATACCCTTAAAATACACAATTGTGATAACACAACAGCTTCCGCAGTACCTCAATGCAGTTGCAACGACATTGGCTTGGTAAACGATATAAGATACCTTGGGATCCAGGTGGACCATAACCTTTCATTTAAGTCTCACATCGCATCTCTCTCAAGGCGAGTTCGCAGGGTCATAGGTATTATGAGAAAGGTACGGGATGTAGCAAACATACCTACCTTAAAAATGTTATATTTATCCCTATGTCAGTCCCTTCTAAATTATGGAATACTTACCTGGGGTTGTGCTGCCAAAACTGTTCTAATAGAAGCAGAAAGAGCACAACGATCAGTTTTGAAAGTTATGCTCAAAAAGCCCTTCAGATACCAAACCGCACTCCTATATAATGAAGCCGAAGTGCTCACCGTCCGGCAGCTTTTTATACTTAGGGCTACCTTACATAAGCACAGAGAGGTACTAAACTCATCGAATGCAGACTTGATATTTGAGAAACGCGTTACTACGGTGGATCTACCTGTTACAAAAACAGCCTTTGCAGGACGTTTCGGCCCTTTCGTTACCGCTAAAATATACAATAGAGTCTCCAAATTATGTAATATCAGGAACTATACAACAAAACAGGCCAAGAAAGCAATTACCGAGTGGTTAAAAAAATTAACATATAATGACACAGAAAATATAATAGCAAATAGGACATAATCTTTTAGAATAATACAAATATTATATATCATTTATTTTATTATATAATACATATACACTATACATTAACATATATATATATATATATTCATCATAATTATTATGTTATTACAGACTTAATTCAAGTAATCACTTGTGGTAACTTGCTCCACCTATAATAGTTTAATGTTACTGGTAATCGCAATAAGGTCCTCACGATACAGGTCTTTCCTAGTGTGAGGACCAACGATAAAATTTGTATTTATTTAATAGTTTTTGGTAATAAAGTTATTTTTATTTTTATTTTTTTTATTATAAGGATAGTAAAAAGACGTTTTTTGACTCAAGTGGGAGTGATATAATGGAAGAAGACTGCAGGATGGACGAACAGTTAGCAGTTGTGTTGAATCGAGAGGTAGTTGTAGGGGAAAAACGTTCGCTTTCAAGTTCGGATGAGATTTTAGATGAGGGTAGTTTTACTACAGTACGCAGTAAGCGAATGATGAAGATTTCTAAGAAATCAATGAATGCCTCGAGTTCTGTTAGAAATGAAGAGGAAAACTTACCTACTAGCGAGGAAAAAATAATTGTTACCGTCACAAGTAACGAGGTTTTGCCTAAACAATTTAAAATGGCTAAATTACTGCGATTGGAATGTATCTTGAATATAACTAACATTCAGTATAAGAGTCCGTTTAAGATAATAATTGAATTTAACAGTAAGGAAAGCGCACAAAAATTAGTAGAATGCAAAAAATTTGTAGATATGGGATTTCGATGTCAGATGTTGAATGAAATGAGTTTATCGTATGGTATAATAAGAAATGTGGATCTAGATATAGAAGATGAAGAGATTAAAGGTAATTTAGAAAGTGATCTAGAAATAATTTCTTTACGGAGATTAAAACGCACAACAAGCACAGGAAAATGGGTTGAAAGTGAGACAGTACGAATAGGCTTTAAAGGGTCAGTCTTACCCCCGTACGTACGTGGTTATGGATGTAGGTTCAAAGTGGAACCATATATGTATCCTGTTACTCAATGCTCTGGATGTTGGAGATTCGGACATAGTGTCCGATTTTGTCCAAATAGGAAAATAGTTTGCCCAAAATGTGCAGAATACCATGCTAATTGCGAAAGTTCAAGATATACGTGCGTCAATTGCAAAGGAAATCATATGGCTCTAGATAAATCTTGTCCAGTTTTTTTGAAGGAAAAAAACATAAGGATCATAATGCGGGACCTTAATTACACTTACAAAAAAGCTCTGTCAATTTATCTTAGCGAGAATGAGTCAAAGAAGCCTGGTAATGAATAAACGAAAGAAAACTGTACTGGGACTAGGTTCACAGATGAAAATGGAAAAACCGGAAGATCGTACAGAGATGTGTTACAAAGTCAGCCCAACATCCATACAGATATGCAAGAACCCATGGAAGAAGAGTGCCAACAAGAGAGCGAAGTCATAGACAAGACACAGCGAATAAAACGAAACAAAAAGAGATCTAAACGGAATAAAAATAATCGAGGATTAGAAAATGAAGACATTGTTACAGAAGATAGTGATATATGTTCGTATATGGGTGAAAGTGATAATGAAAATAAAGGTAACGAGCAGAAGAAATTTGAGAAAAAGAAAGGTAGTAGTATAACTTTTATGAAATTTTTGTTAAAATTGAAAGAAATATACTTGTCAGATTGTACTTTTAATGATAAGATTCAATTATTTGTTAGCTTTATTATTAAGGAGATTATGAACTATATATCGATTTTGTTTAGGGATAACGACATTTGTACTTGGCTTCTTTCGAATTTCAGTAATGGATAGACAAAAAAGTAATGTCCATTGTTTGAACTTATTACAGTGGAATGCACAAAGTTTGAGACCTAAATTGAGAGAATTTGAATCATTATTGATACAAGAAAAAATTCACATAGCATTCATTTCGGAAACATGGCTTGAAGCTGAATCTGTATTACATGTAAATAGTTACAATATATTTCGAAAGGATAGAATTGACTCTTATGGAGGTGTAGCTATAATAATTCATAAGTCTATAGTTGTACAAGAGTGTCATGTTAACACACACAATAATGGTATAGAAATAGTTAGTGTAAAACTGTTAAATTGTAATGATATCAAAAATGTAGTATCTGTTTATTGTCCTTCGTCGGTTCGCACAGTAATTAGTGACTGGGAAAATATTTTTTCAAAATTCACGAGTAGTTCTATAATAGCCGGTGACTTTAATGCACATCACTCGAGTTGGTCCAATAAGACTGATAGTCGTGGTACACAAATATATGAGGTCACTATAGATACTGGTTTTATGCCACTTAACAACGGTGAACATACTAGAATAAAATTGGTCAACAATTATTTACAGAAAAGCTCACCTGATATAACATTCGTCTCATCTAACATTGCAATAAAATTCGATTGGAACGTAATGAATGAAAATTTAGGAAGCGACCATTTGTGTATTAAAATGAGGTTTAGCTATCGCGATGAATTAACATTTTCTAATAGGCGTAATATTAAATGTGCAAACTGGCAAATCTATAGGAAATATATTGAAGATCACTTTCAGAATTTAGAGAATGAGGAAGATACCCAGATCTTATATGATTGGTTAATAAGCTTGATTTACAGGGCAGCTGATGCGAGTATTCCAATGATTAAAATACCACAGCATCCGACAAAAAAATTTACACCGAAATCTTATTGGAGCCCTTCACTATCTCATAAGATAGCTCAGCGTAGATTAGCACTTCGTGAATTTAGGAAGAACCCTATACCTAATAATTTAAACGTTTTGGAGGAAAAACATTTAAATGCAAGGTCAGCAATACTCAAGGCAAGTACAAAAGACTGGCGGGGATTTTGTGACAGTATTGATGAAGCAACTACTTCTTCGAGTATGTGGGGCCGAATGAGATGGATGAAGGGATTTAAAACAGTAAGATTATCTGTATCGGAAGAACGAAAACAGCAGTTGCTTTGTGAACTTGCTCCTGACTTTGTCGTTCCATCTATACCGGTTTGTGAATTTTCAAACACCAAATTAGATAATTTGTTTGATTTAGCCGAGATGAATAGTAGCTTAAAAGAGAAAGATACTGCCCCGGGCAGTGATGGAGTCACGTATTCAATGTTATGGAATTTGCCAAAGTGTGCGAAAATATTTCTTTTAAAAATTTACAATTCCATTTATGCCACTGGGAAATTACCAAAGCAATGGCGCGACATAAAAGTTGTAGTTATTCCAAAATCCACGCAGCCAGGCTTACCGTCTAAGTTACGTCCGATTTCATTAATGTCTTGCCTCTGTAAAATATTTCATGTTATGATCGCAAAACGGTTAAAATGGTTTGTTGAAAGGGAAAAAATTTTATCTACAGTTACTTCGGGCTTTAGACGAGGACAGTCAACTATTGATTGTTTAGCACGTTTAGTTACAAGTATACAAATTGGCTTTTCTAAGAACACACCTACTTTGGCATGTTACTTAGATATTGAAAATGCATACAATAATATATTAGTAGATAAATTAGTTGGCACTCTAATTCATTTGAAAGTAGGTAAAAGTATCTGTTTATATTTATGGAATTTTTTGACAGAAAGGCATTTACAGATAAAAAGTGATTTTGGTGATAGTCCTACTTTGATCAGATTTGCGCGTAAAGGTTTGGCACAGGGCGATCCTTTATCACCTTTGCTATTTAATATTGCAACTTACGAATTATGTCAGAGTGTCAGTAATATTTCAATTTGTCAGTACGCTGACGACTTCGTTTTATATTCCACTCATAAAAATATATTAGAAAGTGCAGATAAAATTCAACAAGCTTTGAATATTTTTGTTATTCTTCTCAATGATCTTGGTCTTAAACTTTCAGGGACGAAGTCTAAGTACTGTATTTATAGTAGGGGTCATCGCAATCAAAGAATTGACTTAAAGATCAATGAAAATCAGATAAATTATGTAGAGTCATATAAGTACCTTGGTATATGGTTAGATAAATCTCTTCGTTGGCATAAACATATTAAAGAGACTGTGGAAAAAGTTCAAAGATTACAAACTTTGTTTAGAAACTTGGCTGGTTCATCTTGGGGTCTGCACCCAACGCATCTACGTAGGATATATATAGCGATGATTAGAAGTAGGTTAGATTATGGAAGTATTTTGTTTGATAGTAGCGCTAAAACTCATGCTTACAAATTAGACAAGATACAAAATCAATCGATGCGGATTATTGGAGGCTTTATTAAAAGCACTCCAATACATGTTATGGAAAGTGAGCTTAGCTTACCGCCTTTACATTTAAGAAGGAAATATTTGGCTTATAAGTATAATTTAAAGTCAGCATCAATGGCGGATAATGTCACTAATCATTTAGTGGATGAATTAAAAGAGTTGTGTGTAGACCGATATTGGAGCAATAAAAAAATACCACTATTAGTTACAACCAGGACTGAGATAAGTACGGATGATATTGCTTCGTCATTTCCGTTAGAGATGTTTAAATTGGATACTTGGGTCACTGGTATAGATTTGTCTAATATTATGTGTGTTAATTTAAGTAGTCTGAAGGAGTCTAAGAAGTCTTATGATCCTACATACCTAAAATTTAATGTAATCAAAGAAATTTCGGACAAGTATCATGGATGGTACACTTTATTTACCGATGGATCCAAGAAAGTTAATGATGGAAATGGTGCAGCGTTTTATGATTCTAATGGAGGAAATTACTGTAACAATTGTTTTAAAATAAATAGTAGTGTATCAATCATGTCATTGGAACTCATTGCAATCTCTGAAGCATTAAATTACGCACAAAATTTGTCTTGTGAAAAGCTCCTAATTTGCACTGATAGTAAGAGTGCATTACAACATATAGCTCGATGCGCCTCTGGTCGCAGAGGCGTCTCGATTGCTTATGTTATACTCTCACAGATTTTGCATTTCAAACGAATTAAAAAGGAACTAAAATTGCAATGGGTTCCATCACATATTGGTTTAAGAGGCAATGAGGAGGCTGATAGGTTGGCTAAGGAAGCAATAATGAATGGAAAAGAAATTAATATTAAACCGGATTACACTGAAGTCTTATCAAAGTATAAAAGGAAGTGTCAGGAATTATGGGTACAACACTTTGAATGTAAATCTGTGGAAAAAGGAATTTGGTACAGAACCATACAGTCTCAGCCTCCTCATATACCATGGTTCTTGAATGTTAAGATTGGTAGAAGTTTGATTGTTATTGCTCACCGACTGAGATCTGGACACATGCCTTTGAACAAATTTAAATTTTTGATGAAAGTTTCGGACTCACCTTTCTGTGAGTCATGTATGCCACAGAGAGGTGAGTTAATAGAGGATGTTCATCACCTGTTGATGGAATGTGTCCGATTTCAGTCGGGGCGAGAGGAAATTGTAAGCCTTATGGATTTGAATAGACTGGACACGGGTATGTTTTTAAATATACTCGCTCGTCCAGCATCCAAAAATGCTATAATTCTGTTCAAATCCATAAGGCTGATTTGATTATAACCACAATATTGTTTTTTTTTTTCCTGTGATTGATTTATTAGTTATTTTATTTTGTATTATTATTAATAATAATTTTGTATTTTTTGTGTATATAAGTGTAATAAGAATATAATGGGGCTGACATGTACTAAGGTATAAAAGCCCCTAAATAAATAAAGAAACAAAAAAAAAAAAAAAAAAAAAAAAAAAATACATACATATATAATAAACAGAAGTTACAGGAATTTCGAGTTAGGCTACTTTAATTCTAAATAGCTTCATATTATAGACTTATTTGGCGCTATTTACAAATCTCGCAGAAAGCATTGAGATCTCTATCGGTTCTTTGATTTACATTAATACGAGATAAATCGCTACGTGATAAATAACTAAGATATCTAGACTTCCAATAGGATTCGTGTCTTCATTTGATATATTAATTGAGGCAAAAATAAAAATTGTCTGGTACCATTCAATCAAAAATGTTTAAGGGTTTAAAGAAGAATTTATTCTCAAAGAACAGATTGCTCACTTACAGAGAAAAAACAAAAATGGTGCCTCCTAATAATAAAAAGCCTAATTCCTAGACACAAGTATTTTGAAAATGCATTCTAAGTTTCTTTTTAAAAGTTACAAATGACTCCATAACATTTAACAAATGTTTTAAAAGTGGTCGAATTTTCAAAATTATTGATTGTTTAGGCTAGCTTAATTTAGTTTTCTTATTTCGAGAGCCTAGGTATTAGGCTCTCGAAATAAGAAAACTAAAGCATTTTGCGAAAAAGTAACCTGATTAGATTGTTGTAAGGGATTTGAGAATAAATGCATCAAATCATACGAACGTGGCTTTACAATACACTCACATACAAACACCTACGTCATAAGTCATTTAGATCGATATCTGTGTAAATATACAACTATGAAGAGCTCTTAGATCTTATCTAGGTAGAGATATGGCACCTTCGAATATTAAATGCGTAAAGCAGCTCTTATATTAATTTAATTTTAATACAAAAATAACTCCAGCCCACGACCATAATTCAAATTCAAATTCATAATTATTTATTTCATGTAGGCCAACCTGTAGCTCTTATGACACGTCATGACTCTACCACCGGTTCGGAATGCTGATTCTGCTGAGAATGTAAGTGTAGCACCTTTTTTAACCTCCGACGAAAAAGATGGGTGTTTGGTACAAGTTTTTTTTTATTCGATGACAAAATAGTCCTTGACTGTGATCTCACCTGATAGTAAGAGAGGAGGCAGTCTAAGATGGTAGCGGGCTAACTTGGAAGGGGTATGCCAGTGTACATTCAACCCATACCCCTAATCCATTTCTACACGCCATCGTGCCGGAACGTTAAATCGCTTGGCAGCACGTCTTTGACTAACTCCACATTAATAAAGTCGCCGTGCAAGAGCTAGTAATACCTATATTATTGTCACTTTTCTAAAAATTTTTTAAATGCATAAAATAAAGTTTTTTAATATTAAACCACAATGTCATTTTTGTTTTTTTAATATCTTAACTAGTCTCGAAAATATAGAGCTTTAAAGTATCCTGTTAGACAGAGAGAGCTTTACTGACATGTGAGGTCACAAATTCAGTAGCTCCATACACTGTTCATACAAAATATCGTTTAAGAAAGAGACGGATACAGTCGCAGTAAAACAGCGTATGACTTATTTGTTTTTTGACCGATTTATTTTCTTTTTTTACAATTAATGTTATTCTTACATGTAACATTTTCGATTTTAATTAATGAATATCCACATTTCGACAACAGTAAAATACCCAATTCTACTAAAGTTTTTGAAAGGCCCAGGTAAGTCGTAGCCAAGCGGAAAGTTATCATTATCAAATACGAATTAGTTAGCGATACATAAAATTTCGACTAACCTACATAGCCTGGATAACTCGTGTCGTTATCAACGCGCCACATACGGGCTCTATCGGCGTACTAACAGCGCGTCTTCCCCGCGCCTCCCCTATGTTCCACCAATAACTTATCAAGTACAATATTTAGATAAAATTGTGCTTTTATAATTTTACTAGCTGATTCCCGCGTCTTCGTTCGCGTGGATTGAGGTTTTTTATTCCCGCTGAAACTCTTTAATTTTCCGAGATAAAAAGTACTCTATGTCCTATTCCAGACTGTAATCTATCTCTGTGCCAAATTTCAGCCAAATCGGTTCAGTCGTTGCGACGTGATTGAGTAACAAACATACATCCAAACTTTCGCATTTATAATACGACGAGTATTATAATAGGATTTAAACATAAAAAATATTTTTACAAAACCGACTTCAAACGCCACTACAAAGTACATATCAGTTGTGCCTATATAATTTGTAGAGTTCCCTCGATTTCTCCAGGATCCCACCATCAGATCCTGACCTGATGACTATGGGACCACTTGGGAAGTATACCTACCCTTTAAACAAAAAAAGATTTTGCCAAATCGGTCCAGGCATCTTCGAGTAATCGAGGAACATACATAAAAAAAGATTCCGTCGAAGCGAGAACCTCCTCCTTATTAAAAGTCGGTTAAAAAGCGTATGATTATAAAAAACAAAGAAACGAACAAATTCTTCAATATTCTATTTAATAGTGCGACAAAAAACTAATAAATGCAGAATCAGATACCAAAGATTTATCTCAGTTAGATTATTAATGCGAGATATCACATTTTAAAAAAACTGCAATTTTTTGCGGCGATTTTTTGATATTATCGGACAGGTTTTAAATCGGAATTTGACTTTTTATGGAATAGATACAATTATTTATGTCACAGACACCCGTTCATGGAAAAGTACCGACCAAAGTAAATACATGGAATAGAATTGGATATTTGACAATTTTTTTTATTTACTAACTAGATAGTAGATACGTGGAATAGAATTGGGTTTTGATATTTTTTTTTTATTTACTTACTTAAAATAAAGGATTAAGCCGTAAGCCTGTTGAGTTATTGAGAACCAATGGTTACTAGAATCATGTCTATAAACCGACGTTACAAAAACAACAAACTTTAATAACCGAGTCGATATTAAATAGAACGGGAATAGAAAAAAAAAACATTAAAAAACTTAAAAAATTAATCCATTCCAATCTAAAAATCCGATCAACATAAAAAGATGTTAGCTGCGATTACGAGGGAACCATTTTGTATAGACGCGGGCCTATCTCGCCCTCCTATCGCCTATCGGCCGATCTCTTATCGACGGACGGATCGCCTCGCGATCGGGAGTTTTGGCGATAAAACCCCCCACGAAATCCCTCCCACGCCTTTTAAAAGCTGTAGAAGGTAACTTTTTATGTATTCTTTAAAATATTTTTAAAAGCACTTTTTTTAGTAGGTATGTACTTTTGAGGACAAACTTACGTTGCTCTCAGTTCATGTACGTATTAAAAAAACCAACACAGTTTCACAATTATAACAAGTATTATTTAATACGAGCTGGTGCCCGCGACTTCGGTCGTGTGGATTGAGATTTTTTAATTCCTATATATTGTTGTTGTGTAACGTTAAAACTGTAAGAAATAGATACAAAAAATACAGATAGAGTTATTTTCACTTATTTGTAGGGGACAAATGTAAATTTAAAATTTAAAACACCCTCGTCATGTTATACAACATCCTAATCGTTAAAATAAAAATATGTAATCCGCCATTTTGTGGCGGCGGCCATCTTGGACCGATTTTCATCAAACATAGCTAAGAACACTCCCGAGTAATCCACCTATCAAACAAAAAAAAACAAAATCAAAATCGGTTCACCCGTTCGGGAGCTACGATGCCACAGGCAAACACACAGACACGTCAAACTTATAACACCCTTCCGTTTTTGCGTCGGGGGTTAAAAATGAGTTATTAAGGAAAGCGTCAACGTTAACGTCAAAGCCTCAATAGCCCAACGGTTAAAGATTCGGACTTAAAACTGAAAGGTCGCAGGTTCGAACCCCACCCGTTGTACTATTGTCGTACCCACTCCTGGCACAAGCTTTTCACTTATTTGGAGGGGAGAGGAGAATATAAGTCAAGTTCAACTTGGCTAATATTCTTTTTTTTTTTTTTTTTAAAAAGCAACACGCTGGCCCGGTATTATACAGAAGTAGATACCACTTCTATCGCCTCGTTTAGAATTCTGCGGTAAGGGTAGGGAGGTGGACTCGGTATACACAATGTTATCAGTCTACCATCACGTAACAGCTTATCGCGCCCCTAATCTCCCGAGGATGTGAAGCTGTGATAAAAGAACGCTATCCCCCCACCACCCTTTCGTTACAGACACAAGGTAAATTACAACTTAAAAGATAATAATATTATTACCTACGTAAATAAAAAAAGACGTGTGGCACTCGGGGACTGCCGCGGTAAAGCTATTGCATAGCATTTTTTATCAACGCTATCTAGCGGCTCACCGCTAGATGGCGTTGATAAAAAATGCGCCATCTAGCGGCTCACCGTAGAGGAGTCCCGTGGCAGGTTATTTTTGTTACGGAATTTCTGGATTCGGTCTCCACGCTGGTCCGCGATAGAAGCTATGCAATAGCTTAATAACAAATGTACATGTGTGTGTGATGTAAATGTGTTGTGTATGTGTGCGTATGTACACACATACGCACACATACACAACACATTTACATGTGTATATTTGTGTATTTCTCTGTATTCATAATCATCATGAACAACCCATTAACGTCTCACTACTGAACGTAGGCAGAACTGGCGCACTCCGCAGTAAACTCCGGAGCTACAATTACATGGCTTACCTCTTCTAAGGGCCTACATCCAGAGAGAGCGAAGGGATAAGAGTTACGTAATAGAAAGAGAGAAAAGTCTAGGTAAGACGGTAGATAAGTGCACTTTATTGTGTGAGGCTCGGGTTCGATTCCCGGGTCGGGCCACACCCCTGTGCACTATAATATCTCCCGCGCAGAGACTATTATTAGGTGTGCAAGAAGTAAAATTTTTTGCAACACATATGTATCGTGGCACCGAGCTATGGGTATTTATCACTTATCACTTAGCATAAGCTTAGCATGTACTTATAAGGAATTCAACATCGATGTGCGGGCGACTGATAGCACGACTAGTTTGGATATACATAGGTAAGTTTTTATAACATATGAACGGCTATTTGCAATTCAGTATGAATTTTAAAGTGATTAATTAAATTAGTTTATTATGCATTTTTTGTTAGTCTGGCGTGAAGTGTGAATGTTAGTTTTAAAACACGTGAGTTTGGAATAAGAAAACGATATTTTTTATCGATACCATGTTAGTCCTTTTCACCTATAGACGTGTTGAACAAAGGTCTTTTGCATGGACTTCAACAGATCTCGGTCTTGCGCCACCTGCATCCAGCGGCTTCCTGCGACTCGTTTGATGTCGTCGGTCCACCTGGAGGGGAGTTTACCAACACTGCGCTTCCAGGTGCGTGGTCACCACTCCAGCGCCTTGAGACCATCAGCTCTTCGAATTTTGCTAAAACTAAACTAACAACTGCGATCTTACCTGTGGTTAACAGTGCGCAGAATACCAGAAAAAAATCCCCGCGATAAAATACATACAACATACCCGAAACCTCGTATAAAACGCGACAGATGCTAGCAGCGAAAGGATGCTAGCGTGTAGGAGTGCAGAATACATCATGTATTCTAATAACTCGTAAGATATTCATTTTATTTTTAAAATGGCTGGTCCGTCTTTTGGTAATAATTATAAGAATTTTATATAAAAACTTGGGCTCTGTAATATGCAACACATTGAAAATAATTGCAAATTGGTTAAAAATTAGACCTAATTTCGGGATTTTTTCTTGTCAAACTTCATTATTATTTTATGTTTCTACTCAGTACCGTCTCTTCGAATTATGCTGTAATTTTTGCCTGTTTCTTTTTTTCGGATAATTAAAACTTGATCTACTCTGGTGTAAAAATCAAATCTGCATCTGAAGATCTACCATGACACGCACTCTTAATAATAAATGACAGTCATATATTATGGTAGCGGGTTTGCCTGGAAGTTTAGTCACATTCTGCCAATTGGCTTAACTTGACTTTAGAGCCTCAATAGAGCAGCGGTTAAGGGGCGGAATGGAAACCGAAAAGTGGATCCGTTCCACCCTTGGTTCTATTGTCGTAACCACTCGTAATATTAGTACCTAGTTGGAAAATGGGTAAGTAGACTAATATTTAAATTGCATAATTACATGTTTTTTGTAGTAAGTTTTTATTTTAATCATTGGGTATTGAAGTAATGTTTAAAGAAAACGCAATACCTACTTAAGTAAAACACATTACTATACATATTTACATGGCAAAACTAGAGTTTCACGATCAAAATTACGATAAAAAGTAACTTTTTATGTGCACTAGGAACTTAAATATACGTTTAAAGAAAACTCAATACCTACTAAAGTACAATAAATTATTATCATTGCAACACTAGTGTTGCGATCAACGTGCAACCTGAGCCCATCACTGCGGCCCGTCACCGCGCAGGCATTGAACCGGCGACCTTTCAGCGCTCCGCCTCGATATCGAATCAATTAGGCAGTGCATGATCCGACCGGCCCACTCGCATAAATTTGTTCAACGAGATGACTTGTACAAAACGTTCCACAAACTATAGTGCACCTCTTCAGAGTGTAAAAGGGCCTACAACGATCCCGACTTTTGGCAAAAACGTGAGATGCATAGAGAGAAGCAGCCGTTAGTTAGAGTACTTCGCGCCACAAAGAATGAACTGATTTTGCTGAATTTTGGAATTCAAAAACCCTCACCCAGGATTTAATAAATTTTATCCCAGAAAATTAAAGAGTTCCCGCGGGAACTGAAACTCTTATACCAAGCGGACGAATTCGCGAGCATCATCTAGTAAACAATAGACATTTTCTAATAAAATCCGCCAAAGTAGAAAAATCTACTTAGTACAATGTGAAGCATGTGCTGTGCAGGACCTAATCCATAATCGTTTTTGTTTTTGGAAAAGGAAATTAATTGTTATTGCCTCATGTAGTAACAAAACATGCTCATTTTCAGAATTATGGAATTCTGTCGCTCTACTTTGTTTTTGCTAAATAGCTACGAAAGAATAGAGCTTGTTCAAAGAATAGAGCAATCAATAAACCAAAAAACAATTTAAAAATTACAGTGAGCGCACCCTCATTTAGAGAACGTCTAGCATACAAGAGTGTGCAGTTTCGTCAAGATGACGGATAAATCTTGCTGTAAACGAATCTGCTATCGACATCAACTAGGCACTTTGTTATGGCTGCGTAGAAGGAAACGTCTATCTGTTGAGGCCATTTATCTTAGGCCATATACTCCCCGTCTAGATATATATGGAGATATCAAGCAATATTATATCTGATTTGAAACAACATTGTGCAAATTATACTGGGTCCGCTCTAATAACTAAATTTGAGGTTAGCGTGTCTAGAATAAAATAAAATCATATTCCGCAAAAGCACTTGTTTTTTTTTACAAGTTTAGCCCGCGACTTCGTGTGAGTGAATTTATATATTTTTGGATAGAATCAGGCGTTACTTTATGGAAGTTCACGATTAGCAAGAAAATATTAAAATAATTATTAGGTGCTTAGCATGTAACTGCATGTTTGACCATACAGATTTTTTCTGTTGGCGGAATATAGCAAAATAATTTTAACCTTTTCTTGCTTGCAACATTTTTTAATCTCATTGAAGTTAATCGCTATATATAAAAGAAGGTAGATGTAGCCTTAAAAGCGAATAAAACATTTTAAATCGTTTCTGATTAGCGGTTACAATTATTATTAACCGGTAGGTACGCATTACAAAAACTATCAAATTAAAATTTATTCATTAAAAAATAAAGTTTTAAGAACAACAAAATTCCTCGGGTAAACGCTAATGGGATGCTTTTTTGACACTTCGGACAAAATGTCAAACTTATTAAGTTATGATAATGATGTTGTTACGCCTTATAAGTTACAGTATTCGTACATTTAACGGGTGTAACTATGCACTTATAATTTACTAGCTGTCACCCGCGAGTCCATCCGTGTAGACTTAGTTTTTAAAATCCCGTAGGAACTCTTTGATTTTACGGGATAAAAAGCCTATGTCACTCTCAAGGTCCTCAACTATACCCATGCAAAAAATCACGTCGATCTGTTATTCTTTCTGCGTTATTTAAGGACAAACCAACAAACAAAATTGAGTTTTTTTGATTCCTGCGGCAACTAATTTTCCGGGATAAAATGTAGCCTATGTCTAATAAATATAACCACACCACATCAAACTTTCGCCTTTACAATATGACTAGTTGATGCCCACGGCTTCTCTCGCGTGGATTTTTTTTTAAATCCCGCGGGATCTCATTGATTTTCCGGGATAAAAAGTAGCCTATGTGACCCCGGTCCTCGACTATTCCCATGCAAAAAATCAGGTCGATCCGTTCTTTGTTGCCGCGAGATTGAAGGACAAACCAAAAAACAAACTCACTTTCGCCTATTATAGTAAGGATAGTAAGGATATTAGTAAGGCAATAAGGATAGTAACGATGTTAGTAATGATAGGTACCTATGCCTTATTTTTGATCGTGCCTTAAAGTTTTCGTCCGCTATTACGGGTACGAGCCTGCAATATATCCCGGGCACCTAGTCATCTTTTATACCGCACAAAAAATCCGGCGAGATGTCAGTGATAACGCTAAAGCATGGCTGCGGCGATACAAACCGGCGATAGCGGGTTCGATTCCAGCCGCGATGCTTCCTTCAGATAACCACGTGTTTTGGGAAAAATTCTACATTAACTCGAACAATAGAATTTGGAGTTTAACCGTTAAACGTCGTGGGGACGTGGTGCCTTTATATTTTGTTTTTGAGAGCTTTTTTGGGTGCAATCGAAACTGATGTTTACACGCAGTTTTTTCTATGCTGAAATTATGATTTCAGCAATGAATGAAGTCGGTCAAGCATGATGGAATATTACCAACATAAATATAACATTTACTCTACTCTTATAGCAGTAACAGTAGTGTGGTTAGGACTTGGTCTTCTGCATAGCTAGCATGGGCAGAAGATAAAAATTTATCCCCCGATTTTATCCACTGACAGGGGATAAAATTATCTTTTCCCTATGCTAAAGCATGGCGACAGAGAAGGCGATGTATATTCCTATAAGTATATCCACTGAGTGTTATTTCCACCGCTGTGCCCATGCTCGACGGGTGGATAAAACTAAACGAGGGGATAAACATTTTATCCTTTTCCCGGGGATAAAATTTCTCCCGCCTATGCTAGCCCTGCAGTTCGGGGATCGTGGATTCGATCCCGGGTAAAATATAAATTCAAACAGACTAAAACATAACTAAATTGGACGAAATAATACTCAAATGCTTGCAACAGTGAAAGTTATCCAAAGAGTGGAAATGTGTGACTCCCTTATCTCATAAACCGTAAGCTGCGTGCGTTTAGATAACAGCGTGGAAGTGAAACCGATGAACATAGGTATCGATGTGAGGTCAACATTAAACAGTTGTTTTTGTACCAAAAATCCTTTCTCATCTTCTACTCGTAAATATATAAATGGAAAAACTGACTGGTTGGGAATTTTTAATTTCTGAATTGCCTCTGGTCTGGTCTGGTGGGAGGCTTTGGCCGTGGCTAGTTACCACCCTACCGTCAAAGACGTGCCGCCAAGCGATTTAGCGTTCCGGCATGATGGCGTGTAGAAACAGATTAGGGGTATGGGTTGAATGTACACTGCCATACCCCTTCCAAGTTAGCCCGCTACCATCTTAGACTGCATCGTCACTTAACATCTGGGGTCCAAGTCTGCTATTGCAATTGTAGTTCAATTGTCTATCAATGACATCCCAATTGCTACTTTTAGCAATTTTGGTAGTCTACTAATTCAATGGCGTCACAATTGTTTTCCGATGGTTTGCCACTGACACATCTAGCTTTGAATCTAGCTTAAATAAACGTTTTTAATATGTAGTTTTTTTTGAAACTCATTTCCGCAAATGCTTTTTAAGCTAATAGCAATACCGAGGTATCATTGAATTACAATCCAATTATAAGAAATCGAACGACCATTGTGAATTTAGTAGACTACGAAATTTTGGACCAATGATAATGGAATTGTAATTGTATTGCAGTTCAATGACAATGACATGTAAAATAGCAGACTCGGGGCCCAGGTGAGATTAGTCAAGGACTATCTTGTCATCGAATAAAAAACCCGGCAAAGTGCGAGTCAGACTCGAAGGGTTCCGTACCATCGTAATAATCGCTTATTATTAGATCAGGCAAAAAAGAACACGTTTGTAGTAGGGGAGCCCCCTTTAATTATTATTATTATTAATTAATCAGACGGACGGACGGACGGACGGACCACTGTACCAATGTATCACTTCTACACAACTCCGTCAAGCACCCGCACACTACAATACAACACCCTCGATCTGCGACGCTGCTGATAATGAACGTGAAATCTGTGCGCGAGATAACGCCCCCCCCCCCCCCACCCTCTCCCCTCCCTACCCTCGAGCGCCCTATCAGCGAATCTCGAGTCCCCATTCACAACGCACACGTCATTTTTATCAGTACAGACAACAGACCACGATAAATAAGTGTATACATACCTACCTAGCTACCGATTTGTGTAGCTTGGTACCTACTGAAGAAAGTCTTTTAAGCGTTTTTAATTAACCGACTTGCAAAAAAGGAATTGTGAATCTACATATTCTCAATCCGGCTTGTCTCTTTTTTAATGGTATTTAATTACTTTCTATATTTAGAACTTAGCAACTGGTACTTACAAAATTACTTGTAGTTTTAGGCCTTACTTTTGGGAATCCCTCTCTAACTTTACGGAGTTAAGTGCGTTTTTAGGCAATTAATATAAAGTAATATTACTTGGTAGGAAAACATCGTGAGCCAGTGCACGGTTCAGAGTTCTCAATAATGTCCTCAAAGCTATGTGAAGTCTGGAAATCTGTACTTAACCAGCATGGTGGACTTTGGCCTAAACCATAGGTTCTCAACCTGGGCGATAACGCCCACTTGTGGGTGTCTCAGACTTTCGGGAGGGTAATAGAAGACCAAGAGAAAGTTAGAAGGCATTGAAATGGAAGGGGGCATGTCATTTAAAAAAATATACGACATAGTTTAAAAAGACAAAGAAACACGCTAATCACGTACTAAAGTAAAGTAAACTTTCATTATGATTAATTTTTTTCTTTATTGTATATGTACTGTTATCATTTTTATCATGTGTGCGAATTTAGATATTTAGGTAGTTCAGGAAGTAGATGAAAATTGAACTGAAAGATTCCATTACATTCAGATACATTAAATTGGACGATATGAAAAATTTTCATTTTTAATTCGAATTAAAAAAAATTCAAAACTTTCGATTTCACGTGAAATGTCCCATATATAACTACAAATGAGGTTAATAAAAGCCTGTTAATAAACATGACAGTAAATATGTTTCAGACAATAAATAAATAGAAAATGTGACAATAATTATTTAAATTTTGACATTAATGGGCCTAACGAACTGACAAGTTGACAACCAATGGGAATATTTTGAATCAAATCGTAAAGCGTGTTTACTTACGCGGTTCTGAGTAGCGGGTAGCCGGCCGGTAGGTAGGTAGAGGTACTAGGTCGGTGGTGTATCAGGAACACAAACAAGATAAAAAACTTTGAATCATTACGCTTATCGCGATCCTCCGAATGTGGAGTCGTTAACATAAATAACATTGTTTCATATTATGTTACACTACTTCTATGTCAGTTAAAACTAGGTACTGCTTCTGACAATTTTTTTTTATATCCTACTTAAAATAAAAATTTTAATATTAAAATACGATGAAATTTTTCTTTTTTTCATATCTTAACTAGTCTCGAAAATACAGAGCTTTTAAGTTTCCTGTTCGAAATAGAGAGCACTATTGCAACATGACGTCACAATTCAGTAGCTCCATACACTCTACATACAAAATTTCGTTTTAGAAAGAGACGGATACAGTCGCATTGAAACAGCTTATAACTTATTTATTTTTTGACCGATTTATTTTCTGTTTTTACAAATATTATTCTTACATGTTACATCTTCGATCGTAATCAATTGCATTTTGAATCATTCAATTTCATGATAGACTTTTTATAGAAAATTACCGTTGAGCGTGGTTTCTAGGAGTTTTTATAGCTGTACCTACGTCAATTTATCGTCAATTCATTAGAATTATCACAAAATATAATCATCTAAGGAAGTTACACTACACTGAAAGACTACATAGTGGTTCTAATATATTATCTTCTCAACCTACTCTACTTATCTAAGAAACTCTAAAAACAATAAAAAATAGATGGTATCCTAATGGAGAACAAAAAACTAACTGTTGTGACAACCAACCTAAGTGTAACTAGCCTATTATGTATACAAAATGTGACTAGAATGTAGTAATGTATCTAATGTATTGTCTTGGCGAAAATTGCTGCTTGAATGCTGCTATTTAGTGCTGAAGACAGGTGCCATCAGTGAAAATGCAGCACTGAGTGTAACTTTCAAATACTTACCTACCTCTTAACCTTTACCAATACCTTACAGTATAGAAAATTAACTTTAAGGAGAATTTCACGACTTGACCTCTCCTTTCTAAATTAAACGGTAGATTTATATTTCACGCATAGTTAACGTTAATTTAAAAAGTTACAGTATGAACTTTTGTAAGAAACGAAAAATAAAGCTGTTGAAACTTGTAAATAAGGAAAATTGTACCCAAAGTGTACAAAGCTACTTAAGCTGTGTTTGAACTTAACCAAGCGTTAAGAATTTAGGATAAAAGTTGATATATAAAGTAGAATCCATAATAAAAACAATGGTTGTAAACAATAGGAAGTGGTGTCCAACGTACACATTGTTTTCCCGACGACAGCGCCGCCTGGCGGCAGCGCGGCCGCACCGGCGCACGCTAGCTCCAACTGCCTCAAATAACTCAACCACAATAACATCACAAACGTCCAAGAACGCACAACACCTCAACTTTTCAACGCAGAGCACAACTTTTCGTTTGCGGCGTCATTCTTTTGCCGCGTAATTTTAGTGACTGGCTGGCGTACCGTAGAGCTCCCCTCTCCGCACACAAGCGCAGCGAGCGACGTACGGACGCGGCACGCACACAGCGGCGTCCGATCCCTTATCAGGTTGGTTTAACTAGCAATGGCCCCAGATCCTATCGAGCCCCAGCTCGCGGTAACGTTGCATTGAAAGATAACGTCGCCGATCGTATCGCGCTGTTTGAATAAACTTGTATAAAATGTCAAATAAAAAAGCTGCCCGCCATAAAAGTCGTATCTACGGGCGATATTTCGTTATGGATGCGGAATTCACGGCGAAAAACCTCGACCGACTGTAGCGAAGCAAGAGAAGTTATGTGTTATGATTTTTAGCACTCTTGGGTATTGCATTGGCAACTAACACTATTAAAGATGTCGAATTTCACCATTGCCAAGTAAACTTTAACGGACGAATATCCACTGTTAAAGTTAAGTTAAATAGAAAAGATCATGAAATATCCCCTAAGAGTGATAAGAAGAAAGAGTTACGATTAAGTCACTATGAAACTGAAGCGTAAATTTAACCTTAACCACCGAAAAATAGATATTTCTAGGTGAACAAGTCAAGTATTTTTATCAAAGTTTGACACTCAAGGCTCTTATACTGCAGTCTAGTGTTCTAGGTTATAACTTCAACTGAAAATGAAATGCATTGTTGAAAATTAACGACGCATCGCGGTCGGTTTATTAAGTTATCTTTCTTTTTTACTAATAAAAAAAAATACTCATCTTAATTAGCGTAACGGAAATTAAAGCTGTCTTTATTACAATAATAATAGGTACCGTACCTACTCACAATTGTACCAAAAAGGAAGGCATTTGCAGGAAATAGCAACTCTTCATTAGACTAATCCAAACAAGTACTACAATCGTCAATGAAACAACGCAGTAAAGATAATTTAGTATGAAATTCCAGCCCAGATACAAATCTAGCACACTCCGAGCCACTTCTCGCACTTATCTCGATGAACGATCGACAAATACTCGATTCTGAATCGATTGAGCCACGGGAAACTCGTAATCGGTTGGACAACATCTATCTAATCGATTTTAGCTCTTGACACATCGATATATTCTCGTTTCCAGCTGTTCACTATAATCTAGGACATTGATTTTCAAAGTGGGGGGCGCGCCCTATTATGGGAAAACAAAGACATGCAAGGGGGCTCCCCCGTTTGCACTACGGTCGCACACAATAGTCTACATAGTGCACTTTCTTCTATTGAACCCAAAATTGGAAACCTTGTTACAAACATGCAGGCTCCTCCGTCACGTTGACTCTTCATTAGATATTGCGTGAAAACACACACATTATAAAGTGTGATTAGATTTCAGGGATTAAGATTTTTTATAATAAAACAATATAAACAAGAAAACAAGGAAATTGTTTAAAAACTATAACCCGACTAAGGAAAATCGGATGTAATATTCGTAATATTAATTTTGTTCCCATAAAATGTAGCGTATGTCACGCGGCCTATAATACGAATCGATTGACACTTCATTCATCAAAATCGGCTTAGTAGTTTAGGCGCTAAGCTACGGTGCAACATTCGTATTTTGTGGCGGCGGCCATCTTGGACCGATTTTCATCAAATATAACTAATTTTCATCAAATATAACTAAGAATATTTCCGATTAATTCACCTTTCAAACAAAAAAAACCAAAATCACAATCGGTTCATCCGTTCGGATGCTACGATGCCACAGACAGACACACAAACACACACACACACACACACATACATACACGTCAAACTTATAACATCACGTCGTTTTTGCGTCGGGGATTAAAAATCGTAACCCTTTCTTTTGGCTTTGCCGTAGTGGAGTGAAAATTATTTTTGGAATTTATTACCATTATAGTATTTTTACAATTCGGTGGCGAGTCCACTTGCTGAAGCGTACTGCACCGAGGAGGAGCGTGGGCAATTTCATTTTGGGCCGTAAGAAGGAGTGTTAAAAAAACTTTGGGAACCCTTGATCTAGGACTACTTTTATAACAAAAGTTAAAAAAAAAATAAGCGCATTACAACCACAGGCGTTTTAGCAGACACTATGTGCCTGCAGTGTTTGCACACACAACACATAGGATACATTTTATCCCGGAAAATTAAAGAGTTCCCACAGGAATAAAAAAAAATAACCCCGCGGAAGAAGTCGCGGGCATCATCTAGTAGAAATTAAAGATTACATCGCACCAAAGTTTGTGTTGGCAGATATCTTTCAAAAATATAGCAGAACATGTTTGGAACAAAGAGTAGTAAAGAGCAAATGAGTCTCGCATGTGAGATAGTCTATCTGAGATCGCGGCCGGCGGGGAGCACCTGCCCCATATCTGGTGATCACAACGGTTACAAAGGTTACCGCCCACGTATCAACTCGGAAAGGGATCGTCATAGCCTCGTCTTCAACTAGCTGCGGGATTCATCCAGCTATCCAGAATATGTAGCTTTACATATTGTAATACTAGCTGATGGCCGCGGCCGCCATGTCCGCGTGGATTTAGTTTATAAAATCCCGCGGGAACTCTTTGATTGTCCGGGATAAAAAGTAGCCTCACTCTCCAGATCCTCAACTATACCCATGCTAAAAATCACGTCGATCCGTAGCTCTGTTGCAGCGTTATTGAAGGACAAACCAACAAACAAATACAGTTTCGCATTTATAATAATAGTAAGTAGAAAGGATTTTGTTATGAAAAGAGCAACTGCTGAGTTTCTTGCCAGCTCTTCTCAGCAGAATCTGCATCCCGAACCGGTGGTAGAGTCTCGACGTGTCAAAAGAGCCACATATATGAAATTAATAATTTTGAATTTGAAAAATTTTAATTGGATTGTCTAAAAATGATTGCTACAGCAGTGTGACGATCGAAATGGCCATTACTTTTTCGCTATTGGCTAAAATGCATTTTTGCAGTAATAACGCCTTAAATTAACCACAAGTGAGACTGTAGCAATGGTTGATGCAGCGATTCCGTAATCGATCAGCAGGCATCAACTGAATGCAAGCACGTAACCGAAGTGAATTACAACCTCCGGCACGTCAACTCTGCTACGGCTAGACGACGATGGATCAGCGACCACTGGTTCACTGCTAGGCACCGTCACAGGGGGGGTGACGACAACGATGCCGAAGGCCGGTGGCGGTGCGTGACTGAGCGAGCTGGTTGCGAGAGGGGTAAGCGTGGCATCAGCAAGACGTAAGCGCGGGAACGATGCGAGCTTGTCCCGGTAAAGGCTTTGTCGTTACGACGCTGATTAGTGTGCGTTGTTAGACAATGTCATACAAATAATACTCAACAGCTCGAGCTGAAGTAGTGATGTTCCGCTTCCGAGTGGATATGTGTGCTGCAACCTTTACGTGTCAGCTATCATAGCATCGCGCTGTCGGCCCGAATCCAACTATTATTGCATTACGCTAGCGAGTTTTTATTTTAGGAAGTCCATTGTGGAAACATTCTTTGTTTATCACAAGTTGCTATTTATTACAAGTCTTAAGAATTTTATTGGTGTTAATAAGAACCTTGTATAAAATCTTCTGAAACGATAAATTATTAGCTTGAAAGTCGGTATTATCAAGTGTGTTAAATGATTTTTATACGCTGTTAGCCCCTTACGGAAAATCATAAATAAATACAGAGCCTTTCTTAGTTTGACGCACAATGCCAAACTATATTAGTTTTTTTAAGGAATATAGCAAAGCTGTAGTAGATTAATATCCTCCTATCCCCTGCATATAAACAGAAAGCTTATGCTAGGAGTGGGTACGACAATAGTGCAACGGGTGTGCTTCAAACCTGAGACCTTTCAGCTTTCAGTCCGCACCTTTAACCGTTTGGCTATTGAAGCATTTAATTGTTATTTATTTAAGTCTTTAACTTAAAATCTATGTCGTTAAACGAATTTTCTCTGATCAAAATCATCACCACCTGATTCTGATCCACCTTTTTCAAAAAACTGGCAGGAAAATGTAAATGTTTTTAAAACATTTTCTAATTTATACTCCTTATTATCTAAAGTTTCATCGCACGTTAGATTATTTCTAACGATGTAAGAATAAATAAGTAATTACAAACATAATTTTATCTAGAATCGAAATCAGTTTTAGTCAGCTGCATAACATTTATGTAGGTATAGTTTAGGTATAGTACGTTTATCTCACAAAGTTACGGGCGCTTTACTTGTAGTTATGTCCTGTAGTGTGCGGGCCTGTTAGGAGCCTAGGTGAGAGCGGTCAAGCTCTCGCTCCCACTTATATAGATACGACACACACACAACCATGAGCCGCGTACCCTCGTGAATTAAAAGAACTACCTAACTATTAGACCTATTTAGAAGTGTGATTTCAATTTTTTTTTTAATATTTCTTTATTAACTACTTATTGTTATATAGAACCCCAGGCAGCAAGCAAGCAACAGAAAAGTCACAGCATTCAAAAGCCGACTACACAGTATCGTCGCATTGGTAGGCCTGGCGCACTCCGCAGTAAACTTCGTCTTCTTTTTCTTTATCAACCGATAGACGTCCACTGGTCTCTTGCAAGGACCTCCACAGGCGTCGGTTTTACGCCGCCCGAATCCAGCGGCTCCCTGCGACTCGTTTGATGTCGTCGGTCCGCCTAGTGGGGATTCTGCGAACACTGCGCTTCCCAGTGCGGGGTCGCCACTCCAGCACCTTGGGACCCCATCGACCATCAGCTCTCCGAACTATGTGCCCCGCCCATTTCCACTTCAGCTTCGCAACTCGCTGAGCTATGTCGGTGACTTTGGTTCTCCTACGGATCTCCTCATTTCTGGTTTGATCTCGCAGGATATTCCGAGCACAGCTCTCTCTATCGCCCACTGAGTAATCCTGAGCCTTCTTATGAAACCGCAGTAAACTGCGGAGCAACAAATACACGGCATACCTCTTCTAAAAGCCTTAAAATTACTTATCACCGCGACTATTGCGCTTCTGGCGTTACAGATGAGTACAGACCTATTCGATTCACGTAGTAGGTACTCGTAGGTACGTGAACGAAAATTTTTGTTCCCATTTAACTTAATGGAAACAGAAATGGAGAACACAATAATCGAACGAGTTTATATCGATACGGCCCGCTTCATTCACGATTGTCGATAGCGCGTCGATCGATGCTTATCAACGTATCAGCGTAACTGCCACATCTATACCTATGCTATGCCAGCCACAGTAAGGGTTGTTTTCCATGGTAGGAAAAATTTACATGAATCTCTAAGGCTTTTGGAAGTTCTCGGAAAAACCATTGCAGTCTTAGAGCTTTTAGATTGTAGTGTACAGCGTAGTGTAACGAAAGGGTTAGATGCATAGATTGTAATTTGTTTATTGACAAGTTCTTGACAAATCTATCCTTACTAATATCATAAAATAATAATATGAAAGTGTGTTTATTTGTTGGGTTGCTGATTTATCCTTCAATCGCGCTGCAAGAAAGCAACGGATTGATTAGATATTTTTTGGCTAGTTACTACCCTAAAGCGATTGAGTGTTCCGATGGTTCCGGCACGATGGCGAGTAGAAACCGATTAGGGGTATAGATTGAATGTACACTACCATACCCCGTCTAAGTTAGCCTGCTACCATCTTAGACTGCTCATCTTCGCTTACCATCAGATGAGATTGCAGTCAAGGACAATCTTGTCATCAAATGAAAAAAAAAAAGAGTTCCCACGGGATTAAAAAACAAATTCACCCGGACTGGGCTAGTATGCCACAATGTGGACAACACCACAGACGTTCCCAGCACCGCAGCAATCTAAAAGCACGGGAGCCGCCATCCATACCTCAAATTCATAAGGAAGATAGTCTCGGCGCCACCTACATCTCCCGGTGATAAGAGAACATAAATCAAGGGTACTCAGCTGATAAGACGCCCCTTTGATAACGAATTAATAAGATTTCCACTCTTTCTAATGGACTCTTAATGCCGGACAGCTTTGTTACCTTTTTATTGCCCTTTTGAAACTATAATTTTGGTTGTATCATATATGGGTATGCTGTTTTCAAATACCTAATAGTTAATACCTAATGAATCTCCGGCTTATCCAGACACTTGTTTGTTTTATATTTTTACTGGACTACGTTAATTATATGATGCGGATGATGCGTCAAGAAAAAGAAAATTGACGCTCTGGAGATGTGGTGCTGGAGGCGAATGTTGGGGATACACTATACTCCAAAAACTCGGCATGAAACTACATTTTTCGGCGTTAGTATCGAGTCGCATATATTAAAGTTTTTCAAACATGTCTCCCAACGTGAGAGGGCTTTGTCGTGCAAGGCAAAGTGGAGGGCACCAGAAAGCGAGGAAGGTCGTCCATCCGATGGACCGACTAAATCAAGTCTGCTGTGGGCGGTCCATTGCACATCTGTCCACCAGGGAAGTGTTGAATGCTCGTGAGTCACATCTGCCACTAAAAACGTCATTTCATGATGACCACGACCGCTTTGCCAAGAAAGTCACGAAGGAGAAGGAGATTAAGTCACATACTAAAGTTTTTTAGACATGTCAAACATGTCTTCCGACGTGAGAGTGAGTCCATCGCCTTGTCGTGCAGGGCAAAGTCGAGGGAGTTCGCATGTACGAAGAAGAGGAAGACAGTAATTTCAAATAACTACTTGGTACTCCAGGACTTAAGAGATTTTACAATAGGTATAGACTTAAAGACATAAAAGCTCAGAAGTAAGCGGGCGATGAAAAGAACTATGCTTGGAGTATCCCAGCGTAAGCAAATGAGGACAGAAGAACCGGTGGTAGAGTCATGACGTGTCATAAGAGCTACAAGTTGGCCTACATGAAATAAATAATTTTAATTTTTGATTTGTAAGATAACCAGAGTTACCAAATAAATTCCGTGAAAAAGAATATTTATTATTTAGACAACAGGTGGGATTTGAACCGTCGACCTAACCTGATTTAGTAGGTACGCTCCTTGACCGCTGAGCTATTGAGGCTTCAATTTTATGAAAAGTAAAAACAATATTATGTAAATGTTTCCTATACGTTGTATCAGCAGTGCCAAGATTCGCGAGTATCAGATCAAGCGAAGTTCAAGGAATCTCCGCAGCCCGTAAGACTCGATCGGGACCAATTTCGCAAAAACTACACAACGCGATACGTTGTGCTGATCGCTGATAGGCTGTGTGTACCGACAACAAAAACACACAACAAAATACAAGCAAATTATGTACTTACTCAAATGTATTTCGATTTGTGCTTTTAGTAAAATTGAAAAATCTCTTTGTTACATGGTAGTTGCTACGCGTAACGTCTACCAATTTTATACCTACGCTTTATTAAGTATAACAAAATTCAAAAAATTCAAGAATCAAAATTTAAAATTACATATTTATTTCATGAAGACTTCTTAACAATCCTTTCTCAATGCTCTGACTCAATGACTGAAAAAAGTATGATGTATAAACTTACAAAACTGAAAGAAACTAAGCACATTTTTAATCTTGCCTTCTTTCCACGTACCTACTAGGTAAGTACTTATTTTCTTTCTAGTGCTTTTTAACCGACTTCTGTTGCATTAGAGTGCCCGCAGACTTGCAATTTCAAGTTGAGCAACTAAATCGAGTATACTATAGACGAACTGACTTCGTTGGATAAGAGGTGTGGGCTTCCATACATCACTGTGCCTATTAGTACACTCTGCGATTTAGTTGTACAACTTGAAATTGTAAGTTTGTAGGCACTCTTAAAGTTTTACTTAGCTACTCACCTATAAAATATCGCAATTTAACAGCGCTGAACCTTTTGGTTTGTTTCGACAAGTTTTCTGTACTCATAAATTCCGGTCAGACACCCCGACAGGTTACAAAGCCTTACATATACAGTGACGAGTGCATTTTTTTGCTATCCGTCCACACACGGGCGTATCGTACCATCTAATATTATTCTGAGAACGACCTTAATAAGTCACTACAGAATGTTATCTATTCCATTTTATCGGGCTGCGATAAGCATCTCTATCCAATTAGCTCCACAATGCAATATGGGCCGTCGCTATTATGACGGAACATACGCTGGATATTGTGATCCGAGCGCTCAATGCCCTGTTGTTTTAGAAAAAACCCACTTTATACTGTATCGACGTGCGTAGTCGCAATACGAATATAATATCGACCCTACGTAAATGATGGAAACTCAAAAATGACATTTTTTTCTCTTAGCTTAATTGACTATCAAAACTAGGTACCTAATGATAAAAAAATGTGTGTAAATTATACGTAATTTTCTTGTCAATAATTGTAATAGTAGTTGGATTTTGTGTGTGTACCTACGTATGCATTTTTGAAGCGTCATTGTGGAAGCACTGTATGTGTATACATACATAGCATAGATTTGCTACCTATTGTAATTTTTTTTTTAAAAGAGCAACTGCTGAGTTTCTTACCGGCTCTTCTCAGCAGAATCTGTATTCCGAACCGGTGGTAGGTTTATGACGTGTCATAAGAGCTACAAGTTGGCCTACTTGAAATAAATGGATTTTGAATTTTTTTATTGAATAAACCACTTAGGTCAAGAGTATACTGAGATTTTTACAATAATTGAAAATATTAGAATGCGCGAGAGGGAGGGAATGATAAAGGAAAACTGGCTCTAAATTCTTCTCCTTACTTGCAAGTTTCGAGAACATACATAGTGGACCTTTATATTATGTCACCTAAAATAACCAATAATCACAAGTCAAGACTACGATCAAGTAAGGAAAGCAGATTCTGTTGAATAAGAATTCTGCCGGTAAGAAACTCAGCAGTTGCTCTTTTCAAAACGCAAAGTTTACAATTGTAGTATAGAGAATTGGATTATAGTGATATAAGAAATTATTATAACACTATTATAGCAACAGCTGAATGCAAAGATACAGCCAGATAGATCTCGGTCAAGCGCTAAAAATAATATATGGCAATTTTGATGTCCATCGATAAACCAGGGAGTATTGAAAAGACGTATCAATAATTATCTCCACTTCATAAATAGCAAATCACCGGCAGGTGTAAACGCGTTATAATGGATGGGATATTATATTTTACGCCCGTCGTTAAAGTAGCCTAACGCCAATGTTAGCAAAATTAAGAAAAACATAAGTTGGAGCAAAAAAATGGTGACTAAACCAATAGGTATTTGGTTGACTTTGGTTGGTTCAAAGACTGAATGTAAAAACAAAACAAACAATGTAATGACATAAAATTTTAAATACTATTTAATTTTTTGTAAAAAAGTTTTATCATTGAACGAAAACTTTTATAACGGCAGTTTGATCACGGAATATTGAACCATGAACTCATGATCGCTACTACCTTAAAGCTGTTGCCCGCCACTATCTCCACGTGGATTTAGTTTTTAAAATCTAACTCTTGTTGAGATATATTTGCACAAGCGGTGAATTTGGTTTTAGTTGTTTCTGTTACATTCCACTAGAATAATAATTATAAGTTAGGTTAGGATAGGGCTGGCGTGTCCGTGTCAGACGAAAGTCCCCTAAAATTTAAGATAATAAAAAATAAAATAAAAAATCTAACTCTTTGATTTTCCGGACTAAAAATTAGCCTATGTCACTCTATAAATATACTACTCTATGTATAAATGAGCATACATACATAAGAGGATGTAGAATCTCATATAAATGTAATTATTTATATATAAATGCAAGAAAGCAAGTCGATCCGTAGCTTTGTTAGGTGCAGCTTGATTGAAAGAGAAACCAAAAAACAAACATATTTATAAAAGAATGGAAAAGTAACATAAAGTTGGGCGTTTTAATTTTTTCAAACTATGGGTTAGACCACTTTCGCTATGACAGCGTTATTTTATAGTTTACTTGATATAACATGGCGCTACCGATAGTTAATTATTATGCGTTAATAAAACTATTAGAATCGTGATGAAAGATATTCATCTAACGACGTAAAGTTATTTTAGTGGCTTGAAAAATGAACTGGACCAGTTAGGTTTGGTAGCTCATAGGTTCTTATACTACATCCATACATCCCAAGTAGCACAGATAGCTGTATAAATACTCACTTTTAGACCTATTTGAAACTCTATGCGTATTAAGACTCTTTTAAGAGTACACTGGTGATCCTACAGCTGCATAATAGCTGTCAGTGATATTTAAACAGCTTAGGCTGATTAAGAGCTGCATAAAAGCTGCATAAGGGCTGTATACGGCCGTATACAGCCCTTATGCAGCTTTTTTATACAGCTTTAAGCGTGACGGTAATTCGTTATTCAGCTGCTAAGCAGCCTTCGTGTGCTACTTGGGATAGATAGACCCAATAATTTTACCGGAAAATGGTAACAAAAAACCAGCGCAAACACCTCTCCCGTCTAACGAGATGATGCCCGCGACTTCGTCCGCCTGGATTTAGTTTTTAAAATCCCGCGGGAACTCTTTAATTTTCCTAGATAAAAGTAGCCTATGTCACTCTCCCGGTCCTCAACTATCCGCATGCAAAAAATCACGTTGATTCGTTGCTTTGTTGCGGCGTTATTGAAGAACAAACTAACAAACCAACAAACACACTTTCGCATTTATTTTAAGTAAGGATTTAGGAAGCTCGCAACAAAGTTGCTATTTTTATACAAATTGCGCTACAAAACAGTACACACTCGATTACATCCTTTGTTGTGCAGGAAAAATGTTTTACCATTATCACGCGCAGAAGATAAGTTCTACTGCAGAGCAAGATTCGTGACCAGCCGATACCATCCCAACTTGCATACACGCCACCAGAGCAGTCTCTGCCAGCGCGCGCCATACAAACAAAGTTTGATTTTAATTGGAATATCTAGTCATGAAGGGAGACATTCGCTTCGTGAAATTTAAATCTGTTTCTGTGTTTTGTCAGATTTCCGTATGTAAGTAATGATGCAGTTCATTTTCACGGCAGGAAATGTAGAATAATGTATTTTGAAAATCTACAGACGGAAATTATACTGAGTATCCTATTTTATAAGTTTAACTAACCCTCTAACTTCTACAACCGCACCGCACGTCACCGAACGCAATTTCACCCTCACCACCTGGGTGCCTGGAGCACTTCGACCATCCGTTGCTCCAGATCTTTTTTCCGCGTACTATCAAATTGTGGAATCATCTCCCTTCGACAGTGTTCCCACTTAATTACAATATGGGGTTATTCAAGGGGCGGACCAATAAATTCCTGAAAAGCCGGCAACGCATTGGTGGTGCCTCTGGTATTACAAGTGTTCATGGGCGACGGTAATCACTTAACATCAGGTGACCCGTCTGCTCATTTACCCGCTATTTATATTTAAAAAAAATATTGTTTAACATTTTGTTTTAATAATTTTTATTTTTGTCATTTAAGAAACCTCATCACTGACTCTTTACGCCTCTGGATCCTAAAACCACGGGCTTGTAATTCCTGGCGAGCTTTAATCAGCTTGCTGACTGAAAAATCTTTAACAAGGTCTCTCAATTGACTCTTTCAGCAGAGCATCACAAACCAACCCTTCATACAGTTCATTCTGACGTCACGTCGCGTTGTATGTGTCCAAGCTTAAATGAAATTCAAGCTCCTGCCCTCAATGAAGTCCTGAGACCTCGGAGACTGAGTAACAAATGTGTTAACCAGTTTAAATGCACAAACAGGCGTAAGGCATTGTTCGATAGCCATCGCGCCACACAAAGGGTGGCGTATCGTGGTAGCGGCGCGGTGACAAATGAGCCGCAAGCGCCCACCCAGCGCGCACCCTGGGTATTATGATACCCTGGTATCGCGTTTCCAGAACAGATCCTCCGAAGAGATGGTAGTTCCTAGGTGGATAGTGTTACATACCCTGAAAAGGAATTCATTCGTTACCGTTTTTTTAATTAAGTAAAGAAAGTTACCTCCAAAGAAATCCTAGGAGGACCTATATACCTACCTATAGCTACCTATAGATACCTAGGGCTTATTCAAGGGGCGGACCAATAAATTCCTGAAAAGCCGGCAACGCATTTGTGGTGCCTCTGGTACTACAAGTGTTCATGGGCGGCGGTAATCACTTAACATCAGGTGACCTGCCTGCTCGTTTGCCTGCTATTTATAAATAAAAAAAAATTGGATAGGTTTGCATACCCTGAAAAGGAATTCGTTTGTTACTTTAACAGATTTTAATATGCATGATGGCAGTAACCAAGAATCTGCAATGAAATGAATTTTTCTCATGAAATAGGATTTATGGATTATATTATTATTTAACGTATTTATTTTTCTATTTTGAGCGAGATTGATGTTTATTTTGATAAAAGAAAACTATAAAATACAGCAATCCGCCATATTGGATTGAACACCAATCAGAGCGATACGTCACATCTATCTTCAAACTTTTACAAACTACTATGAATAAAAACATATAATGAAATGGCAGTTTTATCTACCAAACCTTATTTTTATAGCTGAAGTAAGATATTTTTTCGAAATAGTACAGTACTTAGATACTTTCGAACATTATCCAACAATTTTCGGTCATCATGCCTAATAAAGAATCAACCCCAAAACTTACCAGAATAGATCCTGAAGACATGTGGACCAATGTGAATAATATTACAAACATATTCAGACAAGGAATTCATTTGTTACTTTACCAGTTTTTTAATTAACGAACGAACTTGGGTGGGGTACGGCAGACCACCAGACCAGGGGCCCAAGTCTGCTATTGCAATTGTAGTTACATTGCCTATCAATGACATCCCAATTGCTACTTTTAGCAATTTTGGTAGTCTACTAATTCAATGGCGTCACAATTGTTTTCCGATAGTTTGCCACTGACACATTTAGCTTTGAATCTAGCTTAAATAAACGTTTTTAATATGTAGTTTTTTTTTAAACTCATTTCGGCAAACGCTTTTTAAGCTAATAGCAATACCGAGGTATGATTGAATTACAATCCAATTATAAGAAATCAAACGACCATTGTGAATTTAGTAGACTAACTACGAAATTTTGGACCAATGATAATTGTATTGTAATCGTATTGCGGATCAATGACAATGACATGTAAAATAGCAGACTTGGTGCCCTGGGGCCCAAGTCTGCTATTTTACATGTCATTGTCATTGATCCGCAATACAATTACAATACAATTATCATTGGTCCAAAATTTCGTAGTCTACTAAATTCACAATGGTCGTTCGATTTCTTATAATTAGATTGTAATTTAATGATACCTCGGTATTGGAATTAGCTTAAAAAGCGTTTCCCAAAATGAGTTTCAAAAAAAACTACATATTAAAAACGTTTATTTAAGCTAGATTTAAAGCTAGATGTGTCAGTGGCAAACCATCGGTAAACAATTGTGACGCCATTGAATTAGTAGACTACCAAAATTGCTAAAAGTAGCAATTGGGATGTCATTGATAGGCAATGTAACTACAATTGCAATAGCAGACTTGGGCCCCAGAGGCAATTCAGAAATTATAAAATCCGAAATTTCCGCCGCCGGGAATCAAACCCGAGACCTCCTTGAGACCTCCCATTTCCACAAATAAGACCACAGCGCTCACCACTGCGCCAGGAAGACCGCTATACCTATATAGGGATGTTCATCTCACAAGTTTGGAGCAAGATTGCTTGTCTTGTGCTCTGAGCCTAACACCTAAGAAAAACAACTCTTCGAGTTAAATCATTAAATTCATTACAAATACAATGGAAAAGAATGTGCTGTTAAACTAATTTAACACCTTCCAAACAAAAATTCTTTAAACTACTTAAAAAAGTAATAAAACAGGAACATCAATACAACCATCCTACTTAACAAGAATGCGTACTGAACAAAAAAAAACCCATAATAATATTGCTTCCCATTGCTTGTTAAACACATCCCACCGAATTCTGTACACTTATTAAAGGAGCAATGTAGTACAAAAAGGCGATTGTTATCTGCAGCATAGGTGGCTGGTAACACATCGGTAGCTCCTTTTTTACATTTTTTATCTCTGTCACACCCATTTGTTTGTCCATTGTGGAGCCGTCGGTGGTTTTTGTTAGATTTATTTTTTGTTTCAGCCGATAATATTGTTCTCGGATCAGGAGATTGGGATCTGGATGGCCGGTACAAATGTCGTTAACGTTGATATAAATAACAACCAAAGATACTTACTGCACGAATCCTGACATCATATTACATATCATCATTTAAAATGCCACTTTTCCCACATGGAAATATGAGGAGTAGAAAAACATACACAATTGTTTTTTTTTTTACGTTTTTGGAATCTCTAAGTATAGGCCAGTTTGCTACAGCTCTTCAATTGAACAGAATAACGAAACGACACTTGATGTTGATACCTATTATGGTATGATTTTGTACTTTGGTTTGCATATTGTTACAGTAAGTAGTATTGTTTTAGCCAAATATCGACGTCATTGGTCTAAAACTAAAAGATTTACAAAAAAAGCGTACAATATCTTCATCTCGTAAAGCGAAAACAAAATCACAATTCGTCAAAAAATAATTTTAAGCTATCTCAACTCTACTTCTTTTCAAGAGAGCATTGAGAGTTATTACAATTTTCGGACATTATTTTATTGGATGTTTATTTTTAGAACACTTTCCGCACAAGATATCATATCCATGGTCCCGTATATCAATGGCGGCCAAGTATGGCGTGTTCTTGTAAAGAATGTCGCGTCATCTTTATAAGTGTAACGAATTTTTAATATGTTATCTGTTGTGGGTGTTTATACAGTTTATAAGCAATTCCGTTGGCTTGTTTTATTGTTCAGGGACAGGATTTGCAACCCTTTAGTTATCCAACGAAAGGTTGTAAACCTTCAGGCTACCTTTTTACCAGAGACAAAACGAACAAGTTACTTTTTTTTTCTGGTGACATTAATTCTCAAGAATTAAACCCGTTTTCAATAACGTTTCCCTAACTTTTTGGAGCTACTTAAACTAAGTCAGGTGACGCATTCTGTCATTTTTTTTATAATATATAAATGACGAGCAAACGTGCAGGCGGGTCACCTGATGTTAAGTGATAACCGCCGCCTATGAACACTTATAGTACCAGAGGCACCACCAATGCGTTGCCGGCTTTTCAGGAATTAGTTGGTTCGCCTCTTGAATAACCTTATGTTGTAATTAAGTGGGTACAACGTCGAAGGGAGTTGATTCCACAATTTGGTAGTCCGTGGAAAAAAAATATCTGGAGCAACGGATGATCAAAGAACACTTATAGAAATTATAGGTTCCTACTTAGTAAGAAATACGGGCATTATTCAAATTATTATTGACCGTTTTTCTGCTTGTGTAATTTAACGCTCAAAGAATAATTAAAACTAAGTTTCTGTTAGCTAAATATGTTTTCCTAACCTACCTGTTCACGTATAATATTCAGATAACATCAAATAATAATATTCAACAGCTACAAAAAACAACAAGCGAAGTAATCTACCTAGTTACACAAGCGCAGCATAATCTAGTCTATCGCCTTATTCTCAAACAAAAACAAAACTAGTCGCGAGCTGATAACTGCCAGTCGTTAAGATGATGGAGATAAGATCCCGCAGATAAAGCCAAGGATAATGTTGTGTATCGTTAGATACAGTCTTATGTTTCTATTATTAGATCTAGTTCAAGCGTGTGGAAAACGCGCGGATGGACGCACGCGTTTTTAAACGGACTAAAATATTCTTTATGCAAAAACCTAAAAGTATTACCTGCCAGATTCAAAGGCGCATGAGGCGCTAGCTCCTGATTCTATGATTGTTTAAAAATTATGATAAATGTCCTAAGGCCATCCTAGACTAGCGTTTAACTGCGTCACACCTGATGGTAAGTGAAGATGCAGCCATAAGTTGTCTATTCAATCTGGATTTATAGGTACCCAAGTTATAATTAGTTGTAACGCAAACGTTGTAAACGTAAGTCGGAAGGACATTCCAAATTTTGGCAGATTAAAAAAATTGTTTAGGTTCTTTAGTTTAGGCCTATAACTTTTTTGTTTTACTGCCTATGCATACGGTGTATTTTCATGACTTTGTCACCGCAACACTGTCGGAACTATAATGCAACTATAATCTAGATTACATTAATATGTGCTAAGCTTAAAATAGTAATAAAACCGCACCGACCAACGGACCGCGCGGATACAAACTGTTGTGTATGAACTAGCATTAAATGCTTGAGGTATGTCGTGAGTTCTTTATTTTGTTTCTTGTACATTTAACGTTAATTATTGTGAAACTTATATTTTAGTTGTTTTTAAAGTAAACTTTATACCACTTTATACATAGATCCATAAATTGTAATAAGTCATGGAAGATATAATAAGTATCATAGTCACAATTAGATACTTTGGAGGAAATAAAAGAAAATGAAAAAAAAAATCTATTATCCGAAATTGACTGGTCTAAGATAAAAGGACTATTGGTCATAAGACAGTTCCCGCGGGAATCAAAAAACCTCAATCCATACGTACGAATTAGCGGGCATCGGCTAGTACCTACGTATTATTTAAATCATAGTTCGAAGCTATTCGCGAATAACCTAAAACGTACGAATAATAGCGCAGCGGGTTTTCATCGCGGAATTGGCACGTTGCGTCCAGTTTTGGCACATTTTGGCACGTTCTAGCCGCGCCGATACGCGTGGCACGTAAGTTAGGCGATCCGATTGCGTCGCGATATTTACTACGCGCACCTCCGAGCTTAGAAATATGTGCCTAAATCCCGCCCCGGGGATTTTAGAACGTGCAGAGAAAAAGCTAAATGGTGGAAAAAAAATAAAAATAAAAACACATGAAAAAATTATACAAAGATAACATTAAGAATTGTTGACACCAAATCCGTTGATACAGTTGTTAATGATTTCCACGATACAGGGAATTCTAGTGTGGAAATTACGGCTTTCAATCTACTTTTAACCCTCGACTTTTCAATATAAAAACTGTAAGAAATTTATATTTATGTTTCGGTTATGGTGAAATTGCCACTGAGATACCTTACATGCAAGCTATACAGCCAAATAATGTATGTTGATAGTTGATACACTATTTATTTAACGTTCCAATAAATCTATACAATAATGATAACTTGAAACCGGAAAATGCCTGCAATTATCCATTTATTGCTCTACAAAATAAAAAAAGAAATACATTAAATAGTTTTGAGAACAGCCATCAATTTCCCAAAGCTACGTCCCGCCGAAAATATAGCCCATAAAAATGTTAATACTCTAATGTAACTGCACATTCCTTATGTGTGTAATTTGCCACTTTTAAAAACGAAAAATGTACTATAGCACCGCTATAAGTTATAGGCGGTTGCGATTTACTTCCAGATAGGTATTTTTCTCTGACCTTCTTACTCTACACGCCTCATTCACTCCTCTCACAAAAGGTAGGTAGAGAATGCTTCACTAGCAATAAGGTCGCCTTTATACGTTCTTACATAATTTTAAACAATGCACGTATCATCCCAACTAGTAACAAGCAATATAAGCAGCCACTCTACCGCTTAATTGCTGTATAATAGCTGTTTAAGGGAGTTAGTATGGACTAGCTCCTAAAAGATGAATAGCATTCATCTTTTCTCTTGATTTTTATCAGCAATAAACTAATTTGACTTTTATTAAAGTTTTCTAATACTGAGTTTAAGATGAGTTTGCATAATACAACCTGAAAGCGTTTTCTTCGTCAGTTAGCCATTTCAACCGCACAGAGAAAAAGTAATTGAATTTTTTTTTCTTGTTTGTGTTTTGGTTAAATACGCCCATTTTTGCAACGGCAGAGTTAGTCACATTCAAGTAGATTGATTAATTAGAATTTTAATTTAACTTTGAACATTTGAACATTTTAAATCATTTTGTAGTCCATTTTATACCATTCCTATAAAATAACTGCAATTTTGGTTGGAGTTCAGGAATTAAAGCGATGGTGACTTATAAGATTTTTTTTATAGCTGCACTTGCACATTTCCCCGCTCCCGCTCCGCTACCCGCGTCTCTTGTGGCTTGAGTCAGCTGTGTAACTGTCCAGCCGATGCAGTATTCTTATAAAACGGCCGTTTAGGAAATAGGACATGGAAATGAAGGCATTGGTAGAGCTTGTGGAAATTGTGATACGATACAATTGCGTCTTCAATGTTGTTCAATCATACACTTGTACCTAAAGAAATCATTGCATGCATACCAATTACCAACTGGGCCTGCTTTATACATGCATTTTTTATATTTCTTTTTTGTGAAGTATTTCTATTTATCTGGTGGAACTAGACACGACCAAAGGGCCGTGTCTAGTTACCAACCTACCGCCAAAAACGTGCCGCCAAGCAATTTTACGTTCCGGCATGATGGCGTTTAGAAACACATTACGGGTATGGGTTGAATTTACACTGCCATACCCCTTCGAAGTTAGCCCGCTACTATCTTAGACTGCATCGTTTCTTACCATCAGGTGAGATCGCAGTCAAGGACTATTTTGTCAACGAATTAAAAAAATTTGGAGTATCACTTTGGCTTTTTAAGCTATTGCATAGCTTCTATCGCGGGCCAGCGTGGAGACCGAATCCAGAAATTCTGTAACGAAAATAACGTGACACGGGACTCCTCTACGGTGAGCCGCTAGATGGCGTTGATAAAAAATGCTATGCAATAGCTTTACCGCGGCAGTCCCCGAGTGCCACACGTCTTTTTTTTTCTTACTTCCCGCGTTTCGTCTAACAAAATAATACAAATTAGGGTTTTTTTAAATAAAATAAACTCAACTTCTTATCTGAAATAGCAGTTTGCAAACTTAAAATCTAATCAAATATGCAAAACTGTTTTTTTTAGTTTTTTTTTTTCAAGGAAAACTCAAATTAAAGTTTTATCATTCAAGTAGATAATATAACGAGTACATACCTAGTGAACACTGAATAAATTACTATCACATACGGTTCAGTATTCACCAGTGAACTAGGAATAATTGACTAGTGCATTTTTTAATTAAGTAGGTATGAATTAACTGTGAATGGTTTTTTTAAATTAATTATTGATATTTATAGAAAAATTGAGTTGAAATTAGGCATACAGATAGCTATTATGACCTCCGCTAAGCAAGGATTTTTTGAAAATTCAACCCCTAAAGGGGTAAAATGGGGGTTTGAAAAATCGACCTTACCTTAGAACTGAATTAGGTTATGATTTACCTAATTCAGTTCTAAGATAAAAATTAACATCAATTACTACCTGCTATCATTTCTGCTGGAAGAAATCGCTTTTTTGTGCTCTCATTTTTAAAATTTATTTTAAGTTAATTTTATCTTTAATGTTTCTGTGTAATGTGGTGTACAATAAAGTGTATTAATTTCATTTCATTACTGCAGTAAAATTAATGTTAAAAATCCTAATCGTGTAATTAAAAGGGACCAATAAAAAAATGTTCGCTATCGCGTTCGCCATCCTCCGCGGCCGTGTGTCGTTCTCTGTAAAACAATGGCTGGCGTTCCGATAAGGCTCGCTTATAAATAATTGGTCTACGATAAGCCTAATTAGCACGGTGCGATCGCCCGTATCTCACGCCAGGATGACGATAATGCATGTAATTAATTTTTAACGAAGCTCGCTGCTCCCGGCGCACGTGTGTCCGTTAGGCAGATATAGCCTACGCATTGTATTTTACGCTAATTAGTAATTATAGAAAGGCGTTAGGGTAAGCTCTTTTTTTTTTTATTCGATGACAAGATAGCCCATGATTGCGATCTCACCTGATGGTAAGTGACGATGCAGTCTAAGATGGTAGCGGGCTAACTTGGAAGGGGTATACATACATACCCCTAATCGGTTTCTACACGCCATCGTGCCGGAACGCTAAATCGCTTGGCGGCACGTCTTTGACGGTAGGGTGGTAACTAGCCACGGCCAAAGCCTCTCACCAGACCAGACCAGAGACAATTTAGAAATTATAAATTAAGCTTATGGATGTATAGGTTCTAAGCTGTTACTATCCTTACTAATCGCAACCGCCAAGTTTCTTGCTGGTTCTTCTTGGTTGTAACGGCATTCTGAACCAGTGGTTAATTCATTTGACGATTCGAAAGTACTTTGTAAAAGTTTATTTGAATAATTATTCTATTCTATTCTAGTCCTCACTTCCTTTCCTTACTAACAATATAAATGCGAAAGTGTGTTTGTTTTTGGTTTGTCTTTCAATCACACCGCAACAATGCAATGGATCGACGTGATTTTTTGCATGGGTAGATATAGTTGAGGACCGGGAAAGTGAAAACTGAAAGGTCACAGGTTCGAGCCTCAACCGTTGCACTATTGTTGTACCCACTCCTAGGACAAGCTTTCCGCTTATTTGGAGGGGATAGGAGAATATTAGTCGACTTCAGCTTGGCTAATATTCTTTAAAAAAAAAAACTATGTACCCACCACCTTATTTTATTATTGTGTCTATTCTAATATTATGTGTGGTGTACAATAAAAGTATATTCATTCATTCATTCACCTTACCAGAGTGTAGAGACAGTAGGTATATTTTTATTAAGCTATTGCATAGCTTCTATCGCGGGCCAGAGTGGAGACCGAATCCAGAAATTCCGTAACGAAAATAACCTGATACGGGACTCCCTACGGTGAGCCGCTAGATGGCGCATTTTTTATCAACACTCTACCAGTGAGCCGCTAGATGGCGTTGATAAAAAATGCTATGCAATAGCTTTACCGCGGCAGTCCCCGAGTGCCACACGTCTTTTTTTCTCTATGACCTCACAGAGATTGTACTAAAGCTGTTTTATATTTAAAAACCTATTTAAAACGCCAACAGAATAGGTACACTACGAGTATTTGTTCAAGATGTGCAAGTTGCATTGCAGATAAAAAGTATTTGTACGCTATCGGGGGCAGAGATACGGGATTGAGTTTTATAGCCGCGCCGGGCGGACACACAGACAGATAGCGGGGTTGTAAACAGACGTAATCTGATCATTAACATTCTGTACGTACTGGAGATTATTTTGAAAAATACTGAACATAATAGAACACAATAAAGTTTACTAGTTCATTTAGTTCTTCAAAATTTCGCAGGAGCTCGTCGATTTTCCGGGACAAAAAGTCCTATGTCACTCTCCCGGTCCTCAACTGTACCCATGCAAAAAATCACGTCGATCCGTTGCTTTGTTGAGGCGTGATTGAAGGACAAACCAACAAACAAACACGCTTTCGCATTTATATCAGTAAGGATTCATTGACATGGTACATGATACTTTTATATGATAATTTTATTCCCGCCAGTCATATACCTACTTATAAAGTGTAGAGTATATATAATTAATATAGGTACAGTACTATCACAGTACATAATATATTACCTACTATCTTTAGGCCTCTGTTACACAAGAAGCGATTTTCGAATGCGAGTGGCAACGAATAGTATGCGAAAACTTCCCATAAAATTTTTGCTCGCGATTATACATTACATTACATAATATATGACAAAAACTCGTATCAGTAGAGTTAGTATAAGATTTAATTCGATTGGTCGTATTTGTTTTCGATTAGGTTAGCGTCACAGTAAAATGAACCATAACACTATTGAATTAGAGCGCAATTTCGTGCATGCATTCTTGTACGTTTACGTTTACGAATACGCCCGAAATTAAAATTGGTTGTAATGAATTTGTGACTTTAATTAAATACAGATCGAAATAGAATAAAATCTTATACTCACCCCAAAGCTAAGCAATGCTCGAATACGAGTGCCGAAAATTTTGCTCGCATTCGAGCGTAAACGGTTCAAGTTACCCAAAAAATATGTATGAAAGAATAATTACTCTTTAAATGATTTAAAAAAATGTCCGCGACAGTATACGTCTATTTTTTAAGATTGACTCATTATAACCTTTTTTATGGTAATGCAATTTGGTTGAAATTAATATATTATTGCCAAAGAGTTTTATTAACATAAATTAATCGCAATCATAATGACAGAAATTGTGGCGGACGAAGCCGCGGGCAACAGCTAGTCGAATATTCATCAACCCCAAAGTTAAGCAATGCTCGAATACGAGGGCCGAAAACTTCACTCGCATTCGAGCAACTTTCCTTGTGGTGTGGAACAGAGCCATAAACTCTGTGGCACTATATACGAGTGGGTTTCAGGCTTCCCGTTCCACTACACTCAATGTAGAAAGTTCTGGAAAGAAGTGTGTGTGTATGTTGTACTGGCTTGCCCAGTACAACAACACACATAATGGATATGTATAATCAGAGTTCACTCACACGTGCCGCCACGATGACGCCGATATAAGACTGACACACCCACCGCATGGTGGCTGCATTTATAGTAACAATACAGTAGTATTGTTACTATCTACCCACATCTAGAGTCTGATGTTACGCGTCTAATATATTCGCTTACCTACAGTCCTAGTATACGCTACATCTCTTCCTTGTTTTAATTTTATTTTTCATGTTGCTTGTCATGTCAGCGGTCATTTGACAAAATGGTAATATGGATAAATAATCCAATGTACCTAGTACGGGTACTACTATTACTTAACCTTGATAGCTAGAAAGCCACTAACCTAATTACACATAGTTGCTTCTACTGTGCTCTCTTCCTTTTCCTTTTTTCCCCGAACTGAACTCATTCTAACAAAATCTCAAAATAAGTGATCTCAACCAACGAAAATATTTAATGGATCTATCTGAACACTAAGTGCCTATAATTGCACTGATACAAATGTAATAATCTAAATCCGGAAGGAAAAGTTATTACCTACCAACTATGCCATCCGAAATAATTCTAAGATTAACCATTTATAAATGCAAATAAAGTTAAAACGTATTTATTGAAAACTACCTTGAATTCTTTGAGGAAGTTCTCTATCGGATAGAACTATGCCTAATTCAACCCAAGTACGTGAAATCTATAGAACGACCAATATTTATATTGACCTGGTCATAAATATAATCACACATAACGGCCCCTGTCCTCACATCCAACCAATTCAACCACAACACTTCAGACAAACCACCATCTGAACGTGAGGGCAACTATCAAACATATCCAAGAATTATTTAATCAATTACACTCATCTAAACCTCAGGGCAATATTCATTCGATCAGGGCGCGATTGCTATCACAAATTTACAACAAACTACCAGCAATCAGCATCATATTCCCAAGACATTTTATTCAACACAGTTATTACTCAAAGAATATTTGACAGATACTTCGTAGTTTTAGCATTGCTATTATTTATCCAACTGCGTTAACAATATTATGAATACAAATTCCTTAAATAATTGCGACACTGCATGAATTTATGATAAAAATTCTTAAAATAATGTGAAAACACAACTGTGCTGACATACTTCAAATATATATGTTATGCGAACCTCTGCATGCTTATCTGTAGCAGATTAAAGCATCACAAGATTAAATAAGATCTTGTACCTATACTCAGTTTACGAATAAATTATTCGAATCGCATTGCTCCCAAAGAGACGTTTAAAAACTTGTAACTTAGATCGACTGTCTCAAAATTTAACGGAAGGTCCCACCCACATGGTTAATGAAATGTTACGGCACCTTACGAAAAGCAACCTCAAATACCAAATCCCTTTGTTTGAACCCGATCAAAATCACATAATGTTCCTTAGCATTTCCCTAAAATAATACCTCTCATGTTCTAGTTCAAACCGACCAGTTGCCCATAATTGGGTGCACAATTAGAACGTTCCTGCAAGCGTAGTTAAATTATTTTTTTACCGCAGTTATTTGTGCAAACACCTTTAAAAGCAGGCCGGCAGGCAGGACGGTAAATGAAGTTTTTTTTTTTTTTTTTTTGAGAAAACCAACCACACTGCTCCAACTTAAATTTTTGATCACAATCACAAAGACAAAGACTATTCTTTTTTTTTTTTTTGTAACCAAAGACCCCACACTAACACTACATCATTCATTCAACTCGTGTTTTTTTTTTTTAATTTTAAATAATGTAATTTTGTGATCTTGTGATTTGAAATAAAAATAAATGTCAAACTCGACGTTTATAAAACTGACACCTACACCCAGAAAACATTTGATTACTGATTTTAACATTTTATTATTCATTAATATAGGTAGCTAATTGGCACAAGCTTTTTAGTGCTAATAAAAATACCAGCTAAATTACCATAGTACTGGGTGCCTCTAACCATCATTTTCCGAGTTTGTTATTATTTAAGTTTCCTTTGTAACACTGATTGTAACCGCTTCCTAGAAGCAGGGATTACCTAACATTTTAATAGCATTTTTTCCCAGTCCCTGATAAATATAGAACACTAATATTTTAATATCAGATCCAGGGATTAGTTTGAACGAAGTTTTCTCTAAAAACTATTTGGTTTTATTTAGCCAATTATACTCGGCTAAAACCAAGATGGTAATATTTATACGATTGAGGTGCGATTGCTATCGTATCTACTCAATCATATCATATAACATGAAAGTTACTAATCACTTGAAACATATCATCGTAATATCAGGTCAGTATTGTTGAGCCACTAACTTCTAAAACAATATGACACAATACAAGGTCTATAACTATGAATAATATTATTCTTTTAACTAGATTTGGACTTTTACTTTTAACTAGATTGGCCACTGTGCCAAATACCCGTGGGACCCAATCATATGATGGTCCTCCTGACCGAATTCGGCCACGAGATCAGCCATCTGCGCGGGAGATATTATAGTGCACAAGTATTTGCGCAGACACAAGTGCACTCTCTATTCCCTCACTCTCATAGTCCGATGGGACGGGGAAAAATCGACCCGACCGGAGAGAGATCAGGCGCAGGACCGACAGTTTTACGTGCTCTCCGAGGCACGGCATACATACTGAGTTGCCATGGCATCGGTCATCCTCAGATCGCCCCGATCCATGCATCTCTTTTTTTTTTTGTTAGGTATCGACTACCTTCGCCGGTACAGTTCCGATTTTCATCGCGAACTTACCAAATTTCCTTTTTTTTTTTTTACTAAATTTCCTTTTTTTTTTTACCTTGCTGGTACAGTTCCGATTTGCATCGCGAACCTACCAAATTTCCTTTTTTTTTTACTAAATTTCCTTTTTTTTACCTCGCTGGTACAGTTCCGATTTGCATCGCGAACTTACCAAATTTCCTTTTTTTTTTTTTACCAAATTTCCTTTTTTTTTACTAAATTTCCTTTTTTTACCTCGCTGGTACAGTTCCGATTTGCATCGCGAACTTACCAAATTTCCTTTTTTTTACTAAATTTCCTTTTTTTTTTTACTATCGGTATCGACTACCTCGCTGGTACAGTTCCGATTTGCATCGCGAACTTACCAAATTTCCTTTTTTTTACTAAATTTCCTTTTTTTTTACTATCGGTATCGACTACCTCGCTGGTACAGTTCCGATTTGCATCGCGAACTTACCAAATTTCCTTTTTTTTTTACTAAATTTCCTTTTTTTTTACTATCGATATTGACTACCACGCTGGTACAGTTCCGATTTGCATCGCGAACTTACCAGATTTTTTTTTTTTTTTTTTTAGGTACCGTTCGATTCCTCGAACTACCTCCGTTACATTTGCAAAATCAATGCACATAATAGGTGACATAATAATCATAATAGGTCCAACATGTTCCGCCAAAGGCATATCCAACTATTTAACAATAAGAATTATAATTAATATTTTTATTTCATCTCAGAAAGAATGATAACTATTACTCATCTAAGTGGAATCTAAGGCTAACTGGACAGGCTTTAAAAATGATATTAGTATGTATTCAAATCATAATAAATTTAGTCACCATTATGTACACCGATCAACAAATTTCGTGCTTTTATGCTAGTGCGTATACGGAATCCACAAAACCTTTACACATCTACATTTGTTTGCGTGGGTCTTAACCTACAGCCCCTTCATCTTAGTCTTAAACCACGGCGCTTGTGGTCTTTTTTTTTAAGGACACTATTAAAACAATAACACGTCTAAGTTTCTAGATCTGGCCCGCCAGAGTATATTATACACTGGTTTGCTATTCGTACCTTAAGCAATTTTACGAGTGTTACCGACCGGAACTAACCATTAGTTGCCATGCCACACTAGTCCCGTCAGACACATATATCACATTCGGATTACAGACAGTTCCAGACAGTCTGATTATTTACAATTTACCATAATGAATAATAAAGAACCGATCTTATTTTGTTGTTGGCTTTTAGAACAACAAAAAAACGCATCCAAATTCATAAACGGAGTAGAAATCACAATTTACCCTACCAAAATCTTTGAATATGGATCCGTTCATTTCCATAGTATCGATTGAATTCTACATTTATGTTTACAACAAAATAACGCTTTACTGGAATAAGGTAACGCTTCTTTAGGTACCAATATTACAAGACCGACATTAAGTTCAAATAAATTTTACTGCAACGGCATTATTCATAGCGAATTTAGCTTAATAAGCCATAACTTCACTTTCATTATACTATCACGAATAGGTAAATTAAAAGTACTGACACACATGCATTGCTAGCAATAATTAATTAATAAAATTTTGTTCGATTACTTTGATCCTGGCACGGTCGCCACTTGTACTGGCTTGCCCAGTACAACAACACACATAATGGATATGTATAATCAGAGTTCACTCACACGTGCCGCCACGATGACGCCGATATAAGACTGACACACCCACCGCATGGTGGCTGCATTTATAGTAACAATACAGTAGTATTGTTACTATCTACCCACATCTAGAGTCTGATGTTACGCGTCTAATATATTCGCTTACCTACAGTCCTAGTATACGCTACATATGTAAAGTAACATTTATATGCAACGTTCACTATCTACCCTATTAATGCCTTATCGCGGAGCCTTGAGAGTCGCACTGAGGCACGATACCATCTACCGTAAAATACGGCGCTGATAAGGGTGGCGAGAGATACCGAGCGACGTACCGACGTACCGGTACACTGCTTCATGCATACGACTTTGTCTGGCTAAGGAATTACTTGCCTTTTAGTTAACTTAGTTTTTTCGGTGACTTGACTGAAATACTTTTTTTCTTTTTTATTCGAAGACAAGATAGTCTTTAATTGCAGCGATCTCACTATTTTTTTTATATGAGTAGCGGGCAAACGAGCTGGCGGGTCACCTGATGTAAAGTGATTACCACCGCCCATGAACACTTGTAGTACCAGAGGCACCACCGATGCGTTGCCGGCTTTTCAGGAACTTATTGGTTCGTCCCTTGAATAACCCCATATTGTAATTAAGTGGGAACACTGTCGAAGGGAGATGATTCCACAATTTGGTAGTACGTGGAAAAAAAGATCTGGAGCAACGGATGGTCGAAGTGCTCCAGGCACCCAGGTGGTGAGGGTGAAATTGCGTTCGGTGACGTGCGGTGCGGTTGTAGAAGTTAGAGGGCGGAATAAGATCAAACAGCTCTTCAGAACACTCCCCGTTATATAGCCGATAGAGGACGCAAGCAAAGAGAGCTTACGTCTCTGCGGTGTTCCAAGCTTTCCACTTTCACTATAGATGGTAAGTGACGATGCAGTCTAAGATGGTAGCGGGCGGGATGGTCTAAGATAGAAGGGGTGTGGCAGTGTACATTCAGCCCTTACCCCTAATCGGTTTCTACACGCCATCGTGTTAGAACACTAAATCGCTTGGTCAACCAATCGCAAGAGTCAACCATACTTTCGTATCACATCACACTTCATCACACTAATCACATCACACACTATCACAATAATAATATATCACATCACACTAATAATATTATAAAGGCGAATGTTTGTATGTGTGTGAATGTGTACGTTTATTACTCCTTCACGCCACTACGAATGAACCGATTTGGCTGAAATTTTGAATAGAGATAGCTCATATTCAGGAATAACACATAGGCTACATTTTATCCCGGAAAATTAAAGAACCTTAATCCACGCGGACGAAGTCGCGGGCATCATCTAGTTTATAATATTTAGCACGACTTGAAGCAAGAAACATTAAAAATGAAGTCGATTACCACCCTTATATAAAGTAGTACTGGATAAGAATCTCCTCGGAATTTATTCCTGCCTGATAAGCGCTGATAACGCGCACCCCCCGAGATGCGATCTGATTAAATAGCGCGCCTTATCACCAACCCCGAGGCTCTCCCGGCGCACAGAGCAATGCGGGGTTACAGAGGCTTACATCAACTTTTTATAAGATACACACATCATGTGATCAACTACATTTTTAACTATAAAAAATTATCCAATTAATATTTACCAGATCTAGTCTTCAAAACTGGCTACTTACTTTAATTCCTGTTTATACCTATATTTTGTAAAAATTACGAAAAATTTCAATTTTTGCAAATTATGGGAAATGAATGAATGAATGAATATACTTTTATTGTACACCACACATAATACTAGATTAGACACAATTAACCTAAGTTAATGTCGTCAATTAAATGGCAAAAAAGGCAAACGTGACGGTTTTTTTAATTTTTGATGTAAAAATAATAAAATTAATTTCCACCATTGACTCGAATCACACGACTCAGTCTTGCGTCGCTTGTATCCAGCGACTCCCTGCGGCTCGTCTGATGTCATCGGTCCACCTAGTGGAAGTTCTGTCAACACTATCAGGTGCGAGGTCGCCATTCCAGCACCTTGAGACCCCAACGATCATCAGTTCTTCGAACTACTTACATGCCCCGCCCATTGGCATTTCACCTTTGAGAGTGGATGAGTTATGTCGGCAACACTGGTTCTCCTACGTATCTCCTCATCCCTGTAAGAGCTCGCAGGAATAATCCGAGAATCTCTCTCCATCGCCCGCGACCTTGAGCCTTAGGAGACTTTTTTTTTAACATTTAGAACCCAATTCACCCTCAAACACAATTTCACCCTCACCACTTGGGTGCCTAGAGCACTTCGACCGTCCGGTGTGCCATGTCTTTTTTTCCACGTACTTTGAAATTGTGGAACCAACTTCCTGCGACGGTGTTCCCACTTAATTACAACATGGGGTTATTCAAGGGGCGAACCGACAAATTCCTAAAAAGTTGGCAACGCACTGGTGTGGTGCCTCTGGTGCTACAAGTGTTCATGGGCGGCGGTAATCACTTAACATCAGGTGACACGCCTGCTCGTTTGCTCGCTAAAATTTTATTAAAAAAAAAAAAAATTAATAAGAGTATCAACAAGATGTAGTTACTTTATGAGGAATATGAATACGCAGCGTTGTAGGAATCCGTCAAACAGATGAGATAAGGACGTGAACTTTTGCTGTTTGTGCTACCCGGTAACCACACACCCCCTACTACCCTCTAACTTCCCCCCTACTCTACCCTACGCCCCCTACCCACTTCGAGAGAAAACTGTGGTTTTTGTGAAATATCTAAAATCCAAAAAAAGATATTAGAACACTAATATTATATAGGCAAAAGTGTGTGTGTGTGTGTGTGTGTGTGTGTTTATGCGTACACACACACAAACACAAACTTTCACGCACGCACGCACGCACACACGTGTGTGCGTGCGTACGTGTGTCCGTGCGTGCGTGTGTGTGTGTGTGCGTGTGTTACTCTTTCACGCCACAACGAATGAACCGATTAGGCTGAAAATCGGAATGGAAATAGCTCATACTCAGGATTAGTCCATAAGCTACATTTTATCCCGGAAATTATTAAAAAATCTTAATCCACGCGGACGAAGTCGTGGGCATCGTCTAGTGTTATATAAGTATATTCTCGCTTCAAAATAGACGTGAAGCTTGTGTTAGAAGCATCATCATACTTAGATAGGCGAAGACAAACGCTCAATTATTATAAACTTGTACAATAGTTTAAAGTTACATAACAATAACTTTAAAAGTGCTTACTCACTTCCACAGCGCACCGCCGATAACCTACTTACCTGCAAGAAAAAAAGGTGAAATTAAATAACATTAAAATATCATTACCCGCAAGGAGTCACGACCTCGAATGACTGCAATTGACCTATAAATTCTTAGGTGCAAGCCATAAGCGGGCGCGGGTTAAAATTTATAACAAACTAGCTTTTGCCCCCGCGACTTCGTCCGCGTGGAATTAGATTCCAATTTTTCCTGAATTTTCTTTGCTATAAACCTCACGGAGCCCGAGACCTTTCCAACGAATGCAAAACCGTGGAAATCGGTTCGCGCATTCTGGAGTTATAGCGTCAGAAAGGAAAACCCGACTTATTTTTATATAGTAGATATGTTCACAAGTTGAATCTGTAATGAGTGGGTATTTAAATCAAGGAACCGACTCTTGAAAGTTGTATTCCCTGTTGGTTTTGTTGTTTATAGAAGAAATTGATTGTTTGAAGAAACTTATATATCGATCTTGATGCTGGCGATCTGCTTGAGCTCGTAGTATTAGATTTTGTTTTATGCTAATTACGTTCAAAGCATCGCATGTGGGATTGTTTCACCTAAAAAATGATCAACAGCAAACTTTGTAATAACAACTATGCTGCAATCATAAAGATCAGCATTATATTTTTAATTTACTTCATTTATTGTTTTTAAAAAACAGTTACATACGTGCGAATTATTTTATTTTATTAAGGATTTACAGATTTACTTCTTCAGAAGAATAAAATAATTATTATCTGCATGGTACCGTACCGATGATGGTAAATAGTCCAGATAAAATTACTGTGATATTGGAGTAAAACTCGGAAGGCGGCGAACTCAAGACTGATTTATTTTAAGTTATTTAAAGGAACTAGCTCACTAACTCTCAAAGGAACGGTCAACCAGCCTCAGAGCGTTGTCGTTTTCACTCATATTAAGCTATGAGTGATAACTGCGTGATGTTTTGTTGCTTAGTGCAGAGAGACGCTCTATGAAACCGAAGCTATGTAATATATATTACCGAGTTCTGTATGTATTACACGGTACGGGGAATACTCGTATGTTAATAATTTTTGTTTTCTTGGTTTATCAGTTGTATTAGATTCGTCGCTCTTCGCTTACACCACACACATATCTCCATTAGTATATTAGGCGTGTATATATTATTTCTTGAAAAAATCTGCAGTAATATGCAAATTAGATGGTATCGCTAGATCTAGAGCCGACACACGCTCCGTGGCATGTTCTGTTTATTGGAGGGGGGGGCTTACATAAGTGCTTTTTGCAAAACGATCGATATAAAATGTTCCAGATATTCAAATAATTATGACTTAGGCGCCACCGAAACACAATCTAGTTTTCCTTGGCTAACTAGTTTTACTCGGTTATCTGAAGGAGTTACTTTTATGTGTATTTAAAAGAAAACTGCACGAGTGGCGCGTAAACAAAGTGTTTTCACTCACTGAATGATTTTGTAATCCTACTAATATTATAAATGCGAAAATTTGGATGTATGAATGGATGGACGGATGGATGTTTGTTACTCATCACGCCGCAACGACTGAACCGATTTGGCTGAAAAGCACAGAGATAGATTATAAGTCTGGAATAACACATAGGTTACTTTTTATCCCGGAAAATAAGAGTTCCCGCGAGAATTAAAAAAAACCTTGATGATTGAAATGAAGTCTAGTTAGATTTATTTAGTTAATAATAATATTTTATTATTGAGATTTTGATAAATTATATCGTTATAGCTTTTTATGTATAAAGTGGCATTAATTTATTAGTACATATAATATAATAATTATTTTCCTTTGTACTACTAGGAAAACATAGTCCCATTAATTCAGCGGTTGAACTAATCAGTTGTACTAGTGGGAATGAGTTACATTTTCTGATCTACGAGTATTTACTGTGTTTTCTGATAAGTTATTGGTAATTGTGTTAAGCTATAACTTTATACACCGTAGGCACTACCTTAAAAGGTTTATAAGGACATTTTTTCTTGAGACCTAACAATGTCTTGATAAAATGTAAATCAAACATAAGAATGTCTCAAGCGGGTCACTTACGTATTTCTGTGGGAATTTTGTACTTGGATTAAAAAAAGTATCGCAAAAGTTTCATGGCTGGTTTAATTTATATTACTTTAATATTATTATTATAGTGGTAAATAATAGTTAGTGCTATAGTAATAATTCATTCAGTTACGAACCAAAAATATATACTCTTCAATCCTCAATTTAACTCTCAATGGTTAAAGGTTAAAATCTGAACACTTTCGCGTTTATAATATTATACTGTAGGGATTAATTCAGAGTTAAAATCGTCAATTGATTCGTAACAATGGCGGAATATTAGAAGGTAAAGGGTAAACTGAGAGTGGCCGTTAAAAATGGCAAAAATACCTTTTGTAAACGTTCAGAAATAGGAGGGTCACTATTCAGAGCGCTACAAAAGGACGCGAGTTCCGCACTGGCACCCCTCGCTATCGCCGCCCGCCAAAACCCCGCTATCTCTGATACTTTTCACGTTTTTCACCGATATACCACGCGCCCGTACCACGGGATTTCGAAACATGCAAACTCATTTTATACAGTTCTACGACAGTTTATGCTTGTACACGGTTTTTAGGTTCCGTACCAAAAGGATGCCAACGGGACCCTATTACTAAGGCTCGGCTGTCCAACGTTCGTCTATCCGTGAGTTTGTCTATCAGCGGATGTATCTCATGAACCGTAATGGGTAGATACTTGGAGTTTTCACAGAATATGTTTATCCATATCCGCTATAACAATAATAAAAAGGGGGGTTCCTACTAGAAACGTGTTTTTATTCGGCGTTTTTAGGTACGGACCCTTTCGTGTGTGAGCTATATTATACCGCACGCATAATAAAACAACGACGAATCCCAAATCGTAAACGTTTAGAAAACGACGAGAAAAACTGTATTTACTAGAAGACATCTAGTAAATACTAGATGACATATTTTTTCACGTTTCTATAAAATCGAACCTTATTACTATATATATAGCTACTCGTGCTGATTCACTGATTCACTGACTGACTGACTGACTGACTGACTCATTGATCACCTCTCCTGTAAAATTTTGTATGGAAAAATTTTTTTTCACTCACGGTTTCGTATAGAGGAGAAAAATTCATTCGGAACAAAATTATGGAGAGAGCTGATGATTGAGGATTTCGGAGACGATTGAGGAGCACCGGTCAGGGTATCGAAGATAGGTGGGGGGTGTTCAACCCAATGTCACTCGAAACCTTATCCAATTGGCAGAGAGCCGAAAAAAAACTCCAAAATGGCGGATTCAAGATGGCGGCCATACAAATTTCGTCGGTGTCTATCTCGGAAACTATAAAAGATGGAAGAGTGGTTTTTTCGACATAGATGATCAGGACCCGAAGGTCTACTTGATGAATAGAAAAAAAATTCAAGATGGCGGAATTAAATTTTTTCCATACAAAATATATGCAAGACTTTAATACGATTCCTTTTCAAATATCTGGTGGTTTCGTATAAAGGACAAAAATTAATTTGGAGGAAAAATATGGAGAGAGCTGATGGTTGAGGATTTCGGAGATGGGTGAGGAGCACGGCCAGGGCATAGAAGATAGGTGGGGAGTGTTCAAACAAAAGTCACTCGAAACCTCATCCAATTGGCAGAGAGTTGAAAAAAAATCAAAATGGCGGATTCAAGATGGCAGCCATACAAATTTCGTCGGTGTCTATCTCGGAGACTATGAAAGTTGGAAGAGTGGTTTCTTGGAAAAAGATGATCAAGACCCGATGGTCTACGTGATGAATAGAAAAAAATTCAAGATGGCGGTTTTATTTTCATATAAAATGTATGCAAGACTTTGATACGTTTCTTTCCGCTGATGGTTTCGTTTAGGGACAAAAATTCATTTGGATGAAAAATATGGAGGGAGCTGATGATTGAGGATTTCGGAGACGGGTGAGGAGCACTGCCAGGATATTGAAGATAAGTGCGGGGTGCTCAAACAAAAGCCACTCGAAACCTCATCCAATTGGCAGAGAGCCGAAAAAAACCTGCAAATTAGCGGATTCAAGATGGCGGCCGTACAAATTTCGTCGGAGACTTTTAAAGATGGAAGAGTGGTTTCTTGGAAAAAGATGATCAAGACCCGAAGGTCTACTTGGTGGACAGAAAAACCGCGGTTCGCTTTAGCGAGCCGCGCACCCACGCGCCCTACTAGTTTTATAGAAGCTTGAAACTACGAGGCTAGTGTAAGTTCTATCGTTACGCACCTATTGTAGATGTGGGCACGCGCACACAAAGTTAATAAGATGGAGATTCAAAATCGCTCACTGATGAATTTTTCAACATAATTTATTTAGTTAAAATACTATTGAGAATTTGATAAATATGTATAAAGTGACATTATTTTATTAGTACATATATGACACATATTTTCCTTCTGTACTAGTGGGAATGAGCTACATTTTCTGATCTACGAGTATTTACTATGTTTTCTGATACATTATTGGTAATAGTGTTAATAAGTAACCCTCACGAAAAATAGTCGGGCGCATCTTCGTGAACTGAAGTACTCGTATCTATAACTTCGAAAAGTCGAAGCTGTGTTCAGTTTTCATGTTACAATGGTAGCGGCAGAGAATAGGACGGCGGCCAGTGATGCGCTGATATGAGGTTTATTGAGCGTTATAAATGGGCAATGGCGCGATAAGATGACACGGTTTGCTGACTTTGCAAAAATTTTACACGAAAGTTTTTAAAAATCTCAAAATCCCACTAGCCACGAGTACCTACTAGGTAGACAAATAAATAAGGTCTAGCGGTAAACTTTTCAGACTTAGTACGGCTCCTAGCTCGCAAATACGGTCCCATCCGGAAGAAAGCATAATGCTTGACATGCTTTATATAGCTTTGACATATATGACTCAATATAGAATGACATATATGACTTACTATAGAAGTAGAAACACGTCGAGAAATCATTACTGAATTTGTGACTTTATACTGTTATGGTTCATTTTACTTTGACGCTAATGTCATCGAATACAATTACGATAAATCGAATTAAATCTTATACTAAACCTACTGTACCTATGGCTTACATTCTTAATTAATCTGCTTATTTACGAGTTACGACAAACGATCAATCGAATGAAATCTTATACTAACCCTACTGAAGTAAATATTTACCAGCGTCGATAAAGCCGAATTTACACTGCGAAATTAGTGGCATGAAATTATTTTCGTGACATTAATTTCGTTAACAATTTCACGTCTAAACATCTAATTTCATGATGCATGCATTATTTTCATGCATGAAATTAGAAGTTTCCACGTGAAACTGTTGATGAAATGAATGTCATGAAACTAATTTCATGTCACTAATTTCGCAGTGCAAATTCGGCTTAAGCCATGGTTTTTCCTTCCACTACACACGCGGTCACGGAAAGGTCACCAGGCAGGTGCAGATACTGCTATCAGAAGCCACGCTATCGCTCATTAGCAGATAGTTATTCCCTGTTACTGCAACGGCGCGATAACTCTTTAAAAGTTTACCTTTCGAAGTGTAAACCTTTCTAATAGTAAAACTTCAGACGGCCGAATATTTACAAAATCATATTATGCGTCTTGAGGGGATTATCCTACTAGATGGTATCTGCGACTTCACCGGCGTAGATAAAAGTTTTTTAATTCCCGCGGAAACTTTAATGATCTTTAACTTTCTTATTCATTGAGGAGTTCCAACCTCCATCACCGAAAATATTCACCAGATCTTTACCAAATTTAAATGACATACCGTCAGGTTAGTCCCATTTAAAGGTCCTTTGAAATAAAAAAGAAGTGTGGCACTTGGGGACTGCCGCGGTAAAGCTATTGCATAGCATTTTTTATCAACGCCATCTAGCGGCTCACCTCTAGATGGCGTTGATAAAAAATGCGCCATCTAGCGGCTCACCGTAGAGAAATCCCGTGTCAGGTTATTTTCGTTACGGAATTTCTGGATTCGGTCTCCACGCTGGCCCGCGATAGAAGCTATGTAATAGCTTAAAAAAAGTTTACATGAAACATTCAAGATCAGACACAATAAGCAAAAAATACGTACAATCTACACTATAATTATTATTATCAATACCCTACAGTCCTACATAAATATAGGAATTTATATTTCAGACCGTTGAGAGTCCTATGAATGTGATATCATATAATCTGAATCAAAACTTCTAGAAATATAACCGCATAAAGAATGTGAAAAGCCCGGGCGAGTGAAGTCACATATGAAATATATTCAATCTGCGCTCGAGAGATAAGCCCGCCCCGCGCTCCCCCCGGAGGCGCTAAGTCGACCGATTTTTGACCAGCTATGTTTGTCTCTCCGTTATATTCACTCAAGTTTGTGACGTGAGAATTGAATGGGTTAAATTCATGCAAATTCATGAATTCACATAAAACAAATGTCACTCGTTAATCTATCATTTCATCCTTAAATGACTTCCAAAAAAGAGGAGGTTCTCAATTCCTCGGAGTCATGTATGTTCCCCGATTACTTGAAGACGCCTGGACCGATTTGGATTTTTTTTTTTTTAACAACAAGTTACCGCGGGAATACTTTGATTTTCCGGGATAAAAAGTAGCCTATGTCACTTTCCAAGTCCCTCCATGCAAAAAATCACGTCGTTTCGTAGCTCTGTTGCAGCGTGATTGAAGGCCAAACCAATAAACAAACACACTTTCACATTTATAATATTAGTAAAGATTTTCTTATGCAGAATTATTATGAAGTATTCAGAATCAGATATAAAAAAGACGTGTGGCACTCGGGAACTGCCGCGGTAAAACTATTGCATAGCATTTTTTATCAACGCCATCTAGCGGCTCACCACTAGATGGCATTGATAAAAAATGCGCCATCTAGCGGCTCACCGTAGAGGAGTCCCGTGTCAGGTTATTTTCGTTACGGAATTTCTGGATTCGGTCTCCACGCTGGCCCGCGATAGAAACTATGCAATAGCTTAAAAATATAGATATACCCAGTTTGTTGATTTTACAGTTGGTTGATTTTACCTAGATTATTATTCATGTCTAGTGGCGGGCTTCCTCCTTTTATTAAAGCTTTATTATCAATTATTTTTACCAACCCAGTCACATTTACCATCAGCCAGACTGGACTGACATATTCAGGTAGCATACGAGTCCAGAAAAAATCCCTAGCGAATAGAATACATATGAAATATATTCAATCTGCAGGCGAGAGATAAAAGTCACCCCCTTCCCTCCCACTCGAGGCAAGCTAAGCCGCCTGATTTTGTACCGATAACGTTTGCCTCTTTAATACTTCCTCTAAATGCTACTGCTTGTTAAAAGTTAGTTCTTAATTCAACTGGTTACTTTTTTATAACGCCTACGTATTAACTTCTTGCAAGGTATAAGTTATATCGGTGCTGAATTACTTCAAACTTTGTTAAATGGTTAAGCCTTGAAAAGATGGATGGATGGATTTAAGTATAGATTAACTGCGTTTTTTATATATTCATATCTTCCCAGATAGGTATGGATATAACTTGGAAGTTATATTTTGTGTGGGTATATCGGATAAATAAGTGATAGCTTTTCTTAGCGGCTTGTCTTAACGGTCCAAGTATCATGGGTCATATGACGTCATAACAAATTCAAATATGGCGAATGTCACAAACACATATAGGTACGTCAATAAAAATTAATTGAGATAAACTTTCGAATTTGGTAACAAAAATGAAAATTCTTAAATGAAAATTTGTAAGTAAGTAACATAGATATTATACATACATAATAATGAAATGAAAACATTAATTCATCCTACCAAATTTTGGGTAGGTACCTATGAAATTTTAAATAGAAATATGTCAAGCATTATGGATTATAATAAAGTTGTCGCCTAACACAAACACGGATTATGCTAAAACCAAATAGACGATCAGAAAAGGCTTTCGTTGTGTTTGTACACATTTAAAACATTTAGGCAGACCAACACATTGTCTTTATTATCACCACACACACTGCTGAAACGACGTAAAAACTTCACCCGCGATTATAACCGAAGTTTACAAAACAAGGCGTTGCGAACCCTAGATCGCGATAATAAAATTATTATTATTCGTACTATCAGGGCTGCCACTCGGCGATGGTATCGCGCTATCTCGCCGCGCCAAGCGTCGCTTCACCCCCTTCGCTTCAGCGTAGGGATGTCCTTTGTGTCGATAACCTGTTTTAGTTTTTTAAGCTATTGCATAGCTTCTATCGCAGGCCAGCGTGGAGACCGAATCCAGAAATTCCGTAACGAAAATAACCTGACACGGAACTCCTCTACGGTGAGCCGCTAGATGGCGCATTTTTTATCAACGACATCTAGCGGCTCACCGCTAGATGGCGTTGATAAAAAATGCTATGTAATAGCTTTACCGCGGCAGTCCCCGAGTGCCACACGTCTTTTTGTTAAATGGATGATTATATTCTGAAAAGTGATAGAAACGAACGAATGAACGAACTGGAGATGCAACACGAGGTGCGTTTCATCGCCAGTTCGTTCGTGTAGGCTAGATTGGCTAGGTAGCGTATGTTGTTGCCCCTAAGCGTGAGGGTGACAGAGTGAAAGAAAAATCTTGTACTTTGCCTCGCTCACCTTAATAGGTCAATGGAAGATCAAGAAAAACCTTCATCTCTATCTGAAGTCGTTCCAATTTCTGAAAAATTACAAGTAGGTACATGTTGATATCAAAAATGTTGAGTAAAAGGTCCCCTCGTTCTTTATACATGCAAAAGATTTAATTGATACGTTGCTCCATTACTGCATGATTGTAGAACAAATATTAATCTATCTTCATGTAAAAATGAATAGTTTCCTGCTTAAAATGAACCATTTCATAAATAATGATTAGGTACATTTGCTATTAAAACTTAATCAGTCAGCGTTACAATAACAGAATGTCTCTATGACACTTATCAATGCTTTAATACTAGCAACGAGTCATTCTATTAAAACCGGCTTATAAATAGCACGTCACAAGGTATAACTTATTGATAAATATTTAACTATAATTTATGCCTTCCATTCGACATTTACGATATCGACATTACTCTTACTCAGCGTTATCGTTATTCTAATTATACAAACACGGCATCAGAAGTGTCAAGTTGCGCCGATTAGAAAATGTTCGATGTGAAACAAATCGATACGCGTTTTCATCGATATCTGCGGCGTGTCACTAGGGGTGTAACCTGACTTGCTCCGGATAAGAATAATACAGTGGCGCTCGCCGCTCGGAATGTTCTAATACATCCTTATCGCCTCGCACACACTCGCACGCCATCACTACTCATTACACAGCGGATCTCGGGAGGTTCGCAAACATTTATCAAATGGATTTTTTAAAGAATACGAGCAAGGGTGGATATTGAACTTTATCTGCAACTTTGTTCGCGATTAGCGTTGCCAGGCGTCCGGATAAAGCCGGACACAGTCAGGCTTTTTGGTTGAGTGTCCGGCCAAATTAGACGGTGTCCGGCCAAATTAGACGGTGTCCGCCCAAATTAGACGGTATCCGGCCTATCCGAATTTTGCTAGGCTTTTTAAGTTTAACCATTTTTTTTACATATTTGTCATGTGTTGGTTTCCGCTCCGCTCGCCTCATCTTGTATCGCTACGCTTGCGCAAACGAGCTTTGAAAAAAATTGCCATTTTGTGCTAGGTCTAAAAAATAAGGGTGTCCGGCCTTTGTACCCAAATGTCCGGCTAAACTGGCTGGCCTGTCCGACTTTTCGGTTTGAAGACCTGGCAACCCTATTCGCGATAAGTTACATTTTTTAAATCGAATTGGATTTCCTATTCCACACGGGATTAGCGTAGAAAGTCAACAGTTTCAAAATATCTTTACTTATAATTTTTATGGACTAAACACAGCTGTTACTTTTTTTTTTAAAGGATATCAGCCAAGCTGAACTTGACTGATGTTCTCCTCTCCCCTGCAAATATGTGAAAACTTGTGTTAGGGAGTGGGTACGACAATAATGCAACGGGTGGGGATCGACCCTGCGACCTTTAAGTTTTCAGTACGCACCTGTAACCGTTGGGCTGTTGAGGCTTAAAGGTCTTAAAGGGCCTAATAAATTATTTTTTCCAATCGAAAAACTTCGTATAAATATAATATAATGGCTTTTATCAATATTTTGAATTTTCATGACAATGATCTGCGAAATTTAATTTATTAGGAAGTTTATTATATGATCAAACGAACTTAACAAGTGACGTTCGATCTTAATTGTCCCATTTTCGGCGAAGAGATTTATTATTAACTTGTAGTAGTCCTCGGCTACGCTTCAATCCGCTCGCACATATTTCAGCTCCATAAGAAAGAAAGAGATAGCATAATCCGTACATCGGCCAGGAAGCCTCCTCCTACCCTCATTTAGTTCAGAGAATAGAGAATAACAATAATACCTCCAACATTGACATTTTTGGGTATCCATCTATAAATTTATGGGAAGGGGATGGGAGGGAACTTAAATCTCTTCGCCGAAAATGGGACAATTAAGATCGAACGTCACTTGGTAAGTTCGTTTGATCATATAATTGTCCCATTTTCGGCTTCCGAGATTTATTATTAACTTGTAGGATGTTTAGAGAAAAAACAAAAAAAGGAAATGTTGGAGAACAAATAAAAAATACATAAATCAAATCTTGATTATAAAATTGATCTGTAAACGTCAACATAAATCATATTATCAAAATAAAAAAATTAAACCTTAATCTTGTAGAATACAAAAAAAGAAGAAAATAAAAAACCATTACCTAACCAGGTATATCATTAAACAACACATTAACAAAGTTAGAATCATCAATAGTAATTAACGACCTGTTATAAAAATTAGCAATGGTTATTGACTGATCTGACCAGCCAGCATTGACACTGATGCCCGCTCGTTGTGCGGCAGAAGTGGTTGCGTGACGAGTACTGTGAGCACTCGCACTATCGTCGTGTCAATGCCACTAGCTGCAAGAGTGAGTTTTATTCATCATCCAATAGTTTGTGGTGAAGCAGAATCATATGGCTTCCCGCTGGTCAGTATAACCTAATAGATTTATAAACACATATCAAAAATTCAAATTTATTTTATTTTATTCAGACATTTGAAAACTTTTGCTTTGTTTATGACAAAACTTTTGATCCTGGTCACATCTTCGAGTGATTGTACTGAATTTGTTCAATTCGGCGGCTGCCAATGGAGGTAACTCAACATAAAAGCGTTTTTATGTAATTTTAGACTTAAATGTATAATAAATGCATTTTAAATCCATCACAATGTAGTGGCCGAAAACAGAATACCCTATGGCCGAAAACTGAAATTTGGGGCCGATAACTGAAGTTTTAGCGTTTTTCCAGATAAAATAAAAAAAAAATTATTTTTCAAATTTTTAATTTTCATTATAATACTAAAGGTTCAAGCACAAAACAGCTTAAAAAAAGAAATTTCATTATATGGGCTTTCATCTAACATAACAAGTATAACTATATATAGATTGTAACATTATTTCTGATGTCCTAAAGTTGACAGGAGCACTAAAAAGCCGATATCAGGCACATTGACAGATAGTTAAGCACTATATTTGGATTGCAAGTACTATTATTATGAGGAACCCTTCTTTAAGTAATAATCGATTTAACATAATGTAGAAAGTATTTAACAAACCCAAACAGGTATCATACGGTTGTAAATATTTTGTATACAACTAATGTTTTAAAAGGTTTAGTATAGGTACCTATTTTTAATTTATATGTAGTTTGGTACGCTGGTTTGGTATCGCAGTGTACTAGTTCCTATAGTTTAAAGATTGAAATTTACCTACTGGGACTTTATACTATTCGGCAAGGATGCAAGATATTGCAATATTTGATGAAGAATGTACCCGCTGCCAGGTGAAACTTTGTCGGACAATAACTTGTCGGAAAATAATAAAGTTTCGTTGAAATTAGAGGAAAGATTCCGCAAGAGATACATACTTATAATACAGTGCTCATAAGCGGGATGGCCCACTTTGGATAGTACTAAAATGATGGCGCACCTATTAACACAAAGGGTGAATTATTATTGTTTTTAAGAAGGAATCGTTTTTAAGGTGGTTTACAATTAGGTACTATCATAATCACGGCAATTTATAAATAAACTAATACATCTTTGATTTGTTTTTCAAATTGAATTCAATGTCGTAAACAGAAAAAGAAAAACACGGTTACCAACTCCGGAACTTACACATGGAATACAGCTTGATTTAATTATTATACACTGTCTTTAATGTAAAGGGGGAAAAAATATATTTTATTATTATAATAAAATTAATTAATTAATTAATTTTCATAATCTTGTTTTATTGTAAAAACGTATTATGAGAATATTCCCTTTAAATGCAGAGAGGTATTAATTGCATTTTGTCTTTACTCACGAAGCAATTTTCGGCTTTGCCTACCCTTACAATAAATCTACAAGGATATGTAATGGAGTGTAATTCCCAGCGAATATTTTTGCAATTAAAGTCAGTAAATTAAATACATATTTCACATTTCTCTCACTAAACCTAAATTTTTCGAGAAATATTATTTAAGATGTGGGTATGGTAGGTACTCTACCAATTTTTGCTTCTGTATACAACTGCCATACATAGCGCGTATAGTGTCCTAAGCAAAAAAATTAATAAATAAATAAATAAATAAAATATATGGCAATGATTACACGTCTTGTCAGTAAAAAACTAAGCCTGAAGAATGAATACTGCAAGTATTTTAACCATATAATTTATATGATGATTAGTTGATTAGGTTCACCATGATTCCAAGAATAACCGATTATTTCTCATAGTAAGAGGAAGAAGCATGGAAATCAGTTTAAATATGAAGTTTTTTATTTTATTTTTTAATTTTTTTTAATACCTTGATAATTTTTATCACGTGTCTCATTATTTGAATAAAATCAATTATGAGCAAGAAGGCCAAAAATATGTATTGTTTAAACCCATAAAACAGCAAGGGAGGCTGCAATGAGTATCCGTCAAGGGAGGACTTCAAATCGAAAGTAGCACTAAATGCATTTTTGCAGTAGTGCGCATAAGAAATAAAAATTATGAGCCTTCTCGTCACTCTCTGGCAATGCATTAAATAATATCACATTCTGAAATAAAATTCCTTTTGATGAAGTTTTAGCGCAAATTCAAGCTTAATGATAATAACACTCAACTTGCATGGTATTTTGCAACCAATTCCTTACGTTATAGCAGAGATCGAGAAGTCAAATCAAATAAACATTTTTTTTTTTTTGTATGACCAATTCAATTGCAATCCTTATGCTCCCCATTCTGAAGTGACTTCAAACGTTCACAACTATTTTGAATTCAATTTGTTGTGAAACAAATTGGTTCTTAAAAGTTTTGAACCTACGAAAAAACTTTAAACCTAAGAATTTATTAAATGTGTTTCATCAAACTTTAAGTAACTTAAAGGAAAAGATAGGTACATATACCTCGCTCGTGGTGCTGTCGACGCTCGCTGCCGCAAGCGAACGGCGCGCGGAGGTGGCTCGTATCGGAGGCACCTCGGCGCCGGCACACTCGCCTCACTCCGCAGTCTGGCTGACGCGCGCCGCGTGAGCTCAGCAGTGCTGATGACGTGGCGGTGAGGACTTGGAAGTTTCAATAAGTTGCAGAGGAAAGCTTACTGACGATTGCTCAAAATTCCTGTGTGTGTGTTCCAAAGCTCATGTGAAGACTTGATAAAGTCGCCCAATTTTTCATATCAATTGACATCACAAGAAAGCTTGTGGTTTCGATCTCGATCGTAGTGAGCTAGTTTTGCTTTTCCATAATCGCTTTATCTTAATTTCGGGTAAACATGATAGAGTTATGAATTATGACAGGGGTTGCGCTTAATTTTCTGCTTTAGGACGGGAGCATCAAAAAAGGGTAAATTTCCAGGAAACTAGCTTTTGGATTAATCCTTATATAAAGATCGATTTCCAAAGATGGGTTCCCTTCAGTACGCTTAGTCTGACAATTCAGCTGTTGTCTTCAGATCCAATTGCTCTAGCCGCAAACAACGGTGATGGGGTCACGACTGTGACTGTGCTTTGGTTTCGAAACGCGCTTTGTTTTCGGCAGAACGCGTCAGACACACTGGAGACCACTAAAAGGATCATTCATCATGCATTTCCTGTTCAACTTGATCGGAAGAGAAAAAAGAACGGTTAATATCTCGTATTAACTCACGTCATATCTTGCTATTGGTCAATATCGCGTATTGACTCGAAGCTTTAAAAAAACATTTACAGCCTAATATCACGTATTAGATCATGTAATATCTTGTTATTGGTCAATATCCCGTATTGACTCGAAGCTTTATAAAACATTTACCAGATATTTAAATTATCACTATTCGTGGTAGGTAAGTATGAAGAAAAATCTTTTAGAAGGTAGTTAATAAGTACAAACCTTCACTAAATAATTCACAGTAATGGCGTTTTATAGTCTTTAACTGTGGTCTTTACAAGGAAATCTGCAGTCTAATATCCCGTATTAGATCATTGACATAATTACTATCCGCGTCTTGCGGGTAAGAATAAAAACATTTTTAAAGTACTCGTATGAACGCAAAACTGCACTACACTAAAAAGTACCGTAAAATAACTCCGTTTACACTTCACAATTTACAATAATGATGTTTTCTTCATATTTCTGTGTCTTTCAAGCCACTTATGCTCTCTATAGAGTATTTAATTGTCACTGCACTTGAAGAAATATTATTTTAAAAATTAAAAACTGCTACTATGTGCGGGGTCGTGCGCGCACGAAAAACGAATGAGGGTAGGAGGAGGCTTCCTGGCCGATGTACGGATTATGCTATCTCTTTCTTTCTTATGGAGCTGAAATATGTGCGAGCGGATTGAAGCGTAGCCGAGGACTACTACAAGTTAATAATAAATCTCGGAAGCCGAAAATGGGACAATCCACCTCCTTTTCACAATTACAAAATATAAATAATCATTATAAATTAAAAATAATAATAATGAAATTGTAATAAATACAGATATGTACGTTTCGTACTTTCGTATATTTATTACAATAATTTTGTAATATTTTTTTTGGACGGCGTGTATTTGTTGTAAATATAATTAGTAGTAGGTAGTTTTAATTTATTTAAGTTATAGTAGCATCTAGTGATTTTTTTTGAGATTTTTAGAATAATTTTTGATATCCCTACTTAGATATTATAAATGCGAAAGAATAATTTTGTAACAAATAAAACGTATCTACTTTAATACCTTTTAAAAGGTTTTGTTGTCCATTAGCGTTTGCGGAAACGACTTATCAGCCGATACCACTACAAGGCCGCTTCCTTGATGATGCCTTGTTTAAGCGATAATTAAAACAATGATAATGCAGGCTTCAGGTGTCCTCAGATACGATAGCGCCTTCCATAAATGCCTACATTTACTTTGTTTCAAACATGTTTCAAAGTTCATGTATAAGTATTTTATTAAATTACTTATTTCATGTAGGCCAACTTGTAGCTCTTATGACACGTCATGAGTCTACCATCGGTTCGGAATTTCTCGGAACTCTGCTCAGCAGATTTTGCTGAGCAGAGTTATTCTTACATGTTACATTTTCGATTGTAATTAAATATCCACAATATAGCATTGTAAAGTCGATATCTCCTGAGGATGCTCCGGTGTCGGGGCGAAACGTGCGTCGAGAGTAGGTAGTACAAAAGTCTTGTGTGGTGGTGCGTGTGAGTGGTGGTGGCATTGCTTGTTTGGGAACTTGGCTTTTTTGCTTGGTTGGGAAGGTAAGCGGTGCTTAGCTTGTAACTGCAAACATGCGTTTGACCATACAGATTTTTTCTGTTGGTGGATTGTAGCAAAAAAAGACGTGTGGCGCTCGGGGACTGCCGCGGTAAAGCTATTGCATAGCATTTTTTATCAACGCCATCTAGTGGCTCACCGTAGAGGAGTCCCGTGTCAGGTTATTTTCGTTACGGAATTTCTGGATTCGGTCTCCACGCTGGCCCGTGATAGAAGCTATGCATAGCTTAATAACTCTAACCTCTTGCTTATCATGAATTTCCGTAAAGTAGCGCCTGATTCTACCCAATTTAACAGTCAAATATGTACCTAATTAAAGCCTGACACCTCAACTCAGCGCCTCCTGAGTCCTAAGTGGACTGAAATGAAGCCAATCAGCTTACTCGAATCTCGCGAAAGGGACAGAGATGTAGCGGACGCACTGTTTATCTCAAACAACTTTTTATTGTATAAGTACCCATTTAAATTCTTGATACGTTCGACTTGCGAGCATTTAAGGCCCTCTCTGCACAAACTAGTTAAAGAATGGGTAGGTACATACTGAAAGGTAGATATACAATTGAATTTGATTCAGACTCTACAGGTTCTATGAAATATTTCGTCCTAATTTTTTAAGGTTCAGTACCGAATGGATCCGTACCCTATTACTAAGCCTCCGCTAGACGTCCGTTCGTCTGTCAGCGGGCTATATCTCATGAACCGTAATATTACGTAGATAGATGCTTGGTTTTATTTGCAAAATGGGTGTATTATAGAAATATACATATTTTGCTTTAACAATAAATGCACACAACAAGCATACATTCGACCTTAACAGTCGCTTTATTTTTTATTTTATTTTATTTTTATTATCTTTGTTGTTATAGCGGCAATAGATAAACACATTCTGTGAAAATTTTAAATATCATGTTCATTTCATGAGATGTTTGTCTGGTGGGAGGCTTTGGCCGTGGCTAGTTACCACCCTACCGCCAAGCAATTTAGCGTTCCGGCACGATGGCGTGTAGAAACCGATTACAGGTTTGGGTGAAATGTATACTGCCATACTTCTTTCAAGTTAGCCCGCTACCATCTTAGACTGCATCGTCATCATCAGATGAGATTGCAGTCAAGAACTATCTTGTCATCAAATAAAACATAAAAAAATAAAATGCATCCCGCTGGCAGACACACGGACGGACGGACGGACGGAGGCTTAGTAATAGGGTCCCGTTAGCACCCTTTGAGTACGAAACCCTTAAAAGAAAAGCTAGTAGTTTTTTTCACACATTTTAATTGTACAAATAATAAGGGTCATACTACACGGGTGGTTCTCCCGCTGCGTGAATCCGCTTCTGACCCGCACTAGTCACAATTTAATATGAAAGTTGTATGCTGCATACTACACTGCGCGGTTTCCCGTCGCGGTTTACAGGCGGGAGAAATACGACCGCCGCATGCAGCGTCAAACCGCCGCTGATAACCGGCGTTTCAAACTACACGGGCGGTTTCCCGCTATTACGTCTTTCTGCGCGGGACCTGAAATGAACAAAAGACAGCGATAAACCGCGTCCCGTGTAGTTTGATGGTCTGAGGCAGGTTTGTCGAGCGGATTCCCGCAGCGGGAGAACCGCCCGTGTAGTATGACCCTAAGTTGACACGTACACTTAACAAGTTGCCCTGTCGGTTATGATGAAACGCAACACGGTTATTCAATTTGAAAATTAACCGCTCCGGTTGTTTGGAGATGTGAATGAGATATGATAAGGAACAAGTTAATTAGCAGCGACACTCTAATTACTGTTAGCTGTTACTGTTATGGTACCTTTGGAAGTTCCACGGTTGTCGTTGCCGATCTCACTGGCGTCGAGTGACGTTTAACCGAGGAATAAATTGACAGTTTTTGTATTGAAAATCTGCCGAGATATCCATAAAATAACCACAGAGTTAAAAAAATGACAGACTTTTCAACAAATACTTAGATTTATTTTTTTTGGTGAACTTATTGAGTTACGTGAAAAGTGGTTGGACAAATGTTTTTCATTGAAGTTACATATGGAAGGTTGTTGATAATTTATAATTAACACTGTATAGTCTTCGCTATCCAAAACTTTTCCTTTTTTACTGGTCGTAGAAAATTGCACGCCAGTAGTAATCAAATAACAATGAATAACTAATTAAAATTTAAAAAAAATTAAAACGTAACAATAACTTTAAGTTTAAAAAAATGGTAAGTATTGATATTCACATCCGTTGCTATCTGTATTAGGTATAGTTCTGCAATTCACGAGGGCGTGTGAGCTTTACTTGTGGTTACGTCGTGTACATGCACATTGCGTAAGTGTGCGTGCCTGTCAGGAGCCTAGGTGGGAGCGGTCAGGCGCGAGCAAGCTCTCGCTCACACTTATACAGATACGACCCGCACTCAACCATGAGCCACGCGCCCTCGTGAATTGAAAGAACTTAACAGTGCGATGAAGCGCGGCCGGAGGTAACGGCCAACTTGAAGTGAACGTTAAGTAAGTATGTATCAAAACAAATCACTTAATACATTTAATTAGGTTAATAAATGTAAAGGCAATCGTTATTGACCGCAATACAAATTATTTGTAATCGAACAAAAAATCGAATATTACACCTCTGTGAACACGATTTATTTACATCGATATGATTCGACGTGACAATATGACACTAAGATAAATTTTGTTAGCGCTTTAATATTAAAATCCACAGATTATGCAAATTGAATTCAAGAAACTGCAAGAAATTTCGTATCTTTGACAGATCTGAGGTTGATTTCGTCTAATACGTAGATACTAGCAACACGTCATGTACCCTACATGTTTTATTTTATAATTTTTGAAAAACTAACTTTATTGATAGACATCCAAAATCCTACCTGACAAAATCAAGATAGAACTCAAAAGTGGGCGTGGGGTGGGAAATTTCAGTCTCAGCCAAAAGTTAGTCGCGGACTGATGCCCACACCGAGGCAAAAGCCGCCATCTTTCCCGCCTTTCGATCACACGGCGCTGACGTCTCGACCACTGACAGCTGCCAAAGTGGCGCTGGCGTCGACTTCCGCGCGAGCAACATCCGGTGTCGCTAATAATCGTTACTTACCAGCAGGTGAGATCACAGTCAAAGACTATCTTGTCATCCAATAAAAAAATATATATTAGTAAGAATTAGAGTAGGATTAGACTCATAACGCACTGTCGACTAGTCATACCGTTTGATTTCCGCGCTATCGAATAATTAATGCTTACCTGTAATTTAACTTCTTCCAGTCTCCAAGTGACTGACTGAGTGGCTCCCAGTCAACAGTGCGTAGTAGCTCTTATCTACTTCGACAAGTTTTCTAACTTTCAACCTGTTTTAACTTAACTAACTTAAAAGTAGCCTACAGATACACGTGTCTATCGCAAGTCGGATTACTGCCCCCGGTTATCAAATTATGACGTTTCAATGACTTATGTTCGAGAGAACATGAATGGAAGATTTCTGTTACGCGTGGAATCCAATGGGAATCTTGTTGGAATAAGTTGGAATCGCCCAAGTGGAATGCATTTTTATTTATTTGTCTGTCATCGTTGACAGATCAATTTAAGAGGTGTCATCACCATTCGGTAGGCATTTATACGATTGAACAAGTGTTTATAAATATTGAAACATGGTAGATATCAGGCGGAATGTGGTTAGGATAGTGTTATCGACGCGTTTGGAATGCATTTTAATATTGGTTCGAGACCAAGAGGTTTAAAGATGCCTACATTTTGTTTTTTGTACATATTCTATCGGATAACTATTTAAAACTTTAAGATTTTTTTTTTTCTAATAACTATAAGATAATAGGTTTTATTATTTCCTGGGGCTTAATTACAATTTTTCAGATTAAATAAAAAGAATATTACCCATGCTAGACATGACTATTTTTCCCATCTTCCCAGGAGTGGGTACGGCAATAGTGCAACAGGTAGAGCTTGAACCAGTTAACTCTCCGTTATCAGTCCACGTCTTGAACCCTTGCGCTATTGAGGCTTTTAATTTCTACCTTCATCACGTGGCAAAATATTTTTAATTTAGTACGAATAGGTACGTATTACACGGTGGTTTATTAATTAGAATTATGTAGCGTGGCTCGGCCGTGTGTGACGAGGGAAGGACATTTTTACTGAAATTAATTAAAAAGATGATATCGCCGCAAGGTGTGCCTGCGCGCGGCTGATAAGGCCCGCCTTGATAGCGCTGCTCCGGGCTCGCCGGGCTAATTGTTAGTAGATACCAGCTACCAGCACGAGCGACGCAAGGTATTACAGACGACCTCCCTGGCGCAGTGGTGAGCGCTGAGGTCTTATAACTGGGAGGTCTCGGGTTCGATTCCCGGCGGGGGCAGTTTGGGAATTTATAATTTCTGAATTGTCTCTGCTCTGGTCTGGTGGGAGGCTTTGGCCGTCGCTAGTTACCACCCTACCGTCAAAGACGTGCCGCCAAACGATTTAGCGTTCCGGCACGACGGCGTGTAGAAACCAGGGGTATGGGTTGAATTTACATTGCTATACCCCTTCCAAGGTTCCAAGTTAGCCCGCTGCCATCTTAGACTTCATCGTCACTAACCATCAGGTGAGATCGCAGTCAAGGGCTATCTTGTCATTGAATAAAAAAAAGGGTAGGTATAGTTACTCGTGTGCGTGGTACACGTTTCTAGAACTCTTTCTTCTTCTTTACCAGCCGACAGACGTCCATTGTTAAACCTCAATAGCCCAACGGTTAAAGGTATGGACTGAAAACTGAAAGGTCGCAGGCTCGATCCCCACCCGTTGCACTATTATCGTACCCACACACAAGCTTTCTGCTTATTTGGAGGGGAGAGGAGAATATTAGTCAAGTTCATCTTGGCTAATATTCTTTAAAAAAAACGCTGTGGTCTTATGACTGGGAGATCTCGTTCGATTCCCGGCGGGGAAAATAAATGTTTCATTCTAAATCGCGTCTTTTAAAAAATAGCCATAAGCATATTACATTCTAATATTAAAAAGGCTGTATTATTATGTGTACAAAAGATTTAATTACAGAAAGTCTGGGTGTAATTTGGTGAATTACAAGGAGATTCCCGACAGAGGGCGCTCGAAAGCGGTAATTTCCGGCGCAACAGGCAACACAGCCTACAAGGAAATTTCAACCTAAAATCTACATGAAATAAAGTCTATAGTGCTTTGAAGACTATGGAAAACTAACTGAAGAAATGAAAGTTCATTGAAAATTGGACATTGATTAAATGAGTAGAAAGTTAATTTTAGCCTTTTGTCATAGTAGGTAGCTACTAGTAGCTGAATTTTGCTTAGCAATACACCGAAGCATCGTCAGAACTGAAGATAACATCAACTGAGGATGTTCCTATATCGGAGCGAATCATGCATTTTTAACTCCCAACATAAAAACTACGGGATGTTTTAAGTGTGTCATGTCTCTGTGTGTGTGTGTGTGTGTGTGTGGCGTCGTAGCAGCCGAACGGACGAACCGATTTCGATTTTGTTGTTTTTGTTTGAAAGTTGCATGGAATCAATCGGATTGGCATCCAGCCTCCCACAAGATAGTGTACCTAATAAGTTATTAGGTATATTGTAATATTATGTAGCTATACATTAATATTGTAATATTTTGTTATGAAAAGAGCAACTGCTGAGTTTCTTGCAAGCTCTTCTTAGCAGAATCTGCGTTCCTAACCGGTGGTAGAGTCATGACGTGTTATAAGAGCTACAAGTTGGCCTACATGAAATAAATAATTCTGAATTTGAATATAATTAGACGTAGATACGCAATAATGAGTCAAACTATCTAACTTATCAATTGAAAAGTTAATTTTATTTTTTTGAAGAGCTGTTTGATCTTATTCCGCCCTCTAACTTCTACAATCGCACCGCACGCCACCGAACGCAATTTCACCCTCACCACCTGGCTGCCTGGAGCACTTCGACCACTCGTTGCTCCAGATCTTTTTTCCACGTACTACCAAATTGTGGAATCATCTCCCTTCGACAGAGTTCCCACTTAATTACAACCGAATTCAAGGGGCGAACCAATAAGTTCCTGAAAAGCCGGCAACGCATTGGTGGTGCCTCTGGTACTAAAAGTGTTCATGGGCGGCGGTAATCACTTTACATCAGGTGACCCGCCAGCTCGTTTGCCCGCTATTCATATTTAAAAAAATTTATTTAATTTGTCAAAGGTTTGTGGGTTGAATCGTATCTGCGTCCAATTGCTTATAGCGGCAGGTGAGTACTTCACACAGTTAGTTCTGTTTTCCTTAGCGCCGGTAAGGAGGTTTCACATCAAAAAGCCGGTAATGTGGCGGAGGCAGGCGCGAGGCTATCTGTAACACTTCATAAGGCAGGGTATCAGCTCCGGCGCCGAGTCTGTGACGTCGTTAGTTCGATCGCTCGAGGCGGCCAAATTGCGCGTGACGATAACGTTATCAGCCTGTCCTCCTGGATGGAGGGTTTTTAAAACCACTGGACTGAGATCCAATGGCTGAAGAATTATAGATCTTATCGCGTGCTATCACTTCGGTTGGCGTTTCTCTTGAGGTGCTATAGAGATGTGGCTTTTTTTTTTATTCGATGACAAGATAGCCCTTGACTGCGATCTCACCCGATGGTAAGTGACGATGCAGTCTAAGATGGTAGGTATAGCAGTGTAAATTCAACCCATACCCCTTATCGGTGTCTACACGCCATCGTGCCGGAACGCTAAATCGTTTGGCGGCACGTCTTTGACGGTAGGATGGTAACTAGCCACGGCCAAAGCCTCCCACCAGAAAAATTAGCTTTTTCCTCAATAGTTTAAGAGGAAATGCGGGTTGTTCTTTCTCCATACAAACGCTCTCGCCTGTTTTCTTTATGGTTTAGGTACTAGATGATTCCCGCACTTCGTTCGCGTGGTTTGAGGTTTTTTATTTCCGCGGGAACTCTCTTATTTCCCGGGATAAAAAGTGGCCTATGTGCTATTCCAGATTGAAATGAAATGAAATGAAATTTATTTGCTGAATACGAGTACATAGTAAGGTGTTAAACAATATTAAATATTTTAGTTTTTTCATATTCTACGAAATAGCATGCAAATATTTAAAATGCTCATCATAAACATCTCAATGATGAGCTCAATTAATTGAGAACTAATTAGAAAAAAAAAACAAATGTCAATAAGGTTAGTTATAACGTAAAAGTGTCAATTGGGTTAATATAATGTCAATTTTAAATTATTATCATTATTATTTACTATTAAAACCTTCGATATTAAGACAGAAGTTCTGTTACTGAGTAAAATGATTTGTCACACAGCCAACGAAAAAGACTTTTTTTAAAACGGCCCGTGGGTTGATCTTTTAAGCTTGCATTAAGTTTATTATAAATTTTTATGCACATAGATTATAATCTATCTTCCACTAATTTCGGTCTTACGCCGCTTGTATCCAACGGCTCCATGCGACTAGTTTGGTGTCGTCGGTTTACCTAGTGGGGGGTCTGTCAACACTGTGTTTCCCGGTGCGGGGTCACCACTCCAGTACATTGGAACTCCAACTACCAACAGCTCTTCGAACTATGTGCCCGACCCAATTCGAGTTCAGTTTCGAGACTCGCTGAGCTATGTTGGTGACTTTGGTTCTCCCACAGAAATGTATTATTTCTATTTTTTTTTTCTCTCTGGTTTCCGTTTTTAAAAATACTCCCCTTTCCCACTCCAGATCCTCAACTATACCTACCCATGAAAAAAATTACCTACATCAACCTCCATTGCGACGTGATTGAAAGACAAACTAACAAACATACACACTTTCGCATTTACAAAATTACCGAGGATTACACTCAATATTTGAGTAGGTATGTATACTATGTATATCTACCGCAGTTTCAATCAAGCTTGTGAGAACGGGCGATCGCTGGTCCGCACAGCATCTGGCGATAACGTCGCCCCACATGATCAATCTGAGCCCCTACTCACTCTAATCTCCTATGAAATATATCGCGGTTCACCTGCGGGGCTGTTGCGAAACTCAGTCGCAATCATAAGGAACACTGCGGCGCTATTGCGAAACTCAGTCGCAATCATAAGGAACAGCTTAATCAACAACAACTTAAAGCCTTAATAGCCCAACGGTTAAACTGAAAGGTCGCAGGTTCGAATCCCACCCGTTGCACTATTGTCGTACCCACTCCTAGCACAAGCTTGGATAGGAGGATATTAGTCAACTTCAACTTGGATAATGTTCTTTTTTTCTAAAAAAAAAAGCTTGATACAGTAAATTATTCCTTGTTATAGTTCTAACCGATAGAAGTCAGACAAAGGTCTAGCAAAGATCGCCACAGAAAACAATCATTTTACTGAAAGCCGCTTGTCCGTCCAGCTGATGTTAATGACTCGCGAGAGATGGTCCGTCCTTAATATAATATCACAATTGCGTGTTTGTTTGTTGGTTTGTCCTTCAATCATACTGCAATATAGCCATGGATCGATATGATTTTTGCGTGGATATAGGTGAAGACCTGGAGAGTGACATAGGCTACTTTTTATCCCGAAAAAACAAAGGTTGCCCACTGGATTTTTGAAAAACGTAACTCAACACCGACGAAGTCACGGGTAAAAGTTAGTAAAACCCAAAATATTAAAAAAAGAAAAGGTGACTGACTGACTGACCTATCAACGCATAGCTCAAATCACTGGACAGATCCGGCTGGAAATATGCTGATAGCTATTATAATTTTTGAAAATTCAACCCCTGAGGGGGTAAAATAGGGGTTTGAAAATCGAAGTTAACGTGAACGAAGCCGCGTGCAAAGTTAGTCAATATAATGAGGAGTAAATATAAATAATAATTTAAGCCGATCAAGCGGTGAAAAGATAAAAGATCTCGGGACAAAAGCACGAGTTATCTTCACGCGCAGCAACAAGCCCCTCTGTGCCCATTCTCGAATACGTTACGACTTTTTAACCCCCAACGCAAAAAGGGGGTGGGTCTGCGTAACTGTGTATCTATGTGGCTGTCTGTTCCCTCGTAACTCCGAGGACCGAGGACCGATTTTGATGAAGTTTTTTCTGTTTGAAAGCTAACATAATCGAGGTGGATCTTAGCTATAATTTATGAAGATATGCATAGGGGTTTAAGATCATCAGCTTATTTCCTACTTGATTAAAGGCTTTTACACTCTTTCACTGATGCGATTGATTGATTTTCAAACATTGCTACTGTGTCGATTGTGGAGATTGGCTGAATTTACGGCATTTTTGCTGCAACTCGTACTATTTATCATAATCTTTTTTAATATTTATTTATTCCTTTATCTTTTCCTTTTTGCCGGCGTTTCTTACTAAACACTGGGAACGCACCAGCGAGGCCGGGCACCGCGCGTACCTAATGAATCAATTATGAAAATGTACATCGATAATCGTCCACTGTCAGCCGTGATGGATCACCGAAGGATTTCTGCTAAAATTCAGTAGTGAATAGTGGCATTAATACAAAGATAAGGGAATTTATCTTTTTATTTCTTTAATGAGATAAGCTGTCGATAGTGTAAGATCGATGAAGATGCCAAGGGCCACGATGCCTTTTATATCGTGGGGGACCGATGTGCGTGGCGTGACATCGACCCATGATGGGAAGGATCATGACCTTCAGTAATGAGGATCTCAGAGAGAGCAGCAGAATCTGCAGCCCGAACTCGCGACAGTAGAGTTTTGACGTGTAATTAGAGCAACGAGTTGTCCTACATGAAATAATTTTAATTTTTTTTTAAGTTTTTTGGGAAGAGCTGATGGTCGATGGGTTCCCAAGGAGTGGCGAACCCGCACCGGGAAGCGCAGTGTTGGCAGACCCCACTAGGTGGACCGACGACATCAAACGAGTCGCAGGGAGCCGCTATCATTGAGTCTATATTTAGTGATAGTGAATCTTATTAGAAACTAGCTTTTGCCCCCGCGACTTCGTCCGCGTGGAATTACAATAGGTATTTAGGTGGAATTTTCAAAAACTGTGACACACGTACTTCTTTATTTTTAACTGAAAGCTCTAATACCAACTTTGATGGAAACAGCTTGAAAAATGACGGACTTTCATATAAACTTCCATCCCCTATTTAAACCCCTTAGGGGTGGAATTTCCAATAATCCTTTCTTAGTGTGCGCCTACGTCATAAAAGGAACCAACTGTAAAAATTTCAAGTTTCTAACTTCAGTAGTTTAGGCTGTGCGTTGATATCTCAGTCAGTCAGTCAATCAGTCAGTCAGTCAGTCAGTCAGTCAGGACTTTGAATTTTATATATATATAGATAATAAAATATTAAAGTTTTAAAAAAGTCCAAATCGTCAGAAAAATTATCTCAGACTTGAGATTTTATTTTAAAAATTGAAGCATAAACAATATCCTCTGTGTTTTGTGTTTGTCCTGTGTGTTTTGTGTGTGTCTGTGTGTGTGTGTAGTTGAAGTGAACGCTGTCAGTTTGTGAATTTCTAATCTATTCTATTCTTCGAAATACACATCCTCAAAAAAAAACTAGTTTAATGTAACTAGGGCCGCAAAGAAAACAAAGTGCAAAATTATTATCTATTACCACACAATTACCCCGATGGGATCTGCAAGTTTCTGATATAGTAGCGGGCGGGAGGGGTCGGGGCCGGTGGGGTCGGTGGGGTCGTGGGGGGTCGTTATCAGTTCGCGCGCCATTAACCCGATACAGCCGACACTCGTGTAGAGTACGCACGTAATTGAAACAGGTGAGTTGACATAATCGCGACACTATGAGCCATTTACTGAAATGTTGCTATTTGTGGGAATAAATTGTTATATACTTCAGCTTGACCACGTACCCTCTCTAACTCGATGAAAGGCAGTTTTTGTTCTTTGGTTTGGTCAGGTAGGTTCCATTTTTTGGTGAAGATCTGATGAATATTTTCGACGATGGAGGACGGAACTCCTCAATGGAGAAGAGCAGTTACTCGCGATCAGAGAATAATATGTAGGTGCCTATCTCTGACCGCGAATTGTGATTCTATGAAGCTACAAAAAATAAATTAAAATTCTTTTTAAAAAACCGACTTCAAACGCCATCAAATCCTTTCTATTTAGACCCGCTACTGCAACATACTTGTAACTAAAATTATATTTTTATACTTTGTAACGTTTGAAGCCGGCTTTTTAAAAAGAATTTTTATTTATTTTTAGGTAGTTTTAAGTTCTATAAGTGAGAATGTAGCTTCTTTTTTGAGAATAAATTCTTTAAACCTAATTTACTCTATAACATTAATCTGTATTTACCTAAAGTCGCATACCTTTTGATCGAAGGCATATAGATATGTATATCTACCGTTTGGTGTTATTTTTTTATAGATATAGTCGAGGACCTGGTGAGTGACATAGGGATAAAAAGTATTATCCCGTAAAACGAAAGAGTTTCCTCGGGAATTTAAAAATTAAATTCACGCGGACGAAGCCGCGGGCATCAGCCAGTCATTATAATAAGTGTGTCACGTATAACATTACGGAAAGCCTCTTATCGCGGGAAGTATCGCTGATTGACGAATGATATTGAGAAATGCTAATGAGCCGATCTGTGGACGCCCTACACTCCGCCCACGTGGCTGGCAGCGCACACACGAGCCGATTTGGTCGGGTCTGACTACCATACTTGGTTGGATGATTGATCGTTTAAAATAAAAATATAGCAATACATTTACGACCTCACATTCTGAGAGCCCATTCTGAGCATAGTGCAGCGGTAGAAATAACTATTCATATTATATTATTTTATCTGATCGGATTAAAATAAAAAGGCAGCGTGCCGCCGGATATTGGTAGGTGGCGCAAGACGGCGTTTGGCGTCTCTACAAGAATCTTATGTACAGTAGTGAATGTCTGGTCAGGAAGAGCTGAAACTTCAAAAGAATCAAAACTTTGCCCATTGAGTTAAATATTTGCTAACAACTAGCTATAAAAGCGACTAAAAAAGAAATGTACTAATTTATATTCCTGATAGGTGTCATGAGTGAAAATAACAGTGAAAATATAAAGGCCCAAACAGTTTACATTATACTTAAAATTAATAAATAAATACAAAACATACACCAGCAAAAGAGCATTTAAAAACTTTAAACTAAAACAACTTAATGAACAATACAAAATACTTGAAAAAAATTATTTCATTATTCTCAGAATACAAGCTTTCTTCTTGTCAAACGAAGTCTATCAAAATCAGTTCAACGATTTAGGCGCCACAAGGTAACGCAGAAAGGTAACAGAGAGAGTTACTCTCGTATCTAGTATAATAAAGTATTGATAATAATGAGTCCGACTTAATGTTCCCAATTAAGTCGGACTGATTATATTTCCAACCAAGTTGGAGCGTCTGTTCAGTCTGATCGGCGTAGATTGCGACAGAAGCAATTAATTAACATGATCTTATAAATATTATACGTAATATTATACGACATTTTGAAGTTTTACTGACTGGCTTTGATCAAACCCGTTCACCCGCCATCTTATGGATTAACTATATTACGAAAGTAAAAGGGGCTAATTGAAATCCGTTTTTAGGGATCCGCAACAAAATGATAAATTCATGAAGATCGCGCCCTCTAATGGTCTATGAAACTGAAAATATAATAATATTATCTAAGAACCTGCTATAAGATAATATTTGTGTACTGCAATAAACCGTATCAAAATCGACTAAGTAGTTTTTCAAAAAAAAATTAACTGAAAGAAAGAAAGAAGCGTTTATTTAATGCATTGTGCCACACATCACCCAATAGGTATACCTAGATTAGGATGTCCCGGCGCCCCCACCACTTGAGCATTAATTAAAAATTTAAGATATTTAAAAAAAAATAATAAAAAAATAAAAAAAAAAGACAAAAGGCGTCCAGCAGAAGAAGCGCCGGAACAACTAAGTCATGTGTGGCACAACCCGGAAAAAAGGTCCTAACTCAGCAAAATGCTGTATGCTTAACTAACTGTTAATACTAATTACATATTATTTTGTAGACTAATATTATAAATGCCAAACTGTGTATGTATGTTGATTTCAACAAGAGAGGTAGAGATGGACGTAATTTATTGTATGGATAGATTCAAGATAGATACAGATTAGGACGAGTGACATATTATGCTATATTTTATTCCTTAAAAAATAAACAGTTTTCGAGGGATTTTAACAAAAAAATCGCGGGCAAATAATAATTAACTGAGTAATTATTAATAAAATATTTATAGGTAATAACCTTAACGTTTCCTTATTCGAAATCTATCGACGTTATCGAAATATACCAACTCGTACTAATCGGAATGCAAGCAAAGTTTTCCATATAAATCCAGACAAATTGACGACCAAAGAATCTACATTCGCCGTCGACGATCCGCGGTGTAAATGTCTGGCCGACATGCTCGTTATTTGTACGGACTCCGCTCGCAGCCACCTGTTACATTACGCGATAGCAACCTGTCCTGCTACTTGTTTATACGTACACATACATATGTTATGTATCTATCTTCTATCTAAATATACAACGTGTAACAAAAGTGTGGGTCAACCCTGAAGGAGGTGAACGTGCTCATGAAACTGAAAAACTTTCTCCAAGGAACATAGGTCAAAATATGAAAAAAAAATTTTTACCTCTCATAGTAAATCAATCAGCAGATAGTCAATTTTGTATGGGAGGTCCACATTTCTTTTTCATATTTCGACCTATATTCCTTGGGGAAAGTTGTTCAGTTTCATGAGCACATTGACCTCCTTCAGAGTTGACCCACACATTTGTTACACGTTGTATAAAAGCCAAAGATGACTGACTGACTGATCAATATCTATCAACGCACAGCTCTAACCGCTGCTGGGCTGAATTTTGGCATACAGATACTCGTACATATTATGACGTAGGCATCCGCTAAGAAAGAATTTTTGCAAATTAATCCCCTGAGGGGGTAAAATAGGGGTTTGAAAAATCGAACTTAATGTGAGCGGAGCCGCGGGCAAAAGCTAGTTACTTTATAAAAAGACTTGTCTTGACTGACTGACTGACTGATCTATCAACGCACAGTATTTATTTATACTATAAACCAATGGAATTAGAAACTTAAAATGTTGACAGTAGGTTTCTTTTATGACCATAGGCACCACCAAAAGGGTTAAATAGGGGGTGAAATTTTGTATGAAAGTCAGTCATCACGTTAAAGACGACTTGATACAGTTTGGTAACATACTGTCCCAAAAACGGCAATCGGAGACCCGTATTAGGTCGGTATGAATAGCTTATTCTGGCCCACAGCAATTAGAATTCGAAGCAATGAGATAACATGGGTATTGGGTATTGAATAGTTGGAACGATAAAGGTTCTTAGTTTGTAACATAATCTTCGTATCACCATTACGCAAAGTGGCACAACCAGTCGCAGGTGTGTGGCGGCACTAACTCAGCAACATTGTGATCTCGCCCGATGCTGTCGAGATAGAGCACGCGCACACTGGCTGCGCACAAATTGTTTAAACAACACACGTCTTATCGCTGAGGCGGTGATAGCATCGGCTCTTTACACTGAAACGTTAAAGGCTGGAACCTCACACTACAGAACGAAACAACTGCGACAAGCGATGGTAACGTTACCGACTTCTCGTCTTCTTTGTAACGCTCGGCAGAACTTCTTAACACTGGGTACAATTTTGTAACACTTCGAAACACTTGACACAACTTCGTAACACACGGCACGACTTCGTAGCACTGGGCACAACTTTGTAAAACTTCAAAACACTTGACACAACTTCGTAACACTCGGCACGACTTCGTAGCACTGGGCACAACTTTGTAACACTTCGAAACACTTGACACAATTTCGTAACACTTGACATAACTTCGTAACACTCGACACAACTTCGTAACGCTTCATAACACTTGGCACAACTTCGTAACACATCGTAACACTCTGTCTCAAGCCTTCAGAACTTTTTTAAAATTAGATAGACTAGCGTTTGCCTACAGTCTCACCTGATGGTAAGTGAAGACGCAGCCTAATGAAGCGCGCTTGCCTGCAAAATGCCTATTCACTCTTTATACTCTGTAGTCTGTAGACCAAAGGTAGACCATTAAGAAGATCTATTTTAAACGAGGCACGTGCTTCTCGCAGTTTTTAGCTGACCGAGCGAAGCGAACGTCTTTGAGATAAATTATGGGTGATTTAAAACTTGTCTGTCAGAGTATCGGTCAGAGTCTTATAACTCCTGAATTAAACAAACACACACTCATACACACACAATCAACTCAATAACTGCATGCATACTTTATTGAAAAGTGCAATGTAAGCGGAAGAGCTAGGCCTTCCGATAAAAGTACCTATTTTTATGCTCACCACAATTAATATTATTTTAAATTAAACTTAACTTAATAAAAGCATTTATTTGTAAACTTACATAATTTAAACTTAAATATAGCAACTAAATAAAACATTTAAATTTTTTCGTTTTCATACCTACACATAATATAGTGCCTATCTACATCGGTAGGTGCGGTGTACATAATATGCATGGTTTTTTTTAAAGAATATTAGCCAAACTGAAGTTGGCTAATATTTTCCTCTCCCCTCCAAATACAAAAATAGCTTGTGTTACGAGTAGGTACGACAATAGTGCAACGGGTGGGGATCGACCCTGCGACCTTTCAGTTTTCCGCACCTTTAACCGTTGAGCTATCGAGGCATGTGTATGTACATTGTACACTGTCCAGCCCTGGTAGCATGGGCGGGAGAAATTTTATCCCCGGGAAAAGGATAAAACGTTTATCCCGTCGCTTAGCTTTATCCACTCATCGAGCATGGGCACAGCGGTGGAAATAACACTCAGTGGATATACTTATAGAAATATACATCGCCTTCTCCTCTGTCGCCATGCTTTAGCATAGGGAAAAGATAATTTTATCCCCTGTCAGTGGATAAAATCGGGGGATAAAACTTTTATCTCCTGCCCATGCTACCAGTGCAGTAGGTAGATGCTACGTATCGCAAAATTTGTCGCGGCCGGAATCGAACGGAGCGGATAACAAAGGCTCTATCGCTGACACCTCGGCCTTATATTTATTGCAAATTATGGCCGCTATCACCCCATCTCCAGCTCTCGATAATGGACTTCATATGGACGCGAGGATAACGTGGACCGGACGCGGCGCACTTCCTTGTTTAAACTCTACATTCAATCTCTGAATAATAACCCTAACGTCAAAGACATGCCGCCAAGCAATAGCGTTCCGGCACGATGGCGTATAGAAACCGATTAGGGGTATGGGTTGAATTTACACTGCTATACCCCTTCCAAGTTAGCCCTCTACCATCTTAGACTGTATCGTCACTTACCATCAGGTGACATCGCAGTCAAGGGCTATCTTGTCATTGAATAAAATAAAAAAAAAAATATATATATCCACACTAAAATAATAATAATTACAACAGTAGAGATTAGAGAGGCAATCACAATTTACGCGATACTAGCTGTTACGCGCGACATGATCCGACTCCCTCTTTTTTTTTTTTTTTTTTCAATTTTCCAAATAATTTTATTTAAATTATTTCTGAAATTAAAACTAATATAAATCTAAGTTTTCAGTCCACAACTATAACCCTCACCACCTGGGTGCCTGGAGCACTTCGCTTCGACCATCCGTTGCTCCAGATCTTTCTTCCACGTACCTACTACCAAATTGTGAAATCATCTCCCTTTGACAGTGTTCCCACTTATTTACAACATGGGGTTATTCAAGGGGCGAACCAACAAATTCCTGAAAAGCCGGCAACGCATTGGTGGTGCCTCTGGTACTACAAGTGTTCATGGGCGGCGGTAATCACTTCAGGTGGCCCGCCAGCTCGTTAGCTCGCTATTCATATAAAAAAAAGACGCGTGGCACTCGGGGACTGCCGCGGTAAAGCATATTGCATAGCATTTTTTATCAACGCCATCTAGCGGCTCACCGTAGAGGAGTCCCGTGTCAGGTTATTTTCGTTACGGAATTTCTGGATTCGGTCTCCACGCTGGCCCGCGATAGAAGCTATGCAATAGCTTAAAAACACTTGGGCTATTGGGGCTGTATAATAGTGGTGGGTTAGTCTGAAATTTTCCTTTGGGATTATCCACATCAGTCTGTCGGCGCTCGCAGCTATTGACAGAGGCGGTATAACATTGATACGGCTGATTTATACGCCATTACACTTATTCCCGCTCTTAACTGATCAAACCGATATTAAAAATTTAAATCTCTCCGAACCTAAGCGTCCGCGTCGGCGTTGTGTAATAATGATAATAATAGTCCTCCCGAACGAAACCGGCCACGGGGACCAGTGTCCACGGAGATTAGCCATCTGCACGGGAGATATTACAGTGCACAAGTGGCGTAAAACAGGTGCACCTTATTCCCTCAATCATACAATCAAATTTGTCTGGTGGGAGGCTTTAGACGTCCCAAGCGATTTAGCGTTCCGGCACGAAGGCGTGCAGAAAACGATTAGGAGGTGTGGGTTGAACCTACACTGCCATACCTCCTCGTTCCAAGTTAGCCCGCTACCATCTTAGACTGCATCGTCACTGATACCATCAGGTGAGATCGCACATCAAAGACTATCTTGTCAACGAATTAAAAAAAAAATGGGACGGAAATCCTACACGACCGGAGAGAAATCAGGCGCAAAACCGATCACTGATTTCTAAGGGCTTACTAGCCCGGAATTAGGAAGTAGGTGGGTCACCACCGTGTCTCGGAGAGTACGTAAATCTGTCGGTCTTGCGTCTGATCTCTCTCCGGTCGTGTCAGGTTTCCGCCCCATCGGACTATGAGAGTGAGGGAATTGAGAGTGCATCTGTTTGCGCACATCTCCCGTGCAGCTGGCTTATCTCTTTACAGATTGGCCGCCGTGGCCGGATTTGGTCACGGAAATTAAAGGAACAAGGAGACGGCGCAGGAACGACATCGTGACCGCATCGTGTCGTGTACGTCGCGGCGCCGATAGCGCGGCGATCACGGCTCGCTATCGTCTGTGTCACATTGTTCGATATCGAGACGTGCACTTTCACTTGATAGCGAGGGCTGCTACTAGTCTCCAAGCTCTTAGAATTCCTGACTAATATTATTTGTAGAAGCAGGCGTTACTTTGCGGAAATCCACGATAATACTGCAAGAAAAATTAATATTTTACTGTAATCCGCCAAACCAGAAACATATTCTGTATGGTCGCCCGAGCAATACGCCGTCGTTTCTCCAAATAGCTGAAACACAGGAGCAAAACAACCCCAACACGTAGCGCTACACAAACTCATTCAAAACACAATCGACGTACGTTCCGCTTCGACACCGGAGCATCATCAGGAGATGTTGACTCCACAAATAAAAATAAGAATAAAAAGACGTGTGGCACTCGGGGACTGCCGCGGTAAAGCTATTGCATAGCATTTTGTATTAACGCCATCTAGCGGCTCACCCTAGAGGAGTCCCGTGTCAGGTTATTTTCATTACGGAATTTCTGGATTCGGTCTCCACGCTGGCCCGCGATAGAAGCTATGCAATAGGTTAAAAATTTATTTATTGACACAGAAATTATACAATGTATCTCTCTATCCTCTGCACCAGGAAAACTTGTCTTGAAGAAGATAGTTCCTTCCAGGGATACAAAAATTTCTTACGTTTAATTAACAGGTATGACATAAATTTTGCTAACACTGAGTGCATGTGTATAATATATGTGTGTTATATAAATCCTCGTACACTTTTGGCGACTTTTCATTTTGCAGCTGTTTGGTAACCACCACTTCTACATGCTTTAGAAGAGCCACAGTTGCGAATAGTCATTCATTTCAAGTCATTAAACTGCGTAAATTTGACAGAAATGCTCTGTTTGCAATAACATAGGTGTACATAATATGTATATGTGTGAATTAATGTCAGTGAGTAAGTGCGTGAGTGTTCGAGTGTTACAATGCACAATTATTGCAAAGAACTTCTTTTGAAATATTACTTTTTCTTTTAGTATTGTAAAATTATGTTTATTGAGTCAAAAAGACGTACAGGGCCAGTCTAACAAACTTGTACAACTTCATGCCCATCACTCAATATGAATTCAATCAAACATGGCGGGGCATTATCGATGGTTGACACTGACATCTCACTTATGTGTTCACTCGTGCGCGTGCGCACTTCACTTCAGTACAGCAAAGTCGAAAAAGGGTTTTGGCGTAAGAATCTAAAATCCATCGAACATAACATTCACATTCTTACCGCACTGACTGAGATTCTTACGCATTTCTCCGAAATATTGTCTGCGATTTGTTTATCTTTGAACAGCTAAGTAAAAATCTATACTTATATATAAAATTCAAAGTCCTGACTCCTGACTGACTGAGATATCAACGTACAGCCTGAACTACTGAAGTTAGAAACTTGAAATTGTTACAGTTGGTTCCTTTTATGACGTAGGCGCACACTAAGGAAGGATTTTTGAAAATTCAACCCCTAAGGGGGTAAAATAGGGGATGGAAGTTTATATGGAACTCCGTCATTTTTCAAGCTGTTTCCATCAAAGTTGGTATTTGAGCTTTCAGTTAAAAATAAAAAAGTACGTGTGTCACAGTTTTTGAAAATTCCACCCCAAAATCTAATTCCACGCGGACGAAGTCGCGGGGGCAAAAGCTAGTAGATTATAAACGATTTGAGCAAGTTCTCTGAGCCTGCTTGGATACTTTATACCCCCATAACCCCCGACGCAAAAACGACAGGATGTTATAAGTTTGACGTGTATGTGTGTGTGTGTCTGTGTGTGTGTATGTGTGTGTGTGTGTGTATGTGTGTGTGTCTGTCTGTGGCACCGTAGCAGTCGAACGGATGAACCATTTTGATTTTGTTTGAAAGGTGAATTAGTCGGGAGTGTTCTTAACGCCACAATATGGCGGATTACATATTTTTATTTTAACGATTACTGACCGAATAAGATGTTGTTACATTGTGGGGGGTGTTTTAAATTTTTAATTTACACTTGTTATCAACGTTCGCTAACTTTAACAGGATATCTAAGCTAAGTTAGCTGACGCTTTCTTATTTAGGGGGTACTTACGTATAGAGACAGCAGTCTCTATTTATGACGATGATTTAGATTAGCCAAGTTAGCCCGCTGCCATTTTAGACTGCATCGTCACTTACCATCAGGTGAGATCGCAAAGAGCTATCTTTTCATGAATGAATAAAATATTTATGTACCTAAACGAATAATCCGCCTATATTCTTTCGTAGATGAAATATGAACTTTTCTTCCATAGCAGTAGGTATATCAAAGCTCGACAATTTTATAAGAGTAGTCGAATTACGACCAGCGGCCATTATCAATGAATGCCATTGACAATTGACATCTAAACAATTAACGATCGGTCGCTCAAGCGACTAATCATTCAAGCGCATGCTCTTATTTGTCACTTCGATTTAAGAATAGATCGATCTTCGCGCCTAGATAGACGGAAAAAGATCAGGTAATTGTAAACGATTCTATTCGATTAATTACTGACAAAATATGATTTCTGTGACAGAACTGAACCAAATGGTACATCCTCATTTTTGAAATTTAATTTAACCCTTTGTGATAAAAATATATTCTCTGTAAATAGTCCAAAACAGATTTTTTCCGAAAGGTTTTAAATACAGTTCAATTTTTCGAACCCCTAATTTACCACCTTAGGGTTGAATTTTCAAAAATCCTTTCTTAGCCGATGCATACGTTACAATAGTTGTATGCCAAATTGCAACCCGATCCGGCCATTGACTTTAGCTGTGCTTTGATAGATCCGACAATCAGTCAGCCAGTTTTCCTTTTACATATTTACCTTTTCCTTTTATATATTTAGATACCTACTTGCGCATATTATTATATTATTTGTGGTTAATATAGGGCCCAAGGGTGGCAAACTCGCACCCTAAACTCGTGTTGGCAGGATCCCCACTAGGTGGACCAACGAAATAAGCTTCCAAAATAAGTTAAATAACCAAATTATAATATTCAAATATCGCTCGATTATGAATCAGCTCTAAGAAGTAAAAAGACAAAAGCAGACTTTCCTGTAGTGCACGATGCAGCCCTACACCGAAGACGATGCAAGTTACGCCCGATAGTGCATTGTCCCTGATAAACTTGTTATTTGCCGATAAAGAGAAAGTCGCTATCAGTTATTTGTAAATACCCACACGCTAATTAGCGATATGGGGCGAATCGGGCGAAGGAGCTATCGAAATGTCATCGTTCCGATATTTCTGAACGCTTCTTATCAAAAGTGGCTTTCTTTATACAGAGTATTTTCATGGCTAGTTTCTTCATGTACTTTTTTATTCGATGACAACATAATCCTTGCTGCGATCTCACCTCATAGTAAGTGACGATTCAGTCAAGATGGTAGCGGGTGAGGTAGCGGGCTAACTTGGAAGGGGTAGGGAACATTCAACCCAACTCCTAATCGGTTTCAATATTGGATTTTTTTTTGTTTTTAATTAGAAAAGGAAAAGAATTTTAGGTTTTCAACCAAGTGAAAATGTAAAATTATATTAGTTGAATCTATCTGGACTTCAACTGAATTTAACTAGACTAATGCCCATTTTGACCAACCGTACCTACCTAAATCATCCTCTATGTAGGATTCTCTTTGCGTAGGTATAGCCCCTAAATACAATCCCTTACCTTTAGGTATTCCTCAAAAGTTCGAGAAAAGAAATTGACAGAAATCGTAAAATTAGAGAACGTTGGTGAGAACAGGCGTAAGTTATCCTAAGTACGGACGTAATATATCTATGTATTTGGAATGCCAGAAAATCAAATTTCCACTATATTTTTATAAAATCTTTAATCCAGGCGAAGGAAGTAGCGATCGCCAGTCGCCGTACAATTATTGTAATTGTGAAAATCTGGGGAGAAGCACCATCTATCTGCGAGGCGGCCAAGCGTAAGCGGCTCCTGTTTCGGAAATTAAGGGTCCCTCGTGACCTGCATATTATAAACCATATATGTGGTCTACTTGTGCCCTATTCGCTACCAAACGGAGATACATACGAGAATAGTATAGAATAGAATAGAATAGAATAGAATTTATTTGCCAGAATGTGGTACAATTTTTGGTCTTAAAACTAAGTATGTATTTTGTCCTGACACATTCAACTAATAAATTAGTGTGCAAATTATGAGAGCTTTTTCTAAATTTTTAAGCTATTGCATAGCTTCTATCGCGGGCCTTGAGCGTGGAGACCGAATCCAGAAATTCCGTAAGGAAAATAACCTGACACGGGACTCCTCTCACCGCTAGATGGCGTTGATAAAAAAATGCTATGCAATAGCTTTACCGCGGCAGTCCCCGAGTGCCACACGTCTTTTTTTTGTACGACTTATCCCAGAAACTGATCTTTCTCTGGATGATCCAAAAGCCAAAAGAATGAAACTAACTTTGCTAAAGAAAGTTACGATAAGTATATATTATACCAGCTGATGGCCGCGACTTTGTCCGCGTGGATTAAGGTTTTTTAATTTCCGCAAGAACTCCATAATTTTCCAGGATAAAATAAAGCTTATCTGTAATCCTGGGTATCAGCTATCTCCATTCCTTCGTTGTTGCGTGAAGGAGTAACAATCATCCATCCATACATACATACATCATTACAAACTTTCACATTTATAACATTAGTGGGATATCCTTATAACTATAGGTATAGGTAGGTAGGTAGTCCAACCCTCTCGACTATTGGTTACCCGTAAGACTTTTAAAACCTAACTCCACGCGGACGAAGTCGCAGGCAAAAGCTAGTAAGGTAACTAAGAATAAACATTAAACGTAACATAAATTCTTGCGCCATGTATAACTCGACATACCTCATAAGTCGTAATATAATACATAATATCCATCGTAAAAGGATTGAAGTACATGGAACTTACCATAAAAAGACAATAACTAACTGTGTGACAACTTAATAAATAATAATTGGTCCAATAAAAATTTATTATAAATATTAACTCGTACTTACCAGTACGTGGTATTTTTTCTCTGAAAAAATAAGTGGTGGATGTATGCGGTACGTATAATTATGGCACTGTGTGAAATTACAGCCATTCCATTGGCTTAACAAGATAGCCCCATATGTGTATGGGCATGTACCAAATGAGTTTTCTTTTTAAATAAGTGCTATTTAGGTTTATAGCATTCTTTGGCGAAGGGGGAAAAAATGTCGATTTATATCCTTCAATCACGGTGCAAAAATAAATCTCACTTAGGCGGTATATATTTTCTCTCTGACAAAATAAGTGGTGGAAGCTACATGCGGTATGTAAGTATAATTATGGCATTGTGTGAAATTACAGCCATTCCATTGGCTTAACGAGATGTATGTATATTGTATATGGGCAAGTACCAAATGAGTTTTTAGGGTTCCGAAAAAACTTCCGAAATCTTATAGGATCGCTTCGTTGTCCGTCTGTCTGTCAGTGTGTCCCCTTTTTCTCGAAAACGGCTTATAACTTCTAAGCCGAAATTTATAATGAATGTAAAGTTCAATGGTCTTTTATGGTTCTGAAAACATCAAGCTTATAGCTTAACTCAGTGAAAATTTACAGCTTTAAAACCACGGCGTGTTCACTATTAAAACAAATTAAGGGACATCTTTCCAAAGTCGTTTTTTTCCACACCTAATTCTTAGTTTCATAGTAAGTCCCGTTATATTTTATAAACATCAGCATTAAGTTCTTGCAAATTACGGAGATTTTGATACCTCTAAACCTTATAGAACCTAAACAGTCAAAAAACCAAAAAAAACCGATAACTTACTATGGCTTTTAAAGTATTGCAACGCTAAAGCTAAAACAAACTATCGGATGCGTCCGTAAGCCGCGACTAATAAGTGTGCATAGTCGTTTGAGATTCATGAGATCAGCAGATGGGTTTGCTGATCTCAATAATTGCTTATTGATCTCAATAATTGATGCTGATTTCTATCGACGTCCGAACGCTCACGGATCACCAAAGGTTACGTCTGCAACTACGTCCAATAGTGTCTACAGTTCAATGGAATTTACTATCCAGCCGCGGCTTACGTGTCCGATAGCTCGTTCAAAGCTTAACTTTTTAACGTGTCACATGGTTGGTTGTATCCTTCAAGGTCTTTACGCATTGTTTAAATTCGATTTATTTTTTTGCAGCAAATGTGCATCACTAATACTAATATAGGCGCACACTTTCTGCCCATTGTCTTTCCGAATCAATAAGCAGTCGGTAAAGAGCGGCACACACGGAAGTGGCAACTTTTTAATCTGTGGCTACAATTGAAATGGCGCGCATTATGCGAGCTGAAAGTTGCAACAATGGCGGCTGAGCTCGACACAAGTGTATAAGTGTATCTCGGCCTTTCTGCGAAGTTGGGAAATGCTGGTTTTTATGAACCGATGTTATTGTTTTGTTAATCTATGCCCCTAGGCATAATTATGTGGCCTTATTGAGCATGGAGACAGAGAGTGCATCTGTGCTTGCGTGCACAGGTTTCTTGTGCACTGTAATATCACCAAAGTAGTTCGTTAGTCTTTTTCGAAATTAGCTCCCATGATATAGTACCTAACCTATATTTATGATCTAACCTAACTAAACTAAAAAAATAACTACAAGGACAAAATTGCGGTTAGTGTATCGCGGGCATTTAGATAATTCGTAAATACATATTCAGCTTTAGTTCATACAAATCACGAGGGCGCGTGATCTTTATTTGTGGTTACGTCGTGTACATGCACATTGCGTAAGTGTGTGCCTGTCAGGAGCCTAGGTGGGAGCGGTCAGGCGCAAGCAAACTCTCGCTCCCACTTACACAGATGCGACACACACACAACCATGAGCCACGCGTCCCGTGAATTGCAAGAACTATACTAAATATATAAATTGTAAAATCTAATAATTCATATCCTAGTCACGTTTACTTATACGTACTTTCGCTGTCCCATTGCCGTCAGAAGGTTGCCAGCACTTACCTGTAAAAAAATTAAGGTCATATAAAAAACCACTATGGTCATCGTTAGCAACTCTTAATTTATAAAAATAAAATAACTACAACGTTTTTATTAACCTTAGGTCGTAACATTAACTAAAACGCAGGCATTAAGGCAAGAATTATTAAGCGCCCCCGGACATTTTTTCAATTAGCTTAATTATATTTTTTCCGTAGCGCGAATTTTTTCGGTTTCCACCAACTTACCTGTGCACATTAACAATATTTATAGCTGTTCATTTAGTAGATTTTTTTCAGCCACTTTGCTTCATAATTAGTGGGTATTTTACAGGAATACCACGAGTAAGTATAATTTTTATTTAATTAATAAGACATTATCGCATTAGAGAGAATTACGCTCTTATTAACCCTGCAAGATCAAATCATATATAAAATATTTTTATAAAATCGAAAATCCGACTGCATAAAAATTGAATTTTAAATAAAAACTGAAGAGGAAAAAAAAAGTTCAGTAATCTAGAATTTTACGAGTGCGCGTGAGCTTTACTTGTGGTTACGTCGTGTACATGCACATTGCGCAAGTGTGTGTGCCTGTCAGGAGCCTAGGTGGGAACGGTCAGGCGCGAGCAAGCTCTTGCTCACACTTATACAGATACGACACACACACACACAATCATGACCCATGCGCCCTCGTGAATGAAAGAACTATACCTATAAAGATTGTCACCAAAAAAATTTAAAAGAACCTCGATAACGTCATTCAAACCTAAAAATTGAATTAAACACGATGATCCGTTTGAATTTCGACCACGCAGCCAAAGATGGGCGACCACAAGTAATAACAAAGCAATTTTATTCATGTTTAAAAAAAATTGAAATGATTTAACCACCATTTATCAATGAAAGTGTTCGATTTGTTGAACAAACAAATTAACGCCCGTCGAGACGAACACGATGGGTGCTATTAAGAAATAAATTAGGCGCAAATAAATAGGGTTGCCACAAACTCAAAAACCAGTGTTTTCTCCCTCAAAGTAAGCTTAACAAAGCTTGAATTGGATATTTGACTGTTTTCAAAATGTGAATATTCATTAATTACAATCGAAAATGCTACACGTAAGAATTGTTTTGTAAAAATATGAGTGGAATATCCAATTCTTAAATGTCATAAATGCGTTTGTTTGTTACTCTGTTCTTCAATCACGCAGCAACGGAGCAATGAATTGACGTATTTTTTTGCATGGGTAGTATTGAAAATTAATAAGGTAAAAGATCCGTAAAAGATCCGCCAAAAAGGAAACGGATACGGATCTTTCTTCTTCCTCAGATATCCGTGGATTACTTTGTGAATTACAATACCTATTTTGTTCATTGATTCTGGATAAGGATAGGATGTCAGTAATGGGGAGGCGATGAATTGAGATGATGAGATCAATGTTCGATAGGATATGTGACGTTCACCTATCTCAAGGGTAAGTACAGGGTGTAAATTAAAACAAATACCGTGCCATACCGTAATGGTCGTGACCGCACGTCTGCTCGGCTCGACCGTTTGTTCACTTGTCCTTACTCCTTTGTGACGTTGAGTGTCACTCCCACCTCGCAACATGCGTCTACGACTATACCGTTTATTTCTATCTCACTAGCTGATACCTGCGATTTCGTATGGGTGGCTTGAGTTTTTTTGGAGTCCCGCGGGGACTCTCTTATTTTCCGGGATAAAAAGTAGCCTATGTGCTATTCCAGTCTATATTCTGACTCTGTGCCGAATTTCAGTCAAATCGGTTTAGTCGTTGCAGCGTGATTGAGTAACAAACATCCATACATCCATCCAAATTTTCGCATTTATAATATTAGTAGGATAGGATTATATGTAGGTATACATTTATCGTCACAGGATAAAACTGGCTGTTGACAACCCTAACTAGTCGCCGTAGCGCGGGTCCGCGCCCGCGGCAACGCATATAAATTACAGATTTACACATAATCTTTCATTTTTCACTCTTTACAGTCTAGCCCATCGACGGCCGGGGTAATTGACAGTTGATACAAAATTGAATATTTAAATTGAGGGAGCTTTTAAACATTCACGTCTTATATTATCCTCAAGCTATGACTTGACGATAGGGAGTACTTGTCACATTGTAATAGAACTTTGGGGACTTCACAGGACTTTTTTATTCGATGACGGCCGTCGACTTGATTGGGATTTCACCAGCTGCGGCCGGCGGGATTGATAAAATGTGAAGAACGCATACAGTTCTGATTGACCAATTCTCTCTCGCTTTTGTATGCATTGCTGCAACAAGAATGTTTATGACGTTATTGCTGCAGCAATCACTATAATTGACACTGTATTGATGTGATGAATAATACAGCTTTTCAATAATTGAACAGCTGGGGGTAATGCAGTCTAAGGCTGAAATCTAGAGATTTCTTAACTAACTCTAACTGGATAATTACATACTCTAACAGGAATCTGACGAGTGGGTTAAATTACTTTTTTCCGCAACTTTTACGTTCACGATAATTTATTTTCATATTGTCATATTCTCATAACATAATTTTCATTATTTCAGATTTTGTATAAATAGATGGATCAAGACCTGGCATTCTCCTTTATTTTTAAAGCAATAGAAGGAAGTTACGCATGACAATAGCTGTAATTTAACGAATTTCGAAAGAAGGTGGTATTCAGTTAGAACTGTTTAAGGATTTGTATTATTTAAGATCATTAATAAAAATAAAATTTTTGTGTCCAATATAAAAGGTAGCCTATGCCACTTTCCAAGTCCTCAAACACAGATTTTAGAGTATATCTATGTCCTCAAATATGTCCACGCAAAAAATTACGTTGTGGACAAACACAATTTCGCTACTCATAATATTATTAGTAAGGATTTAAGTACCGTACCTACCTATTTAGTTAATATAATATTTCGTCCATCTGATCGTTTATTGTGAAATCCCATCAAGCAAGTTGTTGTTTTCCCATCGTATATAATCTCGCCCTCCAGAAAGACGGGCATCGAATTTCCGCCGTGGCCTCACCGGAAGCGACGCCATGTTTACAAATCGCGCGGGAAACGTCATCGCGAATTTTAAGTAGCTCCCGATGTCAGCAGAAAAAGGTGTGACGATGGGTCTGACGTTAAATGTTTGTGAAAATAAATAAAATATACAAACAGCTTTTAATACTATTGGATAGGAGCTGGCGCTACTTCACAGAATTGTTGTAAAGCAATGAAAAAAAAACTTGCTTTTGCTATATTCAAAATTCAAATTCAAAATTATTTATTTCATGTATATCTATAATCCGATTTATCTGCCAAACTAGAAAAATATATATGATACAACATACCGCTTGCAATGGCCACTGCCCCTCTTCCAGTAGTAGAACAAAATATTAGAGACCACGTAACAAACAATTAAAACCACAAAACCAAATCCGCTTTAAATCCAGTTAAATTTTTGTACAAAGTAATTATTACTTACACCTTGAAATTCCTCTGTTGCATTGCACTCAAAACAGGTGTGTCTAGTGTGAATCGTTCTTTACACTTGAAATTCTATTTTTAAAGCTTTTTTATTTTTTATTCGATGACAAGATAGCCCTTGACTGCGATCTCACCTGATGGTAAGTGACGATGCAGTCTAAGATCGTAGCGGGCTAACTTGGAAGGGGTATAGCAGTGTATATTCAACCCACGCCCCTAATCGGTTTCTACACGCCATCGTGCCGGAACGCTAAATCGCTTGGCGGCACGTTTTTGACGGTAGGGTGGTAACTAGCTACGGCCAAAGCCCCCTACCAGACCAGAGACAATTCAGAAATTATAAATTCCCAAATTGACCCCGCCGGGAATCGAACCCGAGACCTCCCAGTTATAAGACCACAGCGCTCACTACTGCGCCAGGGAGGTCGTCAAAAGCTAAATAGCTTTTCCCGTCGATTAAGCTAATAAATTCTTTGAGCAAGTCTACGGAGATTGATCCTTATTACAAAAGCCTTCGATTTGTAGAGTAAACAAATTAGCGAACGACCAAGGGGACGAAGGGGCTATTGAGTAATAAAGAGGGAGTAAAGTAACTGGGTACACTGAGCTTAGAAAAATTGGATACTAAACTTTTATCGATTAATATAAATTTGATACTGCAAAAGCTATCTTAAGCTCTTGGGAAATGCATGCCTTGAGAAGATTGTGAAGCTTGAATTAGGTTATTTATTTTTAAATATTTATTCTATTTATGAAATCTATGCAGTGATCGTCTATTGGTAAACCTAAGATGAAGTATTAATTATAGAATAGTATAGACTTTTTAAGCCATTGCATAGCTTCTATCGCGGGCCAGCGTGGAGACCGAATCCAGAAATTCCGTAACGAAAATAACCTGACACGGGACTCCTCTACGGTGAGCCGCTAGATGGCGCATTTTTTATCAACGCGATCTAGCGGTGATAAAAAATGCTATGCAATAGCTTTACCGCGGCAGTCCCCGAGTGCCACACGTCTTTTTTTTATACATAATGACCTGACCACACCTGATGGAAAGTGATGATGTAGTCTAAGGTGTAACGTGTTTACCTAGAAGATGCCTATTCATTCTTTTTTTAAAGATACCCAAATTGTATGTGTTAGGAAACACAGATCTTGAAAGAGCATTCCAGACCCTAGCCGTGCCTAGGAATGAAGACTTAAAGTTTGAAGATTTTTCAAGTAAACTTTTACAAAGTGCTTTTGAATCGTCAAATGATTCGGAATGCCATTCCACCCGAGAAGAACCAAATCTAAAATTCAAAGTCCTGACTGACTGACTGAGATATCAACGCACAGCCTAAACTACTGAAGTGAGAAACTTGAAATTTTTACAGTTGGTTCCTTTTATGACGTAGGCGCACACTAAGAAAGGATTATTGGAAATTCCACCCCTAAGGAGTTTAAGTAGGGGATGAAAGTTTATATGAAACTCCGTCATTTTTCAAGCTGTTTCCGTCAAAGTTGGTATTTGAGCTTTCAGTTAAAAATAAAGAAGAACGTGTGTCACAGTTTTTGAAAATTCCACCCCAATACCTAATTCCACGCGGACGAAGTCGCGGGGTCAAAAGCTAGTTAGATTATAATTTAATTGATCTTATTTGACATGCCTATTAATATGGATTAGTATAGATCTTGACTATAATAATAGAGCGGGAAACTTCATTCTAACCATTAGAACAATAGTTTATTAACAGTTTGTTCTTGAAATTCTTCAGAGTAACAGTTTCCAAAGTTTAGGTTGCCATATCTTATCGTTAACCTTCAATAGATGAGACTCTTTAAAAGGAAGTTTATCTTTTTACCGGTTTTTTGTGATACTATCCTCAAGTTGTACTACTATAGTAAATTCTAGTAGTAGGCGAGAGGCGGGGCAGCCCCACCTCCTATGACGTCACGACCGGTTTTCAAATCCGTCGCGGCACCCATATTGCTTGTAGCATTGCTACAAAGATGTTTGGATGACAAAAACTTCACAGAACCTTTTCTTTAAATAATATATCTCTATCTATGTTTCACGACGATCTTGATGAAAGACAACATAGCCTTTGTCTGCGAACTCACTTAATAGTAAGTGACGATTCAGACTGAGATGGTAGCGGGTCAACTTGGAAGGGTTATACATTAAACTCATAACCCAAATCGGTTTAACCCATAACCCTTATCGGTTTCAACATGCCACCACATGGGAATACTAAATTACTTGCAGATAGACAGTTACGGCTGAAACCTTTCACACCAGGATAAAACATAGATAATTAAGAAATTATCAAATGCCAAATTGCAGTTCTGATAATTGAACCCAAAACCTCCCACTAATGTGACCACAGCACTCACCACTACACCAGAGAGGTCATCTAAAATTTTCCATTTGTCTGACTAATCACAGTTTAAATTGGGTGTTAAAACTTCAAAATATCAGGGTTAACCCCATCATCAGGTCGGAACGTTTTCCTCTTCCTATCTCATAGTTACTACAATAAATTTAATGATTCCAAACCCACTACGTATCTGGAGGATTCCCGCCATGTTTCCTTGTTTAAAAACAATCGATACTGTTTCAATATTGTTTTCATTCAAGACATTTAAATTAGATAGAGAGGACAAAGTGAGAGAAGATTTAAGTCAAAAAACCTTTTTCCCTTTCCTTCCCTTTGTCTCCTAAGGCATTTCACTTTAATCCCAATATTTTATCAGCTAGGAAAGAAACGTCATGGAGAAGTTTTAATATTGGTTTAACAAATAATTTTTGCCAATATACGCAAACAATCTTTTGGTCGCTGAAGACACATTTGATTGGACGATTATAGATGTAAAGCCGGTATTTTACCAAAAATGCAAAACGGTATAATACGAAAAATACCGTATTTTTCGGTATTATTCCATTTCTCATGGTATTTTTCGTATTTAACGATTATCTTATGTTTTTCAATGTAGATACGTTTTGTTTGTAAAAAAATCAGCAAGGAATATAAAAAACGTAGTTCTGCGTTTAATTTTATTTCATTAAAATGATTTATAAACAAATTAGGACATAATGATTCAAACATAAATTATTAAAAAATCTTAGACTTAAAATTTCAATGTTTTAATCATAATCATAGAGCGTGCGAGCTCACCACCACTCATCACCACCCATCACCCCCCCACTCATCACCACCCACTCATCACCACCCACTCATCACCACACATCACCACTCACCACCATTCGCCACCACTCATCACCACCCACTCATCACCATCCACTCATCACCACTCATTACCACTCATTACCACCCATCACCACCCATCACCACCACTCATCACCACCCACTCATCACCACCCATCGCCACGCACCACCACTCATCACCGCCCATCACCACCCATCATCACCCATCACCACCCATCATCGCCCACTCACCACCACTCACCACCCCTCACCACCACTCACCACCACCCACTCATCACCACTCATCACCACCCATCACCACCCACTCACCACCACTCATCGCCACTCACCACCACTCATCGCCACTCACCACCACTCACCTACTCACTAGTTATTCATAATATACCTATTATACATTTTATTACATTGTATGACAAAGTATTCATCCACCCGCATCAGCACCAGCCGCAAGCGGCGGGCCAATTCTTTATTAATCTGATTAATGATCACCAAGCAATAAATATTCATTCAAAAACACGTCAAAAACAAAATTACAAAAAAATCTAACTATAATTTTGTATGAAAAATAAAATACCAAAAATACCAAAAATACGGTAATCTATTGAATTATACCGGAAAAATTCATAGCCATTTGGTATTATACGGTATTTTTACATCTATATGGACGATACAAGTTTATAGTTTAGTAAAGAAGTACCTATATTATTTTCGTTCCTTAGTAAAATTTTGATACTTATTGTGCTGTTTCGTTTGATAAGTATAAGATATAATACGATGATTTTGTTCTGCTGTTGCCTATCACGTCATTTTGATAATACTGAGATCGAAGATGTGTTTAAATCCATCTAAAAGCCACTCTACTATTTTTAGGAATCTCTTTGTTTTATTAGATTGTTATGGGGGTTATTTTCCGGCTATTAAAGCATGATATGTAATTTAATTATACGTTCAAAATTGTTAAGTTTTCCTGTTGGCTATCGCTATAGTGTTGCAAGTTGTTTGTGGCAGATTGTGGTTTTTTGATTTCAGTTGCGAGAATAATAACCGTTTGGTTGGCTTCATTAAAAGGTTGATTAGAACCACGTCAGATAACACGTACCTACCAATACTGCGCAGTTATAGTTTAATTCGTATTAAAGAGCTAGCTTCTGCTTGCGACTTCATCTGCATGGAGTTAAGTTTTAAAAATCCCGCGAGAACCCTCTGTTTTCTGGGATCAGGGTACTTGGTGAGTTGGGTGGACACATGCTTCGCAGACCAATCATGTCATTGATACATGACGCTATAAATTTATCACGTCATGTCTCAAAAATATCATTGGTTCACCGATCATAACTCCGCTTCACTCTGTTACAGTGCACCAGCAGACTTATACAGAGAAATCAGAGAAATTACATAAGGAAGCTATGAATAACTACGCTATACAATGTACATAACTATAATAGGATGGCATCAAACCAAAGTCTGACTGTGTCACTGAAGCAGGCGATATGCAAAATGAAGTAGAACAAACACTTTGGTGTCAAATTCTAAGTACTAATTTTCTAGATCTTCTTCGACTGAATGTCGAAAGAAAAATGGAACACATTGAAGAACAAGAAGAAGAAAAAGATACAGATGTATCCGGAGTTGCCTAGTTGGGATAGTCCAAATCTTACCTTTTGATGTAGGTTACTTAGATTAGAAAACAACCGGATATGCATCAGTAACAGTAGGTTACTTATGCCCATCACTTAGCATATCCGAAGATACAATATTCGTCTTCCATCACACGTCCAGCGTCGCCGACACATCTCGAAAAATAAAAGCACGACGCATCGACATCGTTCCCACTGATACATCGCACTCGTTATTTAGTTAACAGATCACCCCATTGTTACTTAGGAGAGCCACGAAAAAAGCATGGGCGGGGCGCCTATCGGCACTTGCATCTCGCCCGATGAAACAAGCTCCCCTATCGAGATACATGCCTCCAACAACACCGGCGATCACCGCTCAATTTCCCACTCTGCACTTCACTGATAAAGTTTAAATTTCAGTGTCAGAAGTGTAAGCAGCTTATTAAAGAAAATTAAATTTGCAGCCACGCGAAATCGACACGAAACCGCGGATCCAGAAGACCATCGGAAACCCTGCTCGTGGTAAATTAATCCTTAACGTCTTACGCTCAGTTTCAATTGTTCGCCGTCTTAAGTTGCAAGTTTAAACTTGTATTGGTATAACTAGCTTGAAATTTTAAATGTTCTTAAGACATTGTGTTATCGAGGAGGGGTATATTGGTGTGTTTATATAGTGCAGGATATGTATAGAGGATTATAGATAAGAGGCGAGCGTATTTTCATTTTATTACCAAATTACCGATCGCGAGATTGCGGCGAAGGCGATTGTGCGGTTCGGTATCGTATCGGTAACATTTGCCAACAGGTAATTGTCTTATTTTGTTCCGTTCGAAAATTCCAACACTTTTGCGTGAGGCCTGGAGTCCGATCGAAATTTAATTTCGCCCTGTTATTTGTTTAACGCGTTCGTCGACTTTCAACTTTGGGAAATTTATATTGCTCCATTTTTTTTAACTCACTTCTTGGACTAAACTGTTTGGATCTGGTTTGGATGAATTAAAAGATTTCGTCCGTTTTTAATTTTGAGTTATTTTTTTTGTAGAATCTGGTTTCCGATCGGATTTTTTTTTTTAATTTCAAGACAAGATAGTCCTTGATTGCGATCTCACCTGATGGTAAGTGACGATGCAGTCTAAGGGGTATGGCAGTGTACATTCAACCCATACCACTTATCGGTTTCTAAACATCATCGTGCCGGAACGCTAAATCGCTTGGCGACACGGTAGGGTGGTAACTAGCCACGGCCAAGCCTCCCACCAGGAGACGACGGTACGATGGACGAAGAAGAAGGATGGTAAAGTCGGACTCTACCTCTCTAGTCTCTACTCCCTCTCTTTCTCTACTCTATGAGTTCTATGATAAGTAAAGTATGTTATAATCGAAGCCGAATCTGTATACGTGGAACAAAATATATTTTTATTTTTGTATAAAATGTGTACAAAATAACATACTTTGACATTCTTCGTGGCGTTACAACATTAGTCAACACGCACACAATTTTGATAAGAATGAAGCAGTATTATAGGTATTTTAACAAAATTTCAGCTTAACTCTTAAAATGTCATGATCCCTTTAAAGGGTTCAGGGAATATTTCCCGGAAAGTAGTTTTCCAATAATTTTTAGACCACGCTAGTGCTAGAAATTCATAATACAAACTAATAGATTTGTGAAACCAAGGATTTTGTAAATTAAAAATTAACGATCAACTTTCCAAAATCTGTCCATTTTTAGTTAAAGGTATGTATTATGGGTCTTCGATTGCTTTTGAACCCCCAACGACTCCTTTCACTTCTAAAGGTTTCCAAGTTGATACCTACTTCTAAACCACAAGTCCAGCAAGCAAAGGTACTCTCGAAGAGATCACGACTGCAAAACAAACAGCCGAACGGATAGAGTGAAATTAATTACACTCTCGTATTTATCTGCGCGGGCGCATCGACACGACCCGAGCATCCTAACTCATACAATTGATACAGTGTGAGTGTTGAAGTGTAAAAAATCAAAAATCAATCTGTAGAGCCTTTCCTAGAAGAAACTGCCATCTTTAGCTAGCTTATTCAGCTGCTGAGGATCCAAATCTAAATATATAAAAGGAAATCATCTCCCTCCGACGGTGTTCCCACTTAATTACAACATGGGATTATTCAAGGAGCGAAAAGCCGGCAACGCATTTGTGGTGCCACTGGTACTACAAGTGTTTATGCGCAGCGATAATCACTTAACCCCAAACCACTGAACGGATCAGCTTTGAACCAATAGAAAAAGTTAATATTTTTTAGGAACAAGGAAGGAGTTTGTGTCGCGCTAGGTGTTGGTGTTGTGTTGTTCCTGTGTTTCTTCTATTAATTCTAAAGAAACAACGTCGTACGACGCGTGGGGCCGTATTGCCATACTTTTTTCTGGTTTGGCGGATTAGCATAATACCTATTACTTTTCTTTTAGTTTTATCATGAAATTCCGCAAAGTAACGCCTGCTGTCCAACAATCAAAGAACCTTGAGTTCTTTGATTGTTGGACAGTGAAAAAGTCCTCGTCTATCTATCTATTTATCTATGATTGGTTAATTTGTCTATGAATATTTCTACTGAAGCTACAAGCTAAACATGCTCTTTGTTCAGCATTCCAACATTTAGTTTATCTACCTCATCTGCCTACAGCATCCTACACAGATGTAGATTACCGATATGGCAGCACTAACGACATAGATATTAAAGCGAGATAAGCTAAAAATCCTCGCCTGTCCGTTGGTTGGTAAAAAATAATGTGTTATTAAAATAACATAAATCTCTCTATCGTATGTACCATCGCCAGTCCAAATGGACGTTTGGCTTTTGATCTCGGAAATCTATCGATCTATGAGCCGAGTTTACTGTTGCTGGTTCCGTACATTTTTTAGCCACCGACACAAAAAGCAAAATGTACATCTGTGTGTCTGTCTGTCCCTCGTAGCTCCTCAATGAATAGAGCGATTGTGATGCCACTTTTTCTGTTTGAAAGCTGATGTGATCGAGATAGAGATATCTTAGTTTATTGATGAAGATTTATTCAGGCGTTTGAAGATTATCAGCTCATTTGCCACTTGAGTTAATTGATAGATTGAAATAATCTATCACACCTGTGAAAGTTTGGAATGTTTTGATGATGATGAAAGTTGGGATTATTTCAAAACATGGTCAGTTCGTCACCTTCAGCTGATGCTGCAGCATCAAATAATCTGCGGAATACCTAACTCCATTACAATTTACAGCAGATTTAGCGTGTTTGGGCTTATAAGAATGTGGTCTCAAGATTTTAGATAGATGATGATCGAGAATCGAGGTGGATCTATTGATGGAGCAGAAAGGTGGGTAACAAGATTGTCAAGATGTCGGGTATATCGTAAAAAGTCCGGCCATAGGTTCTAATGTTATTAATTTAACTAAATACTATGCTGAGATGATGAGATCTATAGAGCGTGCTTTGACTTAGATCGGACTTAAGATAAAATTAAAACGAGACATAAATGTGCTTTGTCATAAATCTGTCTCGTTTTAATTCTGTCTTAAGTCTGAGCTGAGTGAGAGTGCAGTCTATACATTTCAGCCTGAGACCCTAAAAAATAAATTTAAAAACAAAATATCAGAAGGAGACAAAAATCTAAAATAAACTTTAGACTCAATAAATAATTAATCAGCAAAAATTGCTAGTTACATTTTTATTTAATCCAAACGGATCTCCAAAATTGTGACACTATGACGGGCTACTGTTATTATAAACACACATAATCACAAACTTAATGGCTACATCTGTACCCAAAAGTGTATAGGTACCTTATTGCCTTAATGATAGGGTCCATTTTGATTAGTCAAAAATGTGTCGGCGGTCTCTAAAACATTAGTTTGACATCCGGGCGCGCGCGCACCGTAACGTCGATTACTCGATAATTTCCCGAGATATAATCACTTTTTGACAACACTAGTAGTAGTTCATACATTTATAAGGGCGTACGTACACTATTATTCCGACATTCCGAACCAGTGGTAGGTTCATTTGACGATTCGGAAGCACTTTGTAAAAGTTTATTTCTATTAAACTCGCAGCTAGCGATGCAGCACGGTGAGCAATGAGCATGAGCAGGGGGCATATTATCCACGGGGAAAGGGTAAAATGTTTATCCCCTCGCTCAGTTTTATCCACCCATCGAGCATGGGCAAAACGGTGGAAATAATATCCACAGTGGATATACTTGTAGGAATATACTTCTCCTTTCCCCTGTCGCTATGCTTCGCATAGGGATAAGTTAATTTAATCTCTTGTCAGTGGATAAAATCGGGGATAAAAATTTTGTCTCCTGCCCATGCTCACCCTACTGAGTGAATTGAGTGTCCCTTTTTGTCTCAAAAAAGTGATATCCTCTGATCCTCTTATTACTGCATAGTTTTGAGATTTTATTACAAACTAGCTGATGCCCGCGACTTCGTCCGCGTGGATTTAGTTTTTTAATTCCCGCGGGAACTCTTTGATTTTTCGGGATAAAAAGTACGGGCCGGAGAGTGCTCCGGCCCGTAAATTACCCCTATACAAAAAATCACAGCAAGCCGTTGCTCTGTTGCTGCGTGATTGAAGGACAAACCAACAAACACACTTTCGCATTTATAATATTAGTAGGGATTAGTAGGGATACACGAGCAGAACTCTCCTAAATCAATTTAAATAAGTACTTTATTTATTTTAAACCAAAGCTTTTGTGACCTTGACGATAGAAACTGACATTAATGGATAAAAACCTGTACTATTTACACGGGGGTGACTCACCGCCAACTTCCTAACTTGGGACTAGTACTGAAAATTTCTTGACAGAAAAGTCCAATATATTGCAAGGCCCGACCCGGGACTCAAACCCGGGACCTCGTCATCTCCAGTCGAGCTTGCTAACCACTAGACCATCGAGGCAGTTGACCATATTATGTATTGTGACAGTGAGACACAAACTGTGAGCGTAATGTGTCCACGCCCTAATGGGTTTCAAAGTGTTTGTAAAAACGCTATGTCGAAACAAGATAGTATCTTTGTATCAGATGATAGCTAACTGCTAGAAACTTGCAATTAACTTTTTATTAAGGTTGTTACGATCACAGGATGTAGGGCAAACATGGTACCTAAGTTGTATCTACAAGGTCTACTGCCGCAACAGGTTTGTAATCTATTACATTTTATTATTGTAACCATAGATAGCCTGCAGAGAGGTCAGTGTAGTAAACAAAAATCTTAATTATTAAGGTCGGTTTTAATAACAACATAAATAATTCTAATAACATAACACGAACAAGAGTCATAAATTATATACATTTTTTTTTAATTCGATGACGAGATAGTCCTTGACTGCGATCTCACCTGATGGTATGTGACGATGCAGTCTAAGATGGTAGCGGGCTAACTTGGAAGGGGTATAGCAGTGTAAATTCTACCCATACCCCTTATCGGTTTCTACACGCCATCGTGCCGGAACGCTAAATCGCTTGGCGGCACGTCTTTGACGGTAGGGTGGTAACTAGCCACGGCCAAAGCCTTCCACCAGACCAGACCAGAAACAATTTAGAAATTATAAATTCCTAAACTGCCCCGCCGGGAATCGAACCCGAGACCTCCCAGTTATAAGACCACAGCGCACAGCACTGCGCCAGGGAGGTCGTCAACATTCTAAAATTACTAAACTGTGAACTTCTACATGACTTTCTACCATGCTTAGGCAATAATTTATAAGTCGATCTTCATTTGCACCGAATTTAAATACTTCAAAACAGTCAATAACTGAATCCGCTGAGTCAGGTCGTATCGCCACGGTAGATTTAACATTCCCTAACAAGATCCAGCGACGTTTTCGCTAATCCTACGCACTATTGTTTAAAACGGTATGCTCATTTCGCATTCGAGATAAAATCGTCTTGCGACAAAAAGCGGTAGGCAGTTGTCTTTATAAGGTCTAGACAAGAGACAATATTCTAGTCTATGGCCGGAGAATGTTAGTGAATTATGGTTTGCCTACGTGATGCTCCCTGGCGATTTGTTGTAATCTGAGATCTGTGATATTACTACGTATATTTGGCAATCGCTAACGAGCTACAATTTAATTGTTCTTCACTCATCCTATTTTTATTTTTTTAATATTATAAATGCGAAAGTTTCGATGTATGTTTCTTACTCAATCACGCCGCAACGATCGAGCCAATTTGGCTGAAACTTGGCACAGAGATAGATTATAGACTGGAATAGCACATAGGCTTTTTATTCCGGAAAATAAGAGAATTCCCGCGGGAATCCAAAAAAACCTCAATCCACGCGAGCGAAGCCGCGGGCATCAACTAGTATCCAATACTGTAAACTAGAATTATTTATAACTAGCCCGCGACTTCGTCCGCGTGAGGGTAGGTTTTTAAAACTCCTACGGAAACCCTCTACTTTTCAGGTATAAGATGTATCCTATGTTTCTTTCCAAGTCCTCAACTATATTCATGCTAATTCAATGCTTTGCTACGTGATTGAAGGAACAACCAATAAACTAACGAGCCAACGAACAAACACTTTATTTCAGCAGCTTTTCAAGGGTTAATGTTCTCGGAAACAGTGTTATATGAACCTGTATTATTTCGTGTTTGATTTATATTCGCTGTTAGATTTCACTGACGAACTGCCAAGCTCGCGAAGAGTCGCGAAGTTAAAATAGTTGTTAAGTTTTCTGAAATAATCCAATTTTATGAGCAATTTTCTTAACGTTTCTTTCCGTAAGAACCTTCTCCTTGCAATAAACAAACACAACAAAAAAAGAATTAGCGAAATTGGTCTAGCTGTTCACGCTTGATGCCATGACCAAGGGAAATAGCGATTCATTTTTATATATTAAATATAGATATAGATAAATAAAGATATAGATTACAAAAGAGATAGTAAAACAAAATGTCAAAACAATCTTTCCATTGGAGCTTAAGCGAAACTGTACGGAGTTATTATGATGCCATACACTTATTAGGACACAATTTTGTTTTCGGACAGCCGTGATAACGATCTGACCTCCACAACCTATGGAGCGTGAAGCAGACGATCGTTATCAATGGATGTATGATGACAAGCGATGTCATCGCAAACTGTTGTCCAGTGTTTTTTTATTTATTTACTAGCTTTAACCCGCGGCTTCGCTCACGTTAGGTTCGATTTTTTAACCCCCTATTTAACCCTCTTGGGGTTGAAATTTTCCAAAATCCTTTCTTAGCGGATGTCTACGTCCTAACAGCTACCTGTTTGCCAAATTTCAGCTCGATCGGTCCAGTGGTTAGAGCTGTGCGTTGATAGATCAGTCAGTCAGTCAGTCAGTCAGTCACCTCTGCCTTTTATATATTTAGATTAGGTACTAGTTGATACCCGCGGTTTTTTTATTCCCGCGCAAACTCTCTTATTTAATGTGCTATTCAAGACTATCTGTCTCTGTGCTAAATTTCAGCCAAATCGGTTCAGTCATTGCGAAGTGTTTGAGTAACAAACATCCAAACATGAGCGCGTGGCTATAATTGCAAATAAAGATTTCTGTTTTATTTTACATGTTTCAAATTATCGTATTATCTCAAACTAAGTCATTCTTTATGATAGGTATCTATTAGATGAGATTGTAAAGCTTAAACCTGTCAAAGACAAACAAATGACAAAAAACCGGCCAAGTGCGCGTCGGCCCGCACACGAAGGTTCCGTACCATCTTACAAGATTTAACACCAGCTATTGTTAAGAGCGAGCAAAATCAAAACTTTATTGACCGTGTTAAATTTTCAACTTTTTTTTATTATTTGTTGTTAGAATGGCATCAGAAATACATATATTCTGAAAATTTCAACTGTCTACCTTACGGATCATGAAATACAGCCCGCTGACAGACAGACAGACGGACGGACGGACGGACGGACGGACAGTGGAGGCTTAGTAATAGGGTCCCGGTTAGTACCCTCTGCGTAAGGAACCCTAAAAAATTATCGTATACTGTCAATCTACAATTTATATTTGTTTGCTAACGGTAATGCCAGCTGGCTGTAACTACCAATTGTTATACTTATAATTATAACAAAAATAATAACATATTATAACAATCAGAGATTAGAATGCAGGTAACTAAAGTAAGAGATATAAGGCGTTGAATCCACACCCAGAGTTCTGAACGCTTAGCTTGTCGATTCTAGCGGTAGGATACATAAAGTCATAGTCATACACAACGCGAGACGTAATTATACACATGGGATGCATAATAGCAGCGTTTTTCAAATCAAATCATTTATTTGCAGCAGTTAGCAGTAGTTCCTAGGGATTTGAACGAAAATACAAGGAAACTGGAAATCTAATAAAGACATCGCACTGCAGAGCTCAATGGTATGTAGTGCTGTGCAGTGAGAATACCTTCATATTCATACAAATAGAGTGTATTTTAAAGCAATCGCGAGGAATAATTTCTGACAAACTTTGAGATATCACCCCCATAGCGAAAAAAAAATTCACGTACACTTCAGTACGTTTATGATCATAACGTGCCGAAAAAATTTAATTGTCTAAGATACTCGTAAATCGATATTTAACTTCAAAATCAGTCTTCGCCGTTATACGACGTTGTCAATTGATTGACTTCCGGTTTCTCGTAGAGACTTCACACGCCACGATTTTGCGCCTTTTGTATCCACCAGTTACTTGCACTATTTCATACAATTCTTTGTATTACAACTTCTGGGTCAGTAGAGTCATGCGTAGTCACTATCACGCTTTTTGTGTGACCACGGCCTAAGTGTAGAAAGTGTATATATTACACATGTGTAATTAAACTGAAACAGCTTGTACAAGCTATCTAATCTCTCCATCGGACCATTAACGGAGCCACACAAAAAACACACAAACACACATTATAAGCCGAATAAAACAACGTTATGTGAATCTAGGGACACACAGATGAATTGTGTGTCAAGCATAGAAAAGCTTTTATAGCCGCGTAACTACTCCGCGTGGATTAAGGTTTTTTAATTCCCGAGGGAACTCTTTAATTTTCCGGAGTCAAAATTTGTACCCTGGATTCAGCGATCAGAAAAATCTGGATTCCATAATAGGGTCACATTTTTGAGAGGCATATTTTTGGTTGATTTATTTTAATTAATAATATTACGGAAAGTGTTTATTATTTGTGCATTTAATTATAATTTTATTGAGAGTGATTATGATTGCATTTAATTGTAATTGTAACCCATGAGACTGATTAAAATAAAACTTTTGTACTGATTTTTTTAAAGAATTTATTTTAAGTATTCCATATTCGATCCTTTTCCTCTACTTCAATAAATAGAATAGAATACTTTTTATTCAAATAAACTTTTGCAAAGTGTCTTCGAATCGCCAAATAAATCTATCACTGGTTCGGACTATGTGCTTTTAAAGCGTCAAATGATCTACCACTGGTTCTAAGTAAAGCCGGGTAATTCATTGCTCCAAGACTAAAAAATTCAGCAAAGAACTTAATTAATTTATTTTTTTACTTGGACTCTTTCACGCTTGAACATAATCCATGAAAAAGTAAAACAACTATGCCCCCGCGTTAAAATCACTACGCGCCTTCGTCAAGTGATATGCACGGGTACACATTATTTAAGAACGTTACTTTATCTTACCGTAATTAAAAACGCTGTCTCACGATATGTAAACAAGAACAAATAGACCTCATCACGCATCCGAATCAAAGAAACGATCGCGCCACCTTCCATCACCGAACAAAAGGCACAAAGACGAATTCAGCTCCCGTTCCGCGGCGGCCGTATGTCCGTGTGTCAGTTTCCATTATCTCCCGATCTAAAACGCTCTACAATCGCACGATCTTAGTCACCGTAGCCATACACAGTCTGTCAAAACAAATGACTGTCCCTACACAATGCCCATACAAAAAACCACATATATCTCCCACCTTCAAGCTAATTATAACCTTATGTGTAGCTTTATAGAGTAGTTTATTGGTTGTGACAAAATTCGTAGATGAATCAATTCAAGTGTCAAAATCATAACCACAAAACTGATCCCAAACTATCGACAATTAGAGAGTAAAATCGAATGCAATGTCAGTTAGGATTTGACATACTATACGCGCCGCGGGCGTAATGTATCGAGTGGAACAATCGAGTTTAGTGCGAGAAAATAAACGAAATCGATTGGTATCGATTCACGAGAATCGAGAGTTGTTAAACTTGTTAACAATTGACGCCTGTTCTGTAGTTTATGTTTGAGATGAAATGGATCGCGAGGCCGTAGGTCGGGACGAAATTTTCTCTCAAAGGAAAATCCACTCTTTCTTATTGTGTTGAAGGGTTGAATTTCGTTTGGCTTCAACCAACAATGCACTAAGTAAGATGGGACAAGTGATTAGGTTACGTACATCGTACCTTAGACAGGGTAGTGCTGCATTAAATCAAAAGCGTACTTTAATAAAGTTGGGCGTACATTGTGGACTCTCTTCAGGGCGATCTTCGTTAAGATAATGGCAGGGAAGCAATGTACAACAATGTTTTATGTTCGTTATGTGTGAATCATTTGTTATATTGAACGAATGTCTTACTTTTCTGGTTCTAATAAGAATTTGCTCTACGCAAAGCAATAAATTTTATGTTTAGCACTTTGGTAGAGATATTTCGAATTAAAAATTTTCACCCTTCGAATGTTACCCTCAAACTTTAAGTTTCTTATTTATAATTTAATAGTCTGGAATAACACCTAAGCTACTTTTTATGCTGGAAAATAAGAGAACCGGGAAATAAAATCCTCAATCGACGCGAACGAAGTCGCGGTCATAAACTAGTTTTGAATAAAAGCGCAACCAGAAATACCCGTTGTCAAAGTACGCCTATTCATGAGTTTATTACTTTGACTTAATAAATAAACAAATTATTAATAAGAAGAGACAAGCCAATTAAAAAATATCAAATCAAAATTTAATTAAGTACATTCGATAGTTTTATTATCGCGGACACCTATGTCACACCCACAATTAAGACGAATGTGACACCTCATATGTCAAAATCTATCAAGCCGATAATACATAGGTAAATATACATACAAAAATATCACCCTCCTCGGGCAATCTGGTAGAGAGTCTATTTCTCAATCGCTGAGTACCTATATAGTATTTAACCGACGGATAAAATTGACGTTTTGACAGTTTTTGTTTTAGCAATCTGTCAAAATGTCAAATTACGAACGCTTTAAAGTTTTCTTGGAGGTGGTGAAATAGGCAAAGTGAGGTACCTAATTAATGTAAAAATGTAAAAAAAACCGGCCAAGTGCGAGTCGGCCAGCACGTACTATCGGTTCCGCACCATCGCACAAGATTTAATAGCAGCTACTACTAAAATCGAACAAAAATAAAAGTCTATTGTATGGAGACTCTTTTTAATTTTTAATCAACTTTATTTTTTACTAGCTGATTCCCGCGACTTCGTTCGCGTGGATTGAAGTTTTTAGTTCCCACGGGAACTTTCTTATTTTCCAGGATAAAAGTAGTCTATGTGCTATTCCAGTCTATAATCTAACTCTGTGCCAAATTTCAGCCAAATCGTTGCGAATCTTTGCGACGTGATTGAGTAAAAAACATCCATAAATCCAAACTTTCGCATTTATAATATTAATAGGATAATAGGATTATTTGCTGTTATAGCGGCAATAGTCACATTCTGTGAAAATTTAAAATATCTACCTATGAGATAATATAGCCCGCTGACGTTCTGACGGACGGAAAACGAAGGCTTAGTAATAGGTTCCCGTTAGCAGCCTTTGAGTACGGAACCCTGAAAAGGAGAATGCCTATTAAGCATTGAAATTCACAAAAACGTAACGGGTTCTCCCACCACGACATAATACGTTGGCGGGAACAAATCAAGCCGTCTTAATCGAATCATTACCTCCGCCTGCCATTCCCCATTGTGGCGGCGATGCGGGCGCCGATAGCGACACAACAAATAGCCCTAATTACTGCAGACGCGCGTTTACTGACCGTAGGCTTGTAGACAAATTGATTCGTACACTAATCACGGATTTTTCAAAAAAAAAAAAAATACAAAAACCACGGAAAACATAACATCTGTCATACTGATTTTGCTTCTTTAAAATGGCGGCTGTCCCGTATCAAAACCCAGTAAAGATAAATTTTTCCAAAAATCGTTTGTTTTTTCTTTAATTTTAACTTTCATAGTAAGTCCCGTTGATAGTCTAAAAGATAAGAGACTAAAAGATAAGAACTCCTACGAGTTCGTCTACGTCTACACGTATCACTATAACGTATGAAAGAGTGATACGTCGTATTGAAGTCATACGTCATTTTACAAACGCAAGTAGACGGCACGAACTCATAATTTGGCAGAAAAATTTCTACGCATTCTACTAGGATGTGTGTCATGATATCTCGTGGAGGTCTTCAAGTATACAGTTACGATTCCGTAGAATATGTGGACGCACATATGCAATAACGTTTCAACCCACAAAACTTTGTCAAATTAAATACATACATAATGTAAAGGAATAAAGTTAACTTTTCAATTGATAAGTTGTGTGGGTTGACACTTTATTCCATATAGGTGCGTCTATATTTCTCTGGCCGAGTGTACAGTAGCCAGGGAGATGTATTGGTCACATTATTTTTTCGATTACAGCCCATTGTTTAATCTGAGCGCTAATAGGCGTGATACAATCGCGCTATCAAGCTCCTAATATGTTTGCGTTGCGTTGGCCAACACCAGAAAGTGGCACAATAGACATACGATTTCGTTTCGGGAAACCGTTTCTTTATTGTGTAATTTTCAAAATTTTGAAAACAAAATAAAAACAAGCAATTAAAACTTATGAAAGTTAATGTAAGCAATAATTATATAAATATAATAAAGCAAAGTTATGAAATTCAATTTTATTTTAGGTCGCATTTCACGACATCATTTATGATCTATGATATTGCTTAATTGCTAAATGCTAACAAAAAATTCAGAAAAACTTTTTTTTTTCGTTTAGGGACAGACCTTTTTTGAGTTGTCCCACTATTGATCTGGGTGTGCGATTTGTAGGTCTCTTGCAAGGATCGTCCATTATTCTAAGATTGTTGTACATCCTTTTCTGTCATAACACATCTAAGTTGTAATATTATAAAATATGTCTATCAACTGGCGTTGCTCCATAATTGAATCGATCCGATTGTGTGGCGATCGTAACGAAGCTATTACAACTAAAACACAGATAACGCGGCGTATCAGCCGCCATCCCATTATAGATTGAAAATTAAATTAACCGTTTTAAATTGCGCCGTCTGGCGATATGAACGATATTGAGACTTGTTGGTAGGGTGATTTCGCCGGTTGGCGACCGATTAGCGGGATATTCAACTTTACGTCAATATTTAAGTATGCTGCACCCATAGCACATGTATTAAAGTTATATGACGGGGTCCTAGATATTGTCAAGTTATATTTAAAAGTAAAAAAATAAGAATTACAGTTGTGAAAACATTTTAAATTGAATAAATCTTAAAAACTATGTGAAATGCTAGTTGGCGACCACTTTTGCTAGTTGACGACTGCCCCCTTATCTAGTTGGCGACCTCTCGATTTGCTAGGGAAAACTAAATTTGATTAATTAAAAATAAAAAATATGAACGTGTTAATGTTTAAAAAATAATTATTATTCATGCTTTATTATTCATACATTTAATAAATTATTAAAACACATTTTTTCATGAGATCAAAGGTACACTTTAATATTCAAGCTTAAGCTTAAATGAATCTTAGCAAGTATAATACATTTTCCTACACAAGTACAAAATTAAAAATATCACTTTAAACAACAATTACAAAAGTTTAGAATCAAATCATCAGATCATCAGATCTCGGGATGTTATACATTTTACATTTTTTTCTAATACCGTGTCCTCCTTCTCTTATATTTTTAAAGCACATTCCAGATCTCTTTGGGAATAAGCCGGTGTCATTTTATAATAAGGTTTGTGGAGGACATCTGTAATGAAAATTTTATATATTAAACACCTACATTATGCAAAAACAGATAAGATTATAAGTAGTGATTGCAAATGGTCGTAAACCCACATATTAATTTGCTCATTTTTAGTTGGCGACCACTTGATACCCATACATTTTAAGATGTTTAATAATAATAATTTGGTGGTCGTAAACTAAAAGATACACGGATAAAAATAAACAAATTAAATTGAAAGTGATTAAATTCCGAATTATATTTGTAGTCTATAAAAAATAAAAATAAATGTTTTTCTTTCTAAATGTCTATTGGCGGCCAGGTGGTTGCCAACTGAAGTTATTAGATAATTCCAATTTCAGTTAGCGACCATTCAATTTTTTTACCTGATTTTGTATATTACATGTAATAAATGTACAAATAACGTAAAACATATATATATCCACTTAATAGAACATTAAAAAATTGACTCAAATAAATACATCACGATCTACTTACCTCGAACGCTTCACTTACTCACTATTTTTTTCGTTGTTTTGGGAACGTGTACGCGCCGAAAGTATGAGCGGCGGATTGAACTAAGATTTGTTTGCTTTCGGGTAAACACAAAGCTGCCAACTATTGTAGGTAAAACTAATAGGTCTATCCCCCTCTTTACTTAAGTGAATTTCATTTGGAAAAGAAGAATAGAATTCTTATTATTTTCGTTTTAATGCCGTAGGACCTGTTAGTGGTCGGCTAACTGACCCCGGTCGCGTAACCCCCCAAATCACCCTACCGCGCCGCGGTTCATGTTTAGCAACAAAATACAGACAAGCCTCAAAAACCCAAGACTTAAAACTGAAAGGTCGTCGGTTCGATCCCCATTCGTTGCATTATGCATACACATATAATGTCCTCCCGATCGTATCCAAACACGGCGTACCGCAGAGATTAGCCATCTGCGCGGGAGATATTATAGTGCACAAGTGTGTGCGCAAACACAGGTGCACTCTCTATTCCCTCACTCTCAAATGATGGGACGGAAAATCCGACACGACCGGAAAGAGATCAGGCGCGGGACCGACGGCTTTACGTGCTCTCCGAGGCACGGTGGTGACTCACCATCGACTTCCTAACTCCGGGCAAGTACCTACTGAAATGTTTTTGTTAAATTTATTTAATTTCTTGTCTATTATTTAATTTTGGTGTGCAATAAAGAATTATTCATTCCATTCTATTGTAAGATTTTGGCCACGTGGAGTTAGGGTTTTAAAAATCCTGCTGAAGATAGTTATATTAATATTGTAATATTTTGTTATGAAAAGAGCAACTGTTGAGTTTCTTGCGGGCTCTTCTCAACAGAATCTGCATTCCGAACCGGTGGTAGAGTCATGACGTGTCGTAAGAGCTACAAGTTGGCCTACATGAAATAAATAATTTTGAATTTTGAAATTTTTTTTTAAGAGCCTGTGAGGAACTGAGCTTTGCTCTAAGCCTCTAACTATAAAGATTGGCATGTTAATTATTTTGCAGATATACATATTTATGCTCATATGTAGGTATATCGATAAAAATATGTCAACAAACAGGAAAATAGACGTACAAAACATTAATTGTAAACGATTCTCGTCCGATAAATTAAATACGAATTTAGACGTCATATTTTAAAATGGTGGACCGATTTCGCCGTCCCTCTCATCTCGGTGCGATAAGAGTGCGATAAACAGCAGATAGCTCGCTTAATGGACTCCGTTTTGACAGATAAGATAACGGCTAATGAATCTCTGTTTTAAAATTATCCAACTATTGATAAATAGAGCTATCTGGAGCTCGAGTGCTTGGATTGATGTTGGGGAATGTTGCTTACAAAATAATATTGTCTATTAAAGATTCTTTTTTTTTTTAATTTTAGATTTTCGCACGTGTTACCAATCATTTTAACTTTTTTTTTTTTAATTTTAGATTTTCGCACGTAGTAACATTCATTTGAACAACAATTGAATATTAATATACCCCCGACAGATTAAAATTAATTATTTTAACTTTAATATCTTTTTTAATACGTATAGAATCAGATAATACATTATTGATACATCGTGGAATTTTTTACAGGTCTTTTTAAGCTCTACAATTTTCTATGGAAAAGCATTAGGCTACGTACACACGGTAATACGCCGCACGTTTTTTGTAACATACACTTTATCGAAAATATGGTGACGCCACTATGTTTTCGATAAATTCTTTGTATGCAACTCCACCCTGAAGGTCCTCTTTAAATATAGGTATATTGGTGCGGGAATATTTTTTGAAATTGGACAGAATTTTGGAGATCTAAACTCCAAAGTGACTAACTTTACCCATCCTAATCCTTGATTTATATTATAAATGCGAAAGTGTGTTTGTTTGTTGGTTTGCCTTTCTACCTGCAACAACGAAGTACCGGATCGACGTGATTTTTGGTTATAGTTGGGAATACATCCGGAAAACTGAGGATTTCCGCAGGATCTTTGAAAACCTATCTCCACGCGGACGAAATCGCGGGTAAAAGCTAATTTTATTAATATTATCAAGTAAAATTATTGAAACCCGTAACGAAATTTTCTCGGTACAGTTGTCACAGCTGGTATTTTAATGTGCGATAAGGGATAACCTCTTGAACCGTGATAACACGGCCGCTGATAATCTGATAACCATACACTGTGATGTGGAAATATTGATACCGCTTGCAAGTACATACATGAAATAATACCAGGTATTATTGAAAATAAATAACGATATATCAGATATCAAAATTGAAAAATATTTGAATGTCTCAATAGGTCACGTTGGTCTATTATTACAAAATGTAATACATGCCATAGTCACCAATAATATCTTCTATACTTACAACCGCAAAGTATTTATTTGGTACATGCTAATTTACTTCTACTTATATTTCTTTTTAGGTACTTTTTCTTAGGGTTTATTTTGTAAATGTTCGATAACCTAACTGATATTTTGCCAGATTTGCTAAACAAAAACTTAAGAACTTTAAGAAAAAAAAAAATAGAAATACATATGTACTAACATTAGACAATACCTATGGTCCGCAACCGTCAACTAAAAAGATTTTTTAACTCTTTTTTAATTCGAAAGCGCACTTTATAATTTTTGGATATTATTGTCATAAAACATTTGAAGTTATTATTATATTACATTATTTAACAAAACAAACAAATTATAGAATGCAAAGGTGATCAAAAAAACTAATTTTTCCAGAAAATATTTTATTATTTCTCGCGTATTCATACACCATACTAAAGTCAATTGAGTCGAAACACACGAATGGGCAAGCGTGTCTTATCAGTTTCCAGACAAAGAACTCAGTTAGGTTGCAAGCTTATCTGGAATTATCGCTAATGTAACGTTACATAGTATTTGTTTGTGTAACTAATGAGACACAATAACTTGGTAACGATAAAAGATAAAGGCACACGTCTAAACAACTATACCTTGGTCCGTAACTGCAGCGAAATCTTGAGATAATCATCGCTTCGCATGCCAAGAGAAGATCGTGAGTTTTTTTTAAGAGGAGGCTCTCGTGCTGAGATCTATAGAGCGTGGTCTGACTTAGCTCAGACTTAAGATAGAGTTAAAACGAGACACAAATAGGCTCTGACATAAATCTGTCTCATTTCGACTCTGTCTTGAGCCTGAGGGGAGCTAAAGTGCGGTCTATAGATTTCAGCCTCAATTCCACGTTTTTCTTTTTGCTTGAGTTAGCGTGATTGTGACATGTGACCTCCCATGCACAAAAACACGACGATCCGTTGCTTTGTTGGTACGTGATTGAATGACAAACCAACATACAATCTTTCGATTTACAATATTAACAGGGATTACACTGATAAATCCTTACTAATATTATAAATTGAATGTGTTTGTTTGTTGATTCGTTGGTTTGTCCTTCAATCAGCTGCATGAGAAGTCGATGACGGAGTAACTGATCGATGTTATTTTATGTATGGATATATGGGTTTAGGCTACCTTTTATGCCGGAAAAGCAGAGGCTTTCCGCGGGATTTTAAAAATATTGGAGTTATATTTTTCCAGACAAAATCGCGGGCAAATGCTAGTTTATAAATATGATAACGATAGGTATGCGGACTTTTAGATCAATGATCTTATTCCAAATCTCCCTGCGATCAAAGGTTACACACAAGAGTCTAATTAAGCAAGCAAGTAACTCGAGCCGAGCATTGACAGATGTGCGCTTATCGCATGCGATAACTTAGCGGATGCTGTGCGATATGGCGTCCAATGATAACGAGATATCACTCATTAGTTTATTTTTTATTCGTAGAACTAGAGGGAGAGAGATGATGATTGCAGTGGGGGTGAAAGAGATGTAGATAGCGTGATGGGCGCATGGTGTTATCGGGTAAGCGATTGTCGATAAAACTGTGCACAGTTTGTTTAATTTCTGTTTGCTCAATTCGTTATGTTTGTTCTTTGTGTCCAAGTTTTAGTAGTCAATCAATTTGAGTTTGTCAATCGATTTTGGTTAAATTACAGACTCTTTATAATGCTTTTGAAACTTTTGGAAACCAACTTATGAACGATACTTTAAGCTCAGGAAAAGCGAAAAACTGCGAGCGGAATTCTTTTGCAGCGCTATAACAAACTAGCCATGATATCCGCCATTAATTTAGATTTTTTAAACTTCGAGGTAACTACATAACTTCCGTTATAAAGAAAATACTAATACATAAATAGTTCCTATCCCTCTTCTCTCTCCTTCCATCTTAGAATGCATCATTCCTTACATCACACTCTATTACATCGATAAGGGGTTTTTTTTTCGAATGCTGTTGGCCCTAATGGCCGCTACAGCGTCACTGAACGGCTGGGCGAGGGCGAAGCGTCGCCAAAAGGGGGTGAGCCCTAGGGCTCGAGCCTAACAGGAGGCGTCCTCCTAAGGACGCCTCCTGTTAGGCTCGGATCTCGGCTTAAGATGACATTGGGACGAATGGGAGGAAGTGGCTGGTCTAACTTAGCCCGTACGTCCCCGTGTACATGGCAATTATCCACGTCAGGGTGACGTTAGGAATCGGAGGCCTCGTCAGTTGGGGCCACAATGTGTGTGTACCTACCTGATAATCACATGTTTGTTCTGTTGAGGAAGAAAAGAAAACAAAATGTACTGAATGTTGTTAACCATACTAAAAGCAGCCTGAGCCTACACATACAACTGACTTAAGACTTTCTGTCCCAAGGGCGGCAATATCTGCTGTGATTCATTTTAATTTGACATCTTTTCTTTGACTTTGTCATCGAAGACGAATACGATCAATCGAACTCAGTATGCAAATTAATTATCTTTTTGTAAAATGGGAGGTAACAGAGTAATAGAGTTACTTCCGCATACCGTGTTGCTTGAATTACCAAGGACGCGGTATTTCTGTACGGGTCAAATCTACTACCCTTTGGCAAGTACTAATTATTATAGTGTCTCCTTTTAAAGATTCTTTGGAAGTCGAAAGTAAAGATTTTTCCTTCCTGTAAAACATTCTAAGCTCTGTAATATTTTGGTAGGAATCAGGGCGATAACGATAATACCCTTATCAATCATGTAAATCGTTATCAAACTACCAGTAGCAAGCAATAACTGATAGAGATCGCACGGTGTCATTACTAATAAATAATCACATGTTTACTCTATTGAGGAAGAAAAAAAATGTACAGAATGCTGTTGGAACCATGCTAAGAGATAGCGCGCACGGGTCACTTTTGTCGATGCACGCAAAATGGCATTATCGTCTACACAAAACGTGAACATCCGAGACAATATTGATAATGACATCATTATAGAAGAAGTGGAAAAGAGACCAGCAGCGCTATTCAGTAAAATACAAACTCACTTCGAAAGCAAACTCACTTCGTCAATCACGGAATAGTATATAAAGTCTAGAACGGTTATGACACTTGTCCTAATACAAAATAAGAGCGAATGCCTATTCATTCTCAATTATCTTGTTCTGTGTTATCAATTTGACTTAATTGACGAGTGAATTCGCTTTCGAAGTGAGTTTTATTTTAGTGAATAGCCCTACAGCACTCTATGATAAAAAATTGAAAAAGTATTCAGACAGTAATTTGAAAATTAAAACATGGGAAGAGATAAATAGAATAATATTTAGCAATGTTTGGGGTAACTTGTCGCAACAAGAAAAAGTCTGATTAGTTCACAGATTACGACTGATTCTTCGAAATCCATATCGGCAAATGACGTTTCGATTTCAAAAAAGTTTTGTCACTGACACGTGACGTGACAATGACTAAAACTTAATTTCATGATGATAAAAGTAACCCGTGCGCGCTAGCCCTAAAGGCAGCCTGAGCCTATACATACAACTAACTTAAGGCTTTTGGCCCCAAGAGCGGCAATATACAGATAGAGGTTATTTATGATTAGGCTAAAATTAAGGGCCATTTTTATTTTATTTTGAATCAAAACTTACAGCTAATTAGAAAATGTAAAGGAATAAGAACAGAAGAAAATTGAGGCTTATAACTAGTTTTCACAGATAGAAGTCATACATACCAGTATAAGAAAAACAAAAAAACACTTAGGGAATAAAATATAATAAAAAATACAGGGAAAAAGTAGTAAAGGAAAATAAACAATGATAGGCATCCAAAAAAAAAGCGAAATTCGGAAACTGGCCAACGAATTACTTATTTAAGGTTTTACGAAATAAAATACCACCAAACAGACCTAACCAAAATAATTTTTGAGCCCTATTAGGCTTATAGAAAGAAATGTTGCATTTAATTTATTCTGAGGGGCATTCTTTTAAGGATTTGGTAACTATTTCCGTTTCTGATTTCCGAATTTAAATCAAAATGTTGGATAGCCTGACCTTATAGTACACCTAAATTCAAAGATTTAAACAAACAACGTAGAGAAAGGTTAAAGTTAAGATTCCGAGAAATACCATGATCGAGCGGTCGCCATCTTTGATGACCTTGGCAAATGGCTGGCAAACCAGCTTGATGCATGTTCTTCTACGTCCAAGACTACCTAAATATAATTACATATTAATAAGTATAAAATAAATTGCAGAACGAATAATCTTGAAATCACATCCATCACTGATAAATTGATACTGAATTGCGATATTAACGGCATACCTACTAACCTTAATCTAGATTCTAGAAACAATGCTATATACCAAAGCAGTAGAAGGTTCGTGTACACACACAAACACACTTTTTGCATCACAGGTTTAAAAAAGGTTCTTGACGGTCCTAGCGCAGTGCTGAGCGCTGTGGTCTTATAACTGGGAGGTCTCGGGTTCGATTCCCGGCGGGGGCAAATTAGGAAATTATAATTTCTGAATTGGCTCTGGTCTGGTAGCCCGCTACCATCTTAGACTGCATCGTCACTTACCATCAAGTGAGATCGCAGTCAAGGCCTATCTTGGCATCGAATAAAAAAAAGATTTTACATTGATACTTGAGCTACTGAGTGCAGCGATCAAAATTGGTACTAATTTATAACTTACGTTAAAAAAAAGTAAATTTTTCTGATACGGATAAATTCAGGATCCGATTAAATCAGGCCCTCTATCACACCGTAACAAATAAATTAAACATATCGCACTTGTGATCGGGACGATATTCTAATTGGCATCGCAATATCATGGAGGGCCCTTATTTAATTAACTTGAAAAATGTACCCTCAATTTTTAATTGGTTCAATCTTTATCGATAAGATTCGGTGCCTCATCTCTTAAGAGGGCAAAATACTTAAAGTACCTACCTAATCAATTTTAAAAATGTGTTACTCATAGGTACCGAGTAACATTGAACCGAGTTTTTGATATTAAAAATAAACATTCTTATATAAAAAAATACAATTTGTAATCTGTAAAAAATATGTTAATGTTTTGATGTTGCTGAATTGATCAATGACCCTTTAACAAATTTTGAATTTTATTAAAAATTTTTGAACAAACCTTTCATAACTTGCCCAATGAGCTGTAATATTTTGAAGCTGAAAATCTATAAATTTTATAAACACTTAGTAGAAACTCTAAGAATAGGTTACCAGGATATACTAGACCCTAGATATACTATTTGATTTTAAATTCGGAAAAAAAATCTAAAATGTCAAATCTGAACTAAAATAATGAGCAGGCCTTGTAAAATACCAGGAAAATCATATGCCGAAAAGGGACCCATATTTTTACGTTATCAAAAATTCAGATCTAATAATATTTTAATCCACAAATAAGATATTCGATGATATCAAAACCCAAGAATAAATAATAATCATTCACAAACGTCACACAAATCCCTGAGTCAGGAATTTAAAAATCGTTAGCCATCGATACATATTTTTTGATTGCGCGATAGGCTTGCGTTTGACAACAACCGATGAGGGAAAGTACTGATGAGGTCTGGATTGGAGCGCGGTTGCCTAGAAGTTACCTAATTGAATTACTCTTGCCTTGAAGGTACTCAAATTATACGTGGCAAGACTAGCGGTTTGTAGCAGAAACGTTGAACTAAAGCGTTTATGCGGCTGAATTTCACCTACATAAGGATCCCAACGCTCACGTCTTCTCGCAGTTCTATAGTAGAACGGTGAATTAGGTAGACACAAGATTGCATTAAGCTGCTGAGCGCATACAATTTTTTTTTTTCAGTATTATTCGAGAATTATTTCCGATACATATTTGTCAAAAAAAAGAAAAAGTGTGTTTAGCTAAGCTGTTTAGGTACAATATCGAATGAAAACTAATATTGTAAAATACACAAAAAGTACTAAAAATTAATATTGAAGAATATAATTTTTGCATGGAGATTAATAACTTAAGCATGTCTATATGTTTAATACACCTACTAAATAAAATCTGAATAGTAACATCTTTATGGGACTGTATACTGTAGGTACATCTTTGGACCGAACCTAATTTAAACAGGATCAAGCTGTTCAACCCAGCATTTTTTGTGTTCGATCCAGTACTCATTTTATATCTTGGGTTTAGTATATCAATATCTTTAGCCAAATCGTAATCTCCGAAACTGATAAAGTTTTCTTATCTCAAGAGATATCAAAAAACATCGATCAACTGGCTATCATAAATCCCTTCTGGCGCAATTTTGGGAGTGGATATTGATCAAATTACAACCGTGTTACGTGTATTTCTGAGATTACAGAATGTACAGACACAGGAGGTTTTGGTGACATAATATCTAATTTTTTTTTCTGAAACTACATGTAATCGCTATATCTTCGGCCGGTTTATATTATTTTGTTAATTCCTTCTTTTTAATGACAACAATTGAATAGGTCCATAAGAAGTTAAGAAAGAAATTTAAAGCAAATTCCCTAAACATGTATGTACTTAGATAATTTTGTTTAAATTGATGTATCTGATTTAATCGTTGATTTTGTTCAAATATACAATACAACTGTTTTATTTGTAACTAGATGATGCCCGCGACTTCGTCCCTGTGGATTAAGACCGTTTTAATTTTACGGGATACAATGTCTATGTGTTAATCCTGGGTATGAGTTATCTCCATTCCAAATTTCAAGTTGGCTCATTCGTTGTGGCGTAAAGGAGTAAAAACACACACACACATACAAACTTTCGCCTTTATAATATAAATGCAGTGATGTGATAAGAATTAGATAAAATCCATTGTCTTAGTATTTGTTTTCCATAAATAAATTAATTAAATTATTTATTTAAATTAAAATAATTATTTATGTTTTTGTAGCACTTTATTCGGCTGTACCCTGTGCCTGTACTTGATTTCAATTTTAAATCCGGTATCACAGCTGGCTTATCTCCTGATCGTTATCACCAGAATATCCGAGCGATTTTAATCCACTTGATAACCGTATCAGTTCGCTAAACTCTTATCTAGATGGGATACATACTAATCTATCTTTACATAATTGAATACTACGACATTATTTATTCAAGTGATTATGTTCCTTATTACTGGCGTAGAAAAGACGAAAATCGCATAAATGTGTCCATGTTTATTTTACTTTTGAAATGCTGTTTTGTACTTAGGTACAGCCTTGATCGCGTAAATGTTTAATTATTCAAAGATTTAACAACGATTAAAATGTAGGATTAAAATAATAAGTATTATTTATTGTCGTATTAGGTATTTTGTTATTTAGTTTTACCATAATTATTATTCAGTTACTATCGATTGCAAAATAAATAACAACATATTATAGTGCTCTTACAACATGACGTTACGATTCAGTAGCTCCATACACTCTCCACACAAAATTTCGTTTTAGAAAGAGATGGATACAGTCGCAGTAAAACAGCTTATACTCGTAACTTATTTGTTTTCTGACCGATTTATTTTCAATTTTTACAACTGTTATTTTTACATGTCACATTTTTGATTGTAACTAAGTAATGAATTGATAACAGTCAAAATACCCAATTAAGCAGTTCCTATTTCGAGAAAGAGACAAGTGGAATAGCTAAATCAAACTTGTCTGAGCAGCACTCGGGAAGCTTTGAGATTTCTTCTTGTACAAGATCCCTCAGTATCTTATCTGTATGCGCAATAAATAATGCCTCATTTTCAATTCGCATTAATTTATTTATTTATTTATTTATTCAGACACACAACAGATAATGACAATACAAAACAAATATAATACAGCCATGATTATAAGCTAGCCACTTTCCACAACAATGTGTCTACATAAGCAGCAGATAGACGGACGTGTCATTTAAAACTAAAAGAAATTTGAACTTAAACAACAATATACTTATAAACTATTGCAAATTGTAGGTAATTATGGATATAATTTTAAGGTTGGATATTTTAAAAAAGAGTAAGAACAAACAAGATAATCAAAAACAAGATACACGTAGGTACTACAGAATATTATACAAATCGCAAAGCATCGCAGCTGGCGAGTGACCTGACAAAAGCAGCAGAATTATTATTAAAAATATCAATATTACTATTACTAGAGGACACCAGCTCGTTGTACAAACGGCACATTCTAACCATTCTAATTGAACCATAAGTACTTAATTGGCACAACATAATGTAACCATTAACCTCTGTTTACAACAACTATATAACACTTCTGACTAAATTATGAGTAATTAGCTAATCGACACATCTGTGACTAATAACTTGTAATATGGAATAAGGATAAATTGAGGTTATTCTGTTTTCCATAAATAAATATTATTGAATTCTAATACTTACAATACTAGGAACTAAGCTTTCCTTAAACGGTGAGCCTAATCTACGTTTATATACAAACTTTTTGACCGAAACATAATTCAGCTTTATATATTTGTGCTAGAAGTTTATATCTGCGGTTATATAGGTACGTAATTGGAATTAAGTATAAAATGTAATTACGTAGCCTTAATGACTCCTTGTATAGGCCTCTACCTGCCCTGCTCTACGAAAGTCCTATCAAAATGGTTTAAGCTTTTTCGAAGATTAGCCTGCACAAACAGACGGACAAAAAGACAAATTGTAAATATAATATAACAGTTTTTCAAAGGCAGTTATTTAGTTCCTTCGAATTTACAAATAGAGATTTCCAAAAAGGAAGGACGTCTTAATTTGGCCTGTTTTAATTTTTCGTATGACGAAATGTCACCTCGTGACACCTACCTACTTAATTTTTTTTTATTTTTTGTTGTTTAACAAAAACATGTCTAAAAAATTTCCTTTTTCAATAGCTTAACGGTGTAATAGGCGGTCTGGATTTTAAAAATGTCTTCCTAACAATTGGGTTTTTTTAGACTCGTGTGCAAAGAAACGAAAAAGTTAAAAATCACCATTTTAATATTAATAGTTATAATTAATCGTTTATGTAAAGAAAACGGAACCAGTTCTTGAAGTGATTAAGCAAATCCATTTAACAATGTAACGCCTGCAACCCAGCTGCAACCTTAAATGCTCTAAACTGCAACCCTAAACTAAACATACCCTACCCCACTTGGCGACGGCTTGGCATCGACGCCACGCCAAGGGTAGCCAAAGCGCTGCTGGCGTCGCTGCCATGGCATCCTAATGAGATATGGCTCATCCCACGTTACATTTCAAAATGCTTTGACATCGAGGGTCATTGCAACCATATTGATATGTTGGGGTGTTAACCCTCCTATTTATTTAGCAACGTTCCCACGGGGTCGCGCGTGCCCGTTTTTGACTGCTTTGCAATACCATTTAGGGTGTCAACTCTGTCAATTACATTGTCGTCGTGTCGATTACATTGTTCCGTCTACTGCCAAAAAGTAACAGCGAATTGAACTAGATTACTGCAATTTTTTTTATTTTAGGTACTAGATTAAGTAGATATGCCTAACTCAGGATCTATTTCACAATTTTCAAGAAAACTTTAAACGACGTAATTTATTACTTCTGACAGATTGTCAGAATTGGATTGTGGTCGTTTAAGAGCACTTGTTCGAAACAATAAAATGCATCATCATATTAATATGAACAGGTCGATGTATGGCTTTCTTATGAAAGAAAATTATTACTAATACATATGTACATATATTAATAAATAATCATTATTCCACGTCGTACAATTTCTTTGAAATCAAAAGAAACTCAATTTGAAGTTCCAAAATGTAACCGTTTCTTTCACATTTCTATACTATTTAGAAACTGACTGATAAAACACTTGGTAATAAGTACTGATAAGACAGGTTTTGCAATAATTTGGAGAGCACCGAGTAATACTGTACAACTGATAAGCTATCAGATGTCACAAGTAATGAGTTGCAAATAACACTTGTAATTATTTTAATTACTTACAGTATATAGCCCGTAGGTACCTTAAAAAACTTGTAAATATATAACAGTGGAGACCTATTCTGTGCCTTGTATTTCTATGGTAGAATGGCTTGAAGGATATAAAATATCCTCCTAGGATAGGTTTAATTTATTTGTTACGGTGTGATAGAGGGCCTGATTTAATCAGAATAATGTACTTATTGAGGTTTTTTATCCTCCTAGTAGAATGGTGATGGTGGAACCAAATTGAAAATTACTGAGCACACTCTCCGAAATATATTCTGTAGAATACCGATAGACAGGCAACCTTTTGCCGATGCTCCAAATGTTGAAGTCTGGAATAATTCTTTTAGACTCTTCAAATTAAAGGGTTTAAGGTAATTTATTTAAATACGCAGCCGATAGCTATCAACCGATCAACAGATCATAAAGCATCCCACAAAGGGTCGTCCCATCCAATAATTAATCCTCTTTAAGGAAATACAGAAACAAAATGAGCAGGAAACACAATCTTCATGGAAAGCATAACTTTACGCACAATAGAACACCCGTCAACTGCGTTTTGCTGGTACCTACTGCGCCCGCGCACAATATACCTTTGATCTCGCCGAGCCGATGTCATAGAGTAGCTATCGTACAGTTCAGAAGAGCTATTGCGTCACCATGTAGATTTATTTTCTAGTACATATTTACAAACACGAACCGATACGGTTGTAACAACTACCTGTGACGTTTTTGGTACCTCAAACTTTTTCAACTGTAAGCTGTCAGTAGGGTTACAATTTCGTTCATATTTTCTTTTGTTAAATGAGCAAATATCTCTTGACTGTGATTTCTCTTGAGTGATAAGATAAAATCAAATATTTATTTTTGTTTTGTTAGGTCAGTGGAAATCTCCGACCACACAAGAACAGAGTCAATAATTATTAAGACATTATAAATTCCCATGCTGCCTACTGGGAACTGAATTCGGAACTCCCACTTATAATTTAAGTCCACAGCGTTCAACAGTCAACTTCGCCAGGGAAGTCATTAAATGTTTAGCTCTTGCTCCACACAAACGGTGTTGTCTGAACTGTATGATTGCTCATCTGCGGTAAGTATCGATTATGTTGAACTGTGTCTTGAAGTGTCGCCAGGTGTACCAATTTATGTGGGATGTCCCGATTTACGCGCGGCCGCCCGATTTGTGGGTCTTTTGAGGCATCTTCTGCCACCACGAAGATTTCTGATTTACCGTTTTATCGTGAGACTTCAGACAACTTGGCAGAATACGACAGCGTCTGAAGACAGGTGAAAGGGTTCGATTAGATGCGTGATGCCAGTAGTGACTTATGAGTTGTGTATCTGAGCTATGGTCGCTAACTATGGAGCTCATAAAAAGGCTCAAGGTTATTCAACAGTACATAGATCAAAAGATCCCTTCTTGATCAAATCCGAAGTTTTGAGTTCCAGAGTTACCGGTATAGCTCATGCCTCATCGAGTCGCAGAGCTGAAGAAGCAATGGACAGGGCACATAGTTTGAAGAGTCGATAGACGTCTCAAGGTGCTTGAATGACGACCTCGCACCGGAAAACCCCAACAAAATGGACCTCCTTTCTCAAGCGAGTCTCTGGTGACTGCCGGTTTACTATTCGAAAGTTGAAATGTTTGCGGTTAGGCTACAAGTGTCAGAAAGACAACAGCCACGGTAAAAGGTGCGGACTGAAAACTGAAAGGTTGAAGGTTCAATCGCCCCTCCCTCATTGCACTATCGTCGTACCGCACTCCTACACAAGTTTTCCGCTTATTTTAAATATTTGAAGGGAAAAGGAGAATATAAATTAAGTCACCTTGGCTAGTAAACAATCTTTTTTTTAATAACTAGGTATTTGAAATTAAAAAGAAATTTTCGAATTTTATAAGTTAAATTTTTTAAAAAATCTATTATTTTAAGTGGCAATCGTAAAATCCATAACAAATCAGCGCGTGAAACAGATTGATGAGTCAATAAATCGGTTGTCGGAGCGCGTGTGGGAACCCTTATCTTCCATTACTCGCTCGACTCAAGTGGTGCACTTGCCCGTATCTCTAAAGCGACAAACGAAATCTGTTACACCAGTAGGGCTAGTATAAGATTCAATTCGATTGATCGTATTCGTATTCGATGACATTAGTGTCAAGTAAAATGAATCTTAACTGTATTGTTTTAAAGTCACAAATTCAGTGCAACCGATTTTAATTTGGAGCGTATCCGTATACGTAAACATACAAGAATGCATACACGAAATTGAGCTCTAATTCAATGATTTATGGCTCATTTTACTTTGACGCTAATGTCATCGATTACTAATACGATCAATCGAATTAAACCTTATACTAACCCTACAGTTACACGGTCTTATCTGTCGCGACTTTGAGATTTGAATGTCGCGTGATGACGATTCTAGACCTTTGAAAGGACATTTTTTTTTTCTTTGGGTCCTATTTCACCATCGGCATCGCCAATTGGGTATTTGATTTTTTTTTTATAAAAAGGTTTTTAATATTATTATAACACAATGTTATTTTTCTTTCTGTAATATTATCGTAACTAGTCTTGAAAATAAAGAGCTTTTAAGTTTCCTGTTTAAACTAAACTTTAAACTTTTCCTATTTATATTAAATTTTATATTAAAATAAAGTTTATATCTTCAAGTATATAAATACATTTACAATTTGTCGGAATCTGGAACTTTTTTTTTCGAGTGTATGAGGGGCGGATTTTGGGCCTTATCAACCCACCTCCTTTGAGCCTTTAAAAGTTGTTGGAAACTACATATAAAATGTTTATAGTTTACTAAAACTTCTAAGGCTCAAATCTCAAGTTATGAATTTAGCAGATGAGACTTTGTTCTACGGAACAGTCGATCTATAAAAATTCATCACAATTATGTTTAGTTTACTTGAGTAAGCATTTTATCGAAATTTTATTTGAATTTCGAATTGATCGTGTATTTTTGCTGTTCAATTGATACTTGGTACTACTTGATAGTCATTTGAATAATAATTAAGCATCTTGTCGCTATGATAAAGACTACCTACTAGATAGGTAATATATTATGTTACACATACAGGTTTAAATTGTAATATCTGTCAACAAACTCGTGTAAGATATACCTAAACGTGCCTAGCCGTGGTCGGTTGTTGTTGCGATAACATGCATTTAAATTTTATTATTGATATTTTACTATAGAGGTACACAAAGTATTATAGATACCTAATTACTTATGCTGCAAGTATAGATAAAATTAAAAAGTAAAATTTTAGTATTCATAGATAACTTATCTATGAATACTAAATTTATTTTAAGTGAACAAACCAGGGATTCAGTGCAGGATTCTAAATCGCTCAGCGTTCATCTTTCATCGGTCTTTTACGTGATTTTGACAAAAAAAAATCCATTTTTTAAAATCATTACTAAATGGAATCGTGTATGTATTCAATAGGTACCAATACCATAAATAATTACATGGCACTCACACATTCAGTGGTTGTTTTGAGCATAAATCTGGAGCCAGAGTTTGAAGCGGAACTTTGTAAGTAACATCCGTTCTAAACGTTATAGTTCAATGGCGCAGGCGTATATTTTCAAAAAAGTTCGTTAAAGTGTTTCATAACTTAATCAAATTAGATAACTAAATATCAACAGATAAATAAAATGACAATCACTTGATATTTCAACTTGAAGTAGGTACTAAGGGTACTAATGATGAAATAAATTATTTCAGAGGCGATTATTTTCTCATTGTAAGAGATATCAAAACATTCGATAATACGTTATCTACCTACCTACCAAAACGACGTGAAAAAATAAATAAACGTAATTTGCTTCAAATGCAAAATATCATATTTATAGTACTTTCACCAAAATATTTAAATTATTCAGTCAAACCAATCTGTCTTGTAAAAATTCAAAAATAATTTTATGTTATAGTTCTTGCAATTCACGAGGGCACATGAGCTTTACTTGTGGTTACGTCGTGTACATGCACATTGCGTAAGTGTGTGTGCCTGTCAGGAGCCTAGGTGGGAACGGTCAGGCGCGAGTAAGCTCTCGCTCCCACTTATACAGATACGACACGCACACACAAAAGCATGAGCCTCGCGTCCTCGTGAGTTGAAAGAACTATATCTAATACATCGATATTAAAATAAGTAAACCTGAAATTATTGTAAAGAACTTATCTTTTAGGCAGATACTTTATATGGAGATCTAAAGTAAATCACAATAATTAAGCTTAGGACTTTTATGTTTTAATTTTTTATCCATCTAATTTTGGTCAGGTGCATAGCATGATTGGGCCCCTGTAACCGTCTGACCACCTTACCGTCTGACGTGTTGCTAAGTGATTTAGCGCTCCGCCATGTAGGTACCTACTGATTAGTATATGGATTTAATTTACACTGTAATACCCCTTCCAAATAGGGTTGGTGTTAAAACCGAAAAGCCGGACAGACCAGCCAGTTTAGCCGGACAATTTTTGTAAAAAGGCCGGACACCCTGATTTTTTTAAATCTATAGACTAGCGCTTGACCGCATAATCGCCTGATGATAAATGTAGATGTAGCCTAAGATGATGCGCGATTGATTTAAAGATACCCAAGTTAATAAGTAGTTAGTTGGAAAAACGGAAGCCAATTTTTTGCGGTGCGTATTAGGAACGAAGAAGCAAAGCGCTTAGTGCGAGATCGTGGAATTTCAACCACGCAGCGGTGCAGATTCATGCGTTCATATTTTTTTAAAGTAAAAAATTGCCTTGTTTTATTATTTATCATTTGTCCATCTTCTCAAATTCTAATGAAATGCTCGCTTGCGCTAGCGATAGAAGGTTAGGTGGGTGGAGCGGAAACCAATACATGAAAAAATGTAAAAAAGCCACACAGGTCGGACACCGTCTAATTTGGCACACGCAACCAAAAAGCCTGACGGTGTCCGGCTTTACCCGGACGCCTGGCATCGTTACTCACCATCAGGTGAGATCGCATTCAAGGGCCACCTTGTCATTGAATAAATAAAACTTCAGATTAAAATACCTAAATAAAAATGTAGAAAATTATAATACGTACCTACTTTGTATCAGTATTTTTATTTAGAGGTAGTGACAGGGTCTGATAAACAAACAGTCACCAATTATATTATAATTGTCTCCGTGATATCTTATTTGTCCGCTTATCATCTATTAATAACAACGACTTTCTGCTCCAACTTTAATCTCATCATAGTAACGTATCCGCGCTAAACATAATATGATTTCAAAATGATTAAAATTGACATCACCTTACAATTAAATTAACCAACCATGAAGTTTATTTAATAACTAGCTGATTCCCGCGACTTTGTCCGCGTGGAAAAAGTTTAGAGTAACTTGCTACTATCCCGAGAATTAAGAGCTTCATTGTAATATGGGGTCTTGGAAAAAAGTAGATCGACAACTGTAATGTGTCGCTACTAGATGTCGCTAACAGTTGCTATAAAACTGATTGGAAAAGTAGATACATATCACTAATTTCGTGGTTGTCGTGTGGTTCGGCCGTGGTGTAACGGTTAACACACTCAGGGCGCGATTCCCAGAGAGATGTGGGTTCGATCCCGCCGGCCTCGGAATTTTTGATATGTATTTATAAATCTATTAGGATATTTCCTTTAAGTGTAGATTAACACTTCAATAGAAATAACATAATTTATCCCCGAGAAGTTATATCCTCTATCTCCGACAGTATTTAGTAGATCTTTACCATAATTGAATAAAATATTTCTAATACCTAGTACATAATTTATAATAAAGAAAGAATTATTAAATTCGGTTTAGATTTGACGAAGTTATGGAGCAAAATCAACAAAAACTTTCTTCCCCTATCCCGGATAAACCTTATTGTTTATTAGGATAAAAAGTATCTTATATATTGACGCGAAGTGTCAGCTATCACTATATTAAATTTCATGTAAATCCGTTCAGTAGTTTTCGCGTGATGCGCGCATAGACAGACAAAAACTTTTGGGCTTATGTGCGTTTTAAGCATTGGTACCTATTTTTAAGCAATTAAGGGCACGATCTTCGGCCGCAGTAACTTGCAAGCAATTGAAGTGAGGTGCACGAGCCACTTTGTTATAAAAAAAAGTAAAACAGTCATGATAAAAAAAAAGAAAACTTTTTAGAGAAAAATTAACGGTAAAATATTCTTCTAAAACCTTTTGCCTACTTTTTGACATTATTTTTTTTAGTTTAACTTTGATATACTATAAATACAACCTGAAAAACAATTAAAAACTACACTGTTTTCGGAATATTATTTGATCGAGTGAAGTTCAAAATATGGACTTTTGAACGGTAAAATAATTTAGATTTAATTTAGTGTATTAAGCTACAACATATATTTTTAACCTATCAAAACAAAGAATATTTGATTGTTTACTATTGAATCAAAAACAGGCTGTTTTCGGAGATCCTGCCGTTAAATAGGTGTTGAAGTTTGGCAAATCCGCACTTGGCAAGCATGGTTGACTTGTTAACCCTTCTCGTTCAAGAGAAGATTAACTTTGTGCCCAACAATAAACTGGTGTTAGGTTGTGATGAATGAATGAATGAATGAATGAATGAATGAATGAATGAATGAATGAATGAATGAAGGGTTGAGCACTTTCAGCGCTGTTGCACAACAATTTCTCGCTATCAACAAAAAAAAGTCGTACACTAATGAGCAGATCAAAGATCGATCGTTATCCCGCCGCTGGAGGATTCCACGATATAACTCACTCGGTATATCGCCTGTCGATAAACAAACAATCAGAGAAAACATTAATGCGTGATAACAGTGTAATGAACTCGTGCCTCTTACATATAAAAAACCGGTCAAGCGCGAGCCACCCTCGTGCACAGACTGTTCCGTACCGTTTGGCATAGAAGAAAATGCTAATCACGTTAAAAAGCGTGTATTTGGCTCCAGCAATTTATAAGATGGCAATAACTATAACAATAATAAAGTATACATAACATAATGTTACTATTAAAAATTTTGCAGGTTCTGATAGATAGATAGATGGATTATTTATTCACCAAAATGCAGTTACAATGTAATGTAAAATGTACGAGCCTTATACATTTTACCAGGACTGAGTGAATATTATGTATCTACATACAATGAAACATGAAACAGAATGACAGCATTAAAAATTAATAATTTTAAATTACATAACGGCATATTGGTTAAAATGCACATAACGCTGCCAAGACAAGATCTAACCCTGGACCCTCTCAAGAGTCCCACGAGGACTACTTACTTACCACGAGGGACTGGAGGCTATCAACGAGTATGAACTAAATAATGTCAAACTTAACTAAACTAGAGTGAATAGGCATCTTCTACGCAAGCAAACACCATCTTAGGCTGCATCTTCACTTAGGTACCATAAGGTGAGATCGCAATCACGCGCTATTCTATATATTAAAAAAAAAAACAAAAAAAAAATGGACTTGCATTTTTTAAACATAACCTAAAAAATGATAAGGTTTAGTAAAAAAAACTTTTCTTTTTTACGGAGGCCCAAAACTTTATAAAATTTTATATAAAAAAACATTTTTTACTGGGCCCTAAAAATGTATAAAATTATATATCACCTTGACACTTCGTGAAAGTGCCAAATGGTTATCAGTGAACTTTCTCTTGTGTAAACACGATGATTATTTATTTAATATTCATTGGAAACACAAAACTGTTGTCGTCTAGCACGTACTTGGTACATAAACAAGATCTATTGAAGCTTGAAAGGCACAGCGAAGTTGCAGATAAGTAGGTACAGCAAAAGTGCAGTCTGGCCGAACCTTATAAATAAACACACTACATAATATACAATATAAAAAAAACTATTGAAAAAAAAAGTTACAATAGAATTTATTCATATACTTAGAGAATCATTTATTAATTATTTTTTTTTGTTACAGATTTAATAATAATAAAGTTGAATTATTAACAATCTCTATAGTTAATAAAAAAAATTAAAAATTATTGAAAAATGTTGGTGTAAGTTTTATCTATTATTTTTTTTTTACATTTACCTATAAGTAAATAATAATATACATCATAAAATGTTTACACTTATATGATGTATGTATTTAGAATTATGGTAAATATCAACTTTAACGATCGACCCACTCTAACTTAATTTTTTCAGAGTTCATTCATTTAAAGAAATGGAAAAATGATTTATTGTTTATTGTAATAAGGTACACATAACAGACTGTACGCTCACAAATTCGGACATGATCAATTAATTATAAACAAAAACAAATTGTTAATAATTCATAATAGGGTTTTACCAACTATCAAACCAGCAACTTCTATCGAACGTCAAAAAACCTAAATAGCTTGTATGAAAAAGTGAACTGTGACGTCATAAACATTTGAGGCACTTTTTGTAATCAAAAATTTAAAATGCTTATCACATAAACGCACACACTTGAAACTAAAAGCGGAGGTGAATTTTACTTATTTTTGAAAACACGAGGGCGCGTGAGCTTTACTTGTGGTCACGTCGTGTACATGCACATTGCGTTAGTGTGCGTGCCTGTCAGGAGCCTAGGTGGGAGCGGTCAGGCGCGAGCAAGCTCTCGCTCACACTTATACAGATACGACAGACACACAACCATAAGCTACGTGCCCTCGTGAATTAAAAGAACTATAATAAACTAGACGATGCCCGCGACTTCGTACGCGTAGATAAAGGTTTTTTGATTCCCGCGGGAACTCTGTAAATTTCCGGGATAAAAAGTAGCCTATGTTTTAATCCTGTGTATGAGCTATCTCCATTTCAAATTTCAGCCAAATCGGTTCATTCGTTGTGGCGTGAAGGAGTAACAAACATACACACACACACACACACACACACACACACACACACATACAAACTTTCAGCTTTATTCAGCTTTATTATTATTATAATATTAGTGTGATGTGATCTTTAAGAAATACTTAATTTTTTTTTTACAAATTAAATATCCCTAATTCATTCATCACATCTTAAAATATGTTAATTCATAAGTTTTAAACTAAGGTTTAAGGAAAAGTCGGTAAAACAAAAAACTACGTGACCTGTGGCGGATTTTATTAATCAATTCTACAAGTCATAGCAAAACCGAATATTTATTATGATTCGTTAGCATATTTGACTCACCCCTTTGAGGAAACTATACTGTGACCAGGTTCGATGCCCGATTATCACAATTCCTGTTAATTACTAAATTAAGCAAACCGAGGTAAGTAGGTATCCGGCTGACTTTGTTTTAACAGTATTAGTAATTCTTGTTAAAATTATTATTTACTAGCATTTTCATGCGACTTCGAACTTTTCCAATCACGAAGGTTTTTCCGGAACAAATGTATGTACCTACCTAACGCACACAAGTAATTTAGAAAATTTTGCTCTGAAACCTTTTAAAGACTAGAGATGTCTCAAGACATTTAAATTAACAAGTTTAAAAATTTTATAGGAATCAATATTGATAATTTTTATAATCAATGTAGGTATCTTTGGTGTCTTACCCATGCAAACATACAAAATAATGCGAACGAAATCGCGAGCAAAAGCTTGTTTACCATTATATTAGACTAGCTTTTGCCCCCGCGACTTCGTCCGCGTGGAATTAGATTTTGGAGTGGAATTTTCAAAAACTGTGACACATGTACTTCTTTATTTTTAACTGGAAGCTCAAATACCAACTTTGATGGAAACAGCTTGAAAAATGACGGAGTTTCATATAAACTTCCATCCCGTATTTAAACCCCTTAGGGGTGGAATTTCCAATAATCCTTTCTTAGTGTGCGCCTACGTCATAAAAGGAACCAACTGTAAAAATTTCAAGTTTCTAACTTCAGTAGTTTAGGCTGTGCGTTGATATCTCAGTCAGTCAGTCAGTTAGGACTTTGAATTTTATATATATGTATAGATAATGCGAACGAAATCGCGAACAAAAGTTAGTTTACCATTATATTAGATGAGAGTCGAGGTATCAAAATCTACAGGTGTTTACAACACCTATTTGGACGCAAGTAGTTTTACGATCCGACGCGACGTAATTTATGACTACTTACCACGAACGTTTTTCCGGGACGAATGTATGTACCTAGCGATCATAGGTAATTCTAGAATCCTAGGTTACAGTGTGTATTAGAAAAAATTACCCTTAGGCCAGATTCACATCAGATGAATGCGAGCAGCGATCCTGTGGCTTCCCTATAAAAGCGAGGACGGGCCCGTTGGGTTTTAGTGGGTATTTTGGCAGTGCCAACGAGTCCCACATACCCGCTTGTTGTCATAGATGGACGGGATGCGTAAAGGCATTTTACGTTAAAAAAAAAAAAAAGATTCACATCAGATCGGACATAAAATCAAACAATTTGTCCGAAGTCTTGTCCGCAGTATGTACATTGGCATAGGTATAGGTACATTCCAATGACACTATTCAGAACAGTGGGTTCCGACAAAACTTTCGGCCACGACACACTTGCCGAGTATTCCGCTACGATTTAACGGTCGGATCAGATATTATTAACTCAGAATTGTGTTGGACTGACTCGTCATTCGTCGGACCCACGTGAGCTCACTTAGCTATTCCCCGTCAAGGCAACTCCCAACTGCTCTGTGAGGAGCCTGCGAACCAAGAATATACGCCGCATGACAATAGTGTCAAGTCAACAGCAAGAGCGGACCGCGACAGCCGACCCGCGACAAAACTGTCGTTGCGAGACTTGCGACCTAATGCGAACCAGGCCTTACTGATTTTTGATATAGGATAACTGTTTCGTGTTTTGTTCTGTGTAGAGTTAGTACTCTACATTATCCAAGATTAGTTTAGCTTAACTTCAGCTACGAAAAATTAAGTCGGTTTAGTCTTAACTTTGTCATGAGTTTCCCTAAGAATATCCATTTAAGTTCTTAAGCAACAAGGTACACTCGTCACAAGGCTAGCTTAGAAACCGGGATTTCCAACTTTAGAACCTCTAAAGCGCCAAGCAAAGTTTCTTCGAGTTTTACCAGCGAATGTTTACCTTTAAAGTCAGCTAAGGAAAAAAGTTATTAAGTTATTGGATCGTTCGCTATGAAGTAACCTGAACTTACGTTTTAAAGGTTTGGGGTTGCTCTGTTTCCTTCGCGACATGTCCTAGCGCCGGGCTCGTTGTCCCCACATGTCACACACAACACTTCACGATAAAATCCTGGCAAACTTCACTCTGCGACTAGCACGTCCGACTCGTTCGGCGGTCGGGTCGCGACTGGTTAGAGGCGGTCGCGTGGTGCCAATTCGCGAAGGCTGAAGGCTGGCCTGGCTCCGCCCACTGTGCAGTGTGCACCCCCCTCGAGCGTAGCCTCTGCGTAGAGGCGTAGCGGCGTAGGCTAGGTTTCAAGGAAATGGTTGAGAGAAAACTGCACTTTTTTTTAAAATAACGAATTAATTACTCTTATGCCAATTTTATATGGGATAGATCTAATAAATCAAATAAACTCGTGGTTCGCCCCGAAACAGGACCTCGCGTCCTAGATGTTTGTAGGTAAAGTTATTGTTGTAGGTAAGAAAAGTTTACACATAGCTACGAGTTGCAAGAAAAAATTGTTGTTATTTTGTTTCTTAATTGTCTAATTTGTTGTTTAACTACAAGATGTTACTGAAATTACGTATGTAATTATATATAACTTACTGCTTTTACACACAAAGTCCGTGGACTTTGAGATAGATCTCAGGATTAAAAGGTCTGTAAGTTTTATGCTCTATCTCAAGTCCCTTCCAATGGAGTTAAGCACAGCTTTTCGTTAACACGTAACTTCGTCAAAATTTTTCACAATGATAAAACAATGAAAAACACGTAGGAAAAACCTAGGTATATATATAAGAATGAAGTCACGTGATCAGTACGGCCATATTTGTACCTTTTAGCTCAACTCCATTGGAACAGAAAATAAATAATAGTTACCTATTTGTAACTCTAGCCCACAACACAAGTCTATGTAAAGCAAAAAAAAAATTCCAGTCCCGTGAATTGCTTATTTCTGCGCAAAATGATTTTTTGTCTAACTTTTATACTATTTACGTTTTAGTAGTTATTACCCAAGTAGCACAGATAGCTGTATAAATACTCACTTTTAGACCTATTTGAAACTCTATGCGTATTAAGACTCTTTTAAGAGTACACTGGTGATCCTACAGCTGCATAATAGCTGTCAGTGATATTTAAACAGCTTAGGCTGAATAAGGGCTGTTTAGTGGATAAAATTACGCCAAATGCTGTATAAGATGGTATTTGTGAACTCTTATTACACTGAATTATTAAGGGGGCACGTGTGAACTATTATGAAGCTTATTGCTGAATACAGAGTTTTAACTATTCACGTCGCTGTTTAACATGAATCCACCATTTTATTGTATAACCTCATAACCTATATAAATATACTGATTCATTTTTCAACTTTTATGATGTTTTGTGTATGAATTAGGAATGGATTGCATTAGTTTTTACTTCCGATATCATAATAACAACTTTTTATCTTATAATTCTTTTCAAAGCACTAAAAATTGTTAATTCAAGTTTTCATCACGGCTTATTTATATCACGAAACTAATTAAAAACCGAATATTTTCGTGGCGCACTAAAATTTTCTTAGGTAATATATATGTATAATGTCAGTAAAATTACATTCCCAATCATTTTTCTTTTATAAATATGAAAACAATGCACTTAACTTTGAATATATAACCACACGTATTCAATCAAATGCAATTCACTCCACGAAGTATATTAATTTGCTAGATTTGTATTATCTATGGTTTGCTACTTCACTTTTACGTCACGTGACATATTTGCTGAATAAAGAGTAACTTGTAATCTTTTACTCAACTTAAGGCTGTATAATTTGTGCCCATTTAAGAGGTATAAGAGCTGTATACGGCCGTATACAGCCCTTATGCAGCTTTTTTATACAGCTTTAAGCGTGACGGGAATTCGTTATTCAGCTGCTAAGCAGCCTTCGTGTGCTACTTGGGTAGTGGCTTTGGGCTGTAGTTTTTGTGAATTCGATATTGTTTAGGAATGTCTATAAATTCAGGAGTCGAAAGGATCTGACTGACTGACAGACAGACAAGTGAAGTGTTCAAATTCTCGGGGAAACAGTGCAGAGCTTGGCGCTTTTAGCAAAAATGAGTTGGAATAGGTAGGTAATTAGGTATAATATATCTAACATTTCCTTCTTTAATAGCTCATTTCGACCATCGCGCGTCGTTGGACTCTCATGCATTAATTAATTCTCATTCTCATCTTCACCTTCTCAGATTTTCTCATGTTTTTTTTATTCAATAAAGCGATCTTCCTTGACTGCAACCTCACCAGATGGTAAGTGGTGTTGCAGTCTAAGATGGTAGCGGGCTAACTTGGAAGCGGTATGGCAGTGTTCAAACCAAACCCCTAATCATGTAAATAGGTACCTTTCCTAACAATGTGCCAGTCTCATCCATGCCTTTCACAAAACTTATATCATCATCATCAGCCATCATGAGCAACCCATTAACGACTCACTACTGAGCTCAGGTCTCCTCGCAGACAAGGGGCACAGGCCATAGTCCACCATGCGGGCCCAATTCTTCATTTCATGCAGGCCAACTTGTAGCTCTTATGACACGTCATGGCTCTACGACCGGTTCGGAATGCAGATTCTGCTGAGAAGAGCCGGCAAGAAACTCAGCAGTTGCTCTTTTTATAACAAAATACTAGCTGATGCCCGCGACTTCGTCCGCGTGGATTTAGTTTTCATAATCCCGCGGGAACTGTTTGTTTTTCCAGGATAAAAAGTAGCCTATGTCACTCTCCAGGTCCTCAACTATACCCATGCAAAAATCACGTCAGTCTGTTATACCGCTGCTGCGTGATTGAAGGACAAACCAACAACAAACACTTTTGAATTTAAAATATTAGTAAGGATTAGTTATGATAAGGAAGTAAAGATTGGTAAGGATTCCTCATTCTAACTAGGAATCGTTAGCATCAGGATCCCCAAATTTTTCCGCCCTTTTGGAATAACTACCTGCAGACATGCCTGCAGTTATTGTTGAGTTGACTTCAAAAACAATTGGAAACAGGAATAGAGGCTAAAACTCAAAATCATGGGTAAATAGTGATAAATACCCATTTCAACTCTCAACACCTAAGCGTAAAGACGTAGAGGCGAAAAGAGCGTTTTTCTCAGTCACATATTTATGCATCGTGCATTGACCAACCCCCCTCGCCCCTCTAATGTATCTAGTGTGTTCTAGTCTTAGAGTATTTACTCAACGTTCTAGTGCAATACAAATCTCCCTGTGTTTCAATATACGCGTCTTGTTCGCGTTAAACCAAGGGACAGGGATAAGTTTTCTCCACTCTCCAGTGACAAAGTTTAAACTTTGGTACCCACAATCCTTTTACAATACTAGCTGATGCCCGTTACTTCGTTCGCGTGGATTGAGGTTTTTTGATTCCCGCGGGAACTCTTTTTTCCGGGATAAAAAGTAGCCTATGTGTTATTTGAGACTATAATCTATCTCTATGACAAACAGCTAAATTGGTTCAGTCCATCCTTACATTCAAACTTTCATATTTATAATTTTGGATTATTTCGATCGTCAGTTTATTAGTCCTAACCATTTATTAAGATAGATAGAGAATAAAATTTATTGCAAATCAGACAAATAACCTAAAACTAGGCATGCAAAGACGGCTTTATTGCTAACAAAGCAATCTCTACAAGGGAACCTTCGGTGGGAGATGTGAATGAGGTAAGGGTAGTAGAGATACATAAATTAAAATTTTTATTATGATACCTACGTGTATTTAGGTATAGTAGGTAGAAACTACTAGAGTTTGAAGAGTCATAGTTTATTTATTTAGGTACAAGTTCTATATCTCCATATAAACGAATGTTCGAATATATTTCAGTAAGTAAATGTAAATAGACACGTGAAAATAAATAATAAAAAAAGTTCCATAATTTTAAAATATGTCTAAGCTTCTACTCTAAAAGAAAACTGTGCGAAATCCTCATCAAACTCAGTCCAGTTGTTTTCCAAAAAAAAAATATAGGTAAGTATATAATGAAAGAACCCGTTTAAATTAGAGGAAAAATGAATTCAAAAAACAGTGTAAACAAAAAATCACACAACCTCCTACGCTAAACGAATAAACAGTAGACTTCATCATAGGTAGGTAAAATAATTAATTAGGGTGGCGCTCAAGTGCATATTCCTTCGATCATTTTTTTTCTGTGATCGAAGGCATCTTCCGCTTTAATAAGAACATGATGAAAAATTCATACCGTAGTGCCATCTAGGAAAAATCCTGAACAGTACAACGTTAACATGTAAATACACGCCGTGCGGTGAAAGCTGCATTGTGGAAAATTCTACGTGCCAGTTCAAGAGCTGTGCAATAGATGGCGCTAGTAGCTTTGTTTGGAAAATTGTCGCTAGATGGCATTAGATGTAAAATAAAAAAATTCAGCTTTTTGTAATGGAGATAGATAATGAGAAAATTTTTAAGTGACGAAAAAAAGAGGTTCTCAATTTGTCGCGTATATTTTTTTCTAGCGAATATGGGAGCGTTTAATAAAAAGTGTTCTCTGTGAATCAGAGAACAACAATTTGTGACAGATTGTTATTTATTGGAATTAAAATTTATTAAATGTTGATTGAATTTCCAATCGATTTAGAATTTTTAGATTTTAGCAATTCTTTCTTTCTTTAACTTATTTAAATCGCCTACTGGGCACAGTCGCTCTCCCATTTTCGTTTTATATAAGAGATCTGTTAAGTTAGTATAAAAACAAAAAACAATATTTTCAGTGGGAGTCGGCAGGGTCCCTACCTATTTAAAATCTAACCCAGAATCCACCAATTCCAAAATAAGACGGCGTACACTTTTGATATTATAAATTTTCCAGACATTATTATCTACCAGCGAATTTTTTGACGTCCGTCAATAAAGACGTTCCGTGAAAGAAGTCGGTCCGTCACTTCAAGTTTCGCACCATTGAGTCATCAGTGTTGCGTTGCCGCGTCACAATCTCCTCTTTGTTTCTCGTGTTCCTCGCACACCGTGTCGACATCACACTATAGGTACATGTCACGCACACATACGTCAGTATGCGTGGTACAAGTGATAAGCTTTCACGAAGGCTGTGACGCGATGAATTCTGACGCAGTGTGCGTTATCAGTTATCACCTAATAAGTGAAATCACAGTTTGGATCAGATTTGTATTTTTTTGTACATAGAAGTACGATGTACAGGTTTTTTTTTTGAATCACAAGATAGGTCACTTAACGACAATCATGTATGATAGAAAGCAATCTAGGTTGGAAAAGGCTGCTTAGAAAATCCCTTATCACTCTTACCTGAGAAGTCCAGTTGCCTGGTAGGAAAGGATGTTATACGGATCGTTATACAAATAAAATAAATTTAAGTTTTACAGATATATGTATTTACTAAGGATACGTTATACCGTTGGTTGTTTTTACATTTTATGTCGTTTAAAGCTTACGCTAATACTACATTAACTAACTCCACACTTACACTACCTACTTGATTACTCCCTGGCCACCTACGTTCCATTTATAAGCGATCCCATTTATGTTAAGCTCCTTGTTGCACTCTCTCACCTTTAAAAACTAAATCCACACGTACGAAGTCGCGGACCAGCTAGTAATAAAGAAATAAATTAACAAATAACGCCCCATAAGTTGGCAGTAGTTGATAGCTCTTTCACTCCCCGCCACTCGATCACTCACCGACCGGCGACCGCATACTACACTTTCGCGTAGACACCCCTGCCTACAGTAAAACTTACGTATAAAAAACAAAAACCTCGCCATCATTCAGTCGATGACTTACTCCGCACTTACAACACTCGATCACTCGTCGACCCCGTGCTACACTTTCACGTAGAACCTGCGTAGTTTGTGCCTACAATAAAACTTGGCTTTAAAAAACAAAAAATACCTATAAAATAAAAAAAAAACCTCGCCGCCAGTCGATAACTTACTCCACACTTACGACACTCGATCACTCGCCGGCCGCGTGCTACACTTTCACGTAGAATGCGCGGCCGCAGACCTCCCCCCCTTCCCCCCTCCCTTCCCCCCTCCCTTCCCCCCTCCCTTCCCCCCTCCCTTCCCCCGCGTGCCTCGTCACCGACCGTTACCTTGCCAACGAGGAAAACACCCCAATGACAATACATGCTGGAAATACGCAGAATATTTATAAATAAATATGTGGGCATTTTTAACATTAAAATAATTTTCAACAACTGTATTAATGCACCATTTAAAATTCTCAATAGTTCGGCATTCAAACATGTTATGTTATTTGTATGCAAAACATAAAATATAAGCACTCTGGAATAAAATGATTCTTGCTGGAAAATCTTTTATATTGGATTCAAGATGGTAAACCTAGTTTTGATAAATTAACGGTACCTGTAGCTTCCTACTAAGTAATACTATATAATAATAATAAAGTAGAGTTCTTCTGTTCTGCTCTGTTCGCTATATCTATGTTTTTAGGTTAAGTCCGAAATTGTATAAAATAGGCTAAGATTTCAAATAAAATATTCTCATTCTCAGATTGTCTCAATTCTTATATAAACTGCTAGTTTTAATTATCTCTCTCTTGCAAGCCTTCGCTAAGGTACCTATTAAAATTAAATAAATATTCTATGCAAGTTTATTTCGAAGTTTCGAAGTACGATTAACTTGAAAAATAAAACTTATTAGGTACACAAAATATTTAATTTCATATTGTTCTCTCTGGACTCCTTTCTTATTTCACTCAGAATTTATTTTCAACAGTTGTAATTTGTAATTTTACAAGATTTTCTTACCAGTGGATTTCTTATAGGTCACTTTAAAATTATTTATTTTCATAAAATATATAGAAAATAAATAATAGATCGTATTTTATTAATGTATTCGGAAAAATCATTTGTGCAATCAAATATTAGACTTCAACGCAAATCAAGCTAGTCTTGAAATATTTCACATTTTTAGGTGGATATTACTGTCAAAAGAAATTATTTGGCTTATTTAAATAATTTTATTTTCTAATTTTTGATTGCTCACTTGAAATAATTTCCAATGATTAAAATTCTTTCAAGTAAGCACTAAACTTGAAAGCATAGATAACGTCATATTACTTATCAGAACCTCTGACCTCATGATAAGATAGGCCGTGGGAATAGCAGCTCTGTATATAAGTACTTTAAGCTTCTTTGTATACATAATTAGACACATTTTGCCGCTCTCTACATTTTTATTAGGTATTTTCTGATTCAATATTAATTCGTAATGTTGATAAAAGCGCTCAAAGCCAGAGTAAACAATTCATTGATACGCGACGCCGTCTGTCAACACACTGTGAGAAACACACATGCCTATCAGATTATAGTATTATGATGATAAATTATGTTTCGCACGTTTATCTGGAATATTCAATATAAGTGGGTACCTAGTACCTACCTACCTTAGCCTTAATCCACCTCAGATAAGATAGCTTGCGTTACTAAAATAGCCTGACTCCTGAGCTGGGGACACTATTGATGGATCTGAGTCTTTTGCCTTTTTAGTGGTGCGTCGATTTCTCTAAGTGGCGTGGAGGTCGTTGACTCTCGAAACGATTGCAGGAGAGCCAGCGAGTGCACGAGCAGCAGCGCGGAGTGCGGCGCGCGGCGTGTCGGCGCGACGAGCGCGGCCGGGCGGCGGCGGCAGCGCGACGCTGCGGCCGGCGACCTTGCGCGCCCGCGCCCCTCGCGTACGTCACGCGGGGGCGCGCCGGTGACGTCACGCCGCGACCTCGCCGCCGTCACTCGCCGTGCACGTGAACGCCACGCGCCGGCACGCGCCCGCTGCGTGATCGGTCCGCCGCCATTGGTCCGCCGAGCCGCGCCGTCCGCTCCCATTGGCCGCCCGTCCGCCCGCACTCCGTTCGCACCGCCGCTTCGTGCCGAGAGCGCTCGCGGAGCGGTTTATTCGTCTGCCATCCGCCAGCCCAACTACACGGCTCTTCCTAACCGTTCCGCGGACAGACCCCCGCAAGTTTTGTGAATTAAAAAAGAAAGTTTCTCAGCGTTGAATGATAGAATAGCTACGATGTCCACCATACTCGATATCTGCGGACCTCTCTCCCCGCCCTCAACGCCGCCGTTGATGGACGCCAAAGTGAGTGTTGTTGTTTTCGTAAAAAAAAATCAAAAACTAATAAATTGCAAAAAATCGAATTTAATACTAAATAATGAATAATGCCCCATTTTCGAGAATAAAATGTTCAACTGGTCCCTTGTGCAATCGCAAGTATGACAAGAGCACGAGCACGCGTCGTGCGCGTGCTGGCAGCGAACGTCACTCACGTATTTCTGTCTTTGTCTCGCAGGTGGATTTGCCTCTGAAGAAGGTTGCAGCGAAGCGAGCCCGGGAGTCTCCACCCGCCGGGCTCGTCACGCCGCAGCCCTCGGACTCGGAAGGCGAGGACGAGTGCGGCAAGCGCGCGCGCTGCGAGCTGGCGCGGCTGCTGCTGGCCACGCCGCCGCCCGAGCCGCCGCGCCCCTCCGTCATCATGCGGGCGCACAAGGACGGCACCTGCAGCCCCGAGCCACTGGCGCCGCCCCCGCCCACGCCGCCCGTCATGAACATGCTCAAGACCCTGAAATTTAAGATGAACCGCGGCCACAGCTACTCCTACGCCAAAGCCACCCACATCGCGAACCAGGCGCCCAGCCCGCCCGCCTCCCCTCCGACGCCTCCACCCAAAGTGGAAGAGGCGCGCGTTCCATCGCCACACCCCGAGTGTCGCCCCAAGCACGACGAGGAGCAGAGAGTGCCGCCGGTGCCGACGGCGGCGGCCACGCCCGGCTGGGTGCCGCTGGCGCCGCGGCCTGCGCCCGCGGTGCTGATGCCGGGCGCGCTGCTGCCCACCGCGGCACTATGGCTGGTGGCACCCGCCCCAGCCGCGCGCCGCCGCCTGTACGAGTGCTCGTACCCCGGCTGCGGGAAGAACTACTTCAAATCCTCCCACTTGAAGGCGCACGCCCGCACGCACACGGGCGAGCGGCCCTTCCGCTGCGCGTGGCCCGGCTGCGAGCGGCGGTTCTCGCGCTCCGACGAGCTGTCGCGGCACAAGCGCACGCACACGGGCGAGAAGAAGTTCGGGTGCCGCGTGTGCAACCGCCGCTTCATGCGCTCCGACCACCTCGCCAAGCACGTGAAGCGGCACGCCAAGGAGCGCGCGCCGCCCGCGCCCGTGCTGCGCCTGCTGCCGTCGCCGCCCGTCGCCGTCGTCAGCCCCACCGTGGTGCAGTGAGCCACGCCGACTGTGATCTAGATCTCACGATCGTTACCTAGTTTTTAGTACAACTAAGACTGTCCTATCATACTACTTTAGCTTAAGACTATGTTATGTGATATCTGATAAGCTTCAAAGAAAGAATATAAAATATTGAATATCTAACGCCTGTTGTTTGTTTTTCACTACACTGACACTGCACGTCACAGATTCACTAGAAACCCTCCCGATCCCGAGTTACCCGAGATTTGCGCCGGCAGAGAAGTAGAAAAAGAGCGTGGTTTGACTCAAGAGGCGGGAGTCGACCACGGGTCCCGTGCGCGCCCGGCCGGCGGGCGACTGGCGCGGCGGCGCAGCGGGCTCGCCGAGCCGGCCTGATAACGGCGAGCATCTGTTATCACGCCGCTTTATCTTTGCCGACGTTACTATGTATAAAGAAAATGCTCATTTGTTTATCACGTCCAAATTAATTCTGTCAAAATTCAAATAAGAAAGTAGAAACTAATTTGTGCCTATCTGTATCTATTGTAGCATAATTCTGTGGCTTCGCTGACACGGTGACAAATAGGATTTTGTCCTCCGAGACTCCGAGACTAGAACCTGTCACTCACAAAGAGAATGTAATCACTCCGTGGTCACTCATACCCCTCATACCTATCCTGCACCAATGCCAATCGCCAAGCATGCTCTTCTCCTCTCCCAGAAGAAATTTTTTTCTGCCAAAAGTGTGAAAAGCTGAACAGTGTAAAATCGAACCGTGCAAGGTGCCTACGAGAAGTGCGAGTTTTGCCTGTGTTACATGACCAGTTTAAATGGTCAAGATACAATTATGAGCTGATCGCCACACTGTAGCAATCATTTACATGCAAACCCATAGCCGTTTCACTGACGCTTATAAATTATAGCTAAAAATACTATAGGATTAATTTAAAACGGCTACTAACAGCTAAACCATGGCGAGTTTTAGGCGTGACAAAGACCTTCTGATTTGTACTACATTATAGTGTTCGGACTTCACATTATAAAAGTTCATCAGCTGAGTACACCGAGTCACGGTCAAAATACGCCAGTTTCACTGACAGTTCCAATAGTATATTGCAGTCAGAAAAACTGGAGGGTTAATTTAATATACTAGCAACTGGACCGTCGCGGGGCAAGGACGTTGTTTGATTCATGCTACATGTCCACGTAACGAGTGTTCACTGGCATAGTACGCGCAAGCACAGCCGAGGCACGCCCGTGTTCACGCCAATAGAATAGAATGGAAAATTCTTTATTCAAATTGGTAAACTAATCAAAACTTCTATACATGGGTTACAATAATGACCAATGATGTAACATTCAGTTCAGTTTTAATGATATTTGACTGTAATACTGATTAAAATATAAACTTAGGTGCTAGTGTTACACCCCTTGCTTACTATACTAAATTATGGGTACAATGACAATATAATAAGACAAAGGCTCGGACGAAAAACTTGGCATAGGTACTTCCGAAAAAACAAGTAAAGCCGTAGACATTTCACAGTATCCCAAAGATAAGGACACGTGCCTACCAACGCTTAATTAAGAAATAAAAAGCTTATAATTTGTTATCATATGCGTGAAGCCACTCCCCGATCACTAGCCCACTGTGTGACACCGATTAGTGGCACTGCTTAGTCACGTGACGCAGAGATAGTGCAATCTAGCATGGGATGGAAATATTCCAAGAATCAATGGATAATTTGCCAAAACTGCATGCTGAAATAAGTATTTATAGCTACGGTCACCACGGACTCTCCTGTTCGAGAGGCGCTGGTAGTTTCTCTCGCCATAGCTCTCTCAACGAGATCATCTGTAGATCTCTTGCTACTGCTACGTTCACCACGGACTCTCCTGTTTGAAAAGCCCTGGTCGTTTCTCGTGCCATAGCTCTCTCAGCGACATCATCCGTAGATCTCTTGCTACTGCTACGGTCACCACGGACTCTCCTGTTTGAAAAGCCCTGGTCGTTTCTCGTGCCATAGCTCTCTCAGCGACATCATCCGTAGATCTCTTGCTACTGCAACGGTCACCACGGACTCTACTGTTTGAAAAGCCCTGGTCGTTTCTCGTGCCATAGCTCTCTCAGCGACATCATCCGTAGATCTCTTGCTACTGCTACGGTCACCACGGACTCTCCTGTTCAATAATATGGCAATTTTAAGATTTTTATTTCATTTGAAAACTGATACATTGTAATTTGTTGCCAGCGTGCCACGCCCACTTTTCCGTTCTTAATATATTTCTGTAGACATTTAACAACTACCTAGTGGGATCGACCCCCACTAGATAGAGTGGGGGGGTCTACCAACACTGCGCTTCCCGGTGCGGCGTCGCCTCTCTAGCACCTTGGGACCTCAACGATCATCAGCTCTTCAAAATATGTGCCCCGCCCATTTCCATTTAAGTCAATTTCAAATTCAAATTCAAAATTATTTATTTTATGTAGGCCAACTTGTGGCTCTTATGACAAGTCGAAAATCTACCAGTCTAATTACTAACTACTAGTAGTCGTGGCATTAATTCCAGTTTACTATGTTTTCTTGGCACAAAGACGAGTAACTACCGTAAAATAGCACCGCTATCAGTTGCTTTAATGAGGTAAAAGTAAATAACAAAAAAAAAACTGGATATTTTTTTCCAAATCCGCCTCAAAAACCACAAAAACTGATTCAAGGCAATAACAAACATTGGAAATAGGTATTTCATTCGCGGCCCACGCGCACTGCACGCTGGGAGGGCGTGATGCTATGACGTCATCACACTGATAACAGCCAGGAAAGGCCTCAGCAGTGATAGTGTAAATTTTTGCAATAGCTGTCATGTCTGTATGTGCATCTACATCTAGCCTAGTGGTTAGGACTGGGGTCTTGTATACGGGGGGTCGTGAATTCGATCCCGGCCACTCACTTCTGGCTTTTCAGAGTCATGTTCGTTTGCCAGTGCGTAGAATGCCAGAAAAAAATCCCCGCGATAGATGACATAAAACATACCCGAAATCTCGAGTGAACCGAATTTTCATTTTTTTTGGCTCGTCTCTTAGTAATATGTACTTATAGGGATTTAATATATAAAAATTTTGGCTCTGTAATGTGCACCACATTAAAATAAATGCAAATTGGTTAAAAAAATTAGACCTAACTTCGTCATTTTATTTTGTCGTACCATTATTTTATATTTATACTCAGTATCGTCCCTTGGAAATATGATGTTTTTTTTGCCTATTTTATTTTGAAATTTGATCTAATGCTGTAAAAATCAAATCTGCATCTGCAGATTTACCATTACACGCTCTTAAATAATATATTACATGCTTCAACGGTAAAGGAAAAGCATCATCAGGAAACCCGTACCCTTAGATTATAATCGAACCCGTACCCCATCTCAAAAGTACGATAGGCCGGTTTTTTTGCTTCAATATCTACTCGTACAATAAACTTTTATACCTAAGTCCTAGATTCATCGAAAGCCAGATTTTTCCACAAAATCATATTCTGAAATCACGATCATATTGTTATAAAGATGTAATCAATATGTTCAACATGTTTGTATGACAAATTATTCAGTGCCTATGTAAACTTCTAAATTTTCCGTTGGGCGGGGCCACAGCATATTATTATAGTATAGATGTTATAGAATTGCTGCAATTTGGTTAAATGCAGACATAAGACATTTGCGACTTTCCAAAAATTCAGCGAATCATAATGATACTTCGATTTAGTTGTAGTGACAGAAGACCTGCAAACCCTCAATACACTCGATTGGCGTGAAGCGGCGCAGGACAGGCATGAGTGGCAGCTTCTGGGGTCGTGGGCCAAGATCCTCTTTGGGTCACTGTGCTAGCGAAATAAGTAAGTAAGTTTAGTTTAGTTACCCAGTGGTGGATTTACCAGCAGGCTGAGTAGGCTAGAGCCTAGGGTGTCAGATTTTAGAAGCGGCAAAGGAGCCAAATTTTTTTATAAAACAGATAAAGGTTACAGCGCGGGGAACATGTGACATGACCGACATGCAAAACATGGCTCTATGTACATTAGCGACAAATTCTTCCAGTGAGAGATGCTTTTCTTACATAAAATGGGTGAAAAATCGGTAGGGGCCGCAAAGGGGGCGTCACTGAAATAGTCGTATTTAGCAAGAAACATCAAGAGTAATTTTGCTCAATTGCATTTAAAAACCTTGAAAAAGGCGCTTAGAAAAATCACCACCGACCACGTTACGACCTTCAGACATCAGACAGATATAAGCTTCAATAGCGTAATAGCTACCAACGGGAATGGGTCTGCTTTGACTGCCCAGCTTGACATGCGTTGGATTGGTGTACGTATGCATTTTTGCATTTTTGAAGCTTTATTGTGGAAGTACTGTATACCTACATAGCATAGCTTTGTAAAAAAAATTTTTTTGAAAACAGCAACTGCTGAGTTTCTTGCCGGCTCTTCTCAGCAGAATCTGCATTCCGAACCGATGGTAGATTTATGACGTGTCATAAGAGCTACAAGTTAGCCTACATTAAATAAATAAATTTTGAATTTTTAATCAAAACTGAAAGATTGCCGGTACACCTGTTTCACTATTGTCGTACCTATTTTTCGGAAGAACTTTATATTATTTGGGGAAGAAGAATATAAATCCTGTTCGGTGTGCTCACATCACTAGACGGATCGGGTTGAAAGGGATGCAGATAACTAATTGGAACGTAGGAAAGGATTTTTGAAAATTCAAAAAAAAAATGGGATTTGAAAAATCGAGCTTAAGTGAGCGAAGTTGCAGGCTAAAGCTAGTTATTTTACAAAAAAAAAGTTACAACGTGTCTTGTCGATGGTCTGCTTGGTTTCGTCGCACGCCATTCACACACAAGTGAATGTGCTAACCATAGAGTACACACCTCTTGATCCACTTGCTTTGTTGTATGTGCACGACTGTCCGTAAATAAATTATAATCTAGATGTTAATCTAGATTTTACTCGATTATGACACTTCTAAAAATGAATTCCTAACTAGATTTTTCAAAAACGATGCCTGGACCGATTTATAAAATTCTTTTTTGTTTGAAAGGGTATACTTCCAACTTACTAAGTCTTACTTACAAAGTCTTCTTTACATATTCTGTGGACCAAACCAACATTTTAATAGAGAAAATTGGTTTCTTGTGTAAGGTCGTTGTCGTTACTTTGACACTTTACAGTAGAGTTCCAAACTCTACTGAAAAGTGTCAAAGTAACAACTCATCGCAGTCACGGAAACTACGTGACCGAGGTCGAAAGAGCAGTATAACTCGACAAAACAATTAGTTGTGGTTATTTTCCAACGTAAACAAAATACTAACAGTCGTTTGTTGTTATTTATATTGCACTATTTTTTGGCTGCAGCTGATAATGTATTTTTTATCCAACGCTCGCCTAGTGACTACAAAATTCTAGATACTTCAATTATCTTGTGCTACATTTTTTTGATGATTTATTTTATTTCACGGTCTAACGTCGAGCAAGAAAGATTGTCGAGATACAAAAATAAGAGTTGAAATAAAATCGAACATAAGCTTATTATTAACAACTGGGCACAGTATTTAGAAGTTTTACTCAAATTAAAGATAATAAAAATAAAAAATAAAATGTAGATTGGAAGAAAAGTCCACCTTTTCCGAATTCAAGAATGAATTATAAATGTAACCAAAAAATAAAATGAAAAACCTCTGAGATTTTTTTAGAAAATTAGAGGTTCTAAATATTTTGTGTAAATATTAAAAAAATCCTTGGCTCACGACATAGGTAACGTAAAACGTGCAGAATATGACCCCGCTTACTGTGGCGTCTGCCTTTCCATCGCAATCATAGTTCCTGGGTTCGAATCTCGGTCAAGGCAACCAACGTCGTTAGCGTAATATAACCTATTGTAGTTTTTAACCAACTTCGAAAATAACTAAAATAACTATACAAAATAAATAATAATAAAAGGATATTATATATAAAAAATATAATATCCTTTCATTTCATTTCATGCCTTCTGAAAAGTGTTAACTATTCCGGTATACTACAGTTATAGAATCAACTGATTTATTTTCTTGTTTGCATTGAGAAGAGGACAAAGTCCACTGGCTCGCCCACTTCAGCTATATTTATCACGGCGCTAACCAAAGGGCTTTCCCGAATCTTTCAAGTAGGTAGGAAAGAGAAAACATTAACCGAGTATTTTAGACTTGATTCGTGGTTTAATGACATAGGTAATTGTGATAAAATTATACGAGTACGTACCACGGTTATTGTTTTAGTTGGACTTGTCGATATTTCGACCCAGGTGCATGGAGGAAGCGATGGGTTATGATGATGATTGATGATGATACTCAAACCGATCATTTCCTGATGATTCCGTACAATTGTAGGTCCAAATAGCTTGACTACATAACATTGTACGCCTAAAACTAACCATGACATCGATTAGACGCGTCGTTATCTAAGCTTGTTAGTAAATAAAACAATAAAAAATATTGATATAGAAGTTAAGGGCCTTGAAAGATCCATATTTTTTGGATATTGTACAATAATATGGGTATTTAAAAATATGAATATTCCAAAATAATTTTCTTATAGGTTGATACTATAATGGCGCGAGAATACTAAAGATCCAATGAAGACCTGGTGGTACCGTGAAATGGCGACTCTGCACCGGAAAGAGCAGTGTTGGCAGACCCCACAGTAGGTTCACCGACGACATCAGCCGTGTTATAAAGAGCAGCTCAACACATGCGGCGCAAGACCGATGCCTGCAAGTCAAGAAGAGACCTTTGTCCAGCAGTAGACGTGTATCGGATAAAAATTCATAGAGAAAGAGTCACAAGTGATCGAATTCAATACAACAGTGTATATTATTATCAATGATCCCGATGTCTCCAATCTGATGAACTCTGCCTCTCGACTTAAATTAGGCGTAAACAGCTTTGAACTAGGCGCTTAAAGGCGGCCATCCGGCATAGAAGCTATACAATGTGACGTGGAAGAAATCTAGTAAGTACACGTCAGGCATAATCACCGAATCCAAAAACACACGTAATGGCAACTTTAAAACAGCCACATTACATAATTCAAGTTAAGACACTTGATAAAATGGCTAAACCCCGAATTTCATATCAAAGCCGTGAAACATCTGACATTCGTGGCAAGATAAACGAAAAGTAAGGCAAGGAAGTAGGTGAAGCTAAATGGAAGGACGATAACTTGAGTCTTCTGGCGTAGCCCATTTAAAAATTTCGTTTAAAAATATTTATCAAAGACTCTAAAATGAACTAAATTGGCATTTTTAAAACTAGTTCTATCCGTTTTACAACGTACCTTGGGGAATAAATAGCATTACATAATATAAAGCTGTCAGTAGACCTCATTCATCATATCATTGTTGCGGTAATTGATGAATACTCAATTTCAAAACCATAATTGGGTATTTCACTTTTTTTTATCTACTTAAAATGAAGTTCTAATATTAAAATATAATGTCATTTTTGCTTTTTTTAATATCTTAACTGTCTCGAAAATATACCTGTAAAGTACATGTTAGACAAAGAGAGCGCTACTGACATGTGGCGCCATACATATCGTTTTAGACAGAGCCGGTATTTGTTTTTTGAACGATTTATTTTCTGTTTTTACAATTGTTATTCTTACATGTTACATTTTCGGTTGTAATTAATGAATATCCACATTTATACCCATAGACATATCATAGACATTAGCTCTCAAAAGAATCACGAAAATATTTAAATCTTGTGTTGCGAATCCACAACGCTTTAAATGGAAAACAGCCTCAACTGAGTTCCACGGAAGACAATTAAGACATTAATGCACGAGTCAAAGGCCCCGACTTCGGAGACTGCGTAAGTAATAATAATTACTCTCTTTGATTCCTTCTAAACCTAGACTACTGTCTAGACTGCCTATAATCTATTTTTAACCAACCTCCAAAAAAGAGGATTCTCTCTTCTCAATTCGTCGGAGTCTTTTTTTTGTGTGCTCCCCGATTACTCAAAGACGCCTGGACCGATTTGTAAATTCTTTTTTTGTTTGAAAGGGTTGAAGTTATACTTCCCAAGAAAGTTCCCTCGACTTTTCCAGGATTCCATCATCAGATCCTGAGCTTATGACCATGCGACCACTTGGAAAGAATGCCCTTTCAAACAAAAGAAGAATTTTCCAAATCGGTCCAGACGTCTTTGAGTAATCGGGGAATAAAACAAAAGATTCCGACGAATTGAGTACCTCCTCCTTTATTTGAAGTCGGTTATCCCTGTTATATGACCACAGCGCTCACCACTGCATCAGGGAGGTGGTAACATCGTGCGTAAAAAAGCAATTTTGCGACAAGGGTGACATAATTCAAAATTCACCAATTTATTGTCAAAAATTTATACTTTTTGCTATAAGAACAACATTACGCTAAGCACAAAAAAATAAGAGCTAGAGAAATTGTGACTTAATGCTCTGTCGCTTTGTTGGCCGCTGTGTTGTTTCGAGACCGCAGCATCCACAAAACATTACTCTCTAACGAGAGAATTCTCTCATCTTCGATTTTGAATTATGTCACCCTTGTCGCAAATGAGCGAAATACTATATTGCCCGTCTGACGAAATTAATAGCATAATTAAATGCAAATTGCAGGCACATTAGGCATTAGGTACGTAGAACGCGTACACGAGTAACACGTGGACACGTGGTGGATGCGTGCGGGTGATGAGATTGACGTGCAGTTGTGTACATTGTACCTACGCCCAATAATACGCGCGTAATACGTGTTGAAATGTTTAGGCGGGTTTTCACGAGGCCGCAGCTAGTGTTAGGTAGGTATATATTTTGTGCATTTCGCATTTGCATATGAGGTAAATGCATCAGCTTACATAATATAAAAAGAAATAAAGTGTCTATTTGTAATATCAAAATAGCAGCTTTTTACTAAATGCATGTGAAAGTAGATGCTGTACTTATAACAAAAAAAAATTTTTTTAATTTTTGTCTGCTTGTCTGTTGGTTTGTTTGTTCCAGGTAATCTCGAGAACTGCTGGACCAATTTTGACGGGACTGGTAATTAAAATATAAAAATAGATATTTTTTTTTATAAAATTATGATGATCGAACATAGGCAGGTAATCTATTTAAAGATACTGCACCATAAGTCGCAGGCAAGTAAACCCAATAGAGTTGTTTAAACAGAAACATTGATGTTAAGTAAAAGCGCAGTTATAATATGCATGTCTTTTCTTAAATACATATTTGAAAGTAAACTGAATATTACTACTACTCTATCAAAGAAAGAAATACACGCGATAGCCCGTATCGACGTTTATTTTGCGGGATTTGCGGGAATGGCGGGATATATTCAAATAATAAAAATAAGTATTTTACATTGCTGGGTGGAGCTTTTCCAGTTTATTTGAGTCATTTGCAAAGAAAGGCAAAGGTGACTGACTGACTGACTGACTGATCTATCAATGCACAGCTCTAACCACTGGACCGATCGAGCTGAAATTTGGCAAACAGGTAGCTATGACGACGTAGTCATCCGCTAAGAAAGGATATTTCAAAATTCAAGCCCGAAGGAGGTAAAATAGGAGTTTAAAAAATTTAACCTAATGTGAGCGAAGCCGCGGGTTAAAGAAAAGATTATAAAGAACTGCGATTTCTCAAAACCAACTGCAGTGCAGTGATTTTACGAGCTGCAAGGAAAATTGTTGTGTGAACAATACTCTAATTATCTTAATGTCACGGTAATGTGCATCATTAAGGAATGACTGTTCGTTTCTGTCTATAAGTAGGTACCTACAAATGTAGTTGTTCTTTATCTACTCTGCCAGGTCTACGTGATCTTTGTCATCTTTACAGTTTGTACCAACTAAAGTTGTATGTACCTTCTTACTTCGCTACTAATATTACAGCGCTATAGTGTGTTTGGTTGTTGGTTAGTTTAGGGTAAAAACATGCCAAAGATGCCTCACTGCGATACCTCGCGGTCGCGGTTTAGCTCGCTACCTCGATGTCACCTCCATGTAAAACAAATGTATGCAAACAGATAACCGCGAACATGTCGAAGGATACCTCACTGCGATACATCGCGGTACAGCGAGGTATCTTCGACATGTTCGTGCTCGTCTGTTTGCATACATTTGTTTTACATGGAGGTGACATAGAGGTAGCGAGCTTAACCGCGACCGCGAGGTATCGCAGTGAGGCGTCTTTGGCATGTTCTTACCCTAACACTCACGCCGCAGAATAGCTGTCTCGACTTGAAACTATATCTATTTCATTTACAGAAGTTTCCTATTTTTGTGTGTATATCAGTCTATGTATGTATATGTTTGTGGCGCTCTGGAGACCAAACGCGTGCGCCGATTTTGATGAAGCGACACAGAAATCGTCTTGCGAGTGTTACTAAAGACATGACAGTACCTAATCAAAATTCAATATGGCGATCACCTAAAAATCTAGATCGGTCTTATAATCTATCCAATAACGGGTCCAGACTGTTAAGTCAATATTATTTAACAGAATTCTAGATTATTGAACTCCTATCACCAATGGTTGCCTGGTAGAGATTGCTCTGTAGCAATAAGGCCGCCTTTGCATGCGTAGTTTTAAGTTGCATTAATTTTTGTTTCTTTCTTGTGTGCAATAATTTTTTTATCTATCTAGCTATCTATCTTGTTTTTCTCCTTTTCAGTTTTTATTTAAAATTTTTACGCAGGAGGGTTTTTGATTTTTCGTAATTTAATTTATAATGACCGCAATAGTTTATTTATTTATTTTAATAAAGATAACCAATACAATAAATTAAAAACAAAAAATTACATGTTAAATAATTTATAATCAAGATCAGTGATTACCCAGTTCTTATTTCCTTTTCTACGGATTTGATTTATTTCAATTACTTACCTACTGTTACAAAAGGTTTATCTTTATAATATGTTTTCTTAGCACGTTAAATGATGCATTATTCAAGAGACTCTTCTTCCTACACGGACGTCGTTATAACTTTAACTGAGGTCATCGCGGCTTGGTAGAGTTAGTTCCTCAAACGAGTTGTGGCAAACAGATGTTGATTTTAATAAGGGCCGAATTTTCTGTAGGTTCTTCTCAGATTGGGGCGCGTTTGGAACCCTCCTTCGTCAATAACACTGCCATACCTTCCTCTCGATAGTCTTCTATGCCTATTTCGTGTGGACAACTGTAAAATATATGTTTTATGTGTGTACTTATGTACATTATATATATATACTTTCTAATATTGTTACAAATGCGAGAGTGTTTGTTTGACGGTTTCTTGGTTTGTCCTTCAATCACGGAGCAAGGAATCATACTACAGAGCCAAAATCTTTAATTAAAATTCCTAGACGATACAATTTTTTTTTAATTGAATATCTTACGAGTTTTTAGAATATATGATGTATTTGGCGCTTACTACACTCCGACACGCTAGCATCTGTCGCGTTTCACATGAGGTTTCAGGTATGTTTTATTGCATCTCGTGACGACGACAACCTCCCTGGCGCAGTGGTCAGCGCTGTGGTCTTATAACTGGGAGGTCTCGGGTTCGATTCCCAGCGATGGCAATTTGGGAATTTATAATATCTAAATTGCCTCTGGTCTGGTCTGGTGGGAGGCTTTGGCCGTGGCTAGTTACCACCCTACCGTCAAAGACGTGCCGCCAAGCGATTTGCACGATGGCGTGTAAAAAGTGATTAGGGGTAGATACGGGTTGAATTTACACTGCTATACCCCTTCCAAGTTAGCCCACTACCATCTTAGACTGCATCGTCACTTACCATCAAGTGAGATCGCAGACAAGGGCTATCTTGTCATCGAATAAAAAAATCTATCGCGGGGATTTTTTCTGGCATTCTGCATAAAAGCAACAAGTTTCGACCAAGCTCGCTGGCGTAACAACAAAGCACCCTCTGCCTATCTACCATCGTATAGATAAGTAAAGGTTGTTGTTTTAAGATAAAAGTTTATATCATTCGTTTTGACGTTAGTTAAGGCACCTATTGATTAGATATACCGTCATGTCCTGGATCTGTTTTTCACGCACGTCATTTCATTTGTATCTATCTAAAAACGCTAAACAAATATGTAGCTGATGCCTGCGATTTCTTTTGCGTCCGTGTGTTTTTTTTAATTCCACGAAAACTCTTTTTTCCGGGATAAAAATTGCTTATGGGTTATGACCCTTCCATGCCTCAACTCTGCCTATGCAAAATATGACGTCGATCTGAAGCTCCATTGAGGGGTGATTGAAGGAAAAACCGACCACAACTGTTTTCCATTTATAAATAATAATTATACCAAGTGACAATTTCTCTCCGAATAACTGTTCACATTCTGACACTTTTTAGAATTCCGTACCCGGAGGAACCAACGGAACCCTATTACTAAGCTTCCGCTGGCCGTCCATTCATCGTCGGTCCATCTGTCTGTCAGTCTACGAGCTTTATCTCATGAAAATTAAAGGGGGCTCCCCTACTAGATGCGTGTTTGCGAGGCTGACTTGCATTTGACCGGTTATGATGAAGATCTGTCAAAACATCCAAATTCGTCGATTAAACGTTACTCGGCGATATCGATAGTGAAATAAATAGGTACTAAGGATTAAAAACTAAACTACGTGATATTTTTACGGTCAAACTTCATTGAATTGTATTCTCGAATGAGCCTTGAAAAATCACACACTGAGCGCGTGGAACCGATGTCAATACTGCGATGCGTCAGTGGAACCAGTTTGCGGAGGAAAATACCCTTTGAAGGAATTTGGCACAAGACTCTTGCCATTTTGCCTGTATCACAATCTTGCAATACCTACCAAGGTAAATAAAGTCAGTTTTTTTTTTCAATAATTACTGCCTGGAGGTGTGATAGGTGGTGATAGATTCACTTGATAATCCATTAGCGCTTTGTGAAAGTTTATTTGAAACAAAACTATTCTATTCCCATAGTTTTAATCCTTAATCTATGTCTATTACATTCTACTGGTGAGGTGAGGTGAAAGGTTTTGGCTAATACAACACAACTAAACAATAAGATTGAAGATTAAGAATATTAAGATTTGATACCTACTCTAAAAACGAAGAAGTCTTCGATGCTTTCGGAACCAAGAAGTCTACAATGCTCAAAGATACAAGAAGTCTGAGAATTTTAAGATGATCTAAGAACCAACAAGTCTTTGATGCTTTAAGAACCAAGAAGACTTCGAATGCAAGTAAACAACTGCTGAATACTGAATATCCACTACTTAAAGCTTGCAAAATATAGCAAGGTGACACGCCTATAAAACCAAAACAAGGCTACATCTATCGAAACACGCTTTACACAAGACCAACCTCTGTGTCCAATACCTACTTACGTTTAACTAATACAAATAGGTACCTACCTATATCCACTTTGGCATCGCTTCACGAGTTGCGCGGGCGCCGGTGGGTGTGTACCACGAAGCGGCTGCGTGATCGTGACGTCATCGGCGCGCCCGTGCAACATTGACACACAAACGGACACTCCACACTACACACCACTTAAAACACAACACTAACCGCTCAAACAAAAATCTACCTAATCACAATTGCCTACAGTTTAAAATCGCGTGTGCTTTGCCGTGTAACGTGGTTACAACGAAAATACATTTCAATCCATACAAAAAGCAACCTTAAGTAAACTTGAGATAAAATGCAAAATCCGTAAATAGAATTTCACGTTACGTGGTCACATCGAAATACCAGTTAAAAATGCACCAAGAAAAATTAAACTTTAAAGTGAGAGCAGCAGATGCTATTTCGGAAAATTCGATTTGGATAAAGTGTTCGATTCGGCGTTACAGCTGGTGTGAACTCTGTTGGATTTCACAGTGGGTTATTTTAATGCTTTGCGAATCTGGTTTTTTTATCGGGATTTAAAGTAGGTGTGCGAATTGCGTTGTTGGATTAAATATTTTCTTTTTATAAACTAAATTCTTATAATAATAATTGGAAAATACAATCTGAACGACATGTTACTGCATTGGTCTGCCTTCGAGATGCAGATGTGGTATTGGAGAAGAATTCTTCAGATCCTGTGGACGACACCTCATAGGTCCAACAAATTGATATTGAAACAGCTACAATAACAAAAAAGCCTATCATCGCATCTTCTCGTCGTCTTCAAATAATACATTCGAAGACCATCAAATCAAGATTATGGCTTATAACCATATTGACTTTTAAACCTATTCTGAAAATTTGGACATCCATTAACAAAATGGACGTGCGGCCTAGCTGTGACAACGCATATCAAACGATAACGCTTGTTAAGCAACGGTCACCCCGGTAGGTATCTGGATGGGTGACCGATGTTGGTTGTCTATTTGGCTTTTTGCTTCTCCGTACCTAAGAAAGTACGTAAAGCCTTTGGTCCTAGATTATCACTAACATCTGATAACATCTGAGTCTCTTAGTCAAGTCGCATGTGGAAGGATCTGGAAACGCACCGCTTTATTATGTGAATAATGGGAAGTGGTCACAACCCTCAATAATGAGTTAATAACCTCAATAATACGTTCCAGAAAGAGCAGAAGATGGCCAGTCTTCAAAATCTTGAAACTAGAATAGACGTATAAATAAAACAAAAATAATATCTACATTATAAACTTAATTTACTTATAAATATTAAATATTTATGAAGCTATTTACGGAAAGCAATATTTGTCAGAAAGTAAATGGTAGTCTTGTAGGCTTATATGTATAGTTTGCTCGTAGACTATATTATTGATAGGTACCTACTCATATTGTAATCTCTAGTGTCTACGGTCTACGGATAAAAAAGTACCCGTAGACCCAGTAAAGAGACCAAAAAAGGTTCAATATTTAAGAAAGTTACTGAAAAGTTAAATTCGACAATAACAATTATTGCACAAAGTAGGTAATGCCGTGATAAGAAATCTTTGTTTACATCAGAATTTCACGGTGTAATATTCTTTTGATAAGGAGTTATTATTCAATCCAGACTTCTAGATGAAAATATTATGTTGTTATTTCAATAATTAACAAGAATTAAAATAGTTGAATGAATAATTATTTTATTGAAAACACTTTTGTGACTAATAAAAAAAGATAAAGAAAGAGAAGTAAGAGTCTCTTTTCACAGGTATCCCCTAATACAATCCCCTACCCAATGTCATTTCCAGCTTTATGAGTTCCCTAAAGGTTCGTGAAAACGAAATTGATAGAAAGCGTCCCCTAACTTCTACCTAAGTTAGTACCGGTAGAAGTTAGAGAACATTGGTGAAAAGCCGCCACTTAAATGCATCATTAATTTTGATTTCTGCCGATTTTGGTGCAACCTTATTCCAACCTTAATCTTCAATGGCTCTATTTGTATATAATTATCTATATATCTATCTGTAGATAAATCTGTTGAAGACACAATCCTGGTAACGTTGAGTTTTACTTGAGAGGCTGATATAAAAATAGATATATTTAGTCATGAAAGAAGACCCTGAAGTTTATCACATTTCAGACTAAAATTGAATTAAATTGATTATTATTATACGCTTTGAAATTAGTCCCAACTGAGCGGTCAACATATTATAATGATGATCTAAGGGTTAGTACGATAGTGTATTACATAAACTAGTGTTAATCAGCTCTAATACTGGTTGTGTATAACATTAATCGAAGACCACGATCACGAGATCACCACGCGACATCAAGACAGGTTATAAGATACTTATTTTTACTCAAGTTGTTTCGTTATGTGTAACACTAACAGTACATTATTTTATGTACCTATCTAGAGTCCTTACTAATATTGTAAACTAGCTGTTGTCCGCTGCTTCGTCCGCGTGAAATTCATTTTTCAAAAATTCTGCTTAATGCCTTAACCTAAATCCATGCAAAAAATCACGTCGATCCGTTACTACTTGTTTGAAGAATTTACCGACAGACAAACACACTATCGCATATATGTAATATTATTAGTAAGGACGAAAGTGTGTTTGTTTTTGGGTTCGTCTTGCAAACACAGCAATTTTTGAATATAATGTTCTGTTTCGAATATTAACAAGATGCAATGAAATAATAATTTGTGAACACCGTTAACGAAATCGGTAAATGTTTGCAACTTAATTTACATCGATATTCAGGGCGATTAAATAGAACCAGTAAATAAATACTGGATCGTAAGTAACCAATTCGAATGTTTCGAAACAGGCAATTTATACAACTTGTTCAAAGTAGACACTGAAACAGCACGCCCCGAATAACTGTTGATCCCAAAGGTCATTAGTTACAACAATTAGTGCAAATAAGTAATTAATAACCAATTGAATAAACTAATTTACGCAACAAGTCACTTTAATTATTATGCTAACCAGTTTCAAGCAGTCATCAATTTTTCAATTATTCAATTGAAATCATAATCAATGAATAGAAATGACGCGTCTGTGAATGCGAGAGCAGATGCCAGGATTCAAGATTTGCATAGTACATGCACAATGCTCATGCATTGGTAGTCTAGTGGTAAAGACTTCTGCTTCCTTTGCTAGGGATCGGGATGGCACACATATCTGATTTTATAAGTTATGTGCGTTTTAAGCATTTAAACATCACTTGCTTCAACGATTAAAGAAAACTTCCGTGAATCATCTATCCATGACCTACATCTAAGACACGATTACCTGCCTTATGTTTATCTGTATATCCTGTATCTTATATAACACAAGTATAAATATTGATTATATTTGTCATCATAGTATTTTGAACATTATCTCTTTATTAGCTTATGCTATTGTCCTCTTAACCCAGGAAATGAGTAAATTATGCAATTTATCTTTATTTACTTTCTTATCGGTTTCTCTTAATTTATCAATGAATTCTTGAAGACATTCCTGCACTTAGATGATTCATAATAATTATTGATTTTTGAACTGATATATTGCGATAACATGAGCATAAGGTGCAATTTATTTGATTGGGAAATGTAATAGAGTAATTCGTTACAGTCATATCATTGCGTACAGATCTTACAGTAGCTAACCGGCCCTTGTTATTATCAATATTATCGCTATCATCAAGTCGAGTCATCAAAGTTTTATCGCTTTCCAAAGGCAGTGGGATATTATTTTCACTAGTTGTTTTCAGTGTGCCCGTGCAATCCGCACTGGGCGTGGATGCCACGTTACTGTCGCTTTTATAGCCTCGGTCGGGCGTACATCGTCGTATATTTACATTATGATAATGCCCCGACATTTGCACTCTTTGTGTTCCTGTACGGACAGATAAACTGTGCGTGTTCTAATTATAAAAAGAATTTCACTGACAATTTTTGACTCTCTCTTTTTTCTTCCTTAAAATAATTATCTATTCCAAAAACAATCTACGGGAAATTACTTTGTTGAAATTTATCTCACACATGGAACTGGAGGTACTAATTCAGGTTACCGTGAGATATGTGTGAAACCCGGTGCAGTTACGGCTTACGCAAAGTGAGTGGAAAAGTACAGTGTCCGTTGCAGTGAATCATCATCAGGGGCTTTGGCCGTATTGCGAGGTGCTATAAGATTCGTAATAGCTTGTTGAGTGGAGTTTGTGTGACGCGAGGTGACGTCAGGTTTCACGCCGAGCCGGCGTGTTCGGCTGACGCGCCCACCGCCGTGTTGTTATTCATACATCCGTTCACTTCTTAGTAACTATGTAATTTGTTTCGAGAGTTTCGTGTGGTTTACGAGAATATCTAAACCTGCTTATGAGAGCTACTGGTTTGTTTTGAATGCGTAAGATATCTGGGAAATTTGGCAGACTCAATCTCATAGACTTTTCGATTTTACGTTTTCAGAAGTAGCGTCTTTAATAGGAAATACACGTTCAATGTGGGAGGTTTTAATAGCCTAGCTACAGGAATTTCGATTCTTTTGAACTAACTCTTTACCTTAGTTTTATTATTTATCAGAAAATATACAGAAATAATTATTCAAGGTGGTTTATTATGTTCAGAATAATTAATCGTTAATTTTAGATTTATTTTATAAATTTCGGTTTACGTAGTCTTGATACGTTTAAGTCTTGTACATAATAAGAAAGGTTTATTACGTTTTGTAATCCATTAAATAATTTTGGTTAATTATTTCTAAAGTGCTACATTTTTATTAATAGTTTTTACGCCATATTTATGTACCTACACGTTGTTTGTTGATAAAGTTATTCTAGCACCAGACAGTAAAGCGAATTGTTGTCGTTACACTATTCTAGTGCTCTAGAATCTATTGTATTTATTTTGAAAATACATATCTTTGTTTCACGATTAATGTCTATGAATTGAGGTTTACGTAGTCTTTACTCTTTATATATTATTTTCTTGATTGAATTCGTAAATTTATAATGCTTTTCATTTATGCTTGCTTATTGTATGATGTGGCCAATCAATCTGAGTCAGGCGTGTGTCACATACCCTGTAGGTTACGTGGCGAAATGTTGCGGTCGCCAATATATTACTTGCGATAATTGTTTTTATTGTAATTTAGCTTTGTGGTTTCTTCTTTTCACTCGTAGTCTTGATAGAGTGGTAGTTTCTGCTGGGATGCTGAAGGTACATAGCGTTAGTTTCTATAGGTATCATTTTTAGCATATCTAAAATTGGTTGCTACCATCGCAATCAACTAATAGGCTGAAATAGATTGATACAGCAAGAATTACATAAATTCAGCTATCCAGAGGTAATTGGGATTGTCACACTGTATCATCATGTAATTATTTTTAGACAATCCACTGCAGATCGCACTGCCTCCCAAGTCCCATCTATATGCTTCTTAGTTGCATTGCGGGAACATTCTAGTACTGATGGTTTTGTCACCGTTTTCAATATACGTCCATCACCAGGTAGGCGAACGGCTTCTTTGTCTTCTCCCTTTTATATGATTATGCTAATACATTTTTGTTAGTTGCATTGCAGGAACATTCTACCACTGATGTTTTTTTCACCGTTTTCGACTGCTTCCTTCCTTGTACCACATAGAATAGAATAGAATTTTTTTTTATTCAAATAAACTTTTACAAAGTGCTTTACACAAAACCCTTAATCGAGCCCTCATTCTAGAGATGTGGTCTTTACGTTGTGGTGACCTCAGACCTCATAAAATTGAGGTAGCAGTCATTTTTGTCGGTTGTTTTATTAATGTACTTATAACTTTTGTACAAATATAAGTTAAATCATCAAAAAAATCGCCAAGCGATACAATAACATTGAAGTCAGACTCTACCGGTTTATATTTAACCCAATGACTTAATACCGCTGTATGGCAGTCACTGAGCCCTTTGTTGCAGAACTCTTGTCCATGCATCGAAATTAATTCAGAGATCCATTTGGCATGAGCCTTGATTCTCTTAACTATTCACGAGATACAAACTTCATCAATAGCTGATACCTATACATCGTACGGTTCCAGTTATTTAAGACAGTGAATTTTTATCAGCTCTATCTATATTACTAGCCTAAGCTCGCGTCGACGAGTTAGGTTTTTAAAATTCCGTTCAAAAAATCATGTCAATCCGTAGCTCCGTTGCTGCGTGATTGAAGGACAAACACACTTATAGTCTGTTTTTTAATCCCAGAGACTAAAATGACAGGTAGAAATGTCAAACTTAGAAATAATGATACCAGCTTTACAAGAGTAGTGTTGTCCTCAAGATTCCGGTTCAGATTCAAGTCGGTAAAAAATAATGATGAGTAGAATAAATATGTACTTATACGAAATATGTAATTACGAAATTAAAAAGTCGCCCTAGTCACATAATTTGAAAGACTAATTAAAGAATTATTAGTTAGATAGAATAAAAAAAAAATCACCTTAGTAATAACGGTATGTCTATTTACTCTATCTCTTTGCCGAAAGAAATTTGCTGGAAGAATTTTAAAACAATAACGATTACGTCACGTCATAACAGCTAATACCTAATCTCTAATCACGAATTACGACGCCATTTTGTTTCGTTGTTCGCATTCGATCACGGCCAGTTCAGTCCCATACAAATTTCCATAGCCTTACAAAATCTTTTCCATTATGATGCATGACAATATACAGACATCTCATATCTACATTAGGTACCTTTATGTAGTATGAAGTATTTTAGATCTACAGTAATCTATGATTCTCCTGATGGCTGACGCCCAATCAACGCCATTGTATTTGGTTATTTTAGTTTAATTTTTATATATTTCTGTACCAGAATAACAATTATTATTTCAGTTTATTGAAATATAGTACAAGTGTTATGTGCCCGTTATAATAATTCGCGTAAGGACGCTATTTTGCATAAGTTTCCACAGTGTGAGAAAAGACAAAGTTTTATGGTTTATATTATCGGTAAGTATCGATTGGACCACATCACTATTAAAGAGCAGTAAAAAACAGGCAACACATGAAACGTCATTTTAGTCTCCGGGATTAAAAAACAGAGTATAGTAAGAATTTACCATGGGTTATGTACATTGTGAGCAAAGTAACAAAGTAGAAAAAATCACAAAAATTACAATCCGTAACACACAACACAAACAACTGGATACTTTGTAAAAATTTATTTTTACAAAGTATCCAGTTTGTTCGCTTATCATGTAGATACAGATACTTACCTACCACATCGAAACCTACCGCGAATTAATTATACAATGTTTTTGAATAATATTGCGAAATACAAAACAGATGCGCGTGACATTAGCAGTATGAGCACCTGCTAATTTACATTCCGTAGACCAAAATATTATTTTGAAAATAAAAGAACATTCTATACACAATTTTCTGTGCCGTGCTGTAGGTAACTTTTCCTTTACGCAGGGGATTAAGGAAAATGATAGTTATTCAACATTTTAAGCTTGAAGTGATTGGCTTGCTTTTCATCAAACAGATTTTTTGAAAAATAATAATTAATTAAAAAGTTTCTGATAGATCTGAAAAAAAAAGAATCTGAAGTTTGTAATATTGGTTTGCAATAGATTAAGGGCCTATACTATAATCTAATTGCATTAGATAATAGGTTATTCGAGTCTATCTGATGAAAGAGGATGGAATGTTCATTAACTCATTAGGCGTATTCTTTTCATAAGTACTTTTCAATAAATGATGATGAGATGACGGCACTGCCTTGATGTGTCTCTATCATCATTTATCGAAAAGTATTCATGAAGGGCTCAGCATGAAGGGCATTTGTATTTTGTTTATAAATGTAGGGAAGACACTGTCTCCTGTAACACAGTTTTTACTTCCACAGGACAAAGGGCTTCACATTAATGTTATATGTACATTTATTGGTAAATAAATAAAGATGACAATGATATTACAGACGTAGTAGACGTAAAATAACCCTAGCTTAGCAACAGAAAAAAAAGATCTCGTCTCCAAGAATCAAAACACAAGCAAGCAACTGAGCATTTTAAATTTGGAACGCCAGACGCATTGAAATCAGCAGGGCGTGGTCCTACGTGGTTTCTGAGACGCGAAAGAACTACAAAACCACATCGCCTTGACCCCCGTTAACCCATACGAACTCCCCTACTTCGTTATAATTTCTATGAACCAAGAGGGGGGCAGAGATAAAGTTAATCTGGTCGTTGATTTTAACGCGGTGCGTTCTATTTTTAAACTGCTTCAGCCACGCGAAGCGCGCGTGGCTTTGTTTTGCTTTGCCGCCGCCATATTGAAAACAGAGGAGGTATGTACTAGAAGTATTCACACGCAGAGAACACTAAATAGGTATGTTCTGTGTTCACACGCATGCGGCGTGATAGCACGTGATACTTAAATATCTTCAATACCAGAATTTATTTTCTTTGTATTGTTTCCTTATCTGTATGCTGTCACTTGGTGGGTATAAATAAACAAATATTGAGGCGAGTACGGTTATCTTTAGTGTAAATAGGTACCTATTTACGTTAATTAGAGTAAATCTGAAACGTTAATTAAACTCTCTCTGTGATAGCGATAAGAAAAAATAACTGTTAATAAACTATAAGTAATATAAACAATTTCGTTATTATTTTTTTTAATTGCTTTTGCGGTTTCTCTACCGCACCGTTTAGTCATTTAACTTTTTACTGTTTTATTTTCTTTCAAACTCATTTCAAGCTTAAATTAAGTTTGGTTGGCAGATATACTTGCTATTATTTATTTATTGACGTGTAATTCTTAAATCTTTTCTATTTCAAATGTTATGTTATATTGTTTGTTCATTGATTATTTTACAATAAATGTTTTTGTGTTTCATCTTTGGAATAATTGCTTATGTATTATTGTACTTATTTAAAACATTTTAATAAAATTATAAAGAGGAGTAAATTCTATTTTTATCAGTTATTTTTTTGGAAAATGCAAAAAAGCTCTCCAGAGAGGTGTTGAGTCGACGACGATCCGCCGCCAACTGATGTCTAACGTAGTAAGGAGCTCCCACGATGACTACCTAGCGATAATGGCACCCAATCAAATTTGACCTGTAGAGAAAGCGCTGTATATATTAAAACTGGGAAACATAGAGGGATCTACATAAACTGGACGTGATTAGTGCGCTTACGCAAATGCCTCATGGCTCGAAGATTGGCGAATGTCAACACAAGATAACGTGTCTGTATTGAAACTGGGGTCAGGCCTGTTTGTTTGGTGCTTGCTAAGTGTAAATATTCGTATTTGCAATATTATCTGGAATTAAATAACTATTTGAAGGTTGATTTAGTACGTTTACAATTTTGTTACTACTTTTGGAATGAAAAAAAAAACTAACTAAAAGGTCTCAATAGTCAAACGGTAAAAACTGAAAGGTTGCGGGTTTGATCCCCATTCGTTATTGTCGTACCCACACAAGCTTTCCACTTAAGTAGGTAGGTATATGGAGGCAAGTTCAACTTGGCTAATATTCCTTAAAATAATAATTAAAAATCCTTTTTTTAAAACCGACTTCAAACGCCACTGCAAAGTATAAAATAAGTATAGTTTGTACACGTATGTTGCAGTCGGGCGGGCCTGAATAGAAACGATGAAACCGATGTGAGACACTAGCCCGACTTCAACATACGGACGGGGCAGACGGTAACAAGTTGGTCACAGGCTCGTCGGGTTTCTGATAGACGTCCACTGCTGGACATAGGTCTTTTGCATGGAGCTCCACAGGTCTCGGTCTTGCGCCGCCTGAATCCAGCGGCTCCCTGCGACTCGTTTGATGTCGTCGGTCCACCTAGTGGAGGGTCTGCCAACACTTCGCTTCCCGGTGCGGGGTCGCCACTCCAGCACCTTCCTCGTTGGGTTTCTACAGAGTTATTAATTATTATGTATTTCATTAGGTACATGTGCACTAGCATAGCAATTAGTTTTAATTACAATAGGATATACGAGTTCATATAATATCTAGAATAACGAAATGATAAGATTATACCTACAATGTTGACTTTATTTTCCATAATGTCATTTTATTAAGTAGGCATCTACGACCTGCGTGGGTGATATAAGAGTTCGTTCAATAAGTGAAGTGAGATATTATAAAGTACCTAAAGTAGACATTATAATTATTCATACTAACCCTTACAATAAGTACCTAGAGTTCCTCTTTTTTAACGTTTTTTAACCGATCTCAGAAACGGAGAAGGTTCTCAATTCGACGTGTATTTTTTTTTAGATGTTACTCCATAACTTTGTCAAATCAACTGATTTCAATAGTTTTTTTTCATTACAAAGGAAATACCGTCAGGTTGATCCCATTTAAAGAAGATCTGATGATAATCTTCAGTGATAGAGGACGATAAGAAGAATAAGAGAAAATCGCTCGCAATCAGAGAATGTATGGGTTGGTGGTTTTAAATATAAATTGTTTCAAAAAAAATAACTTCAAACTATACACAGTATAAAATAATTTTAATATGTTGAAGTTGGGCTAATGTCGCGCATCGGTTTTATCGTTTCTATTTAGTCCCGCCTGATTTCAACATACGTAAGTGTGCAAACTAAAACTATATTTTTTATTTATATTTTGTAGTGGCTTGAAGTCTTTTCACTGTGCATCGGTTGCTGAGTATTCTTATAGATATTATCAAGTATCTACGTTATTTTCGTCGCACTGCTCAACTGGCCCATTAGCTCAGTTGGTTAGAGCGTCGTGCTAATAACGCGAAGGTCGCGGGTTCGATCCCCTCATGGGCCAAATATGTTTTTGATTACTGGGACATTTTACTTCTTTTGTCATTTTTGAATTTGAAATTGTACTAGATAAACATCAGCATAGCTAACATAGGGAGGAGATAAAAATTTTATCCCCCGATTTTATCCACTGACAGGGGATTAAATTATCTTTTCCCTATGCTAAAGCATGGCGACAGAGGAGAAGGCGATGTATATTCCTATAAGTATATCCACTAAGTGTTATTTCCACCGCTGTGCCCATGCTCGATGGGTGGATAAAACTAAGCGAGGGGATAAACATTTTATCCTTTTCCCGACGATAAAATTTCTCCCGCCTATGCTAGCCCTGCAGGTCTTCATGAGATGATTCAGGCGATTTATAAATTAACAAAAAACATTGTGAAAACACTTTTTGCATCATAAACAAAGGCAATATCTACAGTTCGCAGTGCCCATCAGTAGGTAGGTACCTACGCTAGTTGGAGGCAAATCCGGTAGCAGCCGGTCAGCTATCTAGGGTCAAGCATCGGACCAGCGACCCACTCCCGCGCTGTGCGACGCCATACGTGGTCCCAGATAAGATTAAGTTTGTAATAAATTATGCCTGTCTGTTTATTTGTTGAAAACAGTTTTAATTGGGACAGAATTCGGAACTTCGGAAGGTTGTTTTGATTGTCTGTTTATCTTATAGGTTGTTTTTCCGAAAATCCAGTGGAAACCCTTTGATTTTTTGAAGTAAAAAGCAGTCTATCCGTTTCCGAAATGGTTGAAATCTCTGTACCAAATTACATCAAGGTAAGTCGTATTGTCTTTAATATCACAGATTAAGGACATTACGTAGGTACTTATATATTGTATACATTGTATACCTACTGTACTTTTTTAACCCTATATACTTACTAATGTAAATTAAATTTTATGAATACTGGTATTTTTAATTATATTTTCAGTAAACCTTCGAGTAATTCGGCTGTTAAAGTAGGTAGGTAGATATATAAAGTTAGTGATTCTCTCAAATTGGTATAGATATATAGGTAGTTGATTTTGTATAGGTATAGTTCATTGTAATGTGATTGTAATATTTTGTGTGTACCGATTTTCTTCTGTGATCGAAGTGTACCGATCGGGCTGACATGAAGCCTAGGTCACCTTTAAATGTCCCGTAGGTATTAAATAATGAGAATAAAAAACCCTAAATACTAGGTTTATGTTTTTTTTTTTTGTTTCAAGTGTTGAAGGAGTAAGATATGAAGTTATCTCCATCCACGAATAATATATTAAAATCTCGATAGGTACATACATTGTCTCGGTACATGGCAATTTTTCTTACAATTCTAAAGTTAGTTTATTTACGTGTCTTCTCACAATAATTGTATTGAAAAAAATCGTAATAAACACGCGTGAAATAAAATAAAATACTTATTTCAAGCTCGTGTTGATGGTAAACCCTCCACGCCTGCAGTCACTATTTAAACATTTACCTAGGTAAAACAAGAAATTCCAACAGTGATTACGCAATGAAGAGATAACGAGACGAGTGTGCTATATTTACAAAAAGGGCCAACGCCCTCTGCTATATTCAACACGCTGGGATGCCGTTCGAGAGCTATTTTTTTGTTTACATCTCCCACCTTCCCGTTAGAACACTGGCTAAGTTTTCGCCTAAATTCTCAACCGATCGATTTCGGAATTTGGGTCTATCTGGGTCTATGTACTTGAACAAACGAAGCTAAGTCTGACTTTATTGGTCCGTTGCATGCCAGTATGCCGAATGTCAGGCCGAAATCTATAGCCCGCACTCTCACTCAGCTTAGACTCAAGACAGAGTTAAAACGAGACAGATTTATGTGTCTCGTTTTCAGACATCTAGATATCAAGTCATATGACAGTTGACTAGTCAAGACTACCTACCACAGGTTCGGAAATACAATTCTGGAGAGAAGAGCTTAAAAAGTTGACGAATATCGTACAAAAATACTAGATAAAACCGTGACTTCGTCTGAGTGGACTAAAATTGCTTAATTCCATTTTTTTAAACTTTTGAATTTTCTGAGATAAAATATAGAATTCCAAACAGCCAAATTGGTTAATTCGTTGTGACGTGAAGGAGTAACAAACATCCATCCATCCATCCATCGATCCATCTATTGCATTATATAATATTAGTTACATAGGAACATTACGTTACATACAGTAACATTACGTAGCATGTAATACTGTAATCTTTTGTAACGTGGAATTTGATTAGGTATAATATACCCTTCAAAAGTATTGTGAGAGAAAATGGCGTTTCCAAGGTCGCTCAGATAACAGTTTTATTTATCATTGATAAGGTGTAGCTTAAGCACCATTGAAATCTTGTTAACGTGCACGATAAAATGCGCATTTCAAAAAATCATATTTTTTTTCAAGGAAATGCTGTAAAAGGCGAGTAGGCTTATTATGGTAACAAGCTGAAAGATAACCAGACCCATGGGTCAATCACAGTATCCTTACTTCCTTACTAATATTATTAATGCGGTTTGTTTGTTGGTTTGTCCTTCAATCACGCTGCAACAGAGCTACGGATTGACGTGATTTTTTGCATGGGTATAGTTGGGGATCTGGTGACTGACATAGGCTATTCTTTATCCCGGAAAATAAAGAGTTCCCGCGGGATTTTAAAAACTAATTCCACGCAGACGAAGTCGCGAGCATCAGCTTGTATTAATTAAAAGCAAACTAACTCAACCCCACAAAGGATTTCTGTACTTTACGCACATGGCATAGTATTACTACATGTTATGACAGTTCCCATTAAATTGTGGTTAACATTGCTTGTATTACTACATGTTATGACAGTTCCCATTAAATTGTGGTTAACATTGCTTCTCTTTTTAAGAAGATGAATGTTATCATGTCTCACAAAGACTATAAAATACCTTACCATCCTTTGGGTGTACCTTTGGGTACCTTCAAATCAAAAGTGAATAGGCATCTTCTAGGCAAGCGCGTTCCATCTTAGGCCGCATCCTCACTTACTGTCAGGTGTGATTGCAGCTAAGCGCTAGTCTATATATTAAAAAAATATATATATTTTAAGTATATTGATAGCCAACCTATGTATACCTAGGTAGCGGCATACGAGGTCCTGGATTTGATTCCCGGGTTGGGCCAATTAAATGTACAGGGTTTTTCTGTCAAGAAATTCTCAGTACTAGCCCGGAATTAAGTTAAGAAATTGGCAGTGTGTTACCCCCGTGCTTCGGAGAGCAAGTAAAGGTGTCGTTCCTGCGCCTGATCTCTCTCCCGTCTCGGATTATGCGAGTGAGGGAGTAGAGAGTGCTTGCACATGACACACTTGTAAACTGTATAATATCGCCCCCGCAAATGGCTAATCTCCGAGGAGGCTAGCCGCCCTGACTGAATTCGGTCGGGAGGACATTATTTTATTACCTAGGTAGCAATCTCTAAACTTTTCACGAAAGGATTTGCATAATCAAAGTTTATATTGATCCGATGACCTAGAAAAGTAGTTCCTTTATTACCAGCCCTGCATATCCTCTTCAGTGATTTTTTTTTTAAAAGAACATTAGCCAAGCTGAAGTTGACTAATATTCTTTTATCCCCTCCAAATAAGCGAAAACAACAACAGCGGACAACAATAGTGTAACGGGTGGGATTCGAACCTGCGATCTATCATTTTTCAGTCCGCACTTTTAACCGTTGGGCTATTGAGGCTTAATTGAGGTTTATTGAGTACAATAAAGAGTACAATGCAATACTAAAGTCGATATAGTGTTAACTAACATCATATACATTGTTATGGACAGGTGCAGTCGGTATTTGATATCGCGCTATCAGTCTATCATGTTAATAACAAATAGGTACCTATCAGCCTTATCACGCGTGATACAATTGACAAAATAATCACCGCACACGACAGTAGCGCGTGATGGAATATTTTCAGTTAATCATTACGATATTATGTTGATTATGTACTTATGTTTATGTCGAGATATTATGTTTTCGCAACTCTAAATTTTCGGAGAAAAACGTTTATAAATACCATACATAGATTTACAATACTCAAAAGTCCAAGCTCAAGGTATGCCAAAACGCCATGGATAGAACGCAGCGTACTTGGCTTAAAACTAGCAGATCGTATAAGGAATTTGAATATACGATCCAAAACGTTAGTATTCGATGCTTCACTTAAGTGGGTCTGGGCAGGTCGTGTGAACCGTATGCCAGATGACTCGTGGGCTAAATCTGCTTCTTCCGTGACCCCTCAATTCATCAACGCCAGACGACGATGGCGTGATGAATTGGATAAATTTTTAGATCACCGTACCCGTACACTTTACAAAAAGTTTAAGAAGAGTATTCTAATAAAGAAGGCATAATTATTATATAAGGCATATAATTCAAGATTATACAAATGATAAAAAAGCGTGGACATAACTAGCTCGAGCAATATATAAGCATGATTAACTGTATACAAACTCAAACTCATTTATTGCTTTGGGTTTACATTAGGTCTTATTGTAATACAGGTAAGTACATCCAAACACAACATGATATTGGTATACAATATTTTTAAAAGAACAACCTCCGAGTTTCTTGCTGGTTCTTCTCGGTTGGATCGGAATTCCGAACCAGTGGTAGATTCATTTGACGATTCGAAAGCACTTTGTAAAAGTTTATTTGAATAAAAAGTTATTCTGTTCAATTCAATAGGGAGTAGTGGAATCAGAGGGAGGCCTTTGACCAGTCGTGAGAGAGCTCGGGCTAAATTAGATTTTTTGAAAAGTTTTGAGAGTTCAGAGCCAGAACGTAGCTGCCCATGAAAGCCGTGGATGGAATAGCTCAACCAAGATATAGACCAGCCGGTTTCTGGTTGACATATAACGATAATGAGTTTTAAACGAATATAGTCCTATAGGTAATTATATGGATGGATATATATTATTTCATTTATGTACCTATAGGTTTCTTGCTTTTGTCAAACATAAACCTAAGAATCAACGTAATCCCAGATAAGGAATAGGTATAGTTTTATCAAAATTATCATAGTCAGGCGAATTAATTTTATCATTATTATGAGAGAGTCTACATTGTTGTACCCTGTGGATTGTAGAGCACTTGAAATTATCTTATCTTTGAAGTGTAATATCGTCTCCTGCAAGTTTATCTATTTGATATCAAGCTTTTATGCTTAAGTTGTAATTTTTAAACGACGTAAGTAATACGTAATAGCACCTACAATACCTATCTAGTTATGAAACTTCCTAATTCCTGGAAAATCAATTATGTTGAAATACAGAATGCATTTTTACAACATAGTATAGATAATAAACGTAAAAATTCTTTTTACAAAACAGACTTCAAACGCCACTACTAAGTATATCAATTGTGCCTATATTCCCTCGTTTTCTCCAGGATTCCATGACGAGATCCTGATCTGATGACAATGGGACCACCTGGGAAGTATACCTTTTCAAACAAAAAAAGAATATTATTTAATCGGTCCTGGCATCTTCGAGTAATCGGGGAACATTTATAAAAAAAAGATTGCGAAGTAGCTTTAAAGATTTTATGATATATTTTTTTTTCTATCCTACTAATATTATAAGTGCAAAAGTTTGTGAGTATGGATACATGGATGTTTGTTACTTCTTCACGCCACAACGAAGGAACCGATTTGGCTGAAATTTGGAATGAAAATAGTTCGTACTCAGAACTGACACATACGCTACATTTTATTGCGGAAAATTTAAGATTTCCCGTGGGAATTAAAAAACCTTCATCCACGCGGATAAAGTCGCAGGCATCATCTAGTTACACAATAGTTTGCTTAAATAAAAACACAGATAAACGAATGCTAACTGCGACTGTTAGCGGAGGTTGTTTACGTTTGATTGATCAAAGGCCAATCTGAGCCGGCTAAGTTATTCAAGGCGAACGTTCCGCGAGGCACGTAGGCCTCGCGTACCAGCCCTACGACCAACCTACGGCCTACGGCCCTACCTACGTAGCTACATAGTCCTATATAACGGAAAACGCTCACTTTCATAATACGGCGTAGACAGATTTTTAAATCTTTTAAGACTAGGTAGTACTCTATGTGCCTATTTCACCACCTTCAAGTAAACTGTAACTGTCGAATAAATTTGACGTTTTGACAGATTGCCCATACAAAAACTGTCAAAACGTCATTTTTATTCGTCGGTTAAAGTTTACTTGAAGGTCGTGAAATAGGCCCTATGCGTAATAAATTTAAATCTTCCATTAGGTACCTTACCATATGTGTTCCCTAATCTGTGATTGGAATGATCGACTTCAGTTCGAAGTATGCAAAATGAAAATCAATTTTCCGTACAAATACAAGGAACTTGTTAGAAACGGGCCCTTTATCTATTTAAAAAGCAATTTTCGACCGGTTGAAAACCCATTTTCCTGACTCAACAATTTCCGCTTTTGCCTTAGCAGCGCTATTTTCTCTCTATTAAAGCCTTTTACAGTGACGTAAGTTACAAGGGAGAGCGATTTTGTGGTAAAATATTTAGCAAATACTACAGATTGCGTCCGGTAAAAAGAACTTCAGACGACTTACTATCCTTACTATACTAATAATATAAAAGCGAAAGTGTATTTGCTTGTTGGTTTGTTGTCCTTTAATCACGCTGCAACAGAGCTACAGATCGACGTGATTTTTTGCATGGACATATTTGAGGACTAGGACAGTGACATAGCCTACTCTCACTGTCCAGGACATTTTATCCCGGAAAATCAAAGCGTACCCGAGGGATTTTAAAAACTAAATCGAACGATATTCTTATGGTTTAATTTTATTAAGAATTTGAATTAGTTTTCTAATAATTATGGTATGAGAAAGTGTATTACGGGGGAATTTTGTGAAAAGTTTTTTTTAAATTTAATATTATCATATTATTATCAATAATATTATATTTAACTTTTAGAACAATAAATTTTTTTAAGGCAAGATTAATTCGATTTGACTCGAATCGGACGAGGTCGCCGGCATCATCTAGTCGGGTATATAGTCAGCTTTCCGCCACATCCCCTAACTTACAAGTTGACATTGGCAGAGGGCGAGGGCGAGCCTCGTTGTATCGAGCAGGCTGCGCGGCTGCGGGCATGAATGGCCGGCGTGGTGACGTCACAGCTGCGCGCGCATCGCTCCCAACCTTGAACTTGCATCGATCCCGTGCACTTGACAGTGTCGTATACCTAGCAGCTACTATGCTGTTCGCGGTGTGGAAACGACGCCCTTTGTTGTTATTTGTGGGCGGCTATTCCTGGCCGGTTATGCTTATTATGGGTTATGTGACGGTTGGCATTAGCAATCCTACTAATATTATAATCGCGAAAGTTTCTAAGTATGGATGGATGGATGGATGGATGGATGTTTGTCACTCAATCACGCCGCAACGACTGAACCGATTTGGCTGAAATTTGGCACAGAGATAGATTATAGTCTCTAGTACTTTTTATCCCGGAAAATAAGAGAGTTCCCGCGGGAATTAAAATACCTTAATCCATGCGAACGAAGTCGCGGGAATCAACTAGTTTTTAATAATATTATAATCCTTACAAAAACCTAACCCACACAACTTCTGGAAGACCAATCAAGAGTGAATAGGTATTTTCCAGGTATTTTCTGGGTAAATGCGCTCCATCTTAGGCTGCATCTTCACTTACCATCAGGTGTGATCGCAGTCAATCGAAATTTAAAAAAAAAGACGTTCGTTCATGTGGTTGACTGCAATCTACTCGCTCGATATGCTATCCTTAATTTTTCTAAAGACGTGGCATATCTTTCTGGCGTTCTTAACTTACGTATAACTTGAGTAGGTACTTTCAAAGCAAGAAAGGTAAGACATCTTCTATTCAAGCACGCTCCAAACAAGACGTCATCATTGCTTTTAGTCAGGATTGATTGAAGCGCAAGCCTATCATGCAGTACAAAAAATGTAAATGTATAAGGGACAGTTACGGTAGTACAGTTGCGGTACTTTCTTCCACAGATTAAGAGCTCTGAGTAATATCGATCCTATATAAAGTTTGATAAATAAAATTGTTAATGATCGACTCTCACAATACGTTTCCTGATAAAGTTTTAATCGTACGGTATAATCAAATTTTAAGTTCAAAAACCTTTGCCTTTTAACATGGAGAAAAGCGATGGAATTGATATTGGTTCCTTCAGCCATTTTTTTTTTAAAGAATATTAGCCAAGCTAAAGTTGACTAATATTCTCCTTTCTCCTCCAAATAAGCGGAAAGCTTGTGCTAGGAGTAGATACGACTAATATTCTATTCTATTTTAAGTACCTACTGTACATGTACATATTTAATATGTATTAGTTGTTATTGATTGTGTCATTGTGTATTTGACCATTCAATTAAGAATGAAGAAAATTCTCAGTAGGTACTAGCCCGGGGTTTAGTAAGTAGGCGGTGTGACACCCCCGTACGTTGGAGACCACGTAAAGCTATCTTCATCAGATCTCGCTCCGTCCCACCGGACTTTGACTTTAGAACTAGCGTTGCCAGACGTCGCGTTATTCCCGGGACGTCCCGTATTTTAGACATAGTTTAAAATGTCCCGGCGGGACTGACTCTGTCCCGTATTTGAACCGTTCTTCGTTTTTCGTTATGAAATCTACCCAAGTATTCACACACGCAACGTTCGTAAAAAAGCGAGTTGATAACCGTTTTTAATTACGATTAAACTTGTATTGATTTTTACAGATATGTTAAAACGAATAAAAATATGTCAAAACTGACTCGATCCTCGGAAAAATATCTGAAAAAAAATTACACTAAATAATTTTGTTTTTTATTTGTCCCGGGAAAAAAACTGAAATCCCGTATTTTTTTGCCCATTTAACCATTTGTCCCTTATAGGCTGGAAAAAATCAGGCAACCCTATTTAGAACAGAGAATATACAGTTGTGTACAAGTACCTGCAAACAGCACATACTTGTACACAGAATATCTATAATAATAGTACTACACAATATCTTCCACACAGATGGCTAATCTTTGTACAGATTGGCCGCCATGACCACATTCTATATGGCCATATTCTATTGAATAGAATAAATAAATACCTAATAATGTTCTCCAGACCGAATGTAATAATTTTACAGGTCTACTACTTATCCACTGGCAATAGGCAGGGGTAAGTACAAAGATTGATTTTTACAGATATCTTAAAACGAATAAAAATATGTCAAAACTGACTCGATCCTCGGAAAAATATCTGAAAAAAAAAATGACACTAAATAATTTTGTTTTTTATTTGTCCCGGGGAAAAAACTGAAATCCCGTATTTTTTGCCCATTTAACCCTTATAGGCTGGAAAAAAATCTGGCAACCCTATTTAGAACAGAGAATATACAGTTGTGTACAAGTACAGTAGAATCCCGATTATCCGGACCTCGATTATCCGAACATCCGATTATCCGAACTCATTCGTGATCACTCAAAAGATGTGATTGATTACGTCAAAGGTCAATAACAAGTTATTTCGAACCAAAATTTTAAATTACATAGGTACTTTGTAATTCATTTGCTTTGAAATCGATTATCCGGATTTTCGATTATACGGAATACCCCTGGTTTTATTTGATCCGGATAATCGGGATTCTACTGTACCTGCAAACAGCACATACTTGTACCACAGAATATCTAGTAGTACTACACAATATCTTCCGCACAGATGGCTAATCTCTGTACAGATTGGCCGCCATGACATTCTATATGGCCATATTCTATTAAATAGCTTTAAATACCTAATAATGTCCTCCCGACCGAATGTAATAATTCTACAGGTCTACTACTTATCCACTGGCAAATGACAGGGGTAAGTACAAAGATACCTGAGTGATCGAACTCACCGAAGTGACCTAGTAACGACAGCGAAAGAAAGTTTTCAAATAATGTTATACTCTTTTCTCGAGCGCAGTATTGATTGCTGTGGATTGTCTCAGATTCGATCCCCGGCGGTGCAATTTGGGAATTTGTAATTTGAAAATCGTGTCTGTTCTGGTTTAATGAGAGACTTCAGATCGGAAAGAGAGGCTATTTACCATCCTACCGGCGAAATTATGTCATCGTTAGCTTCTTTCCCAAAAGCCAAAATCCATGCTGTATCGCCACTTAACACCATGAAATCGCACCTAAGGGCAAAATTACTTGTAGGTATATGTATGTACGAGTATCTACCTCGTAATTTCGACATGTTTAATTTATCATTAACCCAGGAATGCCCGAATTTTTTTTTTTTCACTTTCATTGTTTTTTTTCCTCTAAAACTACTTGGAAGGGGATCCGAAAATGATAAAAACAATAAAATATTTTAAAAATATATTTGAAGTATGAAAAATAACGCGTGTCCATATGGACACGCTGGGCAGTTACAGTATCAGAAAATACAACAACTAGTTGAAAATCTAATGAGTACTAAACTTGATTTTAGACAATAAATTAGGCATAATGACATTGTAATACTTCTTTGTATGCTATGCTTCGAAGCTTGCAATACTTAATCTCAAATTACATTTCATAAGTCCTATTTTACCAGCTGAATGTTTGGATTTTCAGTAAGGAGCCAAGTATCGTTTCTTATTTTTCCGACTTTTCAGTAAACTTATGAACTCAGTCAGATCTCCATGCATCGGTAGTGAAGAGGCGGTACCTCTGTCTTCGTGAATCTCTTTGTGGGGTATCTTGGACTTATTGAAATAAGGCAGAATAATCTCCAAGTGGAAATCAAGCTGGAATTTTACAACTCCAGATATTTTTTTTATTTCCCAGGCACAATGAATATCCAGCATCCATGTCATAAGTGACCAGTGCTGATTATTTTAGTGCTATATTTATTTTGTTCATTGTAAAATTTTGGATTGCATTTCCAGGTTGTAGAAAATAAGATTTTTAGTATTGAAATAGCTCCAGTTCCCCACGAATCTACGTCTTAGCTTCTATATTTAGGTGATGAACGACTTTTATGACCTTCTTGATCGACATACAAAATATCTTAGATTTCATTTAGTGTCCAGTTGCCTCTTAACTGGTTGATATCAAATAATTTGGTCAGATGTAATTTATGTGTATAAAGCTATTGCAAGTGCCCAGCGTGTCCATATGGACACGCTAACTTCAGCGTGATAAAAAGTAATCAAAATAAAGATTTATCCATTGCTTCACTCTATAAAAACATAGGTAAATAATAACTAAATAGTTTACAATACAAAAATTCCTTCCAGAATACAAAAATATAGATCAATTTTACTCTTTCTCTTCTCGAATCCACTTTTTTTGCAAATTCACAACTTGTGAAAAAACAAACGCAATTTTCTTAAAGATCACTCCCACTTTTTGCCCCAATTTTTACATATTATAACAGGTTATACCTTAGGCTACCCGAATGTCATTAACTCTTTCTTTTATATATACAAAATGTTGTCATAATGGGCAAATCATTTTACTACTATAAGCGTGTCCATATGGACACACTGGGCATTACTGGGTTAAATTAAATAAATTCAAATCAAGTGTAAATAAAACCGGCCAAGTGCAAGTCAAATTAGCACATGAAGGGTTCCCTACCATTGTAATAGTGATTGTTAAAGTCGAGCACGAAACGCTGAAAAAATCGCGTTTCTTGTACGGGGCCTTTATTTTTTACTAGCTGATGCCGGCGACTTCGTTCGGGTTTATTGAGATTTTTTTAATTCCCGCGGGAGCTCTTATTTTTCGGGATAACAAGTAGCCTATGTGTTATTCCAGACTATAATCTATCTTTGTGCAAAATTTCAATCAAAAAGGTTTAGTTGTGGAGGCGTGATTGAGTAACAAACATCCATCCATCCATCCAAAGTTATGTAGGATACTAGAATATTAGTAGGATTTGTTGTTATAGCGGCAATAGAACTCTGTGACAAGTAAGTATCTACCTATTACGGCTCACAAGATAGGTAGTAGGTACATCCCGCTTATATAGGTGTATGGAACCCTAAAAAATAATACAATCACATCTCAAGCCAAGTCCAATTTTGCTGTAAATGTTGTACCTATTGTTATTTTCATTTTGCGGGCCCGGGCACCCCATCCCCTTTCCCTCCTCCCCCCTTAGAGCGTGGGCGCCTGACGTCATTCGGTGTTCCCCTCAACTTGACATTCGCGGCTGTATCGATCGGCCGGCGGCGAGGCCGTATTTACGTTCCTCAATGAAAACTCTGAACATTGACAAATACTGGCTTTATTCAATCAATTGGTGGTTATCGAATACGATACAACTAGATAGATATGGCCGATTTTTATAAATTCTTTGTGTCATAAGTAGGTATCTTAGGTATAGGTAGACGGTTTTTCGTAGGGGTGAAATGTACGGGTACCGCATTGCAGTCAATATCAAACTTTACGAAAGATGACTTCACTTAGGTGTGAGCTACAGTGTCGACGCTCCACGAAGACGAGGCTGACTGATCTGATGATGTTTTCGTGCTGTGTTTAATATTGTAACCGCCAAGAAGGATATTAATACTAGTAGTATAGAAAGGTACTTTCTACTAAATTCTTAGGTAGTTATACTCTACCATAGAGTTAGGTTTTTCTTGGAATGTAAAAGAACCTACACAGATAGGCTCTTTTTTATTCCAAGAGTATAGTCGACGAATAGGAGAGTGACATAGGTTACACTCAACTATATTCCCGTCAATCCGTTACTCACTAGGACAAAAACAAAACATCAAACAAACACACTTTCGCAATCAGTAGATAAGGATTTTTCTTTCTCTTCTTCTCTTTAAGGATCACTTTTTGTAACATAGCTACATAAACAGTTATAGGCACGCTAATTAAATCCTGATCCAGTTCTTTTTCACACTCTAAGTCTTAGGTATCATAATTAGTTACCTACATCCATGCAAAAAATCAAGTCAACCCATTGTTGCGTGATTGAAGAATAACTATTTTGCATGTTACTAAGTATTAGTTTGAGTTAAGAAGTGATTCAGCGTTTATTTAACAAAGGAAGCATAAAAAGTAGACTAGAAGATCGTAATTCGTAGTGACCTTCCCTCCCACGCGTGACCTCTGCGACCTCGACCGCGCCCGTGACAACATTGCAACCCGCAGGCTTCACAACTCGAAAACGTTACAAGTAAATGTATTTTCAACTTTATCAGCCGATCGTCACGTAAATTAACTTCCATTTACATGTAAACTGCATGTAACCGCACTTTGGGACCCCAACGACCATCAGTTCGTATCGGTTCTTCAAACTATGTGCCCCGCCTATTCAAATAACAAAAGAAGCATAAATAGTAGAGCTACAGGATTGTAATTCATAGCGACCTTCCCTCCCACGCGTGACCTCTGCGACCTTGACTGCGCCCGTGTTGACGTTGCGCGTTGCAACCCGCAAACTTCACAGTTAGAAAAGACTACTAATAAATGTATCTTTTCTTTTCTACATCAACCGTCCGCATCAACCGTGTTAGAAGTCTACAACTAGCTTTGAGTATATAACCAAATACTCAAAGACAACTAGACACATTATGTAGGTCTCTTGCATAGAGTTCTGTATAGTAGTTGGATTAAAAAAAAGCTTCCTTAACACTTCAGCTTCCTTCCCATCACCATGTGAAAGAAAACATCTTGAAGAAATCTGCACGCTTGAGAATTCTGCATAATGTTCTTAAAGGTGTGTGAAGTTTGCCAAGTCACACTTGACCAGCAAGGTGGACTTTGGCCTAAGCCCTTCTCATTTGAGAAAAAACATGTGCCCAGTTGTGGGCTGTCCATGTCCTGTCCGAATGTCCGGCCTTCGTCTGTATGTGTCGTTTCATTACTACGTTTAAACAACTACTACTGCTAATGCTACGAGAGAGCTACGAGAAAAACTTTTGAATGCAAATAATACACAGGCGTAGCAACGTAGGTGATATGACTTTGATGCATCAACTTTCCATTGAGTGGTGAATTCGATTCAAATTTTGATGATTGACCTATCTGGCGCAGTGGTGAGCGCTGTGGTCTTATAACTGGGAGGTCTCGGGTTCTATTCCCGGCAGGGTCAATTCGGAAATTGATAATTTCTGAATTGTCTCTGGACTTGCCATTGTTTTAATGAATATTTTACGAGTTATTGGAATACAATATGATGTATTTGGCGCTTACTACACTCCTACACGCTAGCAGATGCTGGCGTGTATAGGAGTGTAGTAGGTAGATTACCTAGATTCGGGTATGTTTTATTTCATCTATAGCGGGTATTTTTTCTGGCATCCTGTACACTGTTAAAACCGCAGTAGCTCCAAAATTCGAGCAAAACTTGATTCAACCAAACTGCGCAGAATGGCATAATTTTTCGCAACATAATTACACTCATATAAATTAGCAACAACATTGCTAAGCGCCGAGGACTCGAGGCCAGCGAGGGCGTGTCGGCAGCGCGCCAACAGGACCGGTTCGCTCCGGTTTCACGAACCATAAAATAATGTATACAAATGTTATATAGTGGTATTGAATAGGCTAAGTACGAGTTCTCACATTAACACTATCGACATCTCGACAACGTTGATAGATTTAGACCTACGCTGTACAGCTACAGAACGATACGATTTCGTGGTCTGTCATTAAGGCCCAAGACACGGGTCTGCCTGCGGCAAAATTCTTTAATTTGGTTTTTCGCAATTTGTAAACTAATACGACAAAGTAGGCTTATGGTATTCAAATTGCGATTTCAATGGCAGTATCATCTTCACAGGTTTATATACTAATCTTTACGTGAAAGTAGTATATACATATAAGTAAAGCAGCAGCAGTAGCAGTAGCAGTCGTAGCAGTTCGCTTATTACAACTTTCTTGCTAAAGGACACCAGTGTTGAAACATTTATAACGTCTGATGAAAAAAACTACTCTTTTAGTTCCCTTTTTCGTTGTCGAAATGTTTAAACTCGTACTAAATGTACAGATCGAAATAATACGCGGAGTTCTTTAACCTGCGTACGTCATTGCTATTTCTTTATAAGGGCACCCTTTTGTTTTGTTATTGTTATGGTCACCTATATTTGTTCATCCATACTCCTATTTATTCCATACCACGCAGAAGACAATTTAAGGAACACATACATAATTATATGTATTATGTATGCTTAATATTAAATAAAACTAACTGATGTTCGCAACATTGTCCGCTTTTCCGGGTTAATAAATTCCTTATGTTCTTCAGAATAGCTTGCTATCTCCTTGCCAAACTTTATCCAAATCAGTGCATGAAAAGTGACAGAGTTATGTTATTTTCCCATTTGTTATATTACTAAGTATACCTACTTAGATTAAAAAACTTCCCACTTTTAAATTAGTTTTAAGAATTTGTACTTATACGTAGTTTTTTTAAATATAATTGGAAAATACTAATTAGGTAAAAAGCTCAAAATTATTTATTCAAGACTTTGCCACCAATACGTAAAGCGGATTCTGCTGAGAAAAGCCCGCGAGAAACTCGCATGTTACAAGAGTTTTACGGCTACAATATGGTTTTGTATTAGTTGTGCCTACTTAGGAATTCAGAACACCGAACCCTCAGCTTGTGTACCTACCTTTTTTTTATACGATGACAAGATAGCCCTTGACTGCGATCTCACCTGATAGTAAGTGACGATGCAGTCTGAGATGGTAACGGGCTAACGTCGAAGGGGTATGGCAGTAGAGGTATGATGGGGTATACCTATCTAAGCTAATGCAAACTACTTTACTTACGTATTTAGTGGAAGTTATTAGAGTGGTATGACGTAAGAGAAAAAACACTGCAGCCCAGTGCCTACAATACAAGTACTCGTAGCGCCTTGATATAAGCCACGGTAAGCCGCATTGACGTCATTGTTGCGAAGTTATGTTTTTTTATTCGATGGCGAGAATTTCCTTTTCTGCGGTCTCACCTGATGGTAAGTGACGGTTACATCTAAGATGGTGGCGGACGAACTTGCAAGGAGGTATGGCGTTTTTAAATAAAACCGACTAGACCGACATAGTCTAGTCGGTTTCTACACACCATCGTACCGGAACGCTAAATCGATTGGCGGCACGTCAGTTGATGGTAAGGTAGTCTTCTGATTTTCTTTCTGTTGACAAAAGGAAGGTATTTTAACATGTCTACGGTAGCCTTCGATCGCAGAAAACGCGCGCCACGAGAAAATTTTATCTACACGTTAACTCGTGAATCGTGAAAAAAGTAGAGTAAAATTGAACGGCTCATTCCCAATAGTTCAACTGAATACTGATTAGTTCAACCGTTGAACTAGTACAGTACCTACGTAGTAGGTATTTAGTAGTATCTAGTTACAAGGTTTGCCAACCCTGTAGTCATTATATTCTTCCAGACCCTTCGTCTCTACCGGTTTATTCCGAATCACGACCACGCCTCGTAGGTACAAATTAAATCAAATATTCTTGGCAACACACCTATTATTTACACCTATTTGAATCCCTTGGACTTCGCTCACGTCGCGAATGGCGCAAGAATTTTCTATTCGTGTAGAGATTCGAGTGGACTTTGGTTTGTTGTTACGCATCATGATCTATTAGGATATTCATCTATTCACTTACGCTCAGTTTCTATATTCAGCCTACTTATATGTAATCTATGGTCTATGGATAACTTACCTGGCAACCCATAATATGTCATAAATTCTAGCGACAATGCAACTAACTTATCGACAGATTAGTTTTTTTTTATTCGATGACCAGGCAACCCTTGACTGCGATCTCACCTGATGGTAAATAACGATACAGTCCAAGATGGTAGCGGGCTAACTTGGAAAGGATAATAGCAGTGTACCTAAATTCAATCCATACCCCTAATCGGTTTCTACACCTAATTTACAGATAGATTGAATATAGTGTAAAAGGCTAGTAAGTAGGTAGGTTATGGCGGTTTTGTAAGACGGAATGGGTAATTTCTTAATCATAACTAATGGGTTTTTATTTATTAAAATCTAAAGATAGAGAGGTAACCACAGATTAATTAATGGAGATAACTAGCTAATAAACCTGACACACATAATAATAATTTAATATCCTCTCGACCGAATTCAGCCACGACGGCCAATCTCCACAGAATTTATCCATCTATGCTGGGGATACTATAGTGCGCAATTTTATGCGCAAACACAAGTGAACTCTCTATTCCCTAACTCTGATAGTCGGATTTCCGTCCCGATGAGACGATCACAAGACCAGAGAGTTCAGGCGCAGTAAGTACCGACTGCTTTACGTGCTCTCAGAGACACGGGAGTGTACACCACATACTGACTAACTCTGGGCTTAGTAGTACATACTGAGAATTTCATAACAGAAAAATTGAAAACATTTTTGACACGACCCGGGAATCGAACCCGAGACCTCGAAAGCTGGCACAAACAACAGGCAACTTAGCATGGTATAAATACGTACATACTTCCATACTAACTAGATTCAAAGTTTTACCGACTTCAATAAACTAGATAGTCTTTATGACGGACCTAAATAACGGTCTTTCAAAACCAAACAATATAATGTAAACTCACCCCCTACCTACCCTGGAGGTATTGCGGCTTATTATATCGGCCACGTGCCCGTCGTTAACACTCGTCTCGTGCCCGGGACTGGCGCCGTCACGTGCCCGGATGACGTCAAACTTAAAGCTGGACTTATCGTTTAACATTGATAGATCTTTCCATACAATGTTGCTTATAGGTACCTATTTGTAAGAAGATTTTTGGCTTTGATTATGTAATCTTTTTTTTAAATTAATAGACATCGTAGGCAAAACCAAATCCTGTACATACGTAGCCTCAATTAGTCAAGTTCAGCATGGCTGATATTTAAAAAAGAATATTACTAGGTATACAATTAGTATGCTTGATATGTCTATTCTCAAATTTATATATACCTACCTTACCAGCTATGTGGTGGACTAGGTGGTCGGGCGATCTCAAGTGAATCGCAGGAGCTGCTGGATAGAAAGATCGTATTCTGTGGCGAACCTTTTCAGAGACCTATGAGTAAGTAGGTATATACAGAGCTTTGTCAGGCGTCCGAATAAAGCCGGGCACAGTCAGGCTTTTTGGTTGTATGTATACGGTCAAATAATGATAAAAAGCCGTATTTTACTTTAAAAAAAGTTGTCGTGTTATACTTAAGATTAAAAAATTAAGGGTGTCCGGCCTTTTTACTCAAGTGTCCGCTTAAACTGGCTGGTCTGCGTGGCTTTTCAGTTTTAATAGGTTTTAACCTTATCCAGAGCCTATCGGTAAGGGATAATTTAATACTCGATGAATTTATGCACATCGACATACGTACGTACGTACGTAGTACATTTATATCGATGTGATAACGCGAATAATACGCTGTACAATTGAACATAATATTATAATACATTATACATAACCCACACATCTTGTGTCATAGACATCCTAAGATACGAGAAAACGATGAAATGCTTTCACTACTTTCGCCACACTGTTCAACCGGCCCATTAGCTCAGTTGGTTAGAGCGTCGTGCTAATAACGCGAAGGTCGCGGGTTCGATCCCCTCATGGGCCACTTCTATTTTGCCCATCCAAGTAAAATAGAATTCGTGGAACTTGTTTTTCCTTACAGGTGGAACTTGTTTTGTCTGGTGGGAGGCTTAGGCCGTGGCTACTTACCACACAATAGTCAAAGACGTGCCGTCAAGCGATTAAGCGTTTCGGCACGATGGCTTGTAGAAACAGATTAGGGGTATGGGTTGAACACTGCCATACCCCTTCTAAGTTAGTCCGCTACCATCTTAGACTGCATCGTCACTTACCATCAGGTGCGATCGCAGTGAAGGACTATTTCGTCAGTGAATAAAAAAACAGGTTTGTTTAACTGTACCGTCAAAGGTTTAAATGCGTAATAAGTATATCTGGATAAAACCAATCAGTAGGTATAATTTAAATAACTTTGTCTCAAGGATAAGCGCCAAACTATATATTGATAATAACAACAAAAACAATTCTCCATATTATTGTAATTACTAATTAATTCGATAAAAAAACCTTGATACGATTTGATATTTTAAATTTATTCGCTTCCGAAAACAAAGTAAAACTGTGTCAAAGTCAAGGCTGACGAGTTATAACTACTTAATACCTAGGTAGGTAGATACTAGCTTTTGCCCGCGGATTCGCTAACGTTAATTTTGATTTTTTAAACCCCCATTTTACCCCCTTAGGGACTGAATTTTCAGAAATCCTTAATGGAAGCCTACGTCATCATATCTATCTGTAAGCCAATTTCAGCCCGATTCGTCGTAATTTGAGCTGTGCATTAACGGATCAGTCAATCACTCAACTTTTCCTTTTATATATTTAGACTAGTTGATGCCCGCGACTTCGTATGCGTGGATTGCCGTTTTTTAATTCCCGCAGGAACTCTCTTATTTCCCGGGTTAAAAAGTAGCCTATGTGCTATTCCAGACTATAATCTATCTCTGTGCCAAATTTCAGCCAAAGCGCTTCAGTTATTGCGGCGTGATTGAGTAACAAACATCCATCCATACATCCAAACGTTCACATTTATATTAATAATAATAATAGCACTATAGATTATGTAAAATTTTTTTATGTCTGTACTCGGTACTTATAGTTCAAACTAGATTTATATTATTCATATCGATTAGACATATTCAGATTGACAGCAGAAATAAAAAGAAATTCATTCGAATCTAGACATTACCTCGTTATAACGTGCAATTTTCAATTTGACTTGTGTTTAGCTATGTTCTCTTTAAACATTTCTGTGGTGGTGTCGTGTGGTGCGGGTTGTTACGTTCCATCAAATATGGTTGAGCGAAGCAATGGCTGGATCATGACGCTTTTGACGCTTTATTGTGGAAGCGCTGTAATACATAGCATAGCTTTGTAAAAAAATTTTTTTTGAAAAGAGCAACTGCTGAGTTTCTTACCGGCTCTTCTCAGCAGAATCTGCATTCCGAACTGGTGGTAGATTTATGACGTGTCATAAGAGCTACAAATTAGCCTACATGAAATAAAGAAATTTTGAACTTGAATTTGAATACATATATCAAAAAAAAACGTTGGCCCTACAAAATACTATTTTGTACCTATGCAGCTGCAGCGCCAAAATAACGCAATAAGTCCCGATATAAATCTGTCTCGCTTTAATTGCTATGAATCTGAGTAGATTGATTTTAAAAACGGCAATTAAGAGTTTTCACAGTCAGTTTTGAAATGGGTGTTAAAAAGAAACAATGTACTTAATGTCGATATCAACATACGTATATATTCAAATTATATTTTGGTGATTTAGATCATAATATTATAATTATCATACAAATAAACAATAAAATTAATTATTTATTATCTACATTTTAACAAAAGCATCACTTTATGCGCCGATCTACACCGGAACGGCAGTGGCGCGGCGGCACTTTCAGTGTGAAATAATTTAAACTAATTTTAAACTTTATTTATATAGTCGCTAAAGACCAGTATCGCTTACGCGCGTCAAGTGATACTGGTCTTTAGCGATTATTTAGATAGTTTAAAATTATTTAACACTGCTATTCCGGTTTAGATCGGTCCTAAGTATAATTTACAACTTTTCTGAGTACTTATAATTTATCATTTGCTATTTATTTTTTTGCAGGAGTAACCTGCATAGTTGATCTCCTGTTTGAGTTTGTAATTAAAAATAAATCTACTTGAAAATGAATGTGGAAAAATTACCAGCATTTATTTTCTTGCGATTCAAAAACAAATCGTGCCAACATTGAAAATTTTCAATAATCGCTTTTTTTATTAGCTTCGTTGTAATTCTAGCCCCAGATCTATACATTGACAGATCTAAAATAAATACACATTTTATAGTAGTTACCTGGCAGTAAAAATTATTCAGTTATCTTTGGAAAGGAACAGAGTACGATGCAAGGTTTGGGTTTGAACCGTGAACCACACGGTATTCAGTCCGCGTCTGTACCATTGTGCTATTGAGGTATGAATTATTTACTGTCAGGTACTTACTGTATTTAAAATTTACTATTCATAACGTTAGGAATCACACAATACTGTACAGAAAGGACGTTTAATTTAGGTATTTCTTTTGCGAATTTTAGCCCATAAGTATACCAAATTATAATCTCACTTTATGTTATATCACAATATATACATTATGTCAAAGAAATAGATCGAGTAAAGAAAATAGATAACCCTCTATTTTTAAAATCAGTTCAAACTGGAATTGAGGAGCATTTTGCACCAAACAATTTTTTTTTTTTTTTTTCAAGAAAAGATTTCGGAACTTTTGGATTTGGAAAACTGGACAATTTGAGGAGTTCACGTATCGCTTAGGCACTTGAAAATTAGTTAATAGTGTGTTTAGCTATAGGAAGGATATCTCAAAAAAATTGGTATTTGTATCGCTTTGTGAAAATGCTCAATCGGCGTTTAACGTTAATTATAATTATAATTACATCTTATTAGAGGTTTGACAATATATATGCTTAATGTTTAATCGTACTCGAGACACCGATATAATATAATTGTGACGATTCTAATAATAATAATTTTCTCTTATGCTCTGACTTAGCTCAGACTCAAGATAATAGTTAAAAGGAGACACAAATATGCTCCGACATAAATCTGTCTCGTTTTATCTCTGTCTTGAGTCTAAGCTGAGTCAGAGCACACATAATAAATCTCAGCATGAGTATCTGCATCTTAATCTTGACGATGAAAGGTTTTGTCAATTGCGATTGGCTATCTTTAGTTAAAGATAGCCAATCGAAAATCGAAAGAAATCAATAGGATCGATGAAAAATTATTATTAAGTACTGTTTTTATCAATTTTTGTTTAATTTTTTTTTTAAATTAGAACATTAGCCAAGCTGAAGTTGACTGATATCCTCTTATCCCCTCCAAATATGCGGAAAGCTTGTGCTAGGAGTGGGTGTGACAATGGTGCCAGGGGTGGGATGCGAACCTGCGACCTTTCAGTTTTCAGTCCGCACCTTTAACCGTTGGGTAAATTTTGTGATATTGTCACTTTTCTTGCGTTGACAAGAAAAAGACAGGTAAGTGTTGATATTTTATTACATTTAACTTGTTAACTATAAATAATTAGCTTCGTCTATTCTTTTCTATTCACATTGGTTAGAAAAATATGCAAATACTCTAAGTTAAGAGAACTGCCATCCAAATCGGCACCTACTTAAGTTTATCCTTACTAATATTATAAATGCGAAAGTGTGTTTGTCTGTTGATTTGTCCTCCAATCACGCAGCAACGGAGCAATGGATCGATGTAATTTTTGCATGGGTATAGTTGAGGACTAGGAGAGTGACATACGCCTTTTATCCCAGAAGAACAGTTCAGTCACCCTACGCGGACAAAGTCGCGGGCAGAAGCTAGTACGAAATAATATAAAATGCAAAGCTGCTTCGTACTCAATACATGCCCCCTGATACTGTAACTCAGTGCCTATCGAATAATGAAAGCCACTGACATAAATTTTTTATCCATTGAAGGTTCACTATGAAAATAGTAAATGACATTTCCCTTCAAACCTCCAATGGATAAAAAATGCCTATCGTCGTTGATAGGCAATGAAAGCCACTGACATATATTTTTTATCCATTGAAGGTTTACTATGAAATAGTAAATGACATTTCCCTTCGAACCTTCAACGGATAAAAAATGCCTATCGTCGTTGATAGGCAATGAAAGCCACTGACATATATTTTTTATCCATTGAAGGTTCACTATGAAATAGTAAATGACATTTCTCTTCAAATCTCCAATGGATAAAAAATGCCTATCGTCGTTGATAGGCACTGAGTTACAGAATTGACACGGTGAACATTGAACATGGTGTGATTATTTTGTCTACAGGCATAGACCACAATCACGTCTATAGTCGATGGTCCCCACGCGTCAGTTGTCTATGACGAGCCAGCGATGCGTCGTGTTCTCGACTTGCTGCTGCAGCAGCGGCGTGCGCACGCGCAGTTTAACCTCCAAAGACCCACCGGCAGGACGGCGACCGTCCATTAGCTGGAATATATAAGTTATTTTTATTATAAAAACTAGCTGTGCCCACGACTTCGTTCGCGTGGAATAGTGACTTTTCGGGCAGCATATTTTGAATTACATATACCATCGACGCTCAGGCGCGAGGCGTGTAGTACGTACTCTGTACGTTAAAAATGTTCGCCGTGATTCTTTAAATTGACATAACTTTTTTATTTATGAACCGATTGACATGAAATAAACACTAAATGTTAAGTGAAGCTTACTACAATATATTAGTGAAAACCGTATCTAAATCGAATAAGCCGTTTCTGATATTAGCGTGCACAAACACACAGACAAACAGACAAAAAAAAATTAATTACAATTTCGGGTTCGGCATGGATATAATAACAACCCCTGCTACTTTTTTTTTATATATTTCCATTGTACAGACACCACTTTTCTACAATTTTATTATATGTATAGATTTATGAAATGAAATGTATAAATCGATCGTTCCGTAGAAGAAAGTCTCATCTGCTAAATTCACAACTTGAAATTTGAGCCTTAAAAGTCACATCTGCAAGACTCAAATCTCAAGTTATGAATTTAGCAGATGAGACTTTGTTCTACGGAACGGTCGAAATACACTTTAAATATACAAAAACGCACTTTATTGTACACCACATTAGATAGATACATAAAAAATATATGCTTTAGAAATAAGGTTAAAGTATCGTGTTTTATTGTAATTTAATCTTTCAAGTTTCAGGCCATGCTCGTCGGGTGAACTAATACATATGAAAAATGGCAAAAGGCAAACATTTTTATTAAAAATATTATTGAATCATTTATCCAGAACACATTTTAAAAGAGATAAGCCTATATCGTTAAAACACTCTTACTACACACTTATTACTTTCTCTCTCACACACATACACACACACGTGCAAACGCACCCCAACGCACGCACATTGTGAATATCATGGTTGTTTTTACCCGACTGCGTGACGCAAAGGGGGTAATGTGTTTATCAGTCTATGTATATATGTGTGTATGTATGTATGTTCTTTTTCACAATATGGCCACCACCAGACGCCATATTGTGAACCTACATGAAATAAATTGATTCTGAATTTGAACTTGAATAGTGTAAATGATTGCGAGTACTCACCGGAAAAGCCTCGTGCAGAGTGACCTGGGTCTCGAGCGGCGCCAGCTTGACGACGAGGCTGCCCAGCAACGAGTCCTTGCTGAACCAGCCGCTGCAACACAAGCCACTACAGCTGCCACACCTGCGGCACCACACTACCACTGCACTCTACCCACACATACACAGACACATGCAGGACGGGTACATACACTACATTACCAGTGTACATTAAAAAGGACATGTCCCAAAATGGTATAAAATGAAGCGAGATAAGTTATATAGACGCACATATGCAAGAGTCAACCCACACAACTCATCAATCGAAAAGTTAACTTTATTCCTTTACGTTATGTATGTATTTAATTTAACAAAGACATGTGGGCTGAAACGTTATTGCGTATGTGCTTCCATACGTGGATAGAAATCAAAAAATGATGTTTTAAAATAATTTACAGAATTGGGATTATTATGGATTCACAATTTTTTAAATATTTTACTGTCAGTGAGAAAAAAAACAAAAATATATAAATAAGGTAGGCAATAAAAAAAATCTAGAAATGTTCAGTTCACAAAATTTTAAAATAAATTTTATGTTTTGTTTCAAAGTTTTGACTTTTTATATCTATGCTATAAATATGCGAAACGTTCGAAATGGTACCCGCCATGACATTACGTCATCATGTCTGTAGTTTATAGATCATTCGCTCAAATAGTTTGCAGTGCACGTATGATGTATTTTGAAAGTTAGTTTAAAATGCAAAATTGAAATGGATTTTATTATTACTTATTGATTGAATAAAGTTTTAGTAAATTTTCTAGAATTATATGATCAAAAAACACTTTTCAAAAATGAGTAAAATACCCTATTTTAAAAGCCACCAATTTTCAAATTAACAAACTCTTTAGGTGAAAGCAAACCATAAAGTCTTAAGCAGACCAGACAAATAGGAATGTGCGATGTCTCTCATACAGCTGAGCAACGCGTTTGGTCTGCTTAAAGCTTAAACATTAATATATTACCCGTGAGGTATTTTGAATGAAAAATATGGGACCCATTTGAATACTACACTAACGTCTATATCATGCAGAAAATTTGAAGAAAAGTAGAAGAAACAAAATGTCATAATAGTATAGTTCAATCCACGAGGGCGCGTGAGCTTTACTTGTGATTACGTTGTATACATGGATATTACGTTAGTGTGAGTGCTTGTCAGGAGCCTAGGTGGGAGCGGTCAGGCGCGAGCAAACTCTCGCTCACACTTATACAGATACGACACACACACAACCATGAGCTACGCGCCCTCGTGAAATGTCAGAACTATAAGACAAATGAGATATGCTATGTACATTTTATTTACATACATGTTATTTTAATCTATATATATGAAATCTGTACATGTAAAAGTGAAATACCATTCACTCACTGGCTATTAACTAAGAAAATGAGAAAATCCACCTCTAAAGGGGGGAAATGGGGGTTGGATGTTATTTAATTTATACGTGAATATCTTCTAAGTGTGTAAACTAAGACGTGCTACATATTACTTATTCGGGTCGGCACATTCGAATCAGCATTATATTTTATTTTTAACTAGCGGCCCGCTCCGGCTTCGCTCGGGTATAAAATATATAGCCTATGTCATTCACTATTAATGGATGTTATTTTACATATAAACCTTCCTCTTCAATCACTCTATCTATTAAAAAAAACCGCATCAAAATCCGTTGCATAGTTTTAAAGATTTAAGCATACATAGAGAAAGCGACTTTGTTTTATACTATTTAGTGAAGGAATATTAACCAAGTCCCTTTTAATAAAAAGGGTTTTTATTTTTGCAGTTTATAATTTTTAATAACATATATAAATAACTTGTTTTATTTTTATCATTTTGCAAGTATCGTCAAATTTTATTTAAATATAAAGAGTTAAAAAAAGTATACATATGAAAATGAAAGGGCTTGCTGAGAATAACTCGAAAAAATAGAGTGACGTCACTCTAAATCCAATATGGCGGACTTCTACACATGGCGGACTAAGTTTTTTATGCTTTCCTATAATATGGGTATCAAATGAAAGGACTTTTTTTAGCGCAATAAAAGCTTGTGTGCTGGTTGACCGCCAACCCGCTTAACTCTGTAGTCTAATCGAATAAAGACCAAGGGAAGAAGAACTTTATAGTTGAAATTTGTGCTCACCCTCTGGAGTAAACTTCAAACTTGATCCCGTGCCTCTTGAACACCCGCAGGCAGGGCCGCGCGCCGCGTTGTATGGGCAGCGTAAAGACAGCGTCATACTGTGGACTGTTCGTGTCCTTTACTAAGTATGTTCTGTCCGATACTGGTGCCTCCTGGTAAATAAGGTATACCTACATTAGTTTTTTGAAATATTAGCCAAATTAAACTTGAACAACATTCTCCTCTCCCCGTCAAATAAGTGGAAAGCTTATGTTAAGAGTGGGTACACAATAGGGCTTCGGGTTGAGATCGAACCAGTTACCTTTCACTTTTCAGTACCTTTAACCGTTGGGCTATTGAGGCTTCATTCATTTTCTTTAAGATTTAATTTTAAAACTATTTTATGTAATTAGATCCGTTGCTGTATAATTGAAGGACAAACCAATAAACAAACACACTTTCACAGCTAACAAATTCCGGTTACATTTGTCCCTGGAGTACTTACTTGAGGGAAGGGAAACTCGAACTTGACATAAGTGTCAACTTCCTTCGGGTTGGGCACGTTGTATGCGATGCCGCGCACGATTGTCAGCTCTAAGTCGTTCTCGTTAAGGTCTGTATTGCATTGCACCACGGAGAACTTCCGACTCTCGTAGTGGAATTTAGGTGGATTATCGCCCAAACTGAAATGGGATAACACATCATTTGCAGAGCAAGTTTAGAAATCGCGCACACTACGCTAGAGTTGGTCTTCACCGTTATAAACCTTGGTTGCAGGAGTTCATACGCTCAAACGCACACATACGCACGCACGCACGCACTTACGCACGCACGCACGCACGTAGGTACGTACCTTCAACCACGAAAAGAGATCCGATCTGATAGCTTAAATACAGAATCTCACGATTTTAGCTAAGCTGTTGGCTCAAAACTATGGAAATGTTTTTATCGTTAGATAAAAAAAAAGTACATCTTTCTAAAATAGCATAGATCATATCTATTTTGGAAAGATTTAAAAAAATATTAATTTATTATAAATTGTTTGATAAATAAATATTATTTAAAAACATGATGTCACATCACATCACGTCGGTAGCCCTTGCAGTCAATTGTGGGATACATAGTGGATAACTATACTTCACCTAGCTGCAACTACTGAAATCTAAATATATAAAAGCAAAAGGTGACTGATTGACTGACTGACTGACTGATCTATCAACGCACAGCTCAAACCACTGGATGGATCAGGCTGAAATTTGACATGCAGCTATCTGCATATATATTATAACGTAAAGATCCGCTAAGAAAGAATTTTTGAAAATTCAACCCCTAGGGTGATAAAATAGGCGTTTGAAAAATCGAACTTAGCGTGAGCGAAGCCGCGGGAATAAGCTCGTTACACTATAAATTGCTCTAGATCTAGCCCATTAGTGAAGTAATTGCCCACCTGTTAGCAACTGCCACCACATCCAAGTCCTGCTTCACAGTGACGGCTAGATGCTCGAAGCGGTTGCTCTCGGCCACATTGCCCATGGCGCGGTAGTGGTCCCGGTTGGTTAGGCACAGTTTCAACTGGGCTGTGAGCTGCTGGTGGAGTCGGCTCATGACGTTCTCGTCGCCGAGGCTGATCGACGTGTCGTCGGGCGGACCGCAGTCGTCGGTCGATATCACGTCGAAACTGTAAAAATGAGAGCAAAAAACAGTAATAACTCGTATTATTTTTTGGCGATATCCTACTAATCCTACTATCCTACTTCCTACTTCCAAATAATATTATTTTATTTTATTTATTTTGGAAAACCAACAGCTTATAATACTACATAAACTTAAAATTAGACGACTAATAGCTAATAATAGGTTTTCATAGATAGACACTATATATAATATTATAAAGGCAAAAGTTTGTATGTGTTTATGTTTGTTACTCTTTCACGCAAAAACTACTGGACCGATTTGGCTGTAATTTAAAATGGAGATAGATTATACCTTGGATTAAAACATAGGCTACTTTTTATCCCGAAAAAAAATTATAGTTCCCGGATTTTGAAAACTAATTCCACGCGAACGAAGTCGCGGGTATCAGCTAGTTATTCTATAATTTAGTCAAATCTGAAGTGATTTAATTTTTTTTTATTTGAAAGAACATAAATCGTCAGTTTGGTGAAGATATGATGAATATCTTCGGTGATAGAGGACGGAACTCCTCAATGAATAAGAGCAAATCGCTCGCGATCTGATAATATATTATGGAGATTGATTATATGAAGTTAGACTAAAAAACTTAAAATAAAAATAAATAAAAATTATTTTTAAGAAACCGACTTGAAATGCCACTACGAAGTATAACATAATTTTTAACCGACTTTCAAAAAACCGGAGGTTCTCAATTCGTCGGAATCTTTTTATTATTTTTTTATTTTTTATGTATGTTCCTCGATTACTCGAACACGCCTGGACCGATTTGGAAATTTCTTTTTTTGTTTGAAAGGGTACTTCTAATACTTAATAGGATACTTGATGTGTGTTTAATAAAACGAATTTTTACGTTTATATTATAGTTTGTACACATATTATGTTGAGTCGGGCTAGCGTCGCGCGTCACTTTCATCGTTTCTATTTAGGGCCACCCGAGTTCAACATGTGTGCATGTGGGACTCACGTGTCTTCCATCTGCTTCTTGGCAGCGGGGGGCAGCGGCAGGGACTTGAGGTCCACAGTGAGGCCGCCCTCGGCCGCTTCTATCATCGAGTCGAAACCTTTCGCCGCTCTCAGGTATTCCTTAGCTTGATCTATGTCGCCTAAGAACCAAATCATAAATTGAGCATAAGTATGAGAAATGCCAACCAATTATTTATATTACGGAGTACCTTCATCTAAATGGTGAACCTATTTGAACAACCGGACAAGTGCAAAACTTGCAGTTGTCCACTTCTTTTTTTTTTTTTCTTTTAAAAAGAATATTAACTAAGATAAACTTGACTAATATTCTCCTCTCCCCTCCAAATAAGCAGAAAGCTTGTGTTAGGAGTGGGTACAACAATAGTGCAACGGGTGGGGATCGAACCTGCGACCTTTCAGTTTTCAGTCCATACCCTTAACCGTTGGGCTATTGAGGCTTCTTTAAAAAAACAGAATTCATTTATAGTCTATGATTTGTTTTTTTATAGAAATTGATGTTTATGGATATTGAGAATAGGCAGGATCGATTTTGAAAAACTGTTGGATGATGTTTAGAAGTATCTATTATTTCAAAAAAAATATCTTTTTTCAGCAAGAAAAAAAGGCTAGATGAAATTGCCTCAATTTTAGGTTTTAAACTTCACGCAAAACCCCTCGACGGTGTCATGGCGTCGTTGGTGACGTCACTTCAAGAAGTGTCGTAGTAGTTTGTCAAAGTTTGACGATAGAAGTGACGTATCGCTGATCCGCCATATTGGATTGTGTTCCATCCAATATGGCGGACTGTTGTATTTTATAGTTTTATTTTATCAAAATAAATATCAATCTCGCTCAAAAAAGAAAAATAAATGTGTTTTTTATAATCCATGAATCCTATATCATGAGAAAAATTCATAATTTCGTTTATTCTTGGTTACTGTCATCACGGCTATTATGTTAAAGTAACTCACCGTTCTTCTTGGCAAGTATAGCCGCCTCCTTGAACTGTTTTTGTCTGTGCAGCAACAGCGCAAGTTGCTTGTCGTAGCGCGACGGTTGCTGAGGGGTTGCGGGCTTCGACGAGGGGGTCGGCTTTGGGGATGGAGACGGCTTCGGAGCCGCGGGGGCTGGCTTACTTGGAGACGGTTGAGACTGGAATAAATAAATGTAAAAGAGTTAATGTACTCAAAGATGTGTGAAGTCTGCCAATTCGCATTAGGCCAGGGTGGTGGACTAAGATTTATAACTATTTTCTGAAGAAGAAATTAACTGGTCAAATTCGAAGGGTTCCGTACCATAAAACGTCGAAAAAAACACGTTTCTAATAGGCGAGCCCCTTTAATTTTTAAATTGTTTTCATTATTTGTTGTTAAAGCGGTAACAAAAATACACATTCTCTGAAAATTTGAACTTTACTTTTGACAGACAGACAGACGACAGATAGCGGACGGTTAGTAATAGGATCCCGTTAGTTAAGCTACTCTAAAAAATTTAAGCAAGACTATGGCTTAAAACCCTTCTCTGAAAGGAGACCTGCGCTCAGTAGAGAGCCATTGATGGGTTGATGATGATAACGGTGATGGTGATGATGATGACAAATGTTGCTAAAGTTTTGCGGGCATCTAATTTCTGTTTCCTTATGTATACACACAGCACAATTTGTAGGTTGGTAACAAACTTACCCCTCCAGTAGGCAAAGGTGCGTATCCATTGGGAGTGGGTAGGTCCTCCACGGGAATGGGTTTCCCTGCAGCGTTGAGTCTAATGGCGTCTTGGAACTGCTTCACGATGCGCCCCATTCTGCGGGCTTTGGACGAGTTGCCTTGCTCCTTCGCCTTTGATTCTTGCTCCTAAAAGTATATCGTTTTTCATTAAAACAATGTGTCAATTCTCTAAAACTGATTGCATTAGAATAGAATAGAAATATTTTTATTCAAATAAACTTTTACAAGTGCTTTTGAATCGTCGATGAATCTACCACTGGTTCGGAATGCCCTTCCTGCCGAGAAGAGCCAGCAGTAAAGTCGGCGGTTGCTCTTTTCAAAAAAAATTTTTACAATAGGTAACAAAACTATGTCTACAGTGTTTCCACAATGAAGTTTCAAAAATGCATACCTACAAACAATCCAATACATGTTAAGACGGGCAGACAGAAAGCAGACCCATTCCCGTTGGTTGGAGCATGACGCATGATCCAGCCGTTGCTTCGCTCAACCATATTTGAGGGAACGTATTAATTGCATTAGTGTAACGATCACAATGTCCTCTGATTGGCTGGTACCCTCCCACTATTGGTTAGAATGCATTGATGCAGCAAGAACGCCATAAATTCAGCCAATCAGAGGCCATTACGATTTTCACACTGATACAATCAGCTAGTACCATTGAATCTGTAAAACGATACTGAAAGTAGATAAGTTACCTGAAAGTATGCCAGCCTCTGTCGTAACCCCTCGTCTACTGTTGAAGCAGTGATCAGTCCTGCAGGTTCAGGAGTGGGCTCTGGCGCTGGTTCTAAGAACGAAGGAAATGTGGACTCAAAACGGACTAGGTATTTAGCAATTTTATAGCTATGCAACTGTGTAGACAATTAGGAGGATGGACTTTATTTTTTAAAACTTAAAAAAAAAGCTTAACTGATTTTTTATTTTTTAAAACTTAAAAATAGCTTGAATATTGTTCTATTTTGTTCGCCTAAATACAACAGTGGTTTAAAAATTTAAAAAAAAAAAAATAGGGAAACCAAAAAAAAACTGCTAAAAAATCGAAAATATCAAAATTGGTAATTTTGTATAGCAACCCCCACTTCGAATTACTTTTATGAAAAGGCGGGAGCAAAGTCGTGGGTAAAGCCTAGTTTGTAATGAATAACTGCACTGTGTGGCATCGCTCAAAAAGAAAAAAGAAAAAAAAACGAAGTTCAAAAGAAGTTTTGTGGGAGTAAAATTGCATCAAGAAATTGCGGACAATCCAACCAGGCAAGATATTGTTGTCTACCTACCTGAAGAATTTTGTGTTTGATCTTCGACCTTCTGTTGATTTCGTATAAGCGCAGCAATTGAGTCTGGCGTTGGAAGCTCGTTGAGATCCATGTCTTGTCCAGATTTGTATACTTGCACCACTACGTCGAATTGCTTCACTACTTTTAGATATTCTAGCGCCATCGCTTTATCACCCGCGTGCTTGCTTGCTAGAGCGGCAGCTTTAAATTCTTCTTTTCGTTCTGGAAGAAAACTCATCATCAGCCAAAATATATCCACTTTATACGCTTTGCTTCCTCATTCCTAATATGCACCGCAAAAATTTGGAATGCCCTTCCGGCTTCCGTTTTTCCAACTAACTATAATATGGGTGTCTTTAAATCAAGAGTGAATAGGCATATTCTAGGCACGCTCGCACCATCTTAGGCTGCATCTTCACTTACCATCAGGTGAGATCGCAGTCAAGCGCTAGTCTATATATTTAAAAAAAACCACTGTTGGACATATGCCTTATAAGGTAGCGCCAATGTTGCCTATCCTCGCCCTTTCGAATTCAATCGATGTCCGCCACTTTCAGGATATCGCTTCATCTAGCTAGGGGCCTACACTGTTTGTTGAGATGCTGTAACCACTCTAGGGCCTTACGACTCCAGGGGCCATCGATCCTCCGACAAATGTGACCGCCCCACTTTCCCTATTCATTCATAGTCGTAGTTCATTAGTCGAAACTCGAAAGTCATAAAAGTCGAAACAAAAAAACAAAAACGTTAATAACGGCCCTTCAATCCTTCAAATCTCTTTAAGGATGTGTATACACTATACATATATAAACTAGTACTTATACATAAACAATACGAAGCATAATATACTCACGTAATATAAATTGTAATCCTTGCTGTCTAGCCGGATCCAACTCTTCCACATTTGGAAGTGGTGGAGGCGGTTCCTTAGGTTCTGGGGGCGTTGGAGGTCTTTCCTCCGGTTCTGGAGCACTGGGTATGGACGTGGAACGAGGTGGTGGGACTGGATGATTCTCAGGGGGCGATATAGGGGCAGGTTCTGAAGGCGAAATCGGGGCTGGTTGGAAGTCAGATTTTCCGAGGCTAACCGGTGGTGGTATGTCTTCATCTTTGATTGGTCTACCTGCTTTTGCTTGTTTTAATAGATCGTTGAGGGTTTTGAGACCGCGCCCGTACCTGTTGGATTTTTGAAATGTAATATTTATTTATTGGTTATGTTGTCTTATTTGTTTGAACTTGTTGCGTCCAGACTCCTTCTTCTTCTTGACAGTCTTTGTGACACTCTTGGCAAAGTGGTTGTGGTCATCACGAAGTGAGTTTCTTTGCAGCAGACGTTATTTGCTACTTCTCCCTACTGGCCGATATCCTAGTACACTCATACAGTGGACCGCCCACAGCAGATTTTATTTCGTCGGTCCATCGCATGGTCGACCTTCCTCGCCCTCTGACTCCAGACAGAATAAACGTTACATTTGTATCCACGACATTTCATGATAAATTATTATTGAATGATCTTTGAATTATTCAATTGTAGTTTTTTCGAACAATCGCGCATTTCATCAAAGTATACATTTTATACAATACATAATATTTGTTAGGTATTGGTGCTGCTTCTTGATGTATGACCTTATCTCTATAATATATAGAAGAAAACACCAAAGATATGGTTGATGCTTTTATCGTTTTAGATGGATAATGATTAATGATGGAATAAAGACCGCGATTGGCCGCCTCCCGCGCCCCGCGGAATTGGACCAGTTTTTGTGGAAGCCAGAACAATATTGAAAAGTTCTTAAGCACTTATGTATTGTATGAAATGTACAACAACAAATGTTATTAAATTCGATTCTACAAATAAAACAAAAGCAGAAGTTAACTCATAAAGAAAAGTAATGCGAAGTCCTCATGCATCACATAGCATTTTTTGGTGGGAATTTTCTTTCATTTTTTACATAATTTGTATATCTAATCTCACCTCCTAGCTTTACTGCTTTCCCCGCTCTGCTTAGCGTTTCTCTCGGCTGTAGTATAGTTGGATATTCTCTCTTGCAGCAAGTTTATCGTGCTGTTGGACGTGCTGCCGGGGGGAGGGGGTGCAGGCCTGGTTGTGCGTGGTTGTTCAGCGGGAGGTGCGTCGTCGTCGAGGGACATCTCCCGTAATTCATTCAAAAGTTCTGGATCATCTTCATCACCTGTAACAATGATTTATCATACTGAAAGGAAAAGTAATTTTGCTGTAATCTAGACAGGAGAGTGACATAGGCTTACTTTTTATCCCGGAAAATCAAAGAGTTCCTTCTGGATTTTAAAAACGAAATCCATGTGGAGGAAATCACGGGCTTCAGCTAGTAAAGAATAAAACAATAGCAATATATCTAATACATATTTCTTTTTTAATTAGGGAAATTAACCCCTTTTTGTAAAAAATAAATTTTGATTTGCTTTCTGTGCACCAACAATATTCAAATGAATATTGTTGATCTAACTTATAAAACTGGTCTCACTGTACCTGATACGTCCTCATCAGATGGTATATCTCTCAAGCTGGCAGCAATCATGCTGTCCAGGTCAGCAACCACTTGGGGCACCTTCTTTCTCCGCTTTGGTCGACCCCCTCCACCAATGGCTGCTAGCTCAGCCTCCAGGTCTATATCATCATCTGATAAGTCCATGGGTTCATCCGCATCATCTACGTCTGGGATGTCTAGCAGGCCATACTAAAAATAGAACAAGAGGTACAGGTAGTTGATAGGCAGTGTTTGTTGTGGGTTATTCTCCTAAGAATCAAAGGCTGAAATCGGTAAACTCCAAGGTTGCCTGGTAGTGATCGCTACTAAGCAATAGTGTCATACCTTTTGTCATTATTTCTTTTAAATATATATTTTTTTGCTGTTGTTTTGGGTGGTGCAAATAAAGAGTACATAATAAAAATAAATAAATAATTAATAAAATACTGCACTCTCACTCAGCTCAGATCTCAGGACAAGAGTTAAAACAAAACAGATTTATGTCAGAGCATATTTGTGTCTTGTTTTAACCCCTATCTAGACTGTGTCAGAACACACTCTATAGATTTCAGCACTAATCTACAGCAACAGGCTGATTCTATAAAAGCTGCATTAATTACTGCTACAGTCTCAATTGTGGTGATTGGCTAAATTTATTGTGTTCTTTCTGCAACAATGCATTTTAGTCAATAGCAAGTGAGTATCAACCAATCAGAGTTGATTAAAATTACTAGTAATCATTTTTAGAGAATCGCACAGCAGTTCTAAATACAACCTGATCTTTTAAATTGTAAAGATTGAACTTGTAGACCTCTCCCAAATGTCTTCTGGTAGTTTATACCATTACCAAGAAATGAATTTTTAATTTTATGTAGACTAGAAAGTAGGCAATACAAGTTTACTTTTGTTTCTCTTAATTAAATTATGAAAGACAGTAATGGGTGAGCAAGTTTAACTTAGTACTTTGTAGTTTAATGGTCAGTTTAGGAACTTTAAGATAATCCTTGAAGATAGTTGTTCAAATAAGGAAATCCTTTATTCTCATGATGATATCTTATTAGTCTTATTACTCTTACAATCATAACTATAAATAGATCACAGATAGTACGTTAATAAAGCCGGATAAAAACTAGTCCACAATCACAAACAATCACACTATGTAATTTATGACTCACCTGTGATAAATTGCCTCTTTTACCAGAGTTGGGTTTTTTATACATTTTGTTTACACCAACAGTCTACACTTAATATTGATAATAAATAAACTGTAGATTTAACTGTTTATATTAAATTTATGATCTTAAATGTTTCGATTTACATTGAATATGTCCTTTTCTTGCTTTGATAAAGAACGCGATATTAGACCAAACATAAAATAATCAATTTTATAAGAAAAACAAAAATAGTCGCCGTAAACTTAATTACACTGTGCAATAGTTATTATGTTTCCCAGGCAATCTAATTAAAAATTAAAGCTGTAGTCTGTACCTATTTAATTACACAAGTTTATGGAAAAATTAGTAAAAATTGAACAACAAAAATGTTCATTGTTATACTGTCATGCTGTAAAGGTGGCAGGTGCTGTCAAGCTGTCAAGTGTCAATGTTATTTTCAACTTCAATGTCTTTAGTCTATACTTTCTTTTTTCTTCTTTCCTTTGGTGAATGGCTTTTTCCAGTAGTCTATATACTTTAGTCAATAAAGTACAATTAGGCAAATCCACACTAAGCGTTTAAAGGTAAACACTGATAACACAAACATATAAGATAATAATCTTAAATATCATTCAAAAAAAAAAAAAACTGCGGCATTACATAATATTACCTATATGGGTTCCGTATTTAAACTTAAACATACGATGTTCATTATAAATAGGTACCTAATGTTAAGCTATTGATCTTGTTTATAATTAAACGATTTTTATGAAATTAATTCGAGGTTGGTTTAATACTCAAAGATTCGAGAAGAACGTTATAATTAAACCGTTCGCTGCATTCTACCTACCTATGTTTAATTTCTTGGTTGACTCTAATGTTTGACACGTTAATAAAGTTACCGGACACCACTTTTCAACCAATTTGGTAGAAATAGGCTACTTGTATATGGCAACAACTATCCGTCCACGACATGAGTTTTGTGTTTTTTAGTCTGTGCTCTGTCCTGCGAGAGTGACGTATGAACAGCCGAAACGAAAACGATAGAAAAAGCCTCTTGTGCCGTTGTTATCTTCTATCATATCTGAAGAATGGAGACAAACGGCCAAGCGAATGGGCTTAAATCTAAAAAGAAAGAAAACGGCGACGGCAAGGACAATTTGTGGTAATTGTTCACTGTTAATTTACGAGCTACATGCAGCATCCATATAGGGTATCCAATGTGTCACACCTACGTGATGTCAAAGAATTGTACCTGAGAAATATGTGACCTGGCTGCGACGTCTTACCTTTGTTTGTAAAGAAGCCGTGGAATATGTGTTAGAACCGACTCGAGACTGTTTCTCTCAGTCAAGTGAGAGTTGGCTGTTAAATGTTTCTTACGAAAATTTTCCTCTGTATTGGAGTGATGTGTTTGCAGGTCCGCTATTTTAGAGGAGGTTCAGAATCAAGGGAACACGAAATTGCCGTCGAACAAGAATGTGCTGGTACTAGGTGATAATGAGACAGGCAAAACCACACTAGTAGCTAAGTTGCAAGGTGTGGAAGACCCCAAGAAGGGGTCTGCACTCGAATATGCATATATTGATGTTAGAGATGAGTACCGTGATGGTAAGTTACTTATATATAAACAATAAGCATTTAAAATAAGTTGGACACAATTCAGTTTAGATGGTTCACTTAATCTGAAAAATGAAATGATGATAAGCAACTAATGATAAATTAAAATAGACTTTTTACTATGTATTTATTCATCGAATCCCGTCAGTTTCTGAAAAGAATTTATGTTATGATGAACATGAAATAGTTATTATGACGTAGAGTAAAGTCCAAAATAACTGACACAGTTTTGGCAGTTCAAGTGAACTTGATAGGTAGTTAAGGTTGACTATGTCATCCATATATTTTGTTGATAAATCCATTTGAAAGTAGCTGTTCATCTATTTGTAACTTGTTATATTTTCATGGCAAAACCTAAATAGCTTGTGTCCTACAGACCAACTCGGGACACTTTTCTAAGAAAACCAAAGTGTTCCCACAGTATATAAGCAAACCTAAATCTATATGGGCTAAGGCATTTTGACAAAGAAATAATTGATGATTTAGTTGCATAAGACGTGAGGGCTACCAGGATGAGTAATTATGCCTATCAGCATACGCTGCTATTTTGTTGTTCAAGCATTCTGAGCAACAGCTGATGTTTGAGAAATGTTTTATTACATTCTAATAGGATTTAAACTATATTTTTTTAGCAAGTTTGGCAAAAACAAGGAAGAATTAGAATATTACTTTAGAATAATATAATTTAGTATGCACAGTACTGAATAAAATTTGGGTTAAGTTTAATCAGTTCTAAAATCTTAATTACATTATTAAGTAAGCTTTACCTGTTTAAAACTGTCATTGTTTAATTAACCGAGGGAAGGAAAGACCTTTACTATTTCTTCAAATTGGTTATTCAAAGTTTTGGCTAATAGAATCCTTACTATAAATGCACACTGGCCAAATCATCAACTATACCCATGCAAAAATCACATCAACCCTTTGCTCTGTTTTAATAAACACACAAACAATAACCAACAAACAAACACACATTTGCATTTAAATTATTAGTAAGGATTTTATACTAATTCAGTATTTATTTTCAGATCACACAAGGCTTAGTGTATGGGTCCTAGACGGGGATCCGGGGCACACAAACCTGCTCAAGTTTGCACTGAGTGAAGAAACATTCCCACACACACTGGTCATCCTCACGGTGGCCATGACCACCCCCTGGGGCATCCTGGACCAGCTGCAAAGCTGGGCGTCAGTGCTGGGGGACCACATAGACAAATTGGATCTCACACCTGGTGAGTTCTTGCTTATAAACTAATATCTGATATCCGAGAGTGTGTCTGAATGGATTTAGTTTTTAAAAATCACATTTTTTTTAATTTAATTTTATTTAACATACAGTATTGTAAAAGATGAAAGGTAATTTAAATAATTGTAATCCTGTTGGACAGAACAATCGGGTATAGCAGCATACGAAAACAAGAACTATAGGTTATAACTTTTAAAACAAAAACATAATGAAAATCAACTAACGTATATCTAGTCACATGCAAACTCTTTGATTTCAATCCAGGTCCTCAACCTGTTCCATTCGAATCCCGTAAGGATCTGTAGCTCAGACACAGCATTATTGAAGGAAAACAAAAACACTCTTGCATTTATAATGTGTATAAGTAAGATAGTAAGATGGATAATCCTGAAATAAGTGTCAAAAAATTTTGAACCTGCTGGATTTGCATAATGTCTGAATAAGACCTACTATGGGGCTGTTATATCCAACAATTATTATTAATAATAATTAATATATTATATTTAATAATTATTAACATTATAGTAAAAGTTCATTGATAATGCTGATTATTTTATTAATTAAAAGTTATTAATCTGGCTGTTCTACACCCATGAAATGCAAAGCTTTATGTACATTTCATTTCTACAGTTATTCAGGATGCATTATGTTTCTTTTGCCAGATATCTTCTTAGTTTATCAGAAAAGATTCGCTCTAATATTTTATTAGATTTACTATTCATAATTTTGTAAAGATTATTGTGCAGGATATTTTGCGGCATTTAATTTATTTAGTCAACATTTTTAAGGCTTATTTGCTAGCGTTATTATTTGATACTAATTTTGTTAATGCAGAGTAACTGGTGGCAATAAAATTCCGCAATTTCTTGCAGAAGTCAAATCAGTCAGTGCAACACAGTGCAATTGACTTGGCAAAGCTGATTTTTGCAAGTTAGTTGATACATCGCTTAACAGAGTAATGCGACAGATTTTTAACGCCAACTACGCAAATAAGTAGTGCAGGAATATAACACAAACAATATAATAATTAATTACTGCCAATAATTATAAAACCCGATGTGTTATCACTTATCACAAGGCATGGTGGTGTCATTAACTGATTCTATGAGTCATCGGTGCATACTATAATTGTCTGTATTAAATAATGCCCGCGACTTCGTCCGCGTGGTGAAAGTTTTTTGATACAATTAAATTTTCCTGAATAAATTTTAGCCTATGTGTTAATTCTGGGTATAAGCTAACTCCATTCCAAACAGCCAAATCGATCAGTCTTTGTAGCATAAAGGTGTAACAAACATCCAAACATTCAAACTTTCACATTTATAATTAAAAAATTAGTAAGATTAATAACGAATTTTCCATTACCATCACATCCTGTTACTGTCCAGTGAATGTCTTCAAAATTTTTTGTTCGCTACAAGAGAATAGATTCTAATTTCGCGGGGTTTTTTTATTTTATCGCCACTCGTACATGGCTATTATTAAAAACAAAAGTCTTGATTTTTTTTTAATATTTTTATTGATATAATTAGGGATATTAATAAGGAGCTATATAATCGTAACTCTCGGATTTGCGAATTAAAACCTTTCGCTGCCAATATGTGAAGTCGGCCATAACTGAAACTATCGAATAAAGATCGAATACCCAAAATAATACCATAAGTGAAACCGATTTTAACAGAACTTTTAGTGTAATATATCCAGTTCAAAAATCTCATAACCACACTTGAAGAGATAACCCGAGCATAATAATAACTATGGGAAAGTTCATTGCTAGTTAGAGCTTATGATGTTGAATTAACTTTTCAAATCTGATACTGTTCCAAATCGTAATGCTTCGCTACACTAGATCACTTATATTTTGACTAGATGATACCCGCGACTTCGTTTTTTTTTGAGTTTTTTTTTAGCTTCCCGCGGGAACTCTCTAATTTTCCGGGGAAAAAGTAGCCTATGTGCTATTCCAGTCTATAATCTATCTCAGCCAAATCGGTTTAGTCGTTGCAGCATGATTGAGTAACAAACATACATCCAAACTTTCGCATTTATGCAAGAATGTTATAACACCGAGTGTGATTTTAACTTTTCTTATGAACAAATCGCCATTTCATGCTCTCTGAAAACTACTTTAGTTGAAAAGTAAACTCACAAAATATAAGACTACTGTAAAATTTAGAAAAATTTAGGCACTTTTTTTTAAAAATCGGGATTTTGTCAGGAAACGAGCATGACATTTTTCCATGCACAAAAACACCATCTTTAGCGTTTAGCGCCGTCTAGAGACCTGACTAAGTAGGAAATCTCTCAAACGGAAGCTTTAAGCTCGACCTTCCGCCGTATAGCATCTTAACTAAGTCGCGTAATACTCGTAGATAGTGTTTATTTCGCACCGTGACTCACGTGTTACGTCATTCCCGCGTATAACTTAATCAATGAATGCGACTAAACTTTGTAACTGGTTTCACGGTCCACTCGTAGTATAACACAACATTTCCTCGCTTTATACCTGATTGTCCTAAGGTTTTTTATATGTAAACTTTTTCTACATTTTATAAAATCGTGGGCAAATGTAGACAATTTATAAATTGATAAAAAACAGCGAAACGCATTTTTTTGTATAAAAATAATGAAACCAAAGGGACACGTCTGTTTGCGTTTTTTTCGCCTATAAAGTATCCCATTGCGTGGTACCTACTACTTTGTTATTATCTGAAAAGAGTCTACTTATTAGATTATATTTTTTGCTCTAAAATTTTCTCGCAGGTATCTCTTTTTTATTTGCGAAATTGGTAGAAGGTATTCGGTAAATATAATAGAGAGATAAAGATGATAACTGTTTCTATTGCCATAATTTTGAAAATATTTTGCAACAGGCGGGCATTTTTTTTTTAGATACATATATAAATTTGATGACATTCCCTAATTAATACCAGATTACACTGTTACAAGTCCTAGATCTTTCTAATTTATTCAATTATCTACATTATGCCTATATACCTACTATTTATTGCGATCCTCTCAAAGTTGTAACTATAAAATTGTGAATATAAAATATTACCGACAGTAGTTAAAAGGAGTAAAGGACATCTGTTTATTTAACCTTGATCATTATTCATTAACAGCACGGAATTCTACAATCATAATGTAGCTCTATACACCTGCGACAACTTTTATATTCATCTATTTTGTCCTTTTATTTTTGAAATAAACCTTGACTTTTTTCTCTCGGAAACAAAGGATTTCGAAGCTTTTTTTAAAACCTTTCATCTCAGATAGTTCTCATTCCTCAATAATTTCAAGGGCGTCTGGCATAGCTTCAGCAAAGCGAACTAGGAGAGTGACCTATGTAGACCTTTTCTCTCTAAAAGCAAAGGATTTCGAAAGGGTTTTTTTTTAATCTATCAACTCCACGCGGACGAAGCAAAAGCTAGTTCTCGTGCCTCAAAATTTTCAAGGGCTTCTGTCATAGCTTCATTAAAATTGTATAAAATATTGTATAAATATATTATGTATTTGTATAATGTGGAAGGCGACCTCATGTCGCAAGGAATAGTAATGGGTATTGGGTACAGTCATATCTGCATTGCTCACAGATCGCGATTCGCGACGTAACATTTTTATGAACGAACACTTCACTGACTAAGATCTACGCATAAGTAGGTATCGCAGCTCGGCTTATTATTATTTTTAATTACTAGCTGACGCCCGCGACTTCGTTCGCGTGGATTTAGTTTTTAAAATCTTTAAACTCGGATTTTTTGGGATAAAAAGAAGTTTCAAAAATGCACACCTACCACAACCTAACACATGTTAAGATGGGTAGACACAAAGCAGACCCATTCCCGTTGGTGGCACCCGTTCACGAGTACGACGCATGATCCAGCCGTTGCTTCGCTCAACCATATTTGAGGGAACGTAACAACCCGCACCACATTTAGTCTGCTGCGTCAAAGCGGACTTCCTAAGACTTTTTATTTCTATATAAACATAATATAAATGAAAATAGAGAGGAAATAGTGTAGCTCAAAGTGCTAGCTCGGCACGCGAGGTGACTCGACTAATTAATTCGTGAAAGTGCATTACAATAAGATTCCGCCACTTATCAAAATCGGTAGGTACTGTACCCAGTTCCCGTGAGAATGCTGTACACGTTCATACTGATATCCTTACTAATATTCTAAATGCGAAAGTGTGTTTGTTTGTTGGTTTGCCCTTCAATATAATATAAAGAAATGTAGGATATAATTTATTACTTTTAGCGAAACCAATGCCATGCTTAATACGGATTTTCGTTCAACTAAGCATGAAGCGAGAAATGTGTACAATACATTATTTAGCCGAGGGTGACAACTAACTTGAGTCATATCGGATTTCTGTGCGATGTTTTTTCGTTGATCTCCTTTGGCTGTTAACGCTTTATTGTTGCCTCAGCTCGAACTACGAGTATTTATACTATATAAAGATTAAAAAATATCATTACTAATATAATAAATGCGGAAGTGTGTTTGTTTGTTGGTTTGTCTTTCAATCACGCCGCAACAAAGCTACGGATCGACGTGATTTTTTACATGGGTATAGTTGAGGACCTGGAGAGTGACATAGGCTTCTTTTCATTCCGGAAAATCAAAGAAATCCCGCGGGATTTTAAAAACTAAATCCACGCGGATGATGTCGGGGGCATAAGCTAGTTATAAAATATGCAAAAGTAACTATGTCTGTTTGTCTGTATGTACCTTGTCATGCCTAAACCGCTAAATGGATTTCGATATGTGGACATTGCTTTCATCCTTGGGAAGGTCATTGGCAAATTTTTATCCCGAAAAGATAAGTCAAAGATTCCCCTTAGGATTTTGGGAATATTTAAATCCTCGCGAATTTATTACTATCAACTATTTTGAGAAGGTTTAGATTTTTTTATAAGGTTGCAATCGATTACACAGTTTAAGTGTAAAAAGGTTACAAACAACGTTCGTATCTAGAATATTAGTATGCAAATGGATGTAGAGTATTTTAATTACTGCGCTTACTGCTCTGTGTATAGATTTAGATTTCCAAATATGCAAAGTAGTTTTTGGAACAATTTGAAGTTCGAGTTCGGGCAGTTTACAAAATGTATATTGGTATAAAAGTAGAACGAAATAGTTACTCGTGATTTTCCCGTAAATATACTTTTTTAACTTATATTATACACTCATAAATACAATCATAAAATGTAATATTATGTAGGTATTACACAACCATAAATGTACATTTTATTATTGTATATTTACGTACGTTATTTATGTAACTAGAGAGCGATGTCCAAAGAGGTATCTACGCTTCCAGTTGCATTAATTCGGATAATCAATATTTATGATTTTAATATTGTTGTTGAGATCAAATAAACCGGAAAGTTTTAATACAAGTAGGTAGACACAGGAATAAGTAAGTGGTAATAAAAATATTGATTTACAATAAAGACGCCGAAGCGTGCAAGTTTTGAATAGATATGCTCAGTTAGCCATGCCAAAAACTTTCACTTCTTTTAGATTGTGGTACTCAATTTATGTGTAGTAAAATAATGTATTTTTTAACTACTTAAGTTTTAAAGCTTGCTAATTTACAAAACGAGTTAAGTGTGTTAAGCTTTTGACCGCTCCCGTCTGCATCTTTGTCGTCTCGTTTCCATTTACCGCCGGATGAGATCTTAGTGAAGGTCGTATTTAAAAAATCCATCAAGAAATGACGAACATATATTATACTAGCTTTAACCCGCGGCTTCGCTCACGTTAGGTTCGATTTTTTAACCTCCTATTTAACCCTCTTGGGGTTGAAATTTTCCAAAATCCTTTCTTAGCGCATGTCTACGTCCTAACAGCTACCTGTATGCCAAATTTCAGCTCGATTGGTCCAGTGGTTAGAGCTGTGCGTTGATAGATCAGTCAGTCAGTCAGTCAGTCAGTCAGTCAGTCAGTCACCTTTGCCTTTTATATATTTAGATTATGAAACATGAGAATTTTTGTGTCCATTTTCTAGTTCGTCTAGTGTTGCACTGCAGCGGCCATAACTTTTATGTTTAAAGAGATAATTTAATATTTCTTTCACTGATGTATTAAAAATTGCATACTATATGTTAATTTTGGTCCTCCACAGAACAAAGGTTACAAAGTAAAAAGCAGCAAGTCCAGAAGTGGCAGAGGTACACGGAGCCCGGCGACGAGCTGGAGCCGACGGCTTCGTCGCCCATGAAGCGCTCGTCGCGGAATCTCTCCGACGAACTCGATGACGACGACGAAGACAACCCGCTGCCCGAGGGCGTGCTCACCACCAACTTGGGCCTCGATATCGTCGTTGTTGCTACAAAGGTGCGTCACTAATCTTTGAACGAGATTCGATAGCTCTTAGGAATCTGGATGGAATCTCTGTTAGAAATAAGCCGTTTTCATTGTACACTTTAGCGTCTATACAGATAAGATGTCATAATATAATGACAACCTTAAAGTAAAGATTTTAGACTTGATTCGTGGTTTAATGACATAATTGTTATAAATCTTCGTCCATCTTAGGCCGCATCTTCACTTACCATCAGGTGTGACCGCAGTCAAGCGCTAGTCTAAATATTAAAAAAAAAAAAAATTACGAGTAGGTACATACCACGGTATCAGTCCCGTCGTGACGGTCCATGCAATTGGATCGAAACATCGAAAATCTCAACTAAAATAATAACCGTGGTACGTACTCGTAATATTTTATAACAATTAAACCTTAAAGTAATTACTTTAAGGTTGACATTGTATGACATGTCAAAACAATATTGAAATAATACTGCTTTAAACGTTGGCGGTAGGCCCTCAGTTCTTACTTTGCTATAACAGATTTTTAACGAAAGATCAACTTACAGGCTTCAATCTGGGCCGGATTGTAAGAAAAGCTATGAAAGGTCTAGTTTTTCTCGAAATAATAGAGAGTGAAATGAGTTTTTTAAAATCACTAAAACTCAGGTATCCACTTATTTGTGTTTTGGGCCCTATTCTACGCGTCAGTGAAAGCCACAATCAACATCCGTTCAAGTAGGTTTTTTTTTGCATTGGAGGTGTTATATTACTTCGAAATGTATACTTTACTTACCTTTAGTTTGTTGTCGGTTGATATATTTTGGTCTTTGGAACATTGTAAACTTTATTTCTTAAAACCTTGATTGACAAAAATGATATGTTTGTGATTTCCGAAATTACTCAGGGACATCACTTTTAGAATAACCCTGTATTCTAAAAGTGATGTCCAGCTTTGAAATCTAAGTTAACGCGCATTTTTTTTTTAAATATTATTTTTTTATAGAATACTAGACGATGCCCGTCGTCCGCGTGAATTAAGGTTTTTTTATTTCCCGCGAGAACTCTTTAATTTTCCAGGATAAAATGTAGCTTGTGTTAATCCTGGGTATGAGCTATGTCCATTCCTTTCAGCCAAATCGGTTCATTCGTTGTGGCATGAAGGAGTAATACACATGCACATTGCACACGCGCGTTTGCATGCACGAGCGCACGCACGCAAGCGCACACTGACATACACACACACAAACACACACTGAAACACACACACACACACACACACACACACACACACACACACACACACACACACACACACACACACACACACACACACCACACACACCTATGAAACCCTGAAAAGGAAACTCAACTCTAACCTCATTGTCATCAAGTCAGGATGGGATCCTGGAGAAATCGAGGGAACTCTTCAAATTTTATAGGCACAATTGATATACTTTGTAGTGGCGTTTGAAAAATTTTTACGTTTATATTATCCTATTTACAGACTGACTACATGACCACATTAGAGAAGGAGCACGACTACCGCGACGAGCACTTCGACTTCATGCAGCAGTGGATCCGGCGGTTCTGCCTGCAGTACGGCGCGGCGCTGTTCTACACCAGCGCCAAGGAGGACAAGAACTGCGACCTGCTGTACAAGTACCTCACGCACCGGATATACGGCCTGCCCTTCCGGACGCCCGCGCTCATCGTCGAGAAGGACGCCGTTCTGATGTAAGTTCACCTCATTTCTGCTACACCTTATTACAGCTTTTCAGGATTTCTGTAAACTTTTTTTTTTTATTCGATGAGAAGATAGCCCTTGACTGCGATCTCACCTGATAGTGACGATGCAGTCTAAGATGGTAGCTTACTTGGAAGGGGTATAGCAGTGTAAATTCAACCCATACCCCTAATCGGTTTCTACACGCCATCGTGCCGGAACGCAGTGTTACACTAATGCAGTTTTATCGACACTTGTTTATGTATTGATGTATCTTTTTCTATTAAATAAATAAATAAACGCTAAACCGCTTGGCGGCACGTCCTTGTCGGTAGGGTGGTAACTAGCCACGGCCAAACCCTCCCACCAGACAAATACCTCACATCTGATTAGGGAATCCAAACCCGCAACTGCGAGGTCCCGTTTTTGCGGGATTCACCATGAATTTTGCTGGATCAGTGATGCGAGATCAGTGGGACTGAAATATTGCATTTACTGACCGCCAATCTCTTGCGTAACTTTCACCAAGTAACGCTTTAAAACATCTGTGATCCACACGCCGTCAAGAACGTTTACGATGATAAACCCTTCCCTTCGGATAACATTTACGCATCCCTTTGCTCACACAATGTCCTTGTAAAATGTATAAGGCTCGATTTTCTGTATTCCATCACATTGTACCTGAATTTTGGTAAAAATATAGTCTATCTATCTACACACCCAGAAGAGGCTTTTGTGACTGTGACTTCATCAAATTTGAAAATTTTTCGATATTTTTTTATATTAAACTAGTTGATGCCCTCGCTTCGCTCGCGTGGACTTAGTTTTTAAAATCCCGCGAGAACTCTTTGATTTTCCGGGATAAAAAGTAGCCTATGTCACTCTCCCGGTCCTCACCTATGGCCGTGCAAAAAATCACGTTGATCCGTTGTTTTATTGCGGCGTGATTAAAGAACAAACAAACACTATCGCATTTATAATATTAAGTAAGGATATTAGTAAGGATTCGCCAAAGATGTATGGTATCTCTTTACAGACCCGCAGGCTGGGATAGTATGAAGAAAATTAGTATATTGTATGAAAACATGCAGACGTGCAAGCCCGACGATTACTACAGAGATGTCATCGTCCAGCCCGCCACACGAAAGGTGAATATGGTAACTTTTATGTTAAGAGATGGCGAACAAAAGCGCACTTGTCCCAATTTATTATTTGTCCCAAATATAGAGGAATGAATCACCAAACTGTCATATATGTGGCATGTCCATTTCTGTTTAAAAAAACAGAAAAAATGGTCAAATAAAACAATGCCGAAAAACTTTCACCAATGCATCGTGGCACATATCGACGGCCCCTGCGTAAATCATCGAAACTGAAAAATGACAATTTTTTTCATCAGCTTAATTTAAAATATAGCATAATAGAAATCAATTAAGCTGATGAAAAAAATCGTCATTTTTCAGTTTCGATGATATACGTAAGGACCGTCGATATCGTCTGTGCACAGTGTAAGTTGGTGCGAGGGGAAGGTGTGAAGAACTTAACTTATTTGGACTTTAAGCAATTGTAAGGTTCTTTCCTTTGGCAGATGCTTATGTCATAATAGCTCTCTGTATGCCAAATTTCAGCTTGATCCGCCAATGGTTTGAGCTGTGCGTTTATATGCCAGCCATTCAGTCACTTTTTCCTTTTGTATAAATTAGATTTATTTTATTTTACTTACTAGAAACCCGCGTCGACTTCGTCCGGGTTGAAAAATTAAATATTTGTTTTTACGGGACTGATTGCATTGAGAGCTTCTTATAGGAGATGATTGTAAATAAGATCACCACGGGGAGCTCCCGCGCCGATATGCCAACGTGCACCGAACGCCGCGCCGACCGGCACCATTTTATTATTTTGTCGCGCGAAAATATTAATTTTCCGATAACTCCTGAGATATTAATTGCTCCGGACATACACACAAACTCACAAAATTCGCGCTCTCTCTTTATTGTAATAGTATAGATTAGACATACAACAGATTATGACAGTAAAATAAAATAAGAGCCATGATTATCTTGATCGATTTATGATTACTTTGAACGACACCGTAATTTGTTGGTGTGGTCGGTCACAGAGCGGCGGCCACAGAGAGGCGGAGGTGTCGGCGGAGGACGAGCAGGCGTTCCTGCAGCGGCAGCAGGCGGCGCTGCAGGCCGGCGCGCCCGCGCCGCGCGCCGACTCGCCGCTGCGGACCGCGCAGAGGACCACTGCGCAGGTACTGCGCTACGCCTTACTAGCCTTACCAGTCTTACCAATCCTGCTGTCCTAGTATTATACGTGCGAAGGTTTGTAAGGATGGGTGGATGGATGTTGTTACTCTTTCACGCCACAACGAATGAACCGATTTGACTGGGAGTGGATATCTCTACTCCCAGTCTACATTCATCATATCGTATCGTAATAATATAGAGCAACTAGGTTTTGCCTGTGATTTCGTCCGACGCCATTTGACGTTGTCACATTTTTCAAGATATTTTATTTGATGGCCGTACAAGCTAACATGGTCGCCATTCTACACGCCATCACCAGAACGCTAAATCGGTTGGTGGCATATTTTGACTGAAGGGTTGTAACTGGTCACTTGGCCACGACCAGTCTCTCACCAGACAACGAACTATACTCGGAATTATAATTCGATTCCACATTTGACATTAGCTACTGTCATTTTGTAAAATAATGATACCACATATAATAGTGTAGTGATGAACACAAAAATCGATAAACAATCGCGATTTATGTTTATGTAATCATAATATTGGTGTGCCAATTAAAGACTAAATTATTGATTTTTATTTAAATAAATATTATTTATTAATTAGTAACCGCTGCTTTATTTTATAAAAAGTTAATATTTTTGTTTTTTATATTAAAAACAAAACTTATAATAAAAGAGCCTATATATCCCATGTTGTCAAAGAATTGGAAAAAATGAGTAGGCTAGATAATATGTTAATTGACAATATCACAGATACATTTATAATAAATGTTACAGAAAGTGACAGCGATAGAAAGCGATGACGGCGACGATTTATAAAATAAAATGTTACCTTAATATATTATTCTATTTCTTTTACTTCTCATGTTCCTTCATGATCACTTTTTTTTTTTTATTTCACACACAATTATTAAAGAAAACTCTCAGATCCTTAATAAAATTAATCGTCATAACTAAATTATCCGTTCAGAAATATTTAATTTCCTGATATACTTAGTTTCTATTAAAGTAGTAGTTGTTTAGATATACTACTATAAACGAGAGGAATCGAACCGGAAATATTCCATTTCCGTATCGAATAATTTCGCAACGTCACTATTTAGTACTTGTCATAACGTTGCAACACTGAAATTGTCAAATCTGGAATCGAATTAAAATTCCGACTATAGCTTAATAAATAAGTCTTGATACTTACCACGTTTTAACGTTCGTTACACTTCAGCTGGACGGCGCGAAGATCGGCATGGGCCCCGGCACGCCGGGCAACGAGGGCGTGCTCGCCAACTTCTTCAACTCGCTGCTGTACAAGAACAAGCCCGGCTCGCCCGGCACGCGCGCGCCCGACGCGTCGCCCGCCGCCGCCGCCGCGCGCTCCGACGCCGCCGCCGAGCTCGACCGGCTCACGCGAGCGAAGCGAGCCCCGCCGCCCATCGATCTCAACACGTCCGATTGCTAGCGCGATGTGGCTTTAGCGAGGTTAGTGCAACTCCATTGTTGATACTCTGCAAGTTTTCTTTTGAAATCGTCAGAGGCATGTGATGCTGTACGCTGTACACACATAATATAGCCTCATTATTTTGTTACTTTTTTTTTCGAAAATTGCCATTCATGTAATATTTTGTGAGCATACATTCTGTAAAATCGACCGATCGACTCACTGCGCTCGCTCTTATTTTTGTTTTCTTGTTTACTCTTCTTTGTTTTCGAGTTTAGTAAATTGCTCTACTAACTTAAGTTCAAAAGCCAAAGCATGCTAAAAATTCAAGTCGATTTGTTACTCCGTTGTTACATGATTGAAAGACAAATCCTACAAAAAACCCTGCTAATGAATAATATTAGTATGATTAATGAGAAACTTCGTTTACAGGTATATTAGTTTAGCGGGCGCGCAAGATATCGCCCGGCACGTGGAAGCAAAGCGGTCGACGTCCGTGGGCCTCCACATAATATGATACATTGCTGGCTTGTACTTTGTGTTGTCACGCCATATCCACGGCCACGCGGCAACGGGAACCGTATTATTTATTCCGAACGCTTGTATTATTGCGACTACCTTCGAGATTCTACCATTTGATAGTTTGTTAAAAAACACCGATCAGGATTGGTCGAGCACTGTATAATATTACGATCACGATTGATCCAGGGCTGTGTACTGTTTGTTGGCCGATCGTGATTGGAGGCAAAAACACTGATCAAGATTTTTCAAGCTCTGTGTACTGTCATTTAACCGATCGCGATTAGTGCATAAACGCAACGATCAAGATCTTTCAAGCGTTCTATAATATTATTAAGCCGAACGCGATTGGTGAATAAATACGTCGATGAAGATTGTCCAATCGCCTGTATACCGGTCGCGATGGACGACAAACAATCACGATTGGTTGAGCGCAGTATATTTATGTTTTCTGTCGTATCCGTCATGTGATGTATTGCGATTGGATGAAAAAAAAAAATGTCAAGACCATCTGTTGACGTTATATCGTTAATTTATTTATTGGCACGCATTGAGATTGGTAGAATCATATTTTGTATGTTGGTCATCGATCAAGATTGGTCGAGCGATGTATTGTGATCGATCGGTTACAGGTTCGGTCAACAACGCCATCTGTTGACGGTATAAAGTTAGTTATAGATATTCCAACCCCGCTATTACGAAACTGATGCAATCAACGAGATAATCGTAATCGCTTTGACAATATTGGTTAAAAGTTAAAACTGAGTTTAATAGCAGCGATTGCGATAGTCGTGTTGCAATAGTTACAAGTTTCGTAATACAGAGAAAGGATTGCATTGATGCTTATTAAGATGTACACTAATATCTAAAGTAAGTCTGTCCTTTTACTCCTAACCCCCCTTTTATACGGACGTTTTTTCTAACGCGCGTTCAAAAAGCGTTAGAATGCAAATGCTTACAGAATAAAAGTATCAACTTGTCAAAAATTTTTGAAAACACTGCGTTTACGTTTTATCTAAGAATTTTACACATGATGTTAGTGTGAATAAATCAAAAGATATTCAAATACTCAAATGCTTGACATCTCTCGCTAACTTCACTCACAAATGCTACAACGTTGGTGATATATAGAAGTTGTGAATGAAGTTAGAAAGAAGTGCAAACTCACGCCTATTAGCGTTTGTTGGTGGAGATATCACTCTTTTATATCTGTCAATTTAGATATGCGTGTAAATCTGATTGGGCATCAATGTCAAAGATATCTACGGTAAGGCTACAGCAGTGTGATGTACTTTATATAAAGGTTAATGTATTGTAATATTAAGGAATAAGAAGAGACGTTTTTTACATAACTTATTAAAGCTAATTAATGTTATAACTATCCGTTTTTTTTTTAAATCTATGGCAGCCTATGTGAAATGCCTCTGAGTGTAGTTATAATATAGTCCACTTAGCCTAGCTGTGGAGGGAATTACCTAGACAATTTAGATGTGTAATTTCTATTTTATGATCAACTTAAGAAATATCAATCGGACGAAATATACTTATCTCTAAACAGATACCATACGGTCTACGAATAAATAATAAGTAAGGAAATCTAACTGCGTTAAAAAATAACCCCATAAAAATTGTATCCTAAAAACCGTGTGCAGCGCGTCAACAGTCGGACATTTTTCTTGCACGTCAAATTTTCATATTCATAACATCGTCCAATGACTCAGCTGTCATAGCAAACATAGCAGCACGCGCGCGTCCGATCCCTGCTTTCGTTCTGAATTTGAACCAATCACCAAGCATGTCTATCTGTAACCTCGGAAGTGATTCGTATTTTGAATCATAAGGCGTTTTGGTTTGAAGTAGGGCCATTTTTTGAGTGGATTTTGTTCTGAATTAGACTTCCTTACTTATTATTTATTCGTAGCATACGGTTCACTCTGTTTTCTTTCGTTCAGAATTTGTGTCATGAAACACAAACGCGGAATGACAAAAGTAACATTCATTCATTAACGCCCTGATATGGAATTAGATGTCACCTTTATTAACCGACTTCCAAAAAGGAGGAGGTTATCAATTCGGCCGGTATCTTTTTTTTTAATACTATATTCAAATGTTAACCGGCACGGGTGTAAATCTCGCTGTTACTTCACTCACCAATCTATTATTGTTGGTAATATAATGTAGATAGAATTAAGTACACAGGAGGCGCAAAATTGCGCCTGTTAACATTTGAATAGGGCAGGTATATTATGCCATATTCTATTTTAGGGTGCATTATGTCATTATGTGCATAAAATTGACAAAGTTTAGTCACGCGGCTTCAAATCTACAGCTAGACTTGGCGGCCTATAAATTCCTTTGCAGTGAAACGAAGTCGAGAGTTGTAATAATTTCCTATTCAGTAATTTTTTTTACTTGTAACAATAATAATAGTATGTTTTATGATATTAAGTATTTATTTAGTTAGCTTATGTTTGAATATTTTCGATAATAGGCCCTTAATTTGAATCCTCTTGAGATTAAAGAGTATTTTTTTATAGAACTGAATCGTCAACGATTAACAAATTAATATACTTTCATGCAAATATGACTAATGAAGTTAGTCATATTTTGTTGTAGAAGGTTACCATGTTGAACTTTTAAGAATTTAGGACTCTATTAAAAGTTCCACTATTTTGATATTTAATTATAAAATTAATCAGAAATGTAACATTAACTTAATTAGTATTTGCTCTTAAATAAATCCCTTAATCCCTTAAATCTGAAATAATTAAAGATTTTTTATGTCTTTGTAGTTTTGATTGATTGGTTTTAGTTCTATTTAAATTGCTCATATTATCCAAAATTGTGATCTTCTATGAAGACTGACAGTTACGTGGGGATATTATAATATGCACAATAAAATTTATATTTGTATAAATTATTTCTTTTTAACAAATACAAATACAATTACTGTTTTTGGTCTATTTAATATTTAGCAAATGTCCTTTCATTACCCTGCTTGGTTTGTCAAAAGACTAAAGTTACGCAATTGATTTTATATTTTCATGAAGTTTCACGAATTTCGAAATTATTATATGGATTGTCTATCACGCAAATAAATTGTGAGGTTTATGGTAAAATTATGAATATGTCCTTAAAACAATATCTAACAACTACAAATCATGATACCATACCTCACAATAAGATAATTTTAATTAATGAAATAAAGTTATTTAATTTTTTTACATTTTATCGGGTAAAACACAACAAACTAATTAAAAAAAAGAGTGTAAGTAACATTAATTTTTTGCTCATAATATCATGATCGAAATGTAAAACTCATTCATTGTAAGGACACTATCCACTAACACATATCAATGATCATTTGACAATTTAACTATAGTAGGTAATGGAAATCTACATATTTAACAAAAAAAAACTTACGAACTAACTTAACTTTTAGTGGACAGCGGACCTTAATCTTGGAATTTTAATGGTGACCTTTTTGTGTTGTGTTATAGCTAAATTTATTTATTTCAAATAAATTCAATTAACATACTCTGTGAGGTAATGTAATTATTATGTATAGGAGGATAATTATAAAACATGGATGGATTATGTTCGCATTTGGTGCAATACAGAACATTCCAAACCTGGTTTGGTGCTTATTATTATAGTAAAATTATCGAATAATATTATGTAGTTTCATTTAATTTTTGCCCAACACTCTTAACTGATGATTTTATTTCAGGCACTGAAGGTCACTATTAACTAATTCGAATTGAGAACATGTTTTTTTGTAACCATTAATTTTGAGTACTTAAAGTTATTATTTATCTGTCGACTTAAAGTCACACTCAAGTGTTAATTATAATAATAAACTTATTCTACAGAAAGCATTGCTATTCCAAATCAAGAATTACTGTTCTATATAACGAACACTACGAGAAGTGTCAGTATTCGTTAGCAGAAAATAATATAATCGGTTATCAATTAATAAAAAAATTGTTGGTAATTCGTTAGAACACAGTCATCTTCATTTCTATAGGATGTAAATGAAAAGAAAATTACAATTTTTACAAATTGTCAAATGAATACTATCCTAAACAACCACGAAGCGTGGCAGCCCTAATATTCAAGAAACAATTTATGAAATTATAAGTATTTTGACTAATTTTCTTTTAATAAAAAATTGGAGGCAGCTAATTCTTTTTTAATAGCCTGAAAAATAATTCTAGCTATAGTCTGATTTTTAATTCCGTGGAATTCTGACATATCTTAATGTTACCAGAGATTTAAAAAATCCCACAAAAAAGATAATAAATTGAAACTTATACAAATAAAAATCAATGGCCGCACATAGATATATGACAAATACCTGACAGATAGTTTGGGGTAAAATCGAACTACAGGTGGTAATACTGTTTTTCATACAAATAACTCGCTCTATTTATAAAATGACATCTGTCAGAATTCCACCGAATTAAAAATCAGACTATAGGTATTCTTATAAAAAAAAAATGCTGTCAAAAAATTGGGCTGTAAATATATATTTTTATAGTAAACGCGGGATTATGTTAGGTGGCTAAAGTGCATAATTTATTTTATAAAATATTCACATTTTTTTATAATCTCGAACTTCCAGGTCTATTATAATTTAAATTCCACTAAGATTTAAACTACACTAAGTTAACCCATTGATAAAATTGTACCTGCAGTAATAAATACATTCATATTATATTATTGTAATATAATCCTTAGATGATTTTCACTTCTCTCTACTCTTATGATTTAAGTACTATATACAATTAATTTTTCAATCGAAAAACGAAGGAGACGCCAAAATATTCAACCATTTGTTGTAAGTAAACTAAACAATGTTGTAAACAAGTTTACAGACGGATTTTATAATAAGCGGCCAACCTCTTCACAATATAATGCGATTCTAATGAGAATAGCACTGTCAAACAGCCATTTTATATTTATGTCCTGCTCATATGCGGTTACACTGAGTGAGATAGAAACAAAAAATGGCGGCTTCTCATTCCTATTATTATTTGAATCGCATTATATATGCGAAAAAGCGGAAGACAAACTGAATTAAAATTAACATCATCTTATTAATTTTGCTCATTTAGATTATTGTCTTTAATACTAGTCAAAACAACAGTTTGTTTTATGCATAGATATTTCTCATATTTAATACGACTATTTACTGTGATACAATTTTTAGAACAAAAATCTTACCTATCTTTAATTTGCACTATTAGATGAATTAGCCACTTATCATCCTCGAATTACGAATAGCTAAAATTAATATTATTACCTACCTACCTACTTACGTTATTGTATACTTTACTACGTTTTATTCGTAAGGTATCTAATACTTTACTTTAACAAAAGAAATAGGAACTTTAATGTATGGTAGTATATATTTATACGAATAAGTCTTCTGGAGGTATATTGCATTGCTATTATTTCCTGAAACTATTCTACGCCTAATGAAAACTAATTTAGAAAAAATTAAAGAACAGTAGGTACTTACTTATTTTAATTTTCGGTGTGAAATGATGATAATTTTGTGTAACTAAACTAAATTGCAAATTATAACTCTATTAAAAAGATCATTGTGAAAATAATTGCAATATTTTTCGTCATACCTACCAATTTTGTTTAGTTTAAGTAAGTAAATAAATTAAAAAATGATGCAGTATTTTCAAAAATTCACTATTACCACTCTGTGACTATTACATTCATTTTCATTAAGTGTTAAATTATCGCAAAGGCATAGTGATATACTATTAGATTCTGATTCATTAGTTATTATGCTTCGAATAGTTTAGGTATTTATGTATATGTAGCCACCCCTTCTTTGGTTGTATAATATTTGGTAAATTAAAATAAATATTGGTACCTACTTACCCTCTGTTGTATGCAGAACTTTAATATAAACAGAGCCTTAAGAGCCCAGTGGTTGAAGTTGTGGATTGAAAACCGAAAGGTCGACGATTCGATCCTTATTTGTTGATGTCATTGTACGACTGTCATAAGCGCTCCTACATCGTATGCTTTACGCTTATTTGTAATGGAAAAGCGAATATTAGTCTGTTATGTTAGACATGGCTAAAATTCTTCAAAGAAAAACTCAATTTACATAACCGATGAAAACTTTGTAAACATTAAATAAAAAGTAATGAAATAACCACATTTCATAGCGAAATGATTCTGTATAAATCTGCAGTTTGTGTTTTTTTTTTGGGCCTGCCACTTTGCTGAGCTTGATTAAAATGAATTAAAGATTTGTGTACACCAGAAGGAGTACAATTATGTAATTAATTATTGGATTATTAATCGATAAGTTAACAGACACAATATTGAATTGTTTGTAATGAGTGTAAAATTATATGTTACTATGTGCAGATATATTTAATAGATTCCAATAAGTCGCCAAGTTAGAAATTGGAATAACTATATGAGAGTTTTATATTATAGCTTAACCAATTAAAACATAGTTAATATGGCTCTTATTATATGCATCTTGATTGCAGTAAAATGCTAACTTAGCACTTGAAAAATATAATAACTTATGACCGATTTAGTAGACGTTTAGGGGCGCCTTCAAATTAGAGGCATAAAGAACTGAAGGCAACACTGGTGCGCTAGCTGCGCTACTAATTTTCATACAATAGTAAATATGTAGAAACGTAGTAGCAGAGCCACTATTGCTACACTCGTACATCATTGTGCGCTGCGACTGCGCTTCTAGATAGTTTAGATGAAAAGTAGCACGTAGTGGCAGAGACTTCTGCACCGCTTCCTTACAACTCTTAATTTGAAGGCACCCTAGTAGGTAGTTAAACAAAATTAATTTGTCATAATATAGTAGGTATATACTATTATAATTACGTACAACTTCTAATATTTTCATCATCGAACTGCTGATGTTTTTAGAAATATAGTAGGTAAACTACGCCCTATGTCATACGCACTCAGCTTTGTATGTAAATACAGAGATATAGCAGTGTAACGATTAATTCAAAACCTATAGTTACTATTTTTAGCTTATTGGCGACTATTGTACAAGTTATAATTATTATTATCAAATATTTTAAATAAATAAATTAGCACGGAATCTGTTTATTGCGTTTATTCTTTTTTCATAACTTTCCTAAAGTCATAGTGCGAGCACCAAATAAAAACCTAACATTTTTAATTCGAAGTGAGTATGTAGGTACGAAGATAGTTTAAATTATAGTGCAGTAACTAGTGAACGTGCGTCGATTAAGCTTTCTATAAATCCTAAAACAGCAAGACGTCAAATCAAAAAATAGTCCGGATAGTCTCACCCTTACTCTTATCTTATACTAGACGATGCCCGCGACTTCGTCCGCGTGGATCAAGGTTTTTCAATTCCCATGGGAACTCTGTAATTTTCCGGAATAAAATGTAGCCTATGTTTTAATCCTGGGTATGAGCTATCTCCATTTCAAATTTCAGCCAAATCGGTTCATTTGTTGTGGCGTGAAGAAGTAACAAACATACACACACACACACATACAAACTTTCGGCTTTATAATATTAGTGTGATGTGATGTGATGTGATAGTGTGATGTTTGTGGTCTCACCAAATGGCTGGTCACCTTACTCATATTACACCGAATGATGAACTACATTTTCCACTCATATAATTAGATTTTTATATAGACTTCCATTGCCGAACAAAGGTCTCTTGCATCAGCTTGCATGGACTTCCACAAGTCTCGGTTCGGTTGCGTCTTTATTTTCAGGGAACCGCTGATTACAGGCAACGCAGAATCGAGTAACCCTCGGTTCTGCGTCGCCTGTAATCAGCGGTTCCCTGCGACTCATCTAATGTCGGTCCACCTAGAGGTCTTGATAATACATTATCTTAATTTACCACAACGAAACACAGTGTTAGACCATTCTCTAAAGTTACCCATCTTTACTGTAAATAATATATTTTTATCAGTAACGGCATTTCAGAACGGCACTATTACACGTCATTTTTATGCGTTTTTATGCCAATGCAAATGTCAAAAACTGAAATGTCATTTCATTTTTGATTTTGGCATTTCATGTTGGCCAGCGAGTCGTGTTGTGTAGAATATAATATTACAAAATAAAATATGTTGTAATGTACAAAATAATTAAAAGCGAAATATTAAATAAAATTAATCCCAGTTCGAAAAAAAGTGTATTTTGCTAACATTGAGATTAAAATGTGAAATATGTGTATTGGTGTGGTTCTTTTAAGTTTGAAGCAGTGATGTGCGAGCGATTTTAAGTGAATTTTAATCTAATAATAAGATTGTAAGAGTGCAAACTTCACGTTTAGATTTTTAAATATCTATATTTTATTTTTGCTATAGTTACGTGTATAAATATGGGGCAGGGTCCTAGTTCTAATTGGAGTAAAGGTAGTCGGAGGTCTTTTCGCTCTTTTGTGAGACGTTCAAAGCTGAACAAGTCGAGTTTGAGCCATACGTTCAGCTTACCGCCTTCAGAGGAGTATCCAGAGCTGATGAATGTCAACACGGCGACCGAGGAGCAGCTGATGACGTTGCCAGGGGTGTCGCGGCAACTGGCGCAGGAGATCGTTCGCCATCGACAGATGATCGGCAGGTTCAAACGCGTTGACGATCTAGCCTTAGTCTCAGGTAACTAGTGGTTCACCACAAACTAAGATCTCGCTTTCTTAAAGTGTAAGAAATTTCTAATACCTAGTAACAGGTGTTTTTAGTATTTGTATAACTACAGGTGTTTTTAGTATTTTTTAACTGCAGGATATGACTGAAATTAAATAGAAGTTTCAGCTTTTGATTGTAAACTCTTTTTGAGATAGATCTGGGTACATAAGATGTCTAAAACTGCGACTGAAAATTAAACAAAAAATAGCTTTGTGCTCTGTTTAAAAAGTTCTTTACAACAATACCCCAAAAACCTATGTAAAGCAAAATATATTTTTTGTCCCCTATTTGCTTTATATGTGCCTTAAGTGCTTAAGTTTTTTATAACTTTATATTGTGCTTGTGTGCTAATTAACATAACTTAATTTGACAGATTTTAAAAAAAGGACTAGCACTATTTTTAGACTATCTACCTGTCATTAATAATTATATACAGTAGAATCTCTGTAAGTCAAACTTCAAGGGAGACGCTATAAAATTTCGACCGTTTTAGACTTATGAAGGTTTTGACTTATGCTGATTTTGTAACAAAATATTTGATTTGTTAATATAATTACCAATATAAAACAAAAGATGTGCTTTGCTAAAGTTCAAGTGAAATCAATAAAAATAAAGATTTGTGACATATCATAAGTGCTACAGGGTAGCCTACATGAAATAAATAAATTTTGAATTTTGAATTTTGAAAGAACTAACTAGAACAGTAAAAATAAAATGAAAACAAGATGTGTTAACTGCAGCCATAATTTTTTTTTATTATTTCATAGAATTAGTAATCCTATGTATTGTAGGTAATACTCTTACATTGTTGTCTAAGAAACATTGACATACTTTGTCTGTAAGTTCTTAACATCAGTAACTTATTTTATTCGAGCTATAGAGATAATTAGTTTCAAATGATCAAGTTGTGACAGTTGTAAAATCAAACATGGCTATCGAGATATTGAAGCCAAATTTATTTTTTTCCAGTTAGGGAAAAAATGTACCAAAATGGCTTGTAGGGGCTCACTGATTGTTTTGTGTATTGTGGTTGAGATTTCGAATAATGGAGGTTTTGAGGTTTGAAGGGAAGGGCACAAAACATATTTTTGAGTATTGGAGGTTTTTGATTCATAGAGTTTTGACTTAAAGAGGTTCCACTGTATATACAAAAAGTATCATGAAACTTTGTTGCAATCAAAAAAGATATTATCAATATCTTTATTATATGATAATTTAAATGTTATACAATGTACTATTTAAGCTATAAATTGGTGTAGTATCTCTCTAACATAAATGAATCCATACTATCTGCAAGCAGGTGAATCTTTTGCTCTTTCAGTTGGTATTATGAAACATTGGTTACACAATCTATTTATTTCTATTTCTTTCTTCTGACTAACAGTATTGCTCTATTTGTTACGGATGTAAAGATCATATAACCCAATCCAACCAATCTATTTCCTTGTACCAACTTTTGAAAGGAGTTTCTTGCCAGTATCTTCTCAGCAGATTCTGCTTTTTGAACTGGTATCCACATGCAGTGAGAAACCTTACCAACAAAGTTTACCTTCTTCTCTTTTTTTTCAACCGATGGACGTCCACTGCTGGACATAGGTCTCTTGCATGGACCTCCACAGGTCTCGGTCTTCCGCCGCCTGAATCCAGCAGCTCCCTGTGACTTGTTTGATGTTGTTGGTCCACCTAGTGGGGGGTCTGCCAACACTGCGCTTCCCAGTGTGCGGTCAGCACTCAAGCACCTTGGGACCCCTTAGACCATCAGCTCCTCGAACTATGTGCCCCACCCATTTCCACTTCAGATTTGCAACTGAGCTGAGATATGTTGGTGACTGGTTCTACGGATCTCCTCATTTCTAATTTGATCTCGCAGACAAACTTTACCAATAATACCTTGATTATCTTATCTTTCCAAGCTTATTTTTATAGGTCTTGAACCTATAATAAGTGCCTAATATACAAAAACCAATAATCTTAATCATTATTGTTTTAGGTATCGGTGCTGAAAAACTAGAATTACTAAGGCCAGAAATATGTACAAATTCAAGAAAACCAATATCTAGGACAAGCTCTTGTACATACTCATTAGATAGCATAAGATCATCCTCAGAAAATAAGTTATGTTCAGTGAATTCGTCTAGCGTGTTCCAACTACAATGTGTGCCCGGTTTAAACCAAGAATTAGCCGCAAACATAGTAGATTACCGTAATAAAAAAGGCCCATTCAAGTCATTAGATGATCTTATTAAAGTAAGGGGCATGGATATAGTTAGACTAAGTAGTATTAAACCACATTTAAACTTGGAACTTCGGAAGTGCGAGAGCGTACAACACTTAACCAACGGGCATGTGAATGGATGGACAGACGTTTCAATAAATGATTCATTGGTCAGCAGTGAGCCAAAAACTCCAAAGAGTCCTCATAGAAAAAGTCTTTCAATGCCAAGCAAATTCCCTATTACGTTGCCAAATGGTTTTGCGACAGCCCCAGTGGCAGATATATTGGACTTGCTCTCGGCTTACTCACACAGGCCTATTGTAGAAGAAGTGTTTACGTATGAAAGAGACGGGGTTCGGTGTTGCCGTCTCGCTTCCTGGAATCTCCATCAGCTCAGTATAGACAAAGCTACAAATCCTGGGGTCAGAGAGGTGATATGCCGTACTATTCTGGAATATAAGTAAGTTTTTTTTATAAAAGAATATCAGCCAACCTGAACTTGACTGATGTTCTCCTCTCCCCTCCAAATAAGTGAAAACTTGTGTTAGGAGTGGTTACGAGTTACTGTGATACCATACATCTCTGATTGGCCAAAAACTTGTTGCTATTAGCTAGAATGGTGAAAAATTTTCTTTTAAGTAATAAATTAATTAAAAAAAAAAAAATTAGATCACTAAGTATGTTTTAATACATTACAATTATTGTAATCTTAGGTAGTTATGTTATTGCTTAGTTTTGGTATATAAAGATCGTGATTTATGATTATTTGTTTTATCTATTAACTACCATTTTCTTATCTTTGCCGACATACATTATTTTAATATCGTATGATTATTCCCATCTATTATTGAGAAGTTTTTAAATGGCAGAATATGTTGGAACTGACATCATAAACTGGATCTATCAACCAGTTAATCTTCCCATGTGGCATAAGGCTTAAAGGCAATGTGAATGCAAACATGCTGCCTAGAAATTGCAGGCAGCCATTATTTTTGTCCTACCGCCAAAGGGAAGGGTTTAGCAGACTATGTGTGTAAATCCCTATGTAACTATTTACGAATGTTCCACGGACTTGACAAACTATTCGTTATGATCGGTTTTGAAGGTCGGGGTGACATAGGCTACTTTTTGTTTTTATCAAACAATTTTATACCTTGGTACATATCAATGTACCAAGGTATAAAATTGTTATGTATGGGTGATCCCAACATCTATAAATCAATAGCATTTTCGATTTTCGGACGTGTGACATAATTTTGTTTTAATAGACTATTTTTATAAACGACATTTTTCTTTACAGGTTATCAATATTAGCCGTCCAAGACATACTCGAGGAGCCAGCGTTGCAAATGATATGCGACGAACTCAACTCGCCAGCTTTGCGACGAGTGAGAGAGTGGCGGTCCAACAGTCACACCTGGCAGTGCGTTTATACAGGGTGAGTTGAAAACCCATCACCACAGTGAAGGCTTCAGTACAACTAGAAATAAATCTGGCAGAATTCAACCGGAACTGGATAATTCTGAGCGCAAATCTGTACTATGGAGTTTTAATGAGTTCTTATCAATACACTTTATGATAAGAGCCTAATGATAAGGTTGGTAGGCTTTCGAACTTCCTAGCGAATGGCACGTAAAGAAAACATTGCTTACAAAAAATCATTTAAATCGTAAAAAAACTAAAAATATTAAATTACTTTGATTACAGAACTGTAAAATTTTAATAAGATTTAATTTTATCTAAATATATAAAAGGCAAAGATGACTGACTGATTGACTGACTGACTGACTGACTGACTGATCTATCAACGCACAGCTCTAACCACTGGACCGATTAAGCTGAAATTTGGTAAACAGGTAGCTGTTAGGACGTAGACATCCGCTAAGAAAGGATTTTGGAAAATTTCAACCCCAAGAGGGTTAAATAGGGGGTTAAAAAATCGAACCTAACGTGAGCGAAGCCGCGGGTTAAAGCTAGTTTATTTTATAAATATATCAAAGTAAAAGGTGACTGACTGTCTGATCTACCAACGCATAGCTCAAGCCTCTGCACTGGTCGGATCGGGCTTAGGCGTAGGCATCCGCTAAGAAAGGATTTTCGAAAATTCAACCCCTAAAAGGGTAAAATAGGGGTTTGAAAAATCGAACCTGACGTGAGCGAAGCCGCGGGCAAAGCTAGTATGAAATAACAAGGTAGTGCCGTATTGTCGACACGCGATAGTACCTCTGTAAACATAAACTCCCTACCAGCAGTTGGCTAGGCAATTATGGCAATTATTCATTCAATTATATTATTTTTAATTCAGTAGCATTATAGCAGTCAATCTGCAAACGATTTTGAAACTTACTTCAATGCAATACGTGTTGAATTCCTTTTTTGATAATGAAACAAAAGGAATTCAGATAGATGTAGGGCTGCCAAACCCGCTAGAAATATTTTGGCCTGTATTAAATATTTCAAACATTTTGGCTATTGATATGCTTTATACCTACATACATTTGATTTCTATATTGTGTTGTGAAAGTACCTACGATATTTTAAGTTCTTCGAGAGCTCGCGTATTAACTTTGATTTCATATAAATATTTTACTAGCCATGCTCAAACAACTCAAATCCGAAAGTTGAATGAATCCAAACCATATCGCCTTAGCGCCTATTAAATCACACTTCACATCACCCTATCACATTTCATTTCACACTAATTTTACAAAGGCGAAAATTTGTATATGTATGTGTGTGTGTGTGTGTGTGTGTGTGTGTGTGTTTGTGTTTGTTACTCCTTCACACCACAACGAATGAACCAATTTTGCTGATATTTAGAATGGAGATAACTCATACCCAGGCTACATTTTATCCCGGAAAATTAAAGAGTTCCCGCGGGAATTAAGAAACCTTAATCCATGCGGACGAAGTCGCGGGTATCGTCTAGTAATAATTAATTATTATTTTTTAAACTACATATTAATTATTAGCAACCCTAATGCCATGCATGTAGAAGCATCGTACTAATTCAGTGTATCGACGCACTATACTGATAACGATGCAGAGAGGCTCTGATAAGAAAGCCTTCAGGGTAGTATCGAGAGGAGATAAATGTTCAAGTGCAAGATCGCGCTAATCATTTGACTGTAGAATATACACGAAACAGTCTAGTCTAAAATTCAGTATCTTAGAAACTTTATTATTGAAAGCGAATAATTATACTTAGCAATAATTATTATTATCAGGTCAGTCTGATAAGTGATACTATATTTTTCTCTTATCTTTTTCAACTCTCTCTCGATTATGACAGAGATATATTTATCTTATCTTTTCTCTGTTGCTTATCATTTGCCTCATCTCTCTGTCTAGCTCTCTCCATTCTTATTATCTATCTTCCATGCTATTGTTATCTCTAGAGGACAACATCTCATTTCTGAAGTCGGATTAACTCGTTCTCTTTACTTTTCTGGCCCTTTCACTCTCACACACACACATCTGTTAGTTAATCACTAATTATAATTTTTGCATATAGGAAGCATTGCTCTAAATCAGTCGAACGTCGTGCTATACCTACCAATACGCGGTGATAGTTTCATAAAAAAGCCTGCAGAGCGTTACTCTGAGAGGAAATAGGTGGTCAGATGCAATTACAATTTTTATTTAAAATAAGTTGGCAGCCCTGATTTCATGCATGTCGGCTCATTGATTTAAATCAGTGTATCGAGGCGCTCGGCGCGCCGATAACGACGCGGCGACGATCTGATAAGAAAGCCTTCAGGGACGTTTCATCGAGAGTAGATAAGCGGTCAAGTGCAACACCGCGCTGATCGCTCCCTACTCCTTGACTTGACTGTAGAATTTACAAGAAACTTAGGTTTTCTTACTAATCCTATTAATATAATAAATGCGTAAGGTGAGGGTGGATGGATACACTGGACGGATGGTTTGTTACTTCTTCACGTTACAACGAATGGACCAATATGGCTGAAATGAATGGAGATAGCTCTGGAAAATTAAAGAGTTCCTGCGGGAATCAAAAATCTGCGCGTACGAAATCCGGGAATCAGCTAGTATTATAAATGCGAAAATGGGTTTGTAGGTTTATCCTTTAATCACGCAGCTACAAAGTTTTGAATCGATGTGCTTTTTTAAAAGGATTTAGTTGAGGAGCTTTAGAGTGACATAGGCTACCTTTTATCCCGGAAACACAGAAGGATCCCGCGGGATCCATGCGGACGAAGTCGTGGGACTCAGGTAGCTTCAAGCTGTTAAGAGTCTGAAAACTAAGAAGTCCTTGTCACTCTCGAGGTCTTCAATTATACCCATTCAAAAAATCACGTGAATCCTTTGCTCTGTTGCAGCGTGATTGAAAGACAACCCAACAAACAAACACACTTTCACAATTATACCATTAATCATGATTAGTAGGATTGATAGATACGGTTTTGGAGCTATGTCTGTTGTTGCAGTCGCAAGCTGGGCTTCTTGTACGAGCGCTCCAACAAGCACGTCACGGTGGCGAGCGCGCCGCTCACCGACGCGCATGCGCGACGAGTAGTCGAGGAGCTGACCGCGCTGAGCTCCGAGCGCCTGGCCCTCTCTCCGCAAGGTTTGTGCCAGACCATTTAACCACTTAATTGTTATAAAATAATACGAGTACGTACCACGGTAATTATTTTAGTTGGGATTGTCGATAATTCGATCCAATTGCATGGACCGTGGTCACGACGAGACTGCGGTGTTGCGAGACGTCAAGTTGAAGCTGTCATGGGTAGAATCTATCTACCCGCCTTCTTGATCTTTTCGGAGGAACGTCATTTAAAGTTCGGCAAAAAAAACTAACAACGTCACTTTTTAAAGGTGCTGTACGACTCTTTTAACCACTTTTAAGATGAAATGCGGATGGTCTTTTCTCCATACAAACGCTCTCGCCTGTTTTCTTTGCGGTTTATGACCTTAAAGCAATGATTTTTTACAGTCAAATAAACATCAACGTCTTCTATGCCCCTATGTTTTCCTTTTAAGACATTATCTTTATAAGCTCTAGAACCCCTAAAAAATGCTCAAATTGCCTATATTTTAGACCACTGTCAACAGAGGCCAGGTGCACAACGATTAATGAAAAAAGAAAAACTTAGGGACACAGTCTATATTCGTCTTATTCAGTTTATGAAATATCTTTTAAAGTGGTCCAATATTGGAGGAAGAAATAGTAAGAGTTATACCTCGAAATACCGTTCAATTGAGAAGATACTCAGCGGTAAAAAAATAATATCAATTTTATGTTGTGTACAGTTGACAGTTATTACCGTCCCATATTTATTGCTGAATCCACTCTACGCTTTTTTATCAATTACACATACAGTAGAATTCATATATAACGACTTCGCTTATAACGACTAACCGCTTTTTGCGACGATAATGTTTACTCAAGTTAGGTTTCGTAGTTAGGTACTGAGAAAATATAACCGTTTAGTGCGACTCCGGTTTAAGCGACCAACTGCTTATAGAGACCAGTATTTATGATAATACGTCCGGTTAAAACGACTCGCAATGTTTTGTTTACACAACCTACGCACCAATACCACGGCGCCCCGCTCCGCGCGCTTTTTCTCTCCTTATTGGCGCGCGTAAATCAAAAATACAAAATTTTTTATTTACTTAAATAGGAAAATCAAACTTTCGCATTTATAATACATATTGACGAGTGAAAGGCTAATTGATCTAAGCGACATTTTGTAAAACTTGCAGGAAGACTGATCAAACTTTTTTTTTTTTGAAAAAAATCATGATTTTTTTCCTGTCTTCCTGCAAGTTTTACAAAATGTCGCTTAGATCAATTAGCCTTTCACCCATCGAATGTATTCGTAAGTTAAGTACTTAGTACGTAAGTAGGACTTAAGAAATAATCCTGCCGTTTTGTACGTCATCCGGTTAGTACGACATAGTATCGCCGGTCCCTTGAAGATCGTTATATCCGGATTCTACTGTATTATGTATATCTAATCTTCAGATGAATCAAAATACAAAATCTATTGAAAAAAAATCAAATCAAATCATACATAATTAATTTAATACGGGGCATACAAAGTCATCATAACACTCAGCACAAAGGTGATGTATCGGACTTTGATATCGGTTAACGTCCGCCGTCCGTTAATCATACTTACCTAATTAGGTAAGTATGATTTTGTAACACTAACTGATAAACGTCTGATAGAAAGAATAATAGGTAGGTATATTGAGGGTCTTTGTTGTTGCACAATAACACTTTGTTCAATGATTTTTTTTCTTTGCCTATACCTACTTAATAATTATAAAGTAGGTAGATGAAATTATTGTACAGTATAATAACTTAAAAAAAATATGGAACCGACGATAGAAGCAACTAAAAAGAAAAAAATACGATACACCTGTATTTATTGTATTATGTATTATAATTTAAAAAAAATACACGATGAATTGAGAAATATTTTTCATCGGGGTATCAGACAGCAATTTTTTATCTTTGCAGCCATGATGTGTTTTATCAAAAAACTTTACAACCATAACAATGGTTCAATTGTAATGAGTGCCCTAAACACACTATATCTGCTGTAAATTGCTGAAGAGTTGGGATCCCGCAGATTAATTAATACTACAGCATCAGCTCAAGGTTACCACTAACCATGTCTTGGAAATAATACGAAGTATCAGTACACCAAATTTCAAATCAATTGCACCAGTGGAAGTTTGTAAAACCTTTTAATCAAGTAAGACACAACAGAACTTAGACAGGTCCTAAGATTCTTCTCATTGAAAATAAGTCAAATGAAGCTGATAGTCTAAAAATTACGTCAAATTCAAAGACGTCCCAAATACCTAAATTCCCATTCGCACGCGAATCGGCAGAATGTTTGATCAAAACATTGAAGTATAGTATCAAATCGTGTGAGCGATTGTTTGGGAAACCGCGCTCGGACGTTGATATAGGTAAAACCCGAAGATATGGCACGATTTGGACACCTTACAAATGTAGACTTTGAAAATCGGATCGTTTTCGACTTTATCCATGACATCCTAGATCACGAAACTTGAAATTTTTACAGTTGGTTCCTTTTATGACGTAGGCGCACACTAAGAAAGGATTATTGGAAATTCCACCCCTAAGGGGTTTAAATAGGGGATGGAAGTTTATACGAAACTCCGTCATTTTTCAAGCTGTTTCCATCAAAGTTGGTATTAGAGCTTTCAGTTAAAAATAAAGAAGTACGTGTGTACGCTTCGCTCGACAAATAGTTTAACAATGCCATGCCAATGTCTCATCACAATAATTATGAAGCTCGAGACTTAATTACCCTTTTACCTAATTCATATGATATTTTGGTTGTATTCAGATTTACATCTTGATAACTGAATTAAAATCAAAATATGAATAAGTAAAATAATCATATTTCAATCTCTGAATATGTTATTTTGTTTTAATTTTAAGGGTCAAAACCATTTGGGTTGCAGGTTATTAACCACATTAGTAGTGCTAGCTTATGCCAGAGAACCCACATGGAGTAGATTTTTAAAAGTCAGGGAGGGGTTGGGAAATCTAAGTTATTGATTGTTATAGCTTCTGAAAGTCGAAGTCGCGAAGCTGGGATAAAACGGACGGGGCACATGTTTGGAAGACCTGATGGTCGTTGTAATCCCAATGTGCTGGCGCTGGAATGGCAACTCCGCACCGGATAGCGGAGTGTTGGCAGACCCCCCATTAGATGGACCGACGACATCCAGACGAGCCGCTGGATACAGGCGGCGCAAAACCGAGGCTTGTAGAAGTCCATGCAAGAGACCTTTGCTCGGCGCTGAATAATACGGTTGATAAAGGAGAAGAAGAAGTAGACACACTTCCACAAACTTCCACATTTAGGAGTATTTTGTTTGGTGCGAGGCTTTGGTCGTGGCTAGTTATCACCCTACCGTCAAAAACGTGCCGCCAAGCGATTTAGCATTCCGGCGCGATGGCGCGTAGAAACTGATTAAGGGTGTATGGGTTGAAAGTACATTGCCATATCCCTTCCAAGTTATTCCGCTACCATCTTAGACTGCATCATCACTTACCATCAGGTGAGATCGCAAAGACTATCGAATAAAAAAAAATGTATGTGTATCTAGTGTTTTTGTATAGCAACGCGGCCTAAGCAAACATTCATGCATGAGGGAGCCGCTCTGTGCGGAAAGCGGGCGGCATCTACATAGTTACGTGTGGTGTGCGTTAGCGTTACACCGCGGAACCACGTATCATACCTTTATCATGCCTACGCGACCACCGCCAATATGATTACCACCTTATAAATTATACTAGCATTTGCCCGCGGCTTCGCTCACGTGAAGTTCGTATTTCAAACCTCTTTTTATCCCCTTAAGGGTTGAATTTTCAAAAATCCTTTCTTAGCGGATGCCTTCCTCAAAATATCTACCTGCATGCCGTGCCGATCCGTCCTGTAATTATTAAAGTTGTGTGTTAATAAATCAGTCAGTCAGTCAGCCAATCACCTTTTCCTTTTACATATTTAGTGTGAAAGTAAGTTTGTTTTTTAGTTAGTTCTTCAATCATACTGCTGTAGAGTATTGGATAAATGTGACTTTTGCGTGGATATAGTTGAAGACCAGCAGGGTGAGCATAGGCAGGAGACAAAATTTTTATGTCCGATTTTATCCACTGATAAGAGATAAAATTATCTTCTCCCTATGCTAAAGCATGGTGACAGGGGAAAGTAGAAGGGTATTCCTATAAGTATATCCACTGTGTATATTATTTCAAACGTTTTCTCCATGCTCGACGGGTGGATAAAACTGAGCGAGCGGATAAACATTTTATCCTTTCCCCGTGGATAATATGTCCCCTGCTGGAGTGACACAGGCTAACAGAGAAACAAAAGCGGTTTGTAGAGACTTCAGATAGGTACACCTAAGTAACCTGTTAAAATTAAGAAGTTACTACATTTGTATTTTTACGTCTTCAGTTTTCTAAAAATCGCATATCGATTGCTGTTCATCTATTTTTAGCATTGCAAGATGTTTAAATTATAAGCTAGTCACGGTCTAGCATTGGAGGCTGATTGGGGCAAATATTATGTCACAACTGCTCACTGACCCATTACCTCCGTATGAAGCATAATGAACTCTATTGGAAAGTCGTTAGGTTTGAATTGATTTATCAAATAGAGCGAGCACCCTAGTTTTCCGATCTTTAAATGAAGGTGGCATTGTAGCTAATTCTATTGTTGTTGTGTAAATTGACAGTTCCAAATATAGTGCTATCCTTTTCTGCATTGAGCATTATGAAAGGGAAAGCATGAGATGTGGAAAAGGAAAACGTAGGACACAAGGCAAGAGATCTAAGTTGTGTCTATAAAATTTGAAGAGTTCCCTCGATTTCTCTAGGGTCCTATCATCAGAATCTGACCTGATGACAATGGGACACCTGGGAAGTATACCCTTACAAACAAAAAGAATTTTCCAAATTGGTCCAGGCGACTTCAGAAATAGAAATAGAAATATTTTTTATTCAAATGCTTATTTGACTTGAGTGCTTTTACAAGCACTTTTGAATTGTCAATGAATCTACCACTGGTTCGGAATGCCTTTCCTGCCGAGAAGAGCCAGCAAGAAACTCGGCGGTTGCTCTTTTCAAAAAAATAAAATTTTTACAATCGTTAATGAAACTATGCTATGTATACAGTGCTTCCACGATGAAGTTTCCTAAGTCCAATACAATACAAATACAACTAAATACAATACAAATACAAATAAATGCAATCCAATGCATGTTAAGACGAGTAGACAGAAAGCAGACCCACTCCCGTTGGTGGCACCCGTTCACGAGCATGACGCATGGTCCAGCCGTTGCTGGACCATGCATTGCATATTTGAGGGAACGTAACAAATAATTTGTTGCAGCAGGAAAACCATTTTAGCCTATCACCACAATTGAGATTGTAGCAATGATAAATGCAATTTTTCTGAAAACGCACTGCAGATCTCATTTGTCGTTTCTGTCAAAATAAACAAGTCTCATTAGACACGAGTCGTGGACCGTGGTAAATCTTGCGCATTCGATTTTTAGGGTTCCGTACCCAAAATATGCCTGTGTGCTGTTAATATTTGTATCGAGAACATTGACATTGACCGCGTCTGCACTCACTTAAGCAATATCGAGCATATTGTCTAAAAATATAAAGTCCGGGTCAACGCCTACGCAATTCATGCGTTTAATCATTCAAATGATGTAAGATTTAATTGATTAATTGAGCAAATTGATTCCACTTTTAGACAGGTTTCTTGTAGGTTTCTCAAAGCAAAATCTGATTTTTCGAAATAGAAGAGCCACAATTTTTTTTTTAAGTATACATATGAACGTTTTTGTTTTATGTAGGAGTTACAAACGTTGTTAGTTTACGGACTTGTAGGTACACCGTACATTAATATTAATGTGTGAGACTTTAGTAATAAAGCGTGTCAGATGAAGACAGACATTAGACGTGCAAATTACCTAAAATGGCGTGCGAAATTGTTTATGGTACAGCAGCGATGAGCGTTGAAATGGAAACATAAAGTTAATGATGAAGTTTACAGTCTATCACTTAAAATTCAAAAATGAATGGATGAATAGCATATTATGTATCATCAATTCATCATCATGAGCTGTCCATTAAGGACTCACTACTGAGCCCAGGTCTTCCATCAGAGAAGGTATATAGGCCATACATTATGCTGGCCCAATGCGAATTGGCGAACTTCGCACACCTTTGAAAACATTTCGACGACCTCCCTGGCGCAGTGGTGAGCGCTGTGGTCTTATAATTGGGAGGTCTCGGGTTCGATTCCTGGCGGAGGCAATTTGATAATGTATAATTTCTGAATTGAATCTGGTCTGGTGGGAGGCTTTGGCCGTTGCTAGTTACCACCCTACCGTCAAAGACGTGCCGCCAAGCAATTTAAAATTCCAGCACGATGACGTGTAGAAACAGATTAGTGATTTGGGTTAAATGTACACTGCCATACCCCTTCCAAGTTAGCCCGCTTCCATCTAAGACTGCATCGTCACTCACCATCAGGTGAGATCGCAGTCAAGGACTTACTTGTCATCGAATAAAAACAAGACAACATTATGGAGAACTCTTAAGCGTGCAGGTTTCGATGTTTTCCTTCAACGTTGAAGCATGTGATATTTAATTGCTTAAACGCACATGACTCCGAAATGTCCTACAAACAGTGGCGTAACTATAGGGTGGCAAGACGGCAAAATGCCACGGGCCTCCAGCAGGAAGGGGCCCCAGTCAGAGAGGGCTGAAAGCACAAGAGGATTCCAACATTTATAGCCATTCCTGTGACTACGGCTAGTGCCGAGTGATCATTTTTTGGGGAGGGAGGGCCCCATCCGATGAATTTGCCACGGGCCTCAAACGTTATAGTTACGCCTCTGCCTACAAATAGGAGACCCTAGTCCTAACCACTAAGCTATCACAGCTTTTTACATGTGACTTTATAATTCCAAGCATCACTCGTAATGTTTACGAAGTATTAAAAGATACTGTAATAGGTATGCGTCAATACGGCGAGACGTCTGAAACTCTAAATAACCTTGAAACAAAAGTAATTAGCCGAGTCTCCTCGATCATAAATAATGCTTTCCATTTCTATTGTACACGAAACTTTAGCTGCAGGAATTAAGTACTGGACTTAATAACAGCGAGATCAATATTTTTAGGTTGAGTTAGTATGACATCAACTGCTAAATAATCATACGTCTAACTCGAAGAGCCTAAAAACCTAAAAGCTCTACCTCTTGCTAGTTTTAGGCTTAGTTTCTATGATATCACAGAACGAGGAATTGATAACACCTCTCCAATTTAGCAGTTCTCGCGAGCTATCATCTCATTCAAATCTGTTATGTTGACTGTGTTGACTGCACCAAGTGCTTTGTTTTTTTTTTTCTTTTTGTAAGAAATTATGTTGAGATGAAGAGAAATACTGACGAGATAAAATAAAGGTAATGTTATACTATACCACAAATGCAAACAAACGTGTTTAAGGTGTTTCTGAGTTCTCAACAAGACGTTCGTATTCGCACATACGAACAATGAACAATTCAAATATCATTGAGCATTGTTATTAGCATAATTGGCTCAATTCGTGCTCCATTGGGAATCGATTACCAATCAAGTTGACTTTGAATAACTCTGCATACGTTAAAACGTTTTTGGAGCTTCTTTACGAAATCTTTTGTTCATGGAGTGTTATGACTTTTCATTCAAACTGTTACACGGAATTGTAAACGTTCAAATTGCAACATATTTCTTTTAATTATTTTTAGAATAGCCTGTTGCTGTTATCTATTGTATAGGCTAAATAATGTGTCATTGCTTTAAGAGTTAAACCAGGATTTTCCCTGTTTTGTATTATTTACAGCGTTTACCTGGGTATCACCTTTAAAAAAAATGTCTGATGCAATTCCATTATAGTCATCAGTTACTTGTTAAAACAACAAAATAGAAAATTGCATACGAAAATATAGCCTGTTCATAGAATTTGAAGCTTATGTTAGAAACTCGAACTTTCTATTTAAATGATTAGTTCATTAATATTCTATTCTACGTATTTAAAAATGTTAAACCAATATAATATATTGGTTTAACATTGAATATATCATAATTATTATATCAGTTTCGCTACTTTCACTATCTTTTCTATTATATTTTGTTCCTGTTTTGGATCGGATAGTTTATAGTGGCATCTTATTTTATTTATGCGAATGGCTACACAATTTTTAAACAAAATCAACCGTTATGTTAATTCTGATGTCCTTAGTGTTATTGACATTGAAAATATAGTTCCCGTGTTCACCTTACTGCAATTATTATATCAAAGGTCAAACTCAACTGCTGCAATTTATGTAAAAGCCTGAGAGATAACCTGTGCTTAAGAGTGGCTTTAAAAAAGTGTTTAATAGCCTGTGTTACGAGTATGTAGGTACCAAATAAATGGAGTCTTCCAGTTTTAAAATTAGAGTTACAATCTCAGCAAAAACGATACATGTATCAGTCAGGCTGTCCAGCAACTTATTAGTGAATGACACTAGAGCAAAACTAGTTCTTATAACTCAACGCTGCTAAAACTTAGCAGTGAATTTGTGTGTGTGTGTTTGTGCAGTTAGTAATAAGTACTATTTTTATAGGAACAATAGGCATAAGACACCCATCTCAGTAACAGATACGAAACGATACGATGCATGTAATTAAAGTATTTAAATTGTACTGAATGTAGAGACCACTCATATGACTTTCTCTATCTACGAAATAAATAATACTTTGTCCTTTCTGATACTAACGTTAAGTTTAGTATCTTTATAAAGAGCCATTGAGCTTCATCGCTTACTATTTAAGGAGCTCGTTGGATGCGATCCGCATTCGTATAATCGAGTTGCATATTAATCGTTGTTTTTTTATAGGACGGTATAGAACCGTGTCGAAGGGCTTGAGCGAATCAATAAGTTGAACGTACGTAACTGTAAATGGTGTCCTTTGGGGACGTGTTTCGGGACCGCATCCTTTAATTATTTAAACCTATGATTTAAAAGGATCGCTACTATTCAACCGACGAAAAAAAAATAGAGGAGGTTCTCAATTCGTCGAGTATATATATTTTTATGAAGCCGATCATATTTTCAACGACATACTGAACCAGTAGATACTCGTAGATTCACTTGACGAAAACGATTCGACTTTACGCAAATGTTGGTTTTACTCAAATGGTTTCACTAGAATTTCATTACAGTATGAGCATTCTATGAAACAGCTACACTTGTCTGAGGTTTATTTTTGGTTCCTTGAATTAGTTTTATTTTAAATCAATTGATGCGAATTCGAACAGTGCGAATTAAAAATAAACTCTGCTGTTTCGACTAATAACTATTATTACATTCAACGGCCCACCTTATCACATTCATTGTAGCTTTATAAATTGAGGTATACTTTTTATTATAAAATGGAGTTTTGTCAGGATGATGTTAACATTTTACTACCTACCTACTTAGTTTTATTTATGTGTATGTGCTTTCCATGTTTATTGTCTAGTTTGTTTTTTGTTTGCTAATTATCCATCAAAATAAGAAAGCAAGGTGTTCCTACATAAAAGCCAATTTTGGAGCTTGTTAATATGTGAGGAGTGTAAATAATTTAATATCCGTACATTGGTATGTGATTTAGTAGCGTGTAGAAAAATCGATTTCGGTCACGACCTATATTTCAGTATGTATATTTTCATCAGACTATTCGAGGGTAGTGTTTGGCAGTTATGTAAGTTTGACAGTTTAGAGGTTCCCTTATTACCAGACAATTCATACGATTTGAATAAATAAGGCTTCGTTATAATAAAAAAGTCGGAAAAAAATAAAAAGTTATGTTATCAGACGAAAGATCTCTTTATTTACATTATGAAAATATATAGATAATTATTCGATAAATTAATTATTTATTCATAAATCATTCATGATTCATGTTTCAGTTTTGGACTTTATCTTGTGCCTACCAACAAACCTATGAACAAGTTATCTTTAATATCTTTATTATGTACCCGCCTGTTTTTTTTACACCTGATCACCTTGCGCTCATTTTATTGTACAACCGAAGGTAAATATATTGATAAGTAACAATTATTCCCTTACGACAAAACCAGTTTATAAAGCTTATTCAGAATAATCGGAAAAAAAGACAATCGCCTTAAAGAAACCGACCACCGACATCAAATTAAAAAATAAACGGCCAATTGCGTGTTAGGCTATGCACAGTGTAGGGTTCCGAAGTTGCTTGTCATTTATAAGGGTGTACACATACTGTAGTTAGAAGGGTGTCCATAATTATTGTTACTTATTGTAAAAAATTTTTTTTTTTTAAAGAGCAACCGCCGAGATTATTGCTGGCTCTTTTCGGCAGGAAGGGCATTCCGAACCAGTAATAGATTCATCGACGATTCAAAAGCACTTGTAAAAGTTTATTTGAATAAAAAATATTTCTATTCTATTCTATGTAATTTTTCATCGTAAAATGGTATAAAAACCATTTTAAAATAACATCAGAAAGTAATAATGCACCTATTTATAAATTAATAGCTAAAACTCAAGGTACATCTTGACGCATACTGCCGCGTCTCCGGTAGTATGACAAACTAGCTGTTGCCCGCGACTTCTGTTATTATCGCGATTAAGAAGTTTTTAAAAGAATTTATTTTAAATACTGATAATTCGCCCCCTTTTTTGCAACATTTTTCGCTCCTATTGGTCGCAGCGTGATATTATATAGTCTAAAGCCTTCCTCGATAAATGGACTATCCAACACAAAAAGAATTTTTCAATTCGAACCAATAGTTCCAGAGATTAGCACGTTCAAACAAACAAACTCTTCAGCTTTATAATATTAAGTATAAGTATAGATAGAAACCTGCGCTCAGTAGTGAGCCGTTAATGGGTTGCTGATGATAATTATAATTTATGATTTAGGTTAACGATTAACGATGTCGGCGCTTAATGTTAATCGTTAACCTAAAGTTAGGTACTTACTCAAATACTTTACTCGGTAAGTGCGGAAGGATCTAGAAGCCGAGAGCGTTAGTTACAGAACAAAAAAGTATTTTTTTAAATCACTGTAGGTACAAATTATTCTATGCAGTTATTTTTAACGACCGACGGAAATTAACTGTTAGTCCCCCGGACTGATAACAACGTTGTTATGTTTTAATGGCTTAGCGATTTATGTTATATGTAATACCTATATTTTATATAATAATATGATGTACTAAATGAATGCAATATAAAATAAGCTATAATTAAAAAAAAGGGAAAAGTGTCTATCATAAAAAGTACTGAAGTTCAAGCTTGATCAAATCTTTACTGTTCCCTAAGTTGAAATAAATGTAAGCAAATAAAAAAGAATGATCATAATTCGTTTTGTAGTTTCGGAGAAATGCGTGGACAAACATTCATACATATCTATGTATATTTGTTTAGAAGCCCTAATAGGTTATCAAAAATGCTGCCGTCCACAAGCTATAAAAACCATATTTCCTAATGTAAACCCTAATTTAAATGTTTTTGGATTTATATTAGGAAATATGGTCTTGGTAGTTAACGGCCTTATAGCTTGTGGACGGCAGAATGTGGATACTTTGCAGTTCCAATAATATTACATACTTAGGTATGTATATTTATGTTGAATTGATGACCTCTTTTTTTGAAGTCGGTTAAAAACTAATAAAAATATACAAAACTATATTAAGTGGCAATTCCACCATAGCTAAATAAGATTTAACCGAGGAACAAAATTGTTGCTCTGGCAGATTTCAAAAACTGGCTCATTCCTCGGTTAACTGAAACTGAGATACATAAAATAATCTTATGCCACAACGACTAACGTAGACTGTAGTCTAAGTTAGACAAATATTGTGTAGACTAATTATTATTATCCTTAATTATTTTCGGGACAAAATGTATTTTATCCCGAAAATAATTGACAGCTTGCATTCCGAAATCAGACACAGATATTTGTACATCAAGAATCAAAGAGTTCGCACTGTATTTTTAAAACATCTAGTAATTAGATAAATTAGTATCACTTTACCCTATTAATTAACGTAAACGATTTCTTTGGGTATTTCCTACTCAAAGCCAGAATTATACTCGCTTCATTAAATTTTATGACGTTAATTGCTGGTTAATTACAATTTTCGAGATTTCCTTGTACTCCGATAGTTGATAGTCAGGTTTAACACAACCTTTAAATTTTTCCGCATGAAAATCAAATGTAATTCTGACCAAATGTAGTTTATAATTTTGGAATTTTTTCCCATGAAGGATAGAATTTTACCACTAGGGCCGATTTCGTTAAATTTTCAAAAATTCTTTCTAAGCGGTTGCCTACGACTTAATTTCCAGCCCGATCCGTCCAGCAGTTAGAGCTGTGCGTTGACTTGATACTTTAATAGATCAGTCAATCAGTCATCTTTGCCTTTTATATATTCAGATAAATTTATCACGTCATCTATCAATGATCTGATTGATTTGCGCTCCACGCAGCTTCAATAGACTGGCAGCCTTAGACCCGGATGAACTGGCGAGGGGAAAAACTAGTTTTAGACCCGGACGAACTCGCGGGGCAAAAATCTGGTTTTGATATATCTCAAAGATTTCTCAGGAACCTTTATTGTTTTATTTCCAGCGTTCCTGATATGCGACCGGCCGGTAATCCTAGTGAACGTGCAGTGCACGGAGCGTTTGCGCGACGACGACGCCGCACGACTGAGCGAGACAGCCGATCTAGCGCTCTCCTTCAACCTGGAGCTGGCGTTCTTTGGGGAGTTCGTGCGGTGGGAAAACGTTCGATGTGAGTATTCTGTACATCATCATCAGCAAACCATTAACGGCTCACTACTAAGCGTCCTCTCAAAATTCAAAATTTATTTATTTTATGTAGGCCAACTTGTAGCTATTTTTTTATTATTTTTTATTGAAGTGTTAACCTACACTTAAAGGAAATAACCTAATGTGTCGCTACTAGATGTCGCTAACAGTTGCTATAAAACTGATTGAAAAAGTAGATGCATATCACTAATTTCGTGGCTGACGTATGGTTCGGCCGTGGTGTAGCGGTTAACACACTCGGGCGCGATTCCCAGAGAGACGTGGGTTCGAATCCCGCCGGCCTTGGAATTTTTGATATGTATTTATAAATCTATCAACTTGTAGCTCTTATGACACGTCATAAATCTACCACCGGTTCGGAATGCAGATTCTGCTGAGAAGAGCCGGCAAGAAACTCAGCAGTTGCTCTTTTCAAAAAAAAATTTTTTACAACACTGCGCTATGTATAGGTAACAAAACTATGCTATGTATGCAGTGCTTCCACAATCAAGCTTCAAAAATGCATACGTATACCATCCAATGCATGTCAAAACGGGTAGACAAAGCAGACCCATTCCCGTTGGTGGCACCCGTTCACGAGCATGACGCAAGATCAAGCCGTTGCTTCGCTCAACCATATTTGAGGGAACGTAACAACTATAGATGTAAAAATACCGTATAATACCAAATGACTATGAATTTTTCCGGTATAATTCAATAGATTACCGTATTTTTGGTATTTTTGGTATTTTATTTTTTCATACAAAATTATAGTTAGATTTTTTGCAATTTTGTTTTTGACGTGTTTTTGAATGAATATTTATTGCGTGGTGATCATTAATCAGATTAATAAAGAATTGGCCCGCCGCTTGCTGCTGGTGCTGATGCGGGTGGATGAATACTTTGTCATACAACGTAATAAAATGTATACTTAATAGGTATACATATTATGAATAACTAGTGAGTAGGTGAGTGGTGGTGAGTGGTGATGAGTGGTGGTGAGTGGGTGGTGATGATTGGTGATGAGTGGGTGGTGGTGAGTGGTGGTGAGGGGTGATGAGTGGGTGATGATGGGCGGTGATGAGTGGTGGTGAGTGGCGATGGGTGGTGATGAGTGGTGGTGATGGATGGTGCTGAGTGGTGATGAGTGGGTGGTGATGAGTGATGGTGAGTGGGTGGTGATGGATGGTGATGAGTGGGTAGTGATGAGTGGTGATGGGTGGTGATGAGGGGGTGGTGATGAGTGGGTGGTGATGGGTGGTGATGAGTGGTGGTGAGTGGTGGTGAGCTCGCACGCTCTATGATTATGATTAAATCATTGAAATTTTAAGTCTAAGATTTTTTAATAATTTATGTTTGAATCATTATGTTCTAATTTGTTTATAAATCATTTTAATAAAATAAAATTAAACGCAGAACAACGATTTTTATATTCCTTGCTGATTTTTTTACAAACAAAACGTATCTACATTGAAAAACATAAGATAATCGTTAAATACGAAAAATACCATGAGAAATGGAATAATACCGAAAAATACGGTATTTTTCGTATTATACCGTTTTGCATTTTTGGTAAAATACCGGCTTTACATCTATAGTAACAACCCGCACAGAGAAGCGTCATAGGGCATAGTCCACCACGCTAACCCAATGCAAATTACTTCACAAACCTTCGAGAACATTATGGAGAACACTCAGTTGTTTAGGTTTCCTTCCCCGTAATAAAATTAAATATCGTAAGCAATTAAATATCACATGCTTGAGCACGTGATATTTTGTGAGCTTGATTCCGCGGAAAATTTTCGCGAAATAAAATATAAACACAAAAATCACAAGCTGTAATTTGAGAAAAATTAAATCACCTTCAATTTTTTGTTTGGAACCCCTAAAAAATTACCTTAGTGAATATTTTGCTAATATAACATATACATACGTGTCGAATTGTTAACCTCTTTTTTTTAACTCGTTTAATAAAAAATGACAATGTTTTTAAATTTTCCTTCTTAAGTTTGACTGGTAACGTGGAAAAAGCCGTACGATTTTAACTTAGAAGATTTCTGAAAGCAAATATCACATAGTCATATGTAAATAGAAATTAGTCAACTTGTATATTATTAGTAGGTAAACATTTTCACGACGAAATACGTAATCATCGTTATCTATTCATTGCTCTACACTTTGCTCAGATGACTCAGTACAAATTAAAACAACAAACAAAGGGATCTACTGTAAAATGGCGCATTGATGCAGTTTTATGCAGGTTGCAAATAGCCACTAAGCTCTTTATACATATACTTACCCTACCACATACGTATACCGGGATTACCTCGCGGCTTCATCCATATAATTCCATCTTACGTCACTAAAGTTACATAATAATGCTAATTCGGCTGTGGGATTGTCTAAAAATTATTGCTATTTAGTGTTCTTACTGCATTAAAGATACGTTAAAAACATTACCCGCCTTCGACAATCAAATAAAAACCTAGTTTAAAGAACAATAAAACATCTGAGTATTATTGGTTAGAATCAGGCGTTACTTTGCGGAAATTCATGATTAACAAAAAAATTTTAGAATTATTTTGCTGTAATCCGCCAACAGAAAAAATCTGTATGGTCAAATATGCAGTTATAAGCTAAGCACCGCTTACCTCCCCAACCAAGCAATAAAGCAAAGTTCCCAAGCAAGCAATGCCACCACCACTCACATGCACCACCACACAAGACTTTTATACAACTCTCGACGCACGTTTCGCCCCGACACCGGAGCATCCTCTGGAGATATCGACTTTACAATGCTGTATTGTCTAGTCAATAGTCATTTTATCCTAGACTAGGAAAAAATGAGTAGGCTGAAATCTATAGACCGCACTCTCACTCTACTCAGACTCAACACAGAGTTAAAACGAGACAGACTTATGTCACAGCATATTTATGAAGTATTTATGTCACGTTTTAACTCTAACTGAAGTCCGAGCTGAGAGCACGCTCTTTAAATCTCAGCGGTAGAGCTCACCTTGCTGATCCATTCTCAGACGTAGCTAGACAGGCCAGTAGACAGTCGCGCGAGTGTCATGTCTCCTGTTTTACTGTAATTATATCAGGACCTGTTGATTCAATTTTTTTTATATTTCATGTATTTTAACCTATGGCTCGACAGGCTATGACTCCCACGCGGGTTCGGAAAGCAATAATCTGCTGAGAAGAGCCGGCAAGAAACTCAGCAGTTGCTCTTTGAAAACAAAATGTTACAATAAAGTTCTACAGATATCAATGTAACAAATAACAAGTTTTTACTTCACTAGGTTTTTACTCAGTTTTTAACGATTTGCAGGAAATAAAAGATTAGACTAAAAGAAATATGGAAATGTTGACGTAGTATTGTCGAAAAAACTGAAAGGCCATTGTTAGGTTAGACTAATTAGTGACGTAATCAGAACATAGGCTGCGTATCTCAGATATGAGGTTAATTGAGCGACCTTCACGGATTTACATGCGTTATCACGTGTTTCTTTGTTTCATATTTATTATGTTCGTGACTATCTATTATATCTACTGCCGCCGCGGAAGATTTGTTTCCACCAAGAAGACAAATGAGTACAAAACAGTAGTAATCAATACTAGAATTTATACAATTATACTTAATACTCGTATCTTTACTAATATTATAAAGTAGCTTTTACCCGCGGCTTCACTCCCGCTATCTATTCAAAGTAGGTAATTCGAAGGGAATTCTACATTTCAGCTAATCTTTTGGGTTTTCCCTATTTGTTTAATTTTAAATCATCCCTGTATTAGAGCGAACAAAACGAATAAAAATTATTCAAATTCATCAAGCTGTTTTCGGCTAATGAACAATAATAGATTTTTATAGATATACGAAACTTATTTTTTGTTAGTTTGTCCTTATATCACGGAGCAAAGGATCCACATGATTTATTCACGCATAAAGTTGAGGACTTAAGAGTGGCATAGGCTACCGTTTATTTCGGAAAAATAGAGGGTTCCCGCGGTATACTTATTTAAAAACCTAACTCTGCTCGGATGAAGTCGCAGGCAAAATTCTAGTAACATCATAAAAGATGACCCATTTACGAATTATGAGATTTGTATAGCTTCTACTCGTTAAAGAGTCTCAGCCTCTCAGACAGAACTCGACCTTTGAACTTTAGTCACAAAAGATCTAAAAATAATACCTAACCAGAGTTCTCATGCAGAGAATTATTTATTTCGCCGAATCAATAGACCGAAGCTATTCAGAAATTATATTTATCTGTGTGATGAAACCGTATTGGGAATGTCGATGGAATTTATTGTTTAATATGTGTTATTTTTGAGGGTCGTCGAGTTCAATCAACCGTTAAATAAATAGTCCAGCCGTTCCACTAAATTAATTTTATTTATAAATATTATAATTGATAATGAAAACAACTGTAATTTTATGCAACTGAATATCTTACACATAAGACGTGTATCATGCAAATAAAGTATGTATTCTACCCCTTTTAATCCTCTGGTTTATTTTTGAAAATTCTAATTTATTTCCCATCTACGGTTTATGGCAGACCCATTGTATGTTACTCGTAGATAAAACCGGCTGCATTGTATGACTCTAGCATCACTCGGTCTATCGTACGCCGTTCGATCAATTAAGCTAATGTGATAATGTTTGTTCCAGCGTTACAGAACTGCGAATCAATATTGGATCAAGCAATCGTCACCAAAATAGACTCAAACGTCGTAGGCCAAAGCGTCATTTTGTACCCAGGGACCATAGAGAAGACCCATTTTAACACCCACGCAGGGGTAATTAAATCAGGGTTATGCCATTTAGCCATCCCGCGGGGCTGGTCGTGGGGCGGACCCGCATCCCCATTTTGCCCCATTTGGGCCGAATTCAAAGTGCCCGATTGACAAATGGCCACCATAGATAATAGAATCAATTCTTTTGTATACTATGCGACAACTGTACTAGTTTTGATATCGCAATTCCTCTTTGTTTTGTTCCTTTTGGTGTCTTAAAGCGGCCATGTTGGATTTAGTGTCACTTTTTGCCGCCATTTCTGCTGATTGAAACATCTATTATAAATTATTGTTAAACGTATGTACATTTTCAAAGTGTTTGCATCCTATTTTAGTAAAAAAGTAAACAATACAAGCCAAAGTTTGTTATAAATACTTTATCTAAATATACAAGCAGTTGTTTATTCGAATGAACTTTTAAATTAAATTAACGACGCCGACGGTGCTAATTCTGCTATGCACAATCTCTAAACTAAAAATAGTGATATCACTACTCTCCCCCGCTAATTTATAGTCGTCTGCAACTCAGAAGAACGCCATATAGCGTTGTCCTTGTCAGTATTAGTACAGTTCGCTTGTATGAAGTGTCGGTCTTTAATCAGCCAGTTTAATTTAGAGATTTCTATAGGGGGTATTAATAAAAGGATGGAGTTAGGGCGTTTAGTCTTGTCAAATTAGTTTTAGTTTTAGCAAATGGTTTCCACTAAATATTATATTTGTCATCTGATAGGAGAATCATAGATTATTCCATATAGTTTTTATTTATTTTGGGATTGTAAAAGTGATCGCTTAAATAATATGTATGTATGTAATGAAAGTATTGAACAGAAAACCTATTTTTCATAAACGATGCCATATTGTTTACAAATTTTTAAAATTAAAAATACTAATATGCTTACCAATTTTTCGCATGAAATTCCAGTACCTATACATGTTACTGGCCAAACCCGATTTGAAAAAATAGGTACTAATTTGGCCTAGGCGAAACTAATTCGTCCTAAAATCGAGTTTGATCGGTAACAATTATTCATTGATTGTTAAATAAAGCAATTTTAATATAATGATTTATTGTTGCTGTGAAATATGTTTCTGTATATAGGGTGTATTTTAAAATTTAACTAGGTATCTTAAGAAATCATGTTTTTCATAAAAATCGTTTTACACTTGACAATTTAGCAAACTAAGGATGCACATCGGGTTGAAATCTACCTTTTTTGAAAAGTCGCTTGTAAAATTTCGAATTTAATCGATTACTCCTATTCTTAAGCTAATAGAAAAAAGCGGCAATATTTTTTTATTTTTTAAAACCGTAGTGATTAACAAATTAATTTTCGTCCTCAAAACTTACTCTATTATTATTATTTTATAACATGTTTATATCATTGAAACTTTATATTGTAGTTATTGAATTAAGCTTAATTATTATTATAAACTAAAATCGGATTCTTTCAGATACTACTACTTAAACAGAAAATGTGGCCAAATATTAATGCTAGAATCAGTTAAAAATCTTAATATTAAGTATAATTTCCGTTTATTCTTTTGATCGAAAACTTTTCTACTGGTATATTAGATGCTATGTAAGTGAGAATTTTTATTGAAAAAAAAAAATAATTACAATGTCGTAACAGCGTACCTGATGTTTAAAATAAATACATTGGGGGGAAAAAAACTATTCTAAAATTTTTTGCGTTTAAAAAAATTATAAGTACTTACTTACTGAAATTATTTTAAATTTGAATGGGACTTGAACTTTTACTTTGCTTCTTTTTGGAATTTTGTCCATAAAATGTTGAAGTCTAAAACTGAAATAGCAAATTGCTTAATCCAAAACGAAAATACCTATTAGCTTAATGGTTTTTGATGGTTTCCATAAGGACAAAATGCTAAAAAAAACGTTATCTCTATTTTCTGAACACATTAAATCGAGAGAGATCTACTTAATTAAAATATTTTTGTATTATTGTATACATTAACATTGATCTCGTATTTAATACTACTATAACCATCTTACTTTCTAACATTTCCTTTATTTAATGTAGTTTTTGTATTTACGGAAAATTCAAACACTTAAGGGAACTTGTGCACTAGTTTGATGCGAATCGATAAAAAAAATCGAAAATGGCCCTAGTCTATGAGTCATATTTTGCCAGAATCTGATCATTGCTGTCACCTATGATTGGCTGACAGTTGACACTCTATTTTTCTTTTTTTTTTTATAAAAATACCTATTTAACCAAGCTTAGTCGATTCTGTACAGCTGCATCACACAACCACAATCTCAATCGTGTACAATCTCAATCGTGGTGATTGGCTGAATTTAACGCGTTCTTTATGCAACAATGCATTTTAGCCAATAGCGATTGAGTATCAGCCAATAAGAGGTGATTGCATTCGTCACGCTGGTCGCAAAATATATTGCATAGTATATTTGTGAAGGAAAAGTTTATAATTAATATGTAATTCGAATAAGCTGGTTGATTGCGGAAACCCTGCATCAATCATTGCTACAGTCTCAATTATGGTGGGCGGTAGCAATCATTTAGACAATCCCGCCGCAAACTAGTGCACAAGCGGTCTATTACTACTAAATTGACATTATGCTGTACATTTATTTTAGTTTCTTTACAACTGATGTATGTATGGTGATGTATATTATGGCGATCATTATATAAAGAACCTAGAGCACATTGGCCCAACACTCAAACATCAGAGGATCTCGACGTGGCGTTAACACGTTGGCCGGAACTTGTCCAACTCATTGAGCCAATGTGTGTGAAGCCATAACACGTTTTATCTTATAATAACTTATTTTTATGTAAAAACTGTAATAAAATTGCAATATTATGTAAAGTTATCGCATGAATTTACCGATATTGTGATATAAAATGTAATTTATTTTTTAATGTTTATTTTAATTTTAAAATTTGTTACTTGTTACCGTGGTGTCTTTAATTTGATGGATTTAAAATAAATAAATGAGAATTAATAACTTCTCTTTTATTATCTTTCATATTTACCCCAAACACGGTGTTCGAGACTAGATTATATCACGGAGTGATTATATTCTCTTGGGATTATATATTCAGCCAAGAGAATATAATCACTCCGTGCTACCAAAGTGTATATACCATAGAGTATATTCTCCCTTTTTACCTCCGAGTATATATAATCACTCCTACGTTTTCCAACACTATATAGGTTCTTTGTTACTCTTATATGTTTGTGGTTCTTTGAGAAACACTACCTTGTATGGTACAGACTTACAGAGTAGAATATTCCTTGCTTGTACGTAAAACGGAGTGATTATATTTTCTTGGATTGTACCAAAGAGAATGTAATCACTCCGTTTTAGATTGTACGTTTGACGCCTTTGACAGTAGGGTGGCAGACCCAATTATGGGCACTTTAAGAGTTTATCTAACTTCAAATATGTTTTTTAAATAAAAATTTAACCAAATCCTATAAATCACTGTAGTCATAAGGTTACTTGTTTAATAAAATATATAATTAAAGAAGATATTGAAATATTTTTGTTTAAATCAACTAGAATTTTAAATAAGATTGAAAAATGACCCAGTCCCCAATTATTCGCACATTTGTTACCAGTTATGGGCACAAAATTATCCAATTATCAACACTCAGATTTTAATAGGGTTTAAGGGAAATAAAAGGCTAGGCTACCTACCTAAGTCTTTTAGAATATAGATTTTATTACGAAATAATATAATAAGGAAAGTATTATAGTAACTGTAGGTGACTTAATTTTTTAATATTTATTATATTTAAAACAAACACACTTACATATTTAATAAGAAAAAAAAACATAGTCTTTATCAAACGATAGACGTCCACTGCTGGACAAAGGTCTCTTGCATGGATTTCCACAGGCCTCGCTCTTACGCCACCTAAATCCAGCGGCTCCCTGCGACTCATTTGATGTCGTCGTTCCACCTAGCTTCCCGGTACGAGGTCGCTACTCCAGCACCATGGGATCCCATCGACCATCAGCTCTTCGAACTATATGCCCGCCCATTTCCACTTCAGTTTCACTGAGCTATGTCCTTGACATTGGTTCTCTTACGGATATCCTCATTTCTGATATGATCTCGCAGGGATACTCCGAGCATAGCTCTCTCCATCGTCCGCTGAATGATTTTTGTTTCGTGATATATAACTGCCCATAGAACTTCTCAATCTCTCTCCTCTACCTCTACCTCAGGTGGAGAAGAAACGTGACAGCATTCGTCAGTTTTCAGCCGCGTCAGCTGGCTCTGTCCGATAGATAGATCTCTCACGGACACTTTGGAATGGAACTTCTTGGTCCTTTTCGTGTGATGAGTCTTAAAGAATTTAGACTCCACAATATGGACAGTTTACACACACTTGTTAAGATCGTCTACAGACTCCCAATCTGCTAGGGAATCGAATCGGTTCGGAGTGTTGATAAACAGGAGAATCTCCAAATTTTGTATCCAGATACTGACACCCCTTGTTTTGCAATGAAATAAGGGGAAAGTTTCATTTACTTTTTGAATTAGTAACTAATAATACTTAGAAAATCAATTGAAAACTATTATATTATTAAAACTCAGATAAAACTACAGTTAAATCATAATTAAGTAAGTACTGACCCTTAACGTCGATAAGTCAAAATGGCTGAAAATCTTCGGGAACTCCAGAACGATATCTTGCAACTACGATACTGACGTCATTTTAAAACATTCCAGATTAGAAAGATTGCGATTGTGAAAAATATGAATTCCCCTAAATATTTTTAATCTGAAAATTTAAAAACCACCATCAGAAACTTATATTTTAATGTTTTTTGCCAAGGTGCGAATAATCTGGTGCAGTGCTAGCAATTGGGTTGGTCACCCTACATAGTCAATTTTCATTAATTTTACAAGAAAAGAAAGGAATAAAATATTTTTTGCATAGAAATAGCGAAACATAAGCATATCTTGAAGGATTTGTAATAGCAATTCGTCTTCCGAGTAGGAAATATTATAATTTATAAGGGATTTACAATAATAAGAAAAACAATAATGTTACAATCAGAACTTAGGAACGAATCTATGTTATTTGTCTATGAAACGACTTATATGAGAGATTTTCGCCATGGAGAGATTCAAGAGTACCCGAAGACCTTATTTAAGCCTAAGCCTGTACAAGAGCGTCCTAAACCATTCAAGGACCTCAACAACTTGCATACGATGACAGAGTGGAAGGGTGTTCCCCCACCTTTTAACTTGACACATGTTCCTAAGGAAAATATCAGAACTAACCCGTACACTGTAGCTAAACCATTTGTGAGTTATTTAAAAAACTAAAGTACCTCTTTTCTCCTCTAGGATTTATGTAGGTATATTTAAGACCCCGTAGGACCAGTGGTGTGAACAGAGTAGGTACATAGTCATAATATACAAGCAACTAACCACAGCAATAAAATTTTTATTTCAAGCTCAACTACTGATGATTGTGAACTCTGTGTTGTCAATCTCTAAACTAAACTTACAGCTCTAAGTGTAATATTATCCTTTTCCTCTGTAAACATTGGAATAATGAAAGCACTAGGTATTTTAAGACATGTCAATTTAGCTTAGAGATATTGTCCAACGACGTACTTAGCGCTTATTTACTTTCCTGACATAAAGATCCTCTCGGTCCTGTCAAAAAGAAATCTGTGTCTGTCTCCATGAAAGTTATGTGAGTATCTTAGTCAAGATCGGTTCAGTAGATGAATCAGTAGCCTTAAGATTAAGTTTGAAAACGGAAAGGTCCTACCGGCTGCGCCAAACAAGATATGTTATGGCGCAGTCGGTAGGACAACCGACCTTTCAGTTCAGTTGTTTTATGTACCTACATGATGCAGGTACATAAAACTACTTAAAAAGTTTAACCATCAAAAAAAGGGACACAGAGTATATAGAATTAACATTAACAAATTATATATTAAACTATGAGACACAAACCAACTGCGTGCCATAAAAAAAAATTGAAATTGAAACAAGTTGAAGGAGAGGAGACGGGAAATTAGTCACTTGTAGCATGGCTAATATTCTTCTTTAAGAAAAAAAAAACCTATAATCATAACAGGAGAAACAGGAAGATGAAGACAGGGAGATGGTGCAAAAGACTCGGCCGCGGCTGGTGATGACGCCGGCGGTGAGCATGGACGACATCGCGGACGCGGCCGCGCGCAGCATCCTCTGCACCGACATGTACACCAGCGACATGAGCCGCGGCATGCGGGAGGCGGTCGCCGCAGCGCCGCCGCAACTACACGTGAAGGCGCCCTTACCCGGCCTGCCGGCGCCTGCCGATCCCGTTAGTATAGAAGGGGTAGTCGGTGACCGGTATATGGGGTGTTAAAAAGGTTTTAGGCAAATTAACGCCACCTATCTTCACATGCAAGGTGAGTGGTAAGATCATCGTGAAAATACGAGCTTTCTAGGCGGATGAACTTCGTTTGGACCATGAAGTCGTTCCACGCTAGTTCATTATTGGCCACGATGATTCTCTCACTGAACAGACTTTATTTTTTTCAACTCAGACGTCCCTGCCGAAGCTGCAGCCGCCGCTCGTATCGCCGGAGTGGCGCATGGAGACGGCGTCGTGGGACAGCCGGCAGTCGCGAGGTCACTGTGACCCCACCAGAGAGTACTGGCTCGCGAGACCTCCCATGAAGTATGACTTGCGCTTTAAGTGTCTAGACAGAATAACTTGATCTGAAGCCGACTGCAAAAGTCCAGTTCGGTTGCAGTTAGCTATTATCGTTGAAGGTTAACTGCATCATTAATGTAAAATTCTCCTCCTCCACTACCTAAAGTTATTTTCTTCAGGGTAAAGACCAAATTAGACGGTTCTTTTTTCAAGATTTTTACTTTCATTTTTCTTCACCGATGAGACATCGAAAATGAACCGTCTAAACACCGACCGTTCACCGTTCACCGGCGATTTTGCCTCCGCGACGAAAGGTTTACTGGTATCGTGAATCGTTCATCGCAAAAATGAACGATGAATGGTGCACCGTCTAATTTGACGAGAGATTTTTGTATCCTTACGAAGGTCTTTAAAATAATCCCTACTTGTTACTTGAAAAACACAGAAATGAAGCAACAGCTCGACGAGATTTTTCTATGCGTTCCTATTTATATTATATCTAATTGAAGATCTGGAGAGCTACGTTTTATCTCGGAAAGCAAAGGGTTCCCGTGGGATTAAAACTACACTACAATCTTAATTAGGCAGATTGTCTCAATTGATGTAGCAGGCTCAGGTATGGCACCGGCCACAATCACTGTGCCTAGCAGGCTCAATTTTGCTTTCAGGTGCAGAATGTGTGAGGAGACATCTATAGTTCATGCGCATAGAAAGATGCAGTGCACTTTAAAATCTTCAGGCAGCGGCCATTGAAATGTGCGATTATGAAAAAACAACAGATTTGTTTTTATCAATTACTTACTTATTCGTAAATAAGTTTTTAATTTATATTGTAAAAAAAAAAATACCTAACTGATGTATAAAGGTAGGTACCTATTTCAAATGTTTATCAAACTTTTAGTTTTAAGTATTTTTTAGAATTAAATTGTTATACTTATTAAAACAAGTACTTACTTCATTATTAGGTAAGTAATCAAGAGTTGGATCGTCGTGATGAAATCGCGCATTTTATGAAAAACCTGCGATTGGTGGTTTTAAAGATCTCGGAGTATTCACTTTTAAAAACGAAGTGATTAAAGTGATTATGCTTACGCTTACTCTTGGATGCGGTATGGCATAATCCTCTGGGGTGAAAGCACAAACGCAGAGGATATTTTTATCTTACAAAAAAAATGTATCCGCATCCTAGTAAATATTAAACCACGCGAAAGCTGCAGACCTCACTTCCTCAACAAAAAAATCCTTACACTGCCATCCATCTATATAATGGAGACAGCTTTATTTGTAAGGAAAAACCACAATCTATACGAAACTGTGGAAAATGCAAGGGAACAGGAGAGAGCCACACGTCGCAGAAATACTCGTAAACTCGCATACCCCAAATGCAAGCTAAAAATTTCTACCCGCGGCCCATTGCATAGATCAACTAATATTTATAATAAAATCCCAAATTATATTACTAATGAGACCAGTGATACGACCTTTAAACGAAAACTTAAGCAGTGGCTCATACAAAATAGCTTCTACGAAATTGATGAGCTACTTCAAAGTAGTAGCAGGTGATAGATACTCTTGGGCCTCAATTGCACGTCCGGTTACGATATACATTGCAAAACAGGTTACAAACCGAAATGTTTATGACTAAGAAAAATACTATTAATTGCATTATACTATTTAATTGGACATTAAAAATGTAAATAGGACTAGACTAATGACAAATGACTTAATATGACCATAAATAACTTGACTAACCATAGCTTATAAATATATATTGAATGACATATTGAACTAATTACTTTAATTTCACTAATTATTATTATTATATTATTACTTGACATCCAAATTTTGAACCATTAATGCATGTGTGTACCAAATTTTTTTCTTTTATTTTATTTTTTTATTTATTGTATTTTTTAATTATTGTATTAATGATTTATTATAACTAGTCAATGTAACTTGCAACGCCCTGACGGGGCTTCATGTAATCCTAGACATTATATTAGACATAGAAGTGGATGTTAGTTAGGATTCATGAATGCAAATAAATAAATGAAATGAAATGAAATGAAATAAATTAATACAATATAACTATATACCTACCAAATCTAAGTAGGTATCTATACACTGAGTAGGTAATTATCACAAGCTGTGATCACAAGTAATTATAATCATTTTGTTTTTAATTATAGGTACTAGGTAGATATATTCCAAAAGAATATAAACCATTATGGGTAGGTATATTCCACAGATATAGGTATATTCAGTGATCTATATTCTCTGATCAGTTTCAGAGAATAGGTATAATCCAGCGATCAGAGAAAAAATCACTTCGTTTTAGACACGTTTTAGATCACAGATTAGGTATATTCTCTTGGGATCACTCCTGCTCCACGGAGTGATTACATTCTCTTGGTTCTCTTGGTCCTGCTCCATTTTTGAAGGGATTGTATTGTACCACTGAATAACTATCTTTTTCGATTATTTTTTGATTCTAAGTTTTATTTTATTTCATACTTACTTATTTACTACCTCATTACTTATTTCTGAGATTATTTTATCACCTTGAAGTACATAAACCTACATCTAAATGTCGGCCCAAAAATATTACGAAGACATGCTCTTCGATTACGAAACATCGAATAGGACTTATTATCGTAATGGGGAAATAAAACCAATCGTTAAGACGGTGTATAAAACAAAACCGACGTGCTACCGGATCCGGCCGCCGCCCCTGAAGGATATCCACACATTGGTGGACTGGAAGGATGCAAGGGTTCCACCTTTCGCCTTGCTTCATAGGCCTAAGGATATCGTTCGGACTAACCCATGGAATGTCCAGCAACCTTATGTTAGTAGGTGCTTCTTACAAAACACCGAACAGCGCTTATCTTCGTAGGCGAATAAAATGATTTATTAAAATTATGCTGACAGTGTTCAGGAAATTTGAGACGTTTCGCTCAAAATAATATCCGTAAACCTGATTTTCGAAAAGTGATCGTTGACAGGGAAGAGACCAATTATCTACCTCAAGAGATAAATAATTATTTAATAATGGTTCGTTCAGGGAAGAGACCAATTATAATTGGTCTCTTCCCTGAACGAACCATTTGAGAATCAGACCAAGAAAGAGACCAATTATAATTGGTCTCTTCCCTGAACGAACCATTTGAGAATCAGAACCATATTGCAACTTACATCTGAGCTCAACGTGTTGCGAAACTAAAGTTGCAATAGGCCTAGCATTTACTCTTATATCCGAAATATGGAGTTTATATTACGTACCACACCACACTCCTCAAGATGAAAAAATGCGCTTGTTCAATCAATCTGATTTGATTTTTGTAGCCATGTTGTCTTCGCAAATATTGTGCATTTCTCCTAATACAATACGTTAAAATGCAGCGAATTATGCGTTAGATTTATCCCTGAACATAAGGAAAATTTTGTTAAAACAGGAAAAACAAGTAGATGTAGACAGGGAAATGGTGCAAACGACTCGGCCGCGGCTGGTGATGACGCCGGCGGTGAGCATGGACGACATCGCGGACCCGGCCGCGCGCAGCATCCTCTGCACCGACATGTACACCAGCGACATGAGCCGCGGCATGCGGGAGGCGGTCGCCGCAGCGCCGCCGCAACTACACGTGAAGGCGCCCTTACCCGGCCTGCCGGCACCTGCCGATCCCGTTAGTATAGCATGGGATAGACCGGTAGAGGCCGACAGAGATGCGAGTGTGACAGAGGGCGTAGTAGCGAGACCTTTAGCCCTGTTCCTATCCATCATCTACGTCCGATTCTGGATACGGATCTTTTCCCTCTTTCTCATTGGGCCAGTGGTGGGTTGAGATGAAGATGCTGATGATGAACTTAAAATATTGGTCTTACTATAAGTAAGTATAGGTGTGTGTTTTAGTCCTATGTCCTCCATTGGGGCAGAGGATGTTTATAATATTACGCCATTCTGAACGATTTTGAGCTATACCTACCCTTGACGGCGTTCTACGTCATCCCCTATATTTTTGCAATCCCCGTCCCCGTTTTCTTTCCCTTTAGGGTTCCAGTGGAAAACCTGTCTCGCTATGTTGTCGAGTCCCTTCGAAGAGTCTGGCCGATCTACCCCTACTTACGTTTGATCTGCTTAACCATTGTTTTCTTTTCAGGCGTTTCCTTAAAGCATAGCAAAAGATCGATGTTACTGATTCTCTCCGGTCAATATACACCGAGAATGCGGTGGAGCCACCGATTGACGAAAACCATCTCACACCAGATCTAAGTGTGAGATGGTTTTCGTTTCCACGTCTCGCACCCATTATGGGCTTAACGTTGAAGCAGGTAGGTTACATTGTAAGTATAAAATATAATGTCATCCTATCTTGTATCCTACTTATACTTCAACGTCAAGTCTACGTCTATTCTATCTCAAAAATATTCTGCTTTAGCAAAAAATTGGCACTCACCTCATGCGCTTGTTAGTATATGGGGAATTACGTCATTTCTAAGAAAGATAAATCTTCAATAATGTTAAAGGATCCAACGATGCCTTTGCCTAAAGGAAATAAAATAGAAAAATATGGCTGTAAGATCTGTTAAACTAAACCGTGAGAACTAGCTTATTTATTTTTGCAATACTTCTTGGGAATATTCAACTTAATTTTAAATCGCTTTCTGACAGAAGATCTATAGCTTTATTACTTTGTTTTCGTAAAACGGGCGGCTTTGGAACAATAGACGTACACTGACTCTTATTATTTAACTAATCTTTAAAAAGAATAATTTCTGGTTGTGAGAGATGCCGCTTGACTTCCCTATTTCACTAATAAGTGGAAGGGAGATAGATGTAAACTGGACTGGTTTTACGGAGCGACGGCGCTAGGCTTTCTCGAGACATTATTCGTGTGGCGAGTCACTAGATCGGTTCTTTGGTGTCGGTGTACGTGTGACGTACCTACGTTGTATTATTTTATAAAAGATAAGTATATTTTTGTAACCCTTTTCGATGTGTAAAGTTGAGAATTATTGTGGTTAAGTTTGCTGGTAACGTAAGTAACTAGTATTGTAAGTTTGTAACGAAATAATGAATCGTAATGTGGCAAAGTTCGTAATATAAAAGAGAAACTGTAATTGAAGTTTAACTGAGTAATGTTTGTATCTTGTAATTATTTAAAAGAGCCTTAAAAGGCCACTGAGGGGGTTTTTCTTTCGTCAGTTCTTTTCCTCCTCAGAAAAGCTATTTTCCGAACTGGCGGTAGAGTTATTTTAAAGTAAAATTTAAAAGAACATAATATACGTTTTTGAGTTTTGTTCTAATACCTGCTGTTTTATTATTCTCCCTACTATAATGATAGCTGTTGACATAGAGCCACTTCATGAATTGATATGTGAGAGAATCTTTCAGGTCTACTTTTATTATACTTGTAATAATTATTTCAGTAAAGAGTTAAGGCTGTTCCATGAAACAATATTTCAGGAAAACATAACTTTTCATTCAGTTTTCATTATTGAAGTATTTTCATCCTGATAAAGTATTAATATGTAGTTGTTATCTCGATTTCCCTCAGAGTAAAATCTATCATCAGAAGTGGGATCGAGCCTTTTCTAATATATTTTCTTACAATTTTCAGAAAACGCCCAATATGGATGGCTTTGTGAAAAGCCATCAAAGATGTTACCATGACGAGTCTCTGCAGAGACCTTACACACCGCTGACGAGATGGCTTGGTGAAAAGCTACCCATGTTGCTACACGACCAGGAGCTAGCTGACGCAACGCGGATGGCTTGTGAGGAGCCATCGGATGTCCCAAAAATCTGGTATCGTTGTGACACGTAAATACCATTTCGACTGCAAGGACTTTGTTGTAAAGTGAGTTAAAGTTGTTAATTATTAAGTCGACGATTCAAAAACACTTGTGAAAGTTTATTTGAATAAAAAATATTTCTATTCTATGTTAATAATTCAGTGAGCTTCAAAGGTTGAAAAGTATATTCTTGTCATTGTTTCTTTTGAATATATTTTTTTTGTTGTTGTTTTGGGTGGTGCAATTAAAGAGTAAATAATAATATTTTAAATCAGGTAGGCCGAGCGGTAATATTTTTAATGTAGCTTAAAATAATGTCTTTTTATTGTTGAATGAAGTAGGTAGTTACAAAGTGAATGATTAAAGAAATAAGTGGCATTTCTAAGATCAATTTTGTCAGAGTATAAGATAACTTTTAGTGAATCGATTATTATTTTATTATTTTCGATTCCTTATGTGACATTTCTTTTTCGAAATAAAAAAAAAAATACCGACATTGTCTCTTATGTAATTGTTTTCAATCACTTGTGGCCACTTTGTTGTTGTTTGGTATTTAACTAAAGTACAGGACTCTCAATAGCGGCTAATTAAGATTTAGCGTCAGCGATTGTAGAGCCCGGAGACACGTACTATACGGATAAGTCGGCTTGCTTGTTGTAATACGATTAACAATAGAATGGTAATTGGTGATAACTGATAACTTTTCTATAATAAAATAAATAATAGACAAAAGAAATGTGGCATAGGACGCTGGATATTTTTTTTTAGTGTGTTTGTATAAAATAATGTAATATAGAGAGTAAAGTTGCACTTTAAAATGGTTGATTAAAGTTTTTGTTTTCAAGACAAGTTAAAATAATTTTCCTTGTAGAGCTGTTGAGTAAAAATTAGATTTTGTCAGAATATTTCGATTAGGGTTGATAAGCCGGATATCGGCCTCTTAGTGCTCCTATCAACTTTAGGACTTAATAAATTTAGTTTCACTATGTTATATGAAAGCCCATATAATGAAGTTTATTTTTATAAACTGTTTTGGGCTTGAAGCTAATAAGTTATTTTTAGTTTTTTTTTACTTAATCCGGAAAACGCTAAAACTAAAGGTGGCTAGCGAACCGGCTTACAGACCCTATTACATTTAGTTTTGACAGTTAAAATTTTTTTTAAATAGTTTTTGAAGGTTTTATTTTAAACTGATATTTTGAATATCAAAGGCAAAGTGGTATTTCATTTCCACTGAATTGAAAAGTAAATTTTATCAAGTCTCAGTTCCAATGTAACTTGTAAAATACATAGCTTTTATTATACCTATCGGCTGGACAGTTTGAGTTGAAAATACTGTTGAAAAAGTGTCATATATTTCCGTGTATTGTTTAACCAGCGATCAGTAAAGCCGTGAAACATCTAAAATGTTATGTTTTTCCTTTATGTGATATTTTAATAACTATTCACGAAGGTTTTAAGTTTTTTTTTGAGTAGACTGTCCTAGCGTTAACTGTTTTATTTTAATTAATTGTATTCTATAGTAGTATCTAGGTATGTTGTCATGACAGTATAATATTTAATTTTTCTAAGTGAAAGTGTTGAGTTGTGAGTATTTTAACATAAAGTTTGATATCGGTCAGGTTTATTGATTGCAGTGTTTGATATAGCAAATGTATTGTATATGTTGGTCACTTTTAAGGGTTGCGGTAGTTGAGATACACAGTTTTGAGTTGCTGGCACTAACTATTACTAGTAACACTTGGTAATTAGTTGGTAATGATCGACACTTCGTACTGAAGGTACTAGAACTTGGTTAATAGTCTTGTAGGTGTAGTGACTGTAAGTCAGTGGTACTAATCCTATGTACTTCGAGAGCGAAGTACTTGTCAGTTTGGCCGGAAGAAGTATATGTTCCAAAAATAACATAGAAACAAAACAAAACAAACAAAAAAAAAAAACAAAAAAAAATTTTTTTTTTTTATTTGCTATGTCAATACACCGCCGAAAGATTAACAATGTTCTTATGCTATTGTTATACTACTGTCATGATAGTCATTAAGAGAAACAAAAAATAAACATATGATTGCGCTTTCTTGCAAAATAATGTAAGATGGAAAATTGTCTGATCTTGCTCATCTTGTATTAGAGTAATGAAAAACTGTGTGATATTAGTTGTTATTAATATTGATGTTAGATTGTTATTGTTATTTATAAATATTACAAAACAAAACATTGTAAATAGTGCTTCACTATGCTGACGAATGGTTGAATAATTTCTTAGAAGTAAGAGATGTTATGTTTTAATGTTTGTTACGTTGTTATGTTTGTTATATCATTGTAGAATATAAAAGGGAGGAAATATTGCTTCTTAATAGATATAATATGTACACGGAGTTGGTTGAGGCAATTTGCCCGTTGTAATGTGAAGGAGATCTGGCAGATGTTATTTATGTACCTATTTATTTGTATGTTGATAGTTTTTGATGATGATGGCTAACGGTGCGGAGGATATCAAATAGATAACACTTGCGAGTGTTGATGTGTTGTTTTGGTTGCAATGACTGACGGCGGATGGAGCAGTTTTGTTGAAAATGACTATGACTAAAGTAGGCTGGGGTTCAGGTCTTTCTTCGAAAGATGCTGCTGAGTCACGTATTGCACGTTGATCGAGTTTTCCTTGGTCTACTTCGACTTTCACTTTACATGACCTAACTTCTTACTGTAATTATGACAATGGAACAGTTTAGTTAAAATGACGATGACTTAAGTAGGTTAGGGTTAAGGATTTTTCTCTGAAAGACTCTGCTGAGACACATATCGCACGTTGATCGAATTCCCGTGGTCTACTTCGACTTTTACTTTCCATGACGAAAATTTTCACTATAATTATGACTATAATATAGGTACAAAATAACCGTCTTAACTGTGTTGATGTTAAATGGATCTTTGATGATGTCTTTGAGTAAAAGATATGTTACTTGTTGTCACTACGTTGTTATGTTTGTGTTTCGAATATGTTACGGATAGTAAAATATTGAGATGTAAATATAAATAGTTGTACTGAATTATTTATATCTTGATGTGATTGATAATGTTTCATGTACTTGTTTTATAAAATGTTTTTAAACTTTATTAATTATGTGTTATGATAATAATGATGTATGTAAAGGCTTATCACACGATATGTAATAATTTTTCCTATGTACTTCGAGAGCGAAGTACAGTCAGTCTGGCCGTGTTAGTATATGGGGAATTACGTCATTTCTAAGAAAGATAAATCTTCAATAATGTTAAAGGATCCAACGATGCCTTTGCCTAAAGGAAATAAAATAGAAAAATATGGCTGTAAGATCTGTTAAACTAAACCGTGAGAACTAGCTTATTTATTTTTGCAATACTTCTTGGGAATATTCAACTTAATTTTAAATCGCTTTCTGACAGAAGATCTATAGCTTTATTACTTTGTTTTCGTAAAACGGGCGGCTTTGGAACAATAGACGTACACTGACTCTTATTATTTAACTAATCTTTAAAAAGAATAATTTCTGGTTGTGAGAGATGCCGCTTGACTTCCCTATTTCACTAATAAGTGGAAGGGAGATAGATGTAAACTGGACTGGTTTTACGGAGCGACGGCGCTAGGCTTTCTCGAGACATTATTCGTGTGGCGAGTCACTAGATCGGTTCTTTGGTGTCGGTGTACGTGTGACGTACCTACGTTGTATTATTTTATAAAAGATAAGTATATTTTTGTAACCCTTTTCGATGTGTAAAGTTGAGAATTATTGTGGTTAAGTTTGCTGGTAACGTAAGTAACTAGTATTGTAAGTTTGTAACGAAATAATGAATCGTAATGTGGCAAAGTTCGTAATATAAAAGAGAAACTGTAATTGAAGTTTAACTGAGTAATGTTTGTATCTTGTAATTATTTAAAAGAGCCTTAAAAGGCCACTGAGGGGGTTTTTCTTTCGTCAGTTCTTTTCCTCCTCAGAAAAGCTATTTTCCGAACTGGCGGTAGAGTTATTTTAAAGTAAAATTTAAAAGAACATAATATACGTTTTTGAGTTTTGTTCTAATACCTGCTGTTTTATTATTCTCCCTACTATAATGATAGCTGTTGACATAGAGCCACTTCATGAATTGATATGTGAGAGAATCTTTCAGGTCTACTTTTATTATACTTGTAATAATTATTTCAGTAAAGAGTTAAGGCTGTTCCATGAAACAATATTTCAGGAAAACATAACTTTTCATTCAGTTTTCATTATTGAAGTATTTTCATCCTGATAAAGTATTAATATGTAGTTGTTATCTCGATTTCCCTCAGAGTAAAATCTATCACGCTCGCTCAAGTGGTCGTCTGCTTCAAATAAGCAAAACCCAAACCGAAGCTCCTCCTAATATAATAAATTATATTTTAATTTTTCTTTCAAACTTAGGTCTCCCTGTCGAAGCTGCAGCCGCCGCTCGTGTCCCCGGAGTGGCGCATGGAGTCAGCAGCGTGGGACAACCGGCAGTTGCGAGCTCACTGCGACCCCACCGGAGAGTACTGGCTCGCGAGACCCCTCACGAAGTACGACTTTAAGTGTCTGTACAGCCTGACTGCATTTGGACTCAAAGCCGACAGTGAAAGCCCAGTTTGGGTGCAGCTAGCCGTTAGATACATTAAACTGCATCATGCATATTGTCAAATTTTTCAAAGATTTCTTCAAATCAAATCAAAATTTATTTATTTCATGTAGGCCAACTTGTAGCTCTTATGACACGTCATAAATCTACCACCGGTTCGGAATGCAGATTCTGCTGAGAAGAGCCGGCAAGACACTCAGCAGTTGCTCTTTTCAAAAAAATTTTTTTACAACGGTTAACAAAACTATGCTATGCACACAGTGTTTCCACAAAGAAGTTTCAAAAATGCACACCTACCACAACCTAACACATGTTAAGATGGGTAGACACAAAGCAGACCCATTCCCGTTGGTGGCACCCGTTCACGAGCACGGCGCATGATCCAGCCATTGCTTCGCTCAACCATATTTGAGGGAACGTAACAACGATACGATACGATGAACGATAATGTTCATGATAGTTAACCAGTGAAATGTTCTTGATTGTCGTTTACAGATGCCGAATGTGTGACGAGTCAGCTATAGTCAGCGCGCACAGGAAGATGCAACGCAAATTGAAATCTTCGGGCCGTTGAGTTGAAAGTCTGAAAAATAGTTATTTAAATTTTTTTTTCATATTATTTTTCTATAAGTAACTAACTAAGCGTTTTTGAAGATTAAAATATTGTACAAATAAACAAAGTAGGTACCTACTATTTATTTTAAGTTGACTATAGATGTAGTAGGCTCGTAGTAGGGTAGTAGGTATATAAATTACTTCGATTAGTGTATACTCGGAGGAAAAAAAAATTTGTGTTTTAATCCTCCTAGAGTGTATATCCAAGAGAATACGTGACGCGAGTCAAACAGTTTTAGGTATATAACGGGTATGACCGCTGGGCATACCCGTCAAATAAAAACTTACAGAGGGGTACGCATCCTATTGCTACTCCAGGGCTTAATCCTCCTAGAGTGTATATCCAAGAGAATACATATAATCACTTCGTGGTGAATAGGTATTAACCCAAGAGAATGTAATCACTCCGTAATTATGTTATGTCATAATGTCATGATGTCATTTATATTTATATTGATGTACTTAACATAATCATAATCCCATAATATTAGTTATGTTGTTTTAGAGACTTATTTTACACGATTTCTTACGTTTTTATTCTACTTTTTGAGATATATTTATTTATTTGCTAATATTTATTATACTTATCTATACCATCGAAATGTCCGCCGAAAAATATTTCGAAGACATGCTCTTCAATTACGAAACATCGAATAAGACTTATTACCGTGATGGCGAAATAACACCAATTGTTAAGACGGAGTATAAAGCCAAACCGACGTGCTTCCGGATCCGGCCGCCGCCCCTGAAGGATATCCACACACTGGTGGACTGGAAGGATGCAAGGGTTCCGCCCTTTACCTTGCTTCATAAACCTAAGGATATCGTCCGGACTAATCCGAGGGATGTTCAGCAACCTTATGTTAGTAGTCTTATAACAATTTAATTTTTTTGTGAAATATATTCTTACCTCCACTTGGTGCCTACTTAAAAAGCTTGAGCTAAAAGGCACAATCCTTCAACTTTGCTTGCTTTCTTCTTGAATCCGTTCTCCGTACGTAAGTTACTTATTCTAAATGCCCTAGAATAACCGTCGGCCAGGTATGTGCAGGTAGCTTTGATTATCTACCTGTTTAGATAGCGTCTAAACCTAACTATCTAATACTTTCTTTTTCATAAAGGTAAAGCCTATAGATGTAGACTTGGAGAAGGTAAAACAGACGCGGCCTCGACTTATCATGACGCCAGCCTTAAGCTTGGATGATGTACCGCCAGAGTAAGTTATTTACCTACGTATACATCCATCCTATCCTTACTAATAAGTATTATAAATACGAAAGTGTAAGCAGTCGAAAATGCCAATCACTAGACCAACGATGCAGTCGAGAGTCGAGTTATGTAACTCTTACCTACAAAAATTTTGGGAACTACCCTCATAGTCATAGTCCTCAAAACCGGATTACCTATGTAATACATATCTAATTTTTAAGGCAGTCGTATGTAGACCCTTCGTTTGTAAAGGTTCACAACAATTTACAGAGAACGCCAACTCTTGATAGATGAAATCTATACCAGCACAGCTCAGAGAGCTCTGCGTGGCGCGGGCGTAGTGCTGACCGCTCGCAGCGCTGTTAAAGCCCCCTTTCCTGGCAGACCGGCCCCTGCTGATATAGTAAGGGATACGTGTCGAGTACTATTACTTTTCTGATATAATACCCTTATTATACATAATAAGTACCTACCTACTAAAGTACTAACCTAGGTACAAGGACATACGCCTTTTGTATGGACTTCTATATGTTAGCCACCTGTACCCTGCGACTCGGCTGATGACAACGACGATCCATTTAGTAGAGGATATACTAACACTAGGTAGGAAGGTTTGTTGGTGCGAGCTCGCCACTCCTTGGGACCCCATATGAACCAAAGAAAGGACCTTAAAGCCCTTATTGTGTGCGCGGACGTGTGAAAGAAAACTCGTAGGCAATCTGGGATCCGACATAGAATTACCCTATAGACGACATGTTTAGGAGGCAATCTAGGATCCTCCTCACTTTTTCACCCTAAATCGGCCCTGCCGCAGTGTCGTGAGTAGAATGCTTTAGGAAACGTAAAGCCGCGCCTGGGTTCGAGCCCAGACCCTTTGAGCAGCCGAAAAGCTGGCCACTAGACCAAAACAGTTTAATATGAATTTGTGCTTTGTATAGTTAACCCTTCCAAAACTCCTGCCACCTTACGTGGCTCCGGAGTGGCGCCTGGATTCCGCGGCGTGGGATGGACGCCAGCTGCGTTCCCACTGCGACCCCAGCCAAGAGTTCTACCTCTCCAGGACTGTGCAGTGAGTTATTCCTAATTCCTACCATACCTCTCTTTCTTCAACTCCTGGGAATTTTCTCCGCAAGTGGGCGTTAGTCGCCCGTTTTACGTGGTTCTGCTGGTACGGCTCTTCTCTTCTCGGTTGAACCCATTGTTATTTTTTTTATTGTGTTACGTGTTTGTTTTTTTTTTAGAATCGTACCTTGTAAGCTGCAGACTTTAATTTTACATCGTATCTTACAAATTATTTTTTTCCAGCTGTGACGCCTGCGACTTTACGTCGGCGCGTGAAGCTCAAATTAAGTTAGAAAAACATATTAAAATGAAACACTAATAAACTTTATCAATTTTATTACAAACAATAACGCGTTTTATTTAACAAACTTTCATTTATACAGGGTGTCCCACGGCTATGCCACATGGAGGGGAAGTACCTTAAATATTGTAGATGGAACATTTTGCTGAAAGAAGACTTCATTTTAATTTAAAAAACAATTTAAACTGCATTCATAGATTTTTAAATAATTTTCATAGATTTTTAAATAAATTTCATTTTTCTGAACAAAATTTTACATTAAAGGCTAAAATTCATGGTCTTCCTTTTATTTCTCATGCTATGTTATTTAACAAAAAATAATCCTTATGATGAAGCCTTCCGATCGGTATGATAAAGATACCGGTTAATTTTTTTTTTCTCGTATAGCGGGTTCGAGTCCCGGTTCAACCAGGCAATTATTTAAAAATCTATGAATGCAGTTTAAATTGTTTTTTAAATTAAAATGAAGTCTTCTTTCAGCAAAATGTTCCATCTACAATATTTAAGGTACTTCCCCTCCATGTGGCATAGCCGTGGGACACCCTGTATATGACATAAGACAAACTTTGTAATTTTTTTGTTTTAAATTTTGATACTACAATTCAATAATACAATAAATCTACTGAACGATTTTTAAATTTTATTTTACTGTAAGTACAATTAATATTTGTGTTCTATTAAAAATAACAGAAATTAATATCACATATATATGGAATTTTGTCGTTTCTCACAATAAAAGATTTTATGAAGAGATCAAAATAATAACTATTTGACATTCTAAAAAAGCATAAACAGACAATGCTCTAGAATATCTTGGGTACAAAGCATTATGCTTCAGTAAAGAAATAATTATAAAAATTTCATAATTTCATACATTTTATGAATATTAAATTACATTAACATTTTGCACCAAATATTCTATAAAAAACTAACTTGCTCCTACGTATTTCTCTATTTGACATCTTAATATAAAATAATTACTACTTATCATTATAACATACACAAATGCAAAAAAAAAAGAAATATTCAGAACAATATATCACATTGGTTAACGATTACGTATTATATTATAACAAAAATATAATTAGGTATTTTAGATAGTGTCAGGGAACCCAAAATTAACCACTTTGTTATAAATTCATAATGTTATATAACTGTGAAGATATTAGAACATTTACGTAACTTTCATAGCAACGTACATCATTTCCGAAGAAGAACATCAACAACGAAAAATATAATTTTAACTTCTTATTACTACTCAACTTCATACTAGTTAAAGTTCATTTTTTCCAGTCTTTTAAAACTAATTCATAAACAATATAATACATTATTTAGGTGTACATCGCTGGGTGTACATTATATTTCATGGAACCGAGTTTTGTTTTTTGACAAAATGACTATTTAATATGTATGTAACACCTAGGTGTCTACTAGTAGAAAATGCAAAAATAACTTTAAAATTCGATTAATTTATTTGTCAAGACTTTTCAATAACTCAAAAGGCAACCAATTATTTAATTGGAACTTAAAAACAAGTGCCATTCAATTTTCGAATAACATATATATATTTTTAATATAAGGCAACTCTTATGATCTCGTTATCTAACAAAGTGGAGATGGGCAGAGAAAAGAGAAGTGTTTCCAGTAAAGCGGAGATGTGTACTGGCTATGGATTAAATTTAGTTAGTGCGCCCGAAGTTTTCACACACTACCACATGACAAGACAGCTTACTCCACAGAGCACACAACAGAATAAATATGTCCTATTGCCTATTTACGAAATATCTCTTCTCATTTCTCCGCTTTGGCAAATCCTGGACTTAATGTATAAACTACAGCTACACGTAACATTATGTTATATAACATTTTTGTTATATAAGACTCATCGTATTTTAAGTTATGTATATGTATTTCTTAAATTATAAAATAGTAAGCTTCTACTTGAATTATAAACAATAATTGACTAAAAAAAATGCATAATATAATGCCAATTTCAACAAGATGATTACATTCTTAAAAATATAAGTAAAGCGAATCCATAACTAATAATAGATCTTTTCATTTAATTTTATCATTATAGAGCTATCAATTTATATTTCGTCCCATTGTGTAGACGAACATTATATTAAGAATATTATAGGTTTTGAGTAAATATAACACATTCCTTGAGTAGACTTTATTCTGTTGTCTGAGTTTCCAAATGGTTTATGGTTTTACTTAAGAACAAATAGAAACGCCTCGCTAACTCGGATCCAAATAAACACTTCGTTCAGCAAAATCGGCTGAGTAGCCGATTTTGTCTGGTGGGAGGCTTTGGTCGTGGCTAGTTACCACCCTACCGTCAAAGACGTGCCGCCAAGCGATTTAGCGTTCCGGCACGATGGCGTGTAGAAACCGATTAGGGGTATGGGTTGTATTTACACTGCTATACCCCTTCCAAGTTAGTCCGCTACCATCTTAGACTGCATCGTCACTTACCATCAGGTGAGATCGCAGTAAAGGGCTCTCTTGTCATCGAATAAAAAAAAAAAAGCTCATGTGTTACGGTGGAACCTAATAATATGTAAATAGAAACATAGATAGATTACTAAAATCAAAATCCTCCCATTTGGTTTAGTCGTAGTTGGGTAAAAAGTAGAAATAGAAAAACCTCAAGATTCTATAACATACTTGCTCTATAAGTTCTTAAGCTTCCTCAAGCGGTTTATTTGGGCCAGATCCTTTTTGGTCATCCGGACGAGATAGCTTCCGTCGTCCATCGCAATCATTCTCATCGTATTCCGTGTCGGTCATCCGTCCATCGCAGACACGAGACAGATGTTGGCGAGTGCCATGGCCGCGTTTTGTCGCACGTGTGCGCTCGGCTCTTTAATGAGGGTTAGAAGTCGTGTGCGCGCGCTACGCGTTATGTCCGGGTCTAACTCCGTGTCTTCGGGGTACTTCTCTCTGATGCGGTACAATTCTGAGTACAACACTCCTGTAAAGAAAAGAATACGAGTACAATACGCGTATCTGCCGTCCACAAGCTATAACGTCGTTAACTACCAAAACCATATTTCCTAATATAAACCCTAATTTAAATGTTTTTGGATTTATATGGTCTTGGTAGTTAACGGCTTTATAAACAGATATGCTCTATGCAACCTGGTTGCCTGGTAGAGATCACTTTCAAGCGATAAGGCCACCAAATGTACCTTTTTATTGATTTTTTAAGTTTATTTATAAGATTTGTCTTCAATTTCTGTACAATAAAGTGTATTCATTTGATTACAAATATTATTATTTGGTTCTAATACATGTAATGTGAAATCTCCGCTCTAATGCATATCACCTTGGTTTTCAAAATGTCGTCTGAAAAACTCAATCTAAATAGTATCAAGTATATTATTCTTACCAAACACAATAATAATTTGTATATCAGAACACATTAAGCTCGTCCAGACATATATTTTATTCTCGTGTATGTATTTACTACAATAATAATACTTACTAAATGAATTACTTTTACCGATCAACTATTTTGGAAATGGGATTTACCAGCTATATGTGTACAGATGAAGGACCTCGATTCATATAATATTTATGGTACCTCCTTCTGATAAAGAATATCAACCGATAGACGTACTCTGCTAAACAAAGGTCTCTTGCATGGACTTCCACAGGTCTCGGTCTTGCGCCGCCTGTATCCAGCGGCTCCAGGCGACTCGTCTGTCCTTATGGTACCTACCTAACAATAAAGCCGCGTGAGGTTTAATCTCGTCCCTTGCACAGTGCAAGTAGTTGACAGCGCTTTGCAGACACTTGACCACGCCGCCCGGCATCTCGTCCGCCAGCTGACGGACTAACGCCCACAGGAACTCGTCCAGGTACAGACGACCTTCGTCCACGAGGTGGGTTTGGACGAAATCGTTAGACTTTTTCACGTTGAACGTTTTAAAAACGCGGCGGAGAGTGAATTTGGAAGCCTGGAAGCAATTTATTCGTAAAAATTCAGCAGAAGAAAAATTCTGTTTTACAAAATCGTGTTTGATTTTCCTAATAGATTAGATTTGCTATTGAAGCGATTCCTTATTCCACAGCCAATGAGGAATATTATCATCTGAATTCATCGCTTAAAGAAGAGAAGAGAAGCTTTTACGACTTGATCTACCACGCTGGCCCAGTATGGATTAAAAGCAAGTGATATTTAATTGCTTAGAAAGCACATTGCTCTGAAAAGTTAGAGACACAGCTACTTTTGTAAATCACAGTTAATGTCCCAGCATTTTACATGTTAAAAAAATAAAATAATATAACCATTTAAAATAAACATACTTTAAAACAAATTATAAACATAATATTATGTACAAAATGGCCAAGGTTTAGGTCCCAAGCGTTAGAGCATGCAGCACTGGGAGCATGGGCGGGAGAAGTTGTATCCCCGGGAAAAGGATAAAATGTTTATCCCCTCGCTTAGTTTTATCCACCCGTCGAGCATGGGCACAGCGGTGGAAGAATATTGACAGTGGATAAAATGGGAGAAAATTAATCCCCGCAATTGGGTAAGGCCGTAGATTTTGCCACTTTGTAACATAGAGTAACATAGACACTCCTATGTTACGGTAACGTAGAAGTAACGTGAAAGTAACACAGTGTTTGTAAGGCTGATTACATAACGTACTTATTTTAACCGACTTCAAAAAAGGAGGAGATTTTTGTAATAAACTTGTAAGTATATCATTTTTTATAATCGCCGATCATTCAGAGATAAGAGAGAGAATTCAGTAATAGGAAAAATATATTTTTTTAAACTATCATCAATGGAATTTAGTAACCAAAACTCTCTGGCTGTTTATCAAATAAAGGTACATTATTCTGATTATTACGAAGATGAGTTTCAATTAACTCATCTTCTTTTAAACTCATTCTTTATTTAAAAGAACTATTTGAAAAATCCGCTCCTGGCAGAATGTGTACATTAACCTTTACAACACTTCAACGTTACTAAATAACAATCAACGTTACCAGTAACATAGAAGTCACATAAAAGTAACGTCGAAGCGTAATTTTTGAGGTTTTAAATAGGAATAATTACTAAATGCGAGCCGATTTTAGTCAAATACACATTGTCATGTTTTTATAAATCACTTTAGCTTAGTATAACACATACATGTGTGCAATAAAAACTGTTATTTACCTTTAAAATCACCAAAATTCACAAAAAAAAGCTCCTGACGAAACATACGCGCACACCTTTGATAAAATTCCACAGACTAGAAAATGGCGGTTTCTTTTTTTTTATTTCGTTGCCGGAATCTTTAGTGTGGCACGAGCCATTATAAAATACTACCCTAAAGTTATTGAATATTTAGATGCCCAATTTTGGTAACATACAAAATAGTAACGTAATAAGTGAAAATAAGGAGACAACATTTTGAATTGCGATAAAACATTTAAAAACGCATATTTAAATACATGGAACCCAGGATGTAATTGCTTAATCTATTCACATTTCAGATATTCATAGTAAATTAGGACTTTAAATAGAAATAATGTAGTTATAACGAGCCAAATATTTGACGGGATCAAAAAGACACCTTATTTTGGGCAAAATTTCGGGGTAACGTCGGTTTTAAGTCATTGTATTTTTTTAAATATACGACATACATTCAATTTAAGAATGCACTATAGGAGTTTAAGAACTACCTAACCTAATTAGGATACTTGCATAACAATTTACGCAATACTTCGATTTTTAATACGCATGTCAAGTTAAGGGACATTTTCTTTTTACAAAAAGTGGCAAAATCTACGGCCTTACCCAATTATTGCCATTATAAGAAAATCATGGAAGTAGGAGATACAAATATCACAATACCTCAAAATTTATGTCAATTCGGTCTCAAAAAGCCATTATTTTTATCTATACTCGTGATTTTGACAGTTAATAGGTGATTCGTAGGTGGTTTTTGTCTGTGGTTTTTGTTTTCGTTTGACCCTTTCAAAAGTCAAAAAAGGACAAGTTTATCTCTTTCATTTGTTCCCATGCTCTAGCCGGGGGAAGTTGCTCCACTTGTAATGTCAAATAGGGATATACTTCTCCTTTCCCCTGTCGCCATGCTCTAGCATAGGGAGAAGGCAATTGTATCCCCTGTCAGTGGATAAAATCGGGGGATAAAATGTTTATCTCCTGTCCATGCTGCCAGTGCAGGTGTTGTTTAAAATAAATCTAAACAGGAAAAGGACACTCACCCTCACAACAGCGGAATTATTATCGCACAAGTGCAATAAGAAGCATGGCAGAGATCCAACGGCTTGGTCGACCAACGCCTCAGATTTCACCAGGCCCACAATTATGCCAAAAAGCCTTATAGAGTTCTCCCTCAGTAGCGCACAGTCGGTGTTCATGAACGGACGTATCTTCTGCGATATTGACACGAGTTCGCGGTCGAACTCTTTGTCTAACTTGTCCGTTTCGGTTAGTAAGCGACTTAGTCCTTGGATCGCTGCTAGAGGAACGTTGTCTACGGGCGACCTGTTGAGATAATTTTTTTATTTTTTATTCGATGACAAGTTAGTCCTTGACTGCGATCTCACCTGATGGTAAGTGTGTAAAAATGCTTTTAATTTGTCAAGTGAATCTACCTCTGGTCTGTAAAGCTGTTATAACCGAGTAGTAACAGTAAGTTTGACAAAAAAAAAATTGTTGTGTAGTTTATAGTTTTTGGAAAGTCATTTTCACGCTTTTTTATTAACATTTATATAGGATAGAAATAGAATAGAATAATTCTTTATTCAAATAATCTTTTACAGAGTCTAAATTAGTTAATTTTCATTATATAGATTTGCAGATTAAAGTATGTTCCCATACTCACGGAGTTTTCTGCGCGTCAATACCCTGGCTGAGCGCGGCCAACGCCGCTGGCAACGCTTGGGTGCGATGTTGGTCCCTCAGTTGGCCAACGTTGGCCGCGCCTCGCAGGCAGGTCGCCCTTACGCGAGGGTCTTCGTCCTTCCAACCAGTGTTGAGGGTCGCTAGGACCGATTCTACGAGCACAGGATTTTCATTGCACCTGTGTTAAACAGAAGTTTTATGGAGTTGTTACACCTTAGTGCAAAAAAAAATTTGAAATCCGTCAAGAGAAACAGATCATCAAAGTCGTAAACCTTAGTGCGGATTAATGGTCGCGTAGATTGGAAAAGTGACGTCACGTACCGGACATGGGTGACGTCACATACTGTGCGTGGTACATTCAGGGGCGGACTGAAAACTGAAAGGTCGCAGGTTCGAGCCCAACCCGTTGCACTATTGTCGTAGCCACTCCTAGCACAAGCTTTCCGCTTATTTGGAGGGGAGAGGAGAATATACGTCAAGTTCAGCTTGGCTAATATTCTTTATGAAAATAATAATTGGCAACTTGTCGCTTGTATAAATGAGCCCATTTAGTTATTCCCATGTTTTACACTTGGGCTGAAAGACTTGGTTAAAATGAGACACAAAGTATGCCTTGTCATAAATATGTATCGTCTTGAATGTTGTTTGAGTCTGAGCAAAGTGAGAGTGCGATCTCATCTTTAGTCGTATTCCCAAAACTTACCTGTAATTCAACAAATCCGCTAATAGTGCAAGAGCCGCGCATCGTTGCGGCGGCAGAGCGGAGCGCGCGTATTGGCCCAAACGCGCCACCAGCTTGGCCAACTGTCCCGGACACGAGCGTGACAGCGCGCCGCCCAATATTGGCGCCAACTCTAGCAAAGTGGCCGAACAGTCACCGTGCTCTATGGTCAGGCATAACGAACACGCTTCTTTCACCTGAACCAAATGGAGACAGTTTTTATTGAAAAACTCTAGTTAACCTCTCTAATTAGGTGGTGTCACGAAGTGTCATCTTCATCATCTCAACCCATCGCTAACCTACTGGGCAGTCTCAGGGTCATTTCATTTCCGCTCAAAAAAAAAATAGTAAAGAAAAAGGAATGTTTTGCTGTTGGTCTACAAACTAGAAAACCTGTGTCACCAACATCTTATAAATGAGAAAGGTCTAGGCCATTGTCTACGCTACTCTGTTTGAGTGCCAATTGGCAGAAAAATGGCGGACTCTAGTGCCCCATTTCTCACGACTTTGACCAGTGTCTCCTCTCAAAATGAAAAAGGTTAAGGCCATAGTCCACACTACGCGCTGAAAAGAAAAATTGACACGAAGTGTACCTTATAGCAATCCGCCCTTTCCAGAAACGAGTTGAAAATATTGAGCCACGCGTCTACGTCACTGCGACAGTCGTGTACAGCGCTGTGAATAGGTCCGCGAACTTGACAAGTCATATCGGTCGGCAAAAAAAATCTCTACCTATCGCCGGCTCATTATTGGGAACAGGTCTCCTCTTAAAATGAGAAAGGTTAATAGTCCACACTATGTACTGGCAGAGTGCAGAATACCAGACAAAACATCCCGACGTATACATACCTTATAACAATCCGCCCTTTCCAGAAACGAATTGAAAGTGTTGATGGTAATCTTCGCGGGGGAGAGCTTGATGGCGTCTCTGTTGGGGATGAAGCCGAACCTCTCCTGGCCTTTGTTGGAGGGCACGGAGTAAGCCGGGGCCGACGCGTCTACGTAGCATGCGACAGTCGTGTACAGCACCGCGAATAGGTCCGCGAACTTCGCCAGACATATCGGTCGCATCGATTCCTCTTGGAGCATCTCTCCCAGTGCACTTATTAACTATAACAAAGATGAATAGGAGTGAATAATTCCTACTAATATTATAAATTAATGGGAAAGCAACGGATCTGAGTGATTTTTTGCATAAGTATAGTTGAAGACCTGGATAACATACGTTTTTTTATCGTGGTATGTGGTGGTTATCCGCATTTTGTAGCGATAAGATGTACACGTCCTTTCTATATTTAAGTTTATTACGTACAGAATAAGTAAATAAAAAAGGTTCCCATAGGATTTTAAGAAAACAAAATTCCACGGCATCTTAGACACGGGACCAAAAATTATAGTGAAGGTTTTTCCATACGTAAATCCATGGAGATTTTACGATTATTTTCAGAGTATGGTCTCTATAGTTTTAAGTTTTTTCCATTTTTAATCATACATTAAAATTACGAAAATTACGTCAAATATTTATGACGTCGCAGATCCAATATAAAGCGCGCGTTTTGACGTTTGTTAGAATTTCTGATATGAATTGATTAATTATTATTATTATTATTTTTTTTTTAAATAATTCTACTTACAGTCAAAGGTTGCAACGCCGCTATGTGATTTTCCGTGATATGATAGGGATCTTCGTACAGCTCAACAGATGTCATCAATCGAAGGAAGTTATCAACAATGGCCGAAGATAGGCTCTCATCGCGAGCTAGATATCGCCAAGAAGCTACCACACATCTGTAATAATGTTGTTTTATGCATTTTTAAAATTCGTGTGGTTTAAATTGCGTTCAAATATTTTGTTCTATTTGAAAAACTTCTCTATCGTCACTAACAGAGATTTTTGTAGACTGTAAATGACATTGTTACATTAAGATTAAATCATAAAATTTTCACGATTTTTGAACTTTTTAAGTTCTTTGTTTCGACGACCATTTAAAAAAAACATAATTAAATAACCTAAAGAAATAAAAATAATTAAACAACCTTTACAGTTTAAATACTTACGGTTTTAAAGGAATCCTTTGCGCCAAGAGTACAGCGGTGACAGCGTTAGAATGATGCCTCGTCAAAGAAGTTAAGGGTCGCATTAGCCGAATACGGGCTTCCTCGTTCACTTCATCCATAGTCGTCAATATTACTTCGACAATCCGTTCTATATTCTGAAACAAATCTTGCCCTTTCTTCACGATGTATGCATCCAAAACAGAACTAATTCCAACACTTCTAAACTCCTGATTGTCATATCCTTGTAACAAGCTCTCAATAAATTGCATCGTATGCAAGTGGGGTATTTTCGGCGAAATCGTATCACACAATTTTGTACAGTAATCGCTTATCATGTTCAAATCATTTGTTAGTATATTATTCTGCAAATGAGTCAGGCTCGCCATACATTCATCATCTGGTTCGATCGTGTGACCTTCATATAAATTTTGTATTTGAATTATAAGCTTAACACAATCGACAGTAGACAGTCTAACAGGGAAATTCGAGTCTGCAACTCCGGGGACGAAAAAGCCAAGCAAATATCCCATCTGACCAAATTTACTTGGCGTTTCATAATTTAATTTGACATTTTTTATATACGCATCAAATACAACTTGTAGGATTAACATAGCAGCTGTACGAATCTCGTCATTTTCATGGCGGATCCACTCGAATAATAAAGTCACTATATCGTCTATCGTACTTAAGCACGTCGATTGGATTATCAATTCCCTTATTAATTCGTGCAAAAGTGACAGCGAATCATTAAGTGTTTTTGCAAGTAAATCATTTTTGTCTCCGTTGCCCTCGATTTCGTATTTCATTTTGAAAGATGCTAGTTCACCAAATATACTGTTAAATAGAACTCTTAGTATCGTATTTCTTTCTTCAGGCAATATCCCTTTCTGAAGTTTTGTTAGCGCTTTAGAAGCTTTAACTATAATAGGGTATAGTTCGACATTACGCTTATCAAGATTGTTGTTATATATCTGTTCTAAAACAGCATTTAGTAATTGCCAACGATTTCTTAAAGTCACATTGTGATGTGATGCAGGATATAATGCTTTAGCTATCTCGTATAGAGTTGTAACAGTAGCCTTGCATAAATCAAAGGGTGGGTTCGATTTAAGTATACCAAAAAGTATTGTTGTTACGTTGTCACCCAATCTAGCAAGCACGTGTATGTCTAGACAGTCATTTGCAATTTTTCCGTAACAAGTAATGACCGCGTATTTCACAATGCCCAATTCAGCTTCGTTTTTTGACGATCTTGATGACAGGAAATTGAGTAACTTATTTCCACGTTTGCCTTCATTTTCTTTGTAAGTTGCATCAATTTCGTTAAGAACAAATTCACCATGTTCCCTCGAAGCAATACCTACAGCTTTACTAACATAATCGACGCTTTCGATTGGAATTGATTTCAGAGCTAACAATATTATCTTTAGAACGGATTCAACAATTGCAGCATTAGACATATGGCATGACAGAATAGCTAAATACTGCAGAGATACGCCTTTAATCATGGGCGGTTGTTTCCTTGTAAGGACTTGTTGAGATATCAAAGTCGCTATCGTTTCCACCCATTTGTTGCTATTTACTTGTTCCACAGCGGACACTAAAAGGTCCAAAAGCATCCCATGCCATTGCTCCTTAGATTCATTCTTTTCTACAAACTTTAACAATCTCTGAATTTCTATTGTCCAAGAAGTCTTTAAATTCTTGTGAACGTCACCCGAAAATTCTTCGAGGAAGATAAGCAAATTCTTGTTGGTTTCAGTCTGGTCAGGATCGACTATATGCGTTAAGCATCTTATGAAAACTAAGTCTGGGGAGCATTGCAAGTCATTCGCCCTATCTGACTGTTCATCGGCAATAACATCGGAATTGTTTTGCAGTAAAGAAGTCAAACAGTGACAAACTGTAGACATAGATTTAGAAAAATCATCCACAGTTAGAGCAATTAGTAACAAATTCCGTAATTGTGTCCGCACACTCGTGACTGTATTACACATAAGTATTAAAGAGCTTCTACAAGTATCGTGCAATTCTATAATTTCACTTTTCGGTACATTCGGTGGTCCTTCGTAACTGCAATGTTTTATTATAAACTCAACCATCGCAAAATCTTCAGGCGCCATTATACAATTTCTATAAACAAGTCCAACTATTGCTTTGACAAGCAGTTTCTTCATTTTGATACCTTGCTCCATGGTTATCATTACCTTCAAAATCGTTATGAATTTTGGAGCAAAATTTTCGATAAATATTTGAGATGATGTTGTTAAATGGGTCAAGATTATTACAGCCTTCATTCTTTCTTTCTCTTGGTTGTTTTTACAATGATGTAGTAAATTTTCAATTGTTTGATCTGGGAACTGTCCTGCCATATGATCGAAACAACGTAGAACCTCGAAATGGTTTTTAACAGTGTGAGGTTGGTCGTAATCTGGTTCTACAAGAACTAGATTGAACATTACACTGTTGATTGCGTTTATGACGCTATCATTTAAAGTGAGTTTCGGATTGAGAGGGGACGGTGATAATAAGTAGGATATGCACTGACTTATGCAGTAGAAATTTATCACTGGTTTGCGATATAGGGACAATAAAGACAGGACAAATTTATTAACAGTCTCATTGAATTGTCTTTCTGGTATAAGTCTGGTAATAGGGCCTAACGCTTCGAGTACTGATTCGGATACTTTTGGCTCATGTGACGGCAGCCATTGATTGTACAAAACGTCGAAAACAATTGAAAATTCTGTTACAAAATTTTCTTTTATCGACGTAATGTTTTCATTTTCAACGTTATCGCCAATTTGTTCGGACACTGCGACTGCGAAATGTCCAAATGCTGTAAGATAAGGAGAAAAAATAAATTTATTTATTTTGGTGGTCATGCTTTTAAAGTAATTTTTTTTTAAATTCATAATGATCGAACATTCCCATCTAAAACTGAAGACATTTGTTGTATTATGAAATTATAGAAACATATTATGTACTAATTCAGAGTGTGTAATAATGAATGTTAATTATTTGCATGATTAATACAGAAAAAAAATTAAATATTTGTAACAAAAGATTTGTCAACTGTGGTCCCTTAAATAGTGACGTACCATAAGCAAAAGCTTGTTTGACCCCATCGGGCTTGACGAGTGGCAGCAAAGGCAGCATCTTGCTGAGTATCTCTTTGATGTGTGGCACCACCCCGTGCGTGTTGACGGCGGCGAGCGTGCCCAGGGTGTGTGCGATGGTGTAGTGCGGCAACGACGCGGGCGACATTTGTGTGATCAGTGAGCGCAGTACCTAGTTATAAGATCGTCGTCTAAGCCAGATGCAGGCACTTTATCGTTTTTTTCGCAGTCTTTACTAATATAATAACTATCTATTATAGAATTTACTCAAAATGTTTCAATTTGAAGAATGAATAAAATGTAGTGACTTCGAACTTAGATTGAGAGGTTAATCGCATGAGCTTTTAGTAGTCTAATCCGTTGATCAAACAATATGAGCTAATTTAACTTCTTGGAATATAGTCAAAATATGAATATTATGGTTAAAAAATTTTTTTACTATCAGATTTTTATCTGGGATAATTTTTTTTTTAATTACCACAAACAATTACAATTTTATATTAGTGATAGTGACTTACCATATCCAAGTATTCATGGCTGATGGCAACAAGCACCGCTGAAGCCCCCATCTGTACAATGGGTTCGTATGATGGGTTCTCGGTCATTGCACGCAGCATTGCATTCACCAGCTCCGCTGCTACCTTCTGGTCTAACTTCTTCACTTGGTTCACACATGTCTGCTCTAGGACTCTGCAATGAAAAGAAATCTCTTTTCATTATGATCTTCTCATTTTGATCCAAAATTTCAAAGTTTTCAGTTGTTATCAGGCTGAGACGCACAGAACCTATTACAGATATATTATAAATAAATACACTTTGACTTTGCTCAGGCCTTTTATTTCCCCTGGAACAATGATAATATTATTTTGGATAGGCTTAACAGCTTGCATTTTATGTAGAAAAGAATAATTTTTTTATTCAAATAAACTTTTACAAAGTGCTTTCCAATCGTCAAGTGAATCTACCACTGGTTCAAAATGCCATTCCAACTGAGAAGAAATAGCAAGAAACTTGGATTTTAATTAATTTTGTCACTTTTGTTAGGAACAGTAGTTGAGCTAAGAAAATGTAACAGGTGTTTATTAAATTAAATATCATGTAACTCGATACACTTAGTTGAACACAAAGCCTTGTAAGAAAGTTTAATAATTTGTGGACATATGTTACTAGACCTATTAATTATACGTAAAAATTAGTTATAAATATCGTGATGATCATAGTACGACAGATTTGCATTTTATCAACTTTACAGTACAACCATTTGAAATAATTTCCAAAGTCTTGTTATCATAACTTTTTAAATTAAAAATCTACAGAAATGGAGTTGTTTGCTTTAAAATAGTATACAAATAACAATTATTAATTAAATTAAATGTCCAAATATACCAAAGGGTCATTTTTGGACTTCTTGCAAATCCGTCATTGTTCTACGATTACGACGATATGTATGGCTTCTATTAAGCTAACTAGATAATAACATAACCACAGTAAGGTTTTAATTTACAGAAAAATTCCAATATTGACATAGGTGTATTGTTGTTTACTTATATTATTTTAGACGAAAAATACGTACTTCACAATATTGCCCAGCTGCGTCACGTTGGACTTGACAGTGTTCCGGTAGAACTCGCAGAATATTTCGATGACTTCATTTGGATGTACATTGGCTATCTTCGTCAGGGATTTAATTACAACGTTGTTTACAGTGTTATCGCTGTCGCCTATAGCGTTTATTAGCACTGTCACCGTATCTGCGAAACAATTTATTCAATAAATAAAATAATCATAAATATACCTGACATTACAAACTTACTCTCATCCACTGTAAATATGTTGTAAGAACTTGTAATTTAATCACCTTTTAAACAGTCAGCTTTTGCCGAAGACATTTTTTCAGCTACATGGAAGTGGATTGAAGCAATCACAGCTTTACAAGATATTTGCTTTTAAATCACAGATTAGGTATTAGTTTGTTTTAAATTAAACAACTGATGCGCGAACCGAACAATGAAAGTTGACTTCCAATTTCTGATTCATTTGACATTTCTCATTTGACGTTTCTGTCAAAACTCAACTGACATGGCAACATGTCAAATTCCTGGTCTATGGTCAAATCTAGAGTTAAATCTATGGCAACTTTTGGCTATGACAAAAGTCAGGTAGATACCTAACTGTATTGTCTGTAATTAGGTACGTTTCCAAAACAAAGACAAATTAAGTGCAAAAGTAGGTAGGTAGGTATTGTAGGTATTCCAAAATGTAGGAGAGGAGGCGAGACATAACACTCGCTATGATATCTTGCCCCTTTGAGCGTACACGACATTTTTACATGGAATCAGGAAGTACTTAATCCTTAAGAACGAACATTTTTGCCTTTCACAAACAAAGAAATTAGGTACTACTGTGGCCGACAATTTTTCAAATTTTTAAGTCGTAATTAGTAGACTTGCAACGAATAGTATATTCGGCAGTATACCGAATAACGAATATTCGGCGAGGCCCCTGACCGAATAGCCGAATATTAGGCAAAAGTATTCGGCTGGATTTTAGCGCCAAAAACTTGTACAGACGTGATTGTTTCGCGCTCCTTTGTTTTGTTCTAATGTACTCATCGCCCGCGCGCCCGCTGTTGCTCTGCGCGGTATATTGCAACAGAAAAAAATGCAGTTTCAACAGAAATGGATCTTTTCTTAAATATTAGTAATATATCACGGCCAAAGAATTCCATAGAAGTAGTATCGCAAACAAGCAGTCCGCGGTAAAACGGCCTCAACTATTTTCAATGTGTGCGTGACGCCGTGAGCGGGGGCGTGTACGATACAACTTCAAACTCTCAAATGTGTGCGCCTAGGGATACCAGGAATATAAAAGTATTTGCACAATTTTTATAAATAAATCAATCCGAAATAAGGTGTACCTACGATAAAATTGTTTTTATTAATATATTTAATCTATGTCTGTGTAAAACCGTTTCTTTAATGTAAATCGATAGTTTCCAAGGAAAATAGCTTAATTAGTAATTACTTGATTAAAGAATATTCATTATCTATCTCTAAGTGGCGCTGCAGTATATATATATTATAAAGTAATTAGAAATTTATTTTTAATTTTTAGGTATATAATTAATATTTTATTTATATAATTTATATTAATAATCATAATTATTTAGAATAATTATTATTTAAAAATATTTTATCGGTCAAAATTTAGTAAGTAAATTAATAATGCAATATTAATTATATTCCGGGACATCCCTATATTTGTAGCAAATTACCACACTACTGGCAACAAATTGATTTTATTAATTATTATTAATGTTCAAGCACATGTATCATGCAAAAAATATTTTTGCACAATATTGTGCAAAATACCACAATACTCAGCTGGTATCACTGGCCACTTTTACGTACCTAAAAAACATCGAAATTAAAAATCGTGTTTTCTTAAAAAATCTTACGCAAATGTAAAAACTTATTGATGATATAAGATCTTCGACTTCCTATTTTGCTTTTTCGAATAATTGTGACATAATTAGACCGCACAAATCGGCATATTTATTTATTTTGCGGGAGCGTCCTCAAAAAACTTTTGAGGACGTTTTCGTGCGTTACATTCTCAATCTGGTCATGTATATAATCAAAGATCACGGCATAACAACCCGTATACATGGTGGCAAGCGAGGAAATTTGAATTTCCGTTTTTGATTAAGATTGCAGCAAAATATTTGTCGGCGCCAGGAAGTAGTGTTTATTCAGAGCGCCTTTTCTCTGAAGTTGGGATGGTCTACGAGAAAAAAAGAAGTAAACTACTTCCTAAAAATGCAGAAAAGTTAAGGCCGCTGCATACATAACGTGCACGGGACGGGACGGGACGTGGACGGGACGGGACGTGGAGTTTTGGAAACATCGTTTCATAGAAAATGTAAGCGACTGTGCATACGTCACGGAGCACGGACGGGACGGGAACGTGCCACGCGCGGAACGGGAAAAATATCGTCGGCGACGATGTTTAGCACGTCCCGTCCCGTACGTGCCCCGTCCCGTGCGTGATTCCGCTGCGTATGCACAGTCGCCCCGTTCGCTCCGGAGAGCTAAGTAGTGATGTTTGTGTATTTACCTACGAAGCAAAAATGGACGAATGGAAAAACTAATTGAGTGTGTACGATCATTGAAAGTATTTAGACACCAAATATAAAAATTATCTGTGGCGTAAAATTGCAGTCGAACTATCACTCACTGAAAACGGTCAGATTTATTTTATTAATTTATTGCATTGGTATCTCTACTTATATTTTAATATGTAATAATAATTACAGTTGAACTTTTTATGCTCAAATCAATAGGTATATAGTATCAACCTTTGACGACCTCCCTGGCGCAGTGGTGAGCGCTGTGGTCTTATAACTGAGAGGTCTCGGGTTCGATTCCCGGCGGGGGCAATTTAGGAATTTATAATTTCTAAATTGTCTCTGGTCTGGCCTGGTGGGAGGCTTTGGCCGTGGCTAGTTACCACCCTACCGTCAAAGACGTGCCGCCAAGCGATTTAACGTTTCGACACGATGGCGTGTAAAAACCGATTAGGGGTATGGGTTGTATTTACACTGCTATACCCCTTCCAAGTTAGCTCGCTACAATCTTAGAAAAATCCATCTTTCCTTGTTCACATCACTAGCACGTTAGTTCTGAGTTATTGCCACGTTGCGTATGCATTAAAAATTCCCGTCCGTGTTTACTAACCACGTCCGGGCCACGTCCGGGCCACGTCCCGTCCACGTCCCGTGCACGTTATGTATGCAGCGAGCTTTAGTCTTTCTGCACCATAACCTTCCCGTTCTAAATTTTGATTATGAAAATAATTCAAATGCATAGAAAAATTCTTAACTTGTTTAATACAGAAAATGATTAAATTATGTACCTGTTTTATGTACCAATGACTACTTAATAAATGATTATAAAAGAAATGAGAACCTTACCCTTCTAAATTTTGATTACCAGAATAATTCAAATACATAGAATCCTCCATTTTTCCAATTCAGAAGATGATTATGTACCTGTGTTATGCACCAATGACTACTTAAATGAATATAACAGAAATGAAAATATGAATATATACGTAATCAATCGATTTTAATTTTTCATTTTACCAATTATTTCTCTATGACAAAATATATTATTTAAGTATTCGGTATTCGGCCGAATAATATGTAGATATTCGGTATTCGGCCGAATATGATAAAAGCAGCCGAATAGGCCGAATACCGAATAGTAACCAAATATTCGTTGCAAGTCTAGTAATTAGTTAAGCTGGCTTTACACTACACGCTCTTTCGCTCGCGATTGGAATGTGCAAGATTGAACGCGATTTCGCTTGCACTCGTAATCACGAGTGATTGTTAATAAGCAACTCAAGATTCAAGAGTTACGAGAGAATTATCCTGGTGATTTTAAAATTTATTTACTTATACTACTATGTATGAGATTTATAAATTTCGATAGATGAAGCACGAGTGGTTACGCGAGTGGGCAGTGCGAACGCGCATTCCCTTTTCCTTCGCTCATCTTTACATGTGCGCTCTTTCTCGCACGAAAGCGATATTCACGCGTTAAAGAGCGTGTATAAAGACAGCTATTTCTGTTTCTTACGGCCCTTACGGGTATATGTGGTTGCAGATTTTATTACAATATACGTTTATCTCACAAAGTTACGGGTGGTTTACTTGTGGTTACGTCGTGTACATGCACATGGCGTAAGTGTGCGTGCCTGTCAGGAGCCTAGGTGGGAGCGGTGCGTGGCACGAGTAAGTTCTCGCTCACACTTTTTTTTTAATGAATAGCATGCAAAAGAGCTGGCGGGTCACCTGATGTAAAGTGATTACCGCCACACATGAACACTTGTAGTACCAGATGCACCACCAATGCGTTGCCGTCTTTTCAGGAACTTATTGGTTCGCCCCTTGAACAACCCCATATTGAAATTAAGTAATAATACACTTATACAAATATGACACACACAAAATCATGAGCCACGCACTGTCGTGAATTGCAAGAACTATACCTACCTATTTTATGCTCTTAAGCAAACTGCCCTTCCAAAAAACGGTAAAATCAAAAATACAAAATTCCCAACTTTTCTGCCTTCAATAGCTGTCTTTACACTAGACGCTCGTTCGCTCGCCATTGGAGTGTGTTGGGAGTGTGCACGGTGGAACGCGAGAAATTGGCGAGAAAGCTTGCACGCGTAATCACGAGTGATTGTTAATAACCAATTTTTGGCTGTCGAATCATTCGCGTGCGATTGTCTGCGTGATTTTCATCCGAGAGGAAAGAGTGCTCGTGTAAAGGCTAATCACGCGCGATTCACTGCGGGATACTTTCGTGTCCGAGTGTGTGAAAATCATGCAGTTTTGTTAAGTCGCGTATGTTTTTAACCAATTTAGAAAAAAGGAGGTTCTCAATTCGTCGAAATCTAGGCACTATGACATACTTTGTATTGGCGTTTGAAGTGGGTTTTGTCAAAAGAATTTTTATATAAATCGTGTTCTTATATAAGTCGTGTTCGACTAATAATAAGTATAGTTAAGATGTAAGTGCGAATCATAATAAGAGTTACGCTTCATGTGGCAAAAGGGCAGATGGTGTAATTATGGCGCTTTCTAATGATATAATTCTAGTTTGGCGAATATCAGCAAAAAAATTGTTCCTTCTGGTTGGGATTTTAATACTAATATTCGATTGGGCTACGAAGTATATTTTTCCTATTAAAGCCCACTAAATTTTAAGCAACCTCTTTATCCCTTACGTACCTAATTTAAATTTTTTCAACTTTATTGAACTTTTCCTAAATTAAGATACTCAGCATCTCTTTTACTAATTCGACCGTAGCAATTAACAGTGTCGGATCTACATTTTGGCGATTTTCGTTTTGTTGCATTAAGGGTCTTAGAATGGGGATAGCAATGCCCCCACCAATTGTGAAACTTTTGGAATCAACCAACCATCTTTGGTTTTTGCAAGTGCAAGGGTTGGATATGTTGACTGTTTTTCACTTTTCACATATTTGAAGCTTTGAGCGGCCGTGCCCTGGAGTAGTGGTTTTTCACATGCGACTATGTTAATTGCTACGGTCGAATTAGGTAGGTACTTATTAATTTTTATGTGTATTTCAACAAATAAATGAATTTTGATTTTGATATACAATCCAGAGAATTTTTAATTTTTTATTGAAGTAAAATCTATTAGGTTAATCCAGAGAATACCTAATCCATGGACACACCACAACCGCGGAGGCGGACCACGACGGACTTTCCAAGTTTCTATTCCACCCACGGAAAGTCTATGCCGCATCCGGATTCCGGAATCCGCACTTCAATCGTTTTCAGTTTTTAGTCTATGCTTTTTATGCAAAGGTGGGCAACAGGGCCAATGTTTCCAGTTTCGTCGCTATTTTAATAAATTCGATTCCATATAAATCGCGAATAAAAAAAGTACCTAGGCGTGAATTTCTTTTGTTGGTCGCCTATAATTCTCATTAAAAGCGAAAATCTCGGTCTACTCTGTAACAATTCAGTCAGACTAGTCATTATTGAGAAAAGTTTTGTCTAGAATTATTCACGTTGAAGACTTTCACCGGATACATCATTAATTAGATTAAACGATTCAGAGGTAGAACATCTCGTTTATCAGTGAAATAAATTCTACAAATTACAATGTCCCCGTGCGTATGGTCAGTTACTGATATAACTCTGTGAAATACTGTGTGGTTCGTATAAGTGACAAAGCAAAAGCGTCGGCTCCCACTCGTCACTATTATCCCATCCGTGATTCTGATTACGTTGCGCCGGGAACAGGGCACTCTCGTTAGTCGCCGCGGGGACTCCAAAGCGGTAAATACGGAGTCGCAAATCCTGCACCGCATCATTTATCGCCAAGATTTCGGTGAGTTCATTTCAGAGTATGGTTTTTTTTTTAAAGTCATGTTTCGCCCATCGCGGTTTCGAAATTCGGGCGTTTCTCGCTCTGACATTGAAGAGCGCGCGATCAGCTGCCGGAGAGTCTTAAAATAGCAATAAAATTCCGAGCCCCATCTGGCAACGAGAGCAATCAGCTGATCCGAACAATGTTTTAATTATATTCAATTAGATAATTACTTAGTTGAATAGCGACGCTGATCCGAGTCGCGATCAAATCACAGGATTATGCCGACTGAGGGAACTGATAACGTATCGGCGTGATAGTGTCGTTTATAAAATAATTTGCAGCATTGATACCATTGTAGTCACACAGTCACAGCTTGATGTTTCTTTCAGATATGAAAATGGTGCAGCAGGATTTGACTTAGGTGTGTGGGACGGTGGCACATGATCTGACGGTGATGGGTGGTGTGCTGGTGTGAGTGACAGGCAGACAGTGCCAGTGCAGTGTAGTGTAGTGTCTAGTCAAGTGTTGAGTGTGAGTGGAGCAGGGATGCCCTCCGTGATGTTGTCTGCAGTGCTGGAAGAGGAGCCCGACCTGTACGAGGCTTTCCCTCCACATGTCGACCCCTCGGGCATCACCATCCTGACTGACAGCCCACCAGGTAAACTAATTTAATTTTTTTTATGAGCACTAACCTATTACCTCTTTAATCGCTTTAATAGAAAACTCTCTAAATTACTCGGGCATCCACCCTAGTGTAAAAATGGAATTTAGATGCAAAAAATATTATTAATCTAAATATATAAAAGGCAAAGGTGACTGACTGACTGACTGACTGACTGACTGACTGACTGACTGACTGATCTATCAACGCACAGCTCTAACCACTGGACCGATTGAGCTGAAATTTGGCATACAGGTAGCTGTTAGGACGTAGACATCCGCTAAGAAAGGATTTTGGAAAATTTCAACCCCAAGAGGGTTAAATAGGGGGTTAAAAAATCGAATCTAACGTGAGCGAAGCCGCGGGTTAAAGCTAGTTAAGTATATAAATCTATGCAACTATTTAAAAATTTCATGTAACAGAAACAGTTTGTAAGTTTTAACCTTACAGTATGTACAGAGGCAATAAGAAGGCATTACCTAATATCGGAAATTATAGGCACAGTAGTTCATTATTGGAGTTCATTGGACTATTGCCATATCCATTCTTAACACAAGTCTTAAAATATGAAGCAATTTATGATCATCATATTGCAATTAGTAGAATCATTTAAGTATCTAGATAAATAAATGCAGTGCAGAGGACGCTGCCAGCAGTAGTTTTAGTTGAATAGAATCTGCAAGCAGTCAGCTGTTAACATTTAATTGAGCCAACTACCATAGAATTACATCTAAATTGCTATTCTGCAGTTGGCTTACTGTTCAAATGCAGTTTTCTAGTTACACTCCAGACCCTTAGTTTCATTTTTTAAATAGTAAATTATAAGTTACTTAATAGATTCTCTCCATAAAGCAAACCTTCTAAATATAGTATTGTTTATGTAATCATTACAAAGTAACTAACTTTGACATTCTAAGTGCAAAGTTGTAACAAAGTTCCTAAGGTTTGATTTCTGCGCTGGTCCAGAAAGTTACCTAGAGTTTGTTATAAAGTATAATGTATGTGAAATACAAATATTATTCAATTTTGTTTTATTTACTTATATAATTCATGTAAGATTATTTAATTTTCTATAATGATTAAAGTAATGCTTAAGTTTGGTTTAGTTAAGTATTTAATCATATCATATTTTACAAAGAAAAACAAATTACTCGCCATATCTTAATTCTATAGAATGTACCTACCAAGACAAGATAATAATATGTTATCACTAAGATTTGCTACAAAACTGTATTAGATTTCTTCTATGATACACTTATCATATCACTTCCAAGTACATTACATAAACTAAATATCTGAAATATTTTACATAACATCCAAAATTCAATGATTTGTTTGAACCCTGTGTGACCTAAACAGATCATTTGACCTCTTACATAATAATCACTTAATATGAATTTTTTTTATTAAGTGGTTAATTAATGAATGTGTTTTAAGCTAGCCCTGTCTGCAAGGGTTTAATTGTACAGTTACATAATTATTGTCAGGTTCAAGCAGATAATAAATTATGTCATCCTCTTGTAAGAAATCAAGGGTGTCATTTTAAGTATATACCAAATTTTTGTTCATCAGAATTAATGTTAGGAGTTAATTATAATTTGACCAGTGCTATGCTGGAGAGACCTGCGTGTTGATTCTCTAAAAATGATTGCATCAGTGTATTTTAGTTTAATTTATTTTAATGGAACTTTTATAGATGACCTATATGTCAGCCACATTGTTACGAATGCGTACATACAAATTACAAGTGACAATAAATGAAATCAACTAAAATGAAATCTAAAACTAAGTTTCATCTAAACTGCACAGGTTTTGAATCATGTTTCTAAGGTGGCTTCATTAAAATAGGCTGTGATGTCCTTTTTACACACCTCTGTTAATTTACAAAACACGAGTACAATTGTTATTACCAAAGACATAATGTAAAGTACAAAGTAAGTTCATATGCGTGACTACATAATATTGAACCTTTATTTGTTCTATCATTAGTTTTGTTTGAATAGTACAATATTTTTTGAATGTTTATTGCTAACTAGCTTTTGCCCACGCAAATTTAAGCTATTCATAAGCAAAGCAGTGAAAAAGCTTATGAAAAGTTTGATTTTTGAAACTCCTATTTTATCCATAAAAATATAGATGGATGCTTTATCTAGATAGGATTGATTAAAATATTTCAAGCAGTAATTGCTTTTATTCAACTGTCGAAGGCTACCCAATATTTTTTGAGCATATGTAAGTAACTATGTCTATTTCTTTGGCACGCTCTAAAGTCTAAACATTTAGACAGATTTCAAAATTTCATGGGGTAGGTGCAAAACATTTGAGTGTGTTTTAATTTTTGTATAATTTGCTTGTTACCAAAAATGCATTTAAATTCTTAAACAACTCAAGTCAATATGGTCAAAGTGCATAAAGACTCTTCATAAAGATTTCGTTGAATTCGCACGATGTATCACTAAAGCTACAGCGACGTTGTTTGTGAAACACGGAGACATTGTGTTGGCTGCTCTCTAAACACATGGAAACATTACTCCGCTAACTAACTGACTTATCCAAGAATCTGCATGTTTGGATTTACTTGCTTGCTTTTTTTATTCGATGACAAGATAGACCTTGACTGCGATCTCGTCTGATGGTAAATGACTATGCAGTCTGAGATGGTAGCGGGCTAAATTGGAAAGGGCATACCTCTAATCGGTTTCTACACGCCATCGTGCCGGAACGCTAAACCGCTTGGCGGCACGTCTTTGACGATAGGATGGTAATTAACCACGGTCAAAGCCTCCCACCAGACCAGACCAGAGACAATTCAGAACTTATAAATTCCCAAATTGCCCCCTCCGGGAATCGAACCCGAGCCCTCCCAGTTCAGACCACAGCGCTTACCACTGCGCCAGGGAGCTCGTGCTGTATGTTTTTTTAATGATCTAACTACCATCATAGACTGGTCGTGTTACATAGACTATGATCAACAAATTGGACTCAGTGTTAAATCTAAACAGATTTTCGTCCCATTGCGGCCAGGTAAAAACGATTAGGTACTCGTACCTACAGCTAAAACAAACTCTTGGCGTCAATTACCTAGACTGCATGGCGGCTTTGTAGTATTATTTTATTTATTTGGTTAATGGGGGTAATTAACCCAACCCAGAGCATAATATAATTCTGAAAGACAGGCCATCTTAGCTGTTATTAATATTGTTTATATTGCCACTCAACCACGTTGATACAAAATAAAGATAAAGATTCGCTGATAACACGACCGTTGTTAGAGATGAGATATATTTGTCACTGCTGATAAAGATCTGTGTAACCTAGATCGCGTTAAATAACACTGGTAAGCGATGCAAGAAAGATTATGGTATCTCCCCACACAGATTTGATTCAGTAAATCTAAATACACAAGGAACGACTTATATCTTGCTATTATTATTAAATACCTTAATAACCATAGACAATGATGATGAATGGTTTCTTAATCGTAGTTATAACAATTATTAACATGAGTAAGACGAAATTCATGTCTAACGCTCACCGCCGAATCTAATTTGGCTTGGAAGCATAGAAAAAGCTCTTGAGATGTCTTCTCATCTGAAATTCTTCGTGTCTGAGGATCAAAGAGTATGTTCCACCATAACGCCTAAACTATTGAGCCGATTTTAATGAACGAGGTCCAAATAGGTACATACTTTCAATTTGAGTAATCGATTCTTTGTTATGGTCTGGATGTTTGAACACAAACACAAGTGTAAATTAAAAATTTAAAACAACCCCGACATGTTATAACATCCTAATCGCTAGTCAGTAATCGTAAAAATAAAAAAAAAGTAATCCGCCATTTTGTGGCGGTGGCCATCTTGGACCGATTTTCATCAAACATAGCTAAGAACACTCCCGACTAATTCACCTTTCGAAGAAAAAAAAAAACAAAATTAAAATCGGCTGCTACACACAAACAAACACACACCCTAATATGACGAATGCAGTAGTCTGGTTGCAGTTTTTAAACTTTTTCTTTTATTACTGCCGTGTACTGTACTTGTACGTACTCGGTAACTATTCGTTAATATTTAACTGGCCTTGGAATTCTCGACGGAGTTTCCATGACTGCTATTTCCGATCCATCCGAAGCTTCCGGTAGTTCCGAATATGTATGTATATTCGTAGCACGTGATATTAATATGACTTGGATATTGTACAGTCATAATATTATCCTGATTACGAACAAAAATTTTAAAACTTTGAAAATATTCGGAACCCATGACACTTACGCTGAAATCTATAGCATGCTCTGATTTGAGACAGAGTTGAAACGAGACACAAGAAACCGATTAGGGGTATGGGTTGAATGTACACTTCCATACCCCTTCCAAGTTAGCCCGCTACCATCTAGCATGCATCGCCACTTACCTACTATCAGGTGAGATCGCAGCCAAGGACTATCTTGTCATCGAATAAAAAAAAGACGCACCGCACAATAGTGTAATTCAAGTTGCACGGCGCTAACTTATATACTTATATTCACTTAGAAGTTGTCTCTCTTTCTATCGCGTAACTCTTATCCTTTCGCATTACGTTAGTCCACTGTGTTGGCTCGTTGGGCCGGGATGACGCCGCCGGGTATTTGTAGTTGTAGTTTTAAACCTAAAATGCAGAGTGCGTCTGGCCTGTAACTAGGTACTTGTAGTTACTCTCAGTTGAGTCGTATGTGTAGTTATGTAATTAATGCAAATAGGTCACGGCCTTCAGCAATGAGAAATTGGCAATTCCCTAACTAAGCGAAGCTATTTTATTTTCATGGCTTTGCGAATTTTATAATTTTCCAATAAAAATGCAAGTCACGGCCATAGAAGAATAAGTTACATAAGTCCTAAGACAAAAGACATTATTAAGATTTCTTTTCTCTTTTACGTTACGATAATGCATTGTAGATTCTATTATTAGACTGGTAGCTAATTTAATACAATTACTTAACTTTCACGTCATTAAACTCATAGTTCTACGATATCCATTTGCTATGATTATAATCATGAAAAAATAATTATTTTTTCATGCAGTTTACAGTAGTTCTCTCTTGTTTATGTCAATGGGGCTGTTTCTGAATGAAATTCCTTGCATATTAAGAATGATCTAAGCTAAGAGCTAAGAACATCAAGGTCATCAATTATCAAGGTAATATGTTAAAAATCTGTAAGTCGGTTAGCGTCTTCTTCAAACGTCCTTATTAAAGTTTCGTAGGTATGTAGACGAAGGCGAATCATGAGATAAAATAATTATTATGTAATATCGTTAGTATTATTATAAACCAAAACACACTTTCGCACACTTTGGTTTATCCTTCAATCACGCAGCAAAGGAGCGACGGATCGTAGTGTTTTTTAGGGTTCCGAAAGAATACAAACCATTATAATCTAGGACTTGGAGAGTGATATAGGCTTAGACCTTTTATCCCTGAAAAACAGTGGCTTTCCGCTGGATTTTTAAAAAACCTAACTCCACGCGGATGAATTCGCAGGCAATAGCTATTAGATGTTGATTTTTTTTCTATATAAAGTGACGTAAGTAACGGATTTCTTGCACAATTTGCGCCCGCACGTGGTGTGATGTGGATGTTTTGTCCAATAAACAAGCTGTGAAGTTCGGTGGGGAAACACGCCACCTGGCGAAAGGTTGAATGAAGTCTCCGCCATTACCTAATATTAGGTATTAATGCTCCGTGAACACAATTACGGTTTTCATAAATAAACTTTATTTACCACTCGTGAATGACTTTAAATTGGCATAGGGAAACTTCCCCTACATTAAAATAAGTACTTACCTAATTGGCTCGGCACCGTTGACAGATTACGCACGAGGTTTACGCTTATTTAAACTTAAAAAGGGAAAAAGGAATATGTATATAGTTTACATGTATGTATCTACATCAAACCTCATCAGCCTATCGGTTAAAGGTGCCAACTGAAAACTGAAAGGTTGCCGGTTCGATCGCCTTTATTTTATCAAAATCGGCTCTATAAAAAAAGATCATACTAAGTACTTAAATGTCCTAGGTATGTTACAAAGTAACTTTAGAAGAAATAAATTCCACGCATATAGGTACAGAGTCACGGTCACGCTAATAAAATTAACCATAATATGTAGGTACATTGTTAATAATATTGGCTTATACTCTTACATAAATTATAACAATTTTTAATATTTTTTGTTTATACGATCAGTTCTATTGGCTTAGTGGCTATGAATTTCAGCGTCGCTGGATGTAGATTCTTAATATTGCTAACATTTCAGTATCGTATAATGCATCGTAATCTTATCTCGACAAATATTTAACGATCCAAGTCTACGCGCCCATGAGATTATTAATAATTTCTGAGAACTATTCTTGGTCTTTTATTTTACTATTATTTTCTGTTTTTAATGCTTTAATTTATGAAAAATTAGGCGATGCCCGCGACTTCGTCCGCGTGGATCAAGGGTTTTTCAATTCCCGTGGGAACTCTGTAATTTTCCGGGATAAAATGTAGCCTATGTTTTAATCCTGGGTATGAGCTATCTCCATTCCAAATTTCAGCCAAATCGGTTCATTCGTCGTGGCGTGAAGGAGTAACAAACATACACACACACATAAACATACAAACTTTCGTCTTTATAATATTAATGTGATAAACTGTATCTAATGAGACTAAGGCCGGCTGCACATTATCAGTTTCTACTAATATCAGTTACTTAATTACCTAATTAGTTAATTAAGTAGCTACTGGCGTGAAGGTGTAACAAACACACACACATACACGCACATACACATACACATACAAACTTTCGCTTTTATAATATTAAAATTGTAGCTAACACATTATTTTCAAGAACACTTGACTAAGAAGCTTACTGTTGTTCAAAACTTTTGCAAATTAAGCAATGTTCACTAATAGTAGTAGGTATGTATAAGTAATGTAAATTATATTAGTTATACAGGCTTTGACGCCTAGCAAATACGAGTATGGAAGGCGCAGCTTCATCTAGTTTCATATTAAGCAACGATTTGTACAGAGATGAAAGGAGCTCGGCAGTCTTTGAATTATTAACGCAGTGCCAAGTCGTAGGCTTCATTTTGAATTCTGAAGGCTTTCTGTTTAATGAACGACAATTTATGTCCAATTTCCTCTACAAAGAAGGATAATATTGAATGAAGCAAACGAAGGAACATAGGTAATTATTTACATCTCATCTTTATTAGATTGCGTCTCTACGTTGTCAATTATTATCATTGTACGTTGTCACTATTGTTGTTTTTTTGCCGATTTCTTCTCATTAGCGCCTGTAGGGATATCAAAAATGCAACCAATCTATTACCGATTCCGAATAATGATAAAGTTTAGTCTAAATATTTCATAGAAGACCTAAAAGATATTTGGCATGAAGGTTGAAGTCTTAGGCTAAACTCTACAGACTGCACGCTCACTCAAGACAAAACTAAAACGAGACAGATTTGTTAGAGCGTATTTGTGTCTTGCTTTAACCTCTATCTTGAGTCTGAGCTGAGTTGGCGCATGCTCTATAGATCTCGGCATTATTAGAGCAGAGTGAGAGCACGCTCTAGATTTTAGCCTGTCTTTTCTAAACTTCAAAAGCGCTTTAAAAGTTTTTGTAATCAACATTTTTGATATATTTATGACCGGTTTCCTGAATATAAAAATCGGGTACAAGTCTGTTTAGTATTTCAAGATGATGTCGCAATAGACAACGGGCGATTTCGTATGAGAATAACACAGTTGCATAAACTATGTGAAAGCCATTTAAAGTTTATATTTAGGCATAAATTGTGTCGAGTGTTTATTCTCATTTTTTCTACGAGTACATGAAACATTGGCGGAACTAGCGGAATGTGCATGCGTCATATCGCCTCAGAATATTAGAAACGCTTCAGGCTTTAAGCTATTCCTGTATAGTATTTTCTCTGAAGATCGAAGTTTTATCGGAATTTTTTTCCAGATTTAACTTTAAATTCAGGTTGTATTCGGAATTTAACAGTCTGTTTCACATGAACTGTGATCTGATAGATTCACCAATAGAGATAATGACGTCAAAAGATTCAATAAAAGAGATTATGACGTCAAGACCTGACGTGTGGAAGCTCTATTGACAGATTAAAGTTGACTTTATAGTCGGAAAGTAAAAGCTGGAATACCAAATTCAAACTGTGGGGGGGGGGGGCGGGGAGAGGGGGGGGGGCACAACGACTCGAATTCGTCCCGATACTCGTTATAAATGGGAAGCATTGATCTTATAAATGGGAAGCATTCCCATTGGGATTCGATTCCCGACAGAGACGATTTAAGAATTATCAGGTGTTAGCGAAATATTGAAATAGTAAAGATATACAACTTTAATGTATTGAAGGTGGTTTGATAAAACTAGTAGTAGGTAGTTTGACTTTGTTGACGACGTAGGCGCCGGTCTGCCGCCGCGCCGTTAGTATAAATACAGCGCTTTAGACGTTATTAATTCAGTCTCTTCCAGAGACTCATACGGCTATTGGATGCTCCCGCGTCTAGGTCGTTGTATTTGATTAAGGGATTGTGATAGCAATCGCGCCCTAATCGAATAAATACTGTTTGTTTAGTTGAGTGTAATTGATTAAATAATACTTAGATATGTTTGATAGTTACCCTCACGTTCAGATGGTGGCTTGTCTGACGTGTTGTGGTTAAATAGGTTAGATGTGAGGACAGGGGCCGTTATAGGGGCGGTTGGAGACGGCTTTAGGTAGGGTTAAAGCGTTTTTTATGTGAGTTGATACAGGTATGGTTGGAGGCTTCGACCTACAAAGTTATAGATATTCGATTATAATCGATAATAATAATTATTATTATTATCGGTATGGGTTTAATAAAGTCTGCCCTACCCCTTTCAGGTTAGCCCGCTTCCATCTTAAACTGCATCGTAACTTTACCACCAATTTATTAGATATGCACGTGACAACAATCATGTATTCATTATTTATTCATCAGGTTAATACTTATCTGTTTCCGATAAATGAGTCATCGGTGATCAGGCCAAGATAAGGTTGAGTAAATTTTTGTTAGGGCGTGACGACCAAACAACGACAAACAAAAACGGATCTCGTGTCTGAAATGCAAAAAATCGCGTTGCGTGAGGAAATTACATTAAGAAAATCACATTTAAGTAGATACTTAAACTGGAATGACCTTTAATGTTTTTTTAAATTCGATGACAAGTTTAGGAACTGGCAATTTTTTTAAATTCGGAATAGGCTTGTGCTTGACAACAACCGATACTGGTTAGCACTGATGACGTCTAGGATGGAGCGCGCTTGCTTAGAAGATGCCTATTCAGTCTTGCCTTGAATTATTTTTAATTTAGTTTAGAGATTGTGTGTATAAGAGAATTAGCCACATTGTCAACTGTGTTAACTTTGTGTTTTGTTTACAATAAAGTTAAATAGTCCCCAATGGTGTTTATATTATGTTTATCTTCAAGTAGGTATGCAATAAAGTTGTTTAAATTCAACTCGTAGGTATCTAAGTACACTATAATCGCGTCGCGGTAGATAACCCCGCGTTATCAGTCGCGGTTTGTGTTAACACCTTTAATGCCATCGTGGGTCTTTTATTACCCATACTAGTACTAATTTCTTTTCATAACCCATTCACAATATACTATGTAAAAAAACAATTAAAGAGCTACAGACGGATCATACATTTATAACAGTATAGACGCCCGCGACTTCGTCTGTGTGGGTTTAGTTTAAAAAAATAGCCTATGTCATTCTCCAGGTCCTCAACTATAACCAAGCGAAAATCACGTCGATCCGTAGCACTGTTACAGCTTATGTTTTTGAAGGACAAACCAACAAACAAAAAGACTTTCACATTTATAATATTAGTAAGATATAAAAACATAGTAATAGTATGGATTATATGGAATAGTGCTTCACATTCACGCAGGAAACCTCCCACAAGCGCTCGTTTTTATCTGTCGGTTATTTCGTTACGAGTTTTTGCTTCTATCGTGTCGTTATTATCACTGTGTAAAAGCGCTCAGGTCCTAATGTTAATATGTACTAAAAACAGATATTACAATATAGCAGCAAGGATTGCAGCTATGTGAAGGTGAAGCGTGAATCATCCCTAAGATTGAGTTTCCATTGTAGCGGAGCAGAATTTAAGGGTGCGTTTCTACTGACGGGGAGCTCTGCTGGGCGGAGTGAAGCGGAGCGGACCATGAATTGCCCAATCACAGTGTTCGAAATCTCCACTCCGCTCAACTCACTCTCGACTTTTAAATACAAAATATATTATGAACACGCGGCCCCGAGCCGGACAGAACGGAGTTGAGCTGGCTGTGGTGCGAGCGGAGCGAAGCGGAAGACAGCGGAACGGTGCGGCGCTGCTCTTTTCTTTACCGACAACATGATGTGTGATCTCTCCAAGAGATTGAATTTGACTGATCGGTACACGGCTCAATGCAGCTCTGGTCTGCTCAGCTCAGCCCCACTCCGCCCAGCTTGGAAACACTTTCAGTGGAAACGCACCTAAGAGCTTTTACTTCGTCCACGTGGTTTATCTTCTTGCGGGAAAGCTTTGTTGTTCCGGGCTCAGCTTATCTCACGCTTGAAGTTGTCAACTATATCCATGTAAAAAATCAAGTCGATCCGTAGCTCTGATGCAGCATGGATGAAGGACAAACCAACATACAAACATACTATATTTAATAATAAGACGATGGACGAAACGGAGATGTGTTTGGCTGTCCAATACTGTCCAACACATCTTCGCTCCGCTTCAGTGGAAACGCGCCATTTATATCTTTGATTAATAAAGTTGAAGTGTAGGTTGGTATTGGGAAAAATAATTGCGCGCTCTAGCACTGCAGAAGTATTGTTATAATTATTATTGTTTCGTGAATTTTGCATGAGTTGCCTCGAGTGCTTGGCTTGCCTCCAAAATGAGTTTGTCCGTATTGCTGTGACTAGGTACGAGTACATACCTCGATTGATATCTATTTTTACAATTAAACATGGCGATTTTATTTCTGCTTTTATTATGATGGTCCTCTTTTAATTTGCATAATTGTAACTGTGTTTTATGACTTGAATTACTTATGAAATGTTATGCAATTTTTATTGCTATCCATTTTATTTAAGTGCTCGTTATCAGTATCAAATGTATTTAAAAAGTTATTTAACTTTATAATGATTTTAAGAAAGATGGAAAGCTCCTGAAGACCTCAAACAATTCATACGTAAATGGTCTACAATCAATAAATATACATATTGGGTACTTTTTCAGAAAATTATTATGTAGATGAGATGTAACGCAATTCGCAACTTCAAAAATCCAGAGGGAATTCTTTGGTTTCTATAGAATGCACTTGCATTTTCCTTGCCAAATTTTGTCGAAGTCTGTTGGTGTTGTCTGTCAGACTGACAGACAGTGTTACTTTTTCGTTGAATTACATCATTATGCGTTAGTTGCAAACAAAATAAATATTGAAAAGCAGTCGGTCTAATCGACCGTGACAGCGGCCGGCGGTCACCGCGGCAGGTAAACAGTGCGGTGTTGCCGCCGGGGCGCTATCGCGTGTTGCGGAGCCTGGCGGAGGCTGGCGGAGCTTGCGGCGCGGCCGGGCTGCAGTGCCGCAGGCGCGCGCGCATCGAAAGCATGTGCCCCGCGCCCTCAGTGCGATGTACATAGAACCGGCCGCGTTCCGCGCACAGAGCGCCGAATCCCTCGCGCCCGACGCGCCCCCGCCGCTCTGGACGCAGTGCTTACCCTCCCCGTTATTCGCAGGCAAGAAAGCGCCGCTCAAGACCTTCGAGGAGTTGGAGCCGCTGCTGCAGCAGGGCCGCAAGCGCGACCTCAAGCTGCTCATCCGCGACAACTCGTGGCCCATCAACAGCCCCATCCGCGCCTCGCTGTGGCCGGCGCTGTGCCGCCAGCACCAGCATGGCAAGTCCATGCTCGACGGATTCTACTGGGACATGGTCACGCAGGTCAGTGCTCTACGATGTTACGAAATCGCACTCGTTGTCCGCAAGGCTAACGAGTAACGAGTGACGACTCTCTAGAAAATCAACCTGAGAGGTCTTATCTCGCGAATTTGTCGTGAAGGTCATGTGAATTTACTTTGTTTGGCGCCACCCAAATGTTTAGACATATCTCGCCCCTCGATAAGAAGGTGTATACTCGCCAAGGTCGATTATTCTCGGTCGCGATCAGACAAACGCTGATGATAAACGAGCCACGCACAAACATTCAATTAAACTCGGGTATTTTCTCACAAGCTTTGCCTATATTCAATTAGCGATAGATTGAAAATTGTTCAAGTTGTTTGTGTATCGAGTGTCGAGTGTTTTTGAGTGGAGTACACGAGGTCCTTGGCAGGCGTGACTACGTGACCGCTTCGCGCCGATTTGAAAAGAAGTTGAGCCTCAAATTGGTATCATACAAAAACGATGAAAAAACAACTTTTTCTGAAGCTCGAATGAACTCGTTCGAATTAAATCTTGCTTGCAAAGCCCTTGTTGTTTATATGTAGGTGTTTATAGATTGCGCAGGTTTGCATCTTGCAATTGCTGCGCCTGTCACAGTCAACAAAGAGTTGTCAAGGGTTAACAATAACATTTTTACCAAATCTCGCCGTCTCGCACCGAAAAAGAAGCGTAGGTTCAACAAATCTTTATCAGTGCTTGCCGAGACAAATAACACAATAAGGCAAACACAAAGTTATTGTTTTATTTACATTAATATTGAGATGATAGTCTTTGTTCTTATTTCTTAAGATTCCAAACATCTTTTATCTGTATACGTGATTTACGCCACACCGAAAATTGTTTTGTGTTTTGGTTTTAATTACATTTATCATCTTATGTACACACATTATGCAAATAAAGAATTGTCTAACAACATACTGTCTGACATAAGCTGACTGCCTCGTCACAGTGAAGGCATCTAGTCGGGATGAATGTAGAGAGAATAAAAATATATAGGCGGCAAGACATGTTTTGGAAAAAAATGAAAATTTTCTGATGGTCAGAAAAAACCGTATAGATGATAAATTGATAATAAATAAATGATATGAGAACAATTTGTCCCGCTATCTTTGACTTCCTTATCACACACACAGTCACAAAAACTGCGTCATCTATTTTGTAATTTTCTGCTTTTTCTTGCTTTTTTTTTATAAAAGTGGAGTATATCAAAGTTTCGATCGGCAATGGCATTGCGCTACGGGTTAGTATCATACGGGTAGACAGTTTTGACGAGACCTTGCGTTCGACATCAACGAGCGCGCACGCATCGCTCGGGCCTCCTCTTGCATCCCAATTAGTTACGAACGACAGACTAAGAAACAAAGTAGAAGGACCTATCGGCCACAAATTAACCAATACGTTCATTAAAGTAAAGCCAGTGAAGAAGCTGACATTTACGATCCTGTCACTGCTGTCACGCATCGGTTGCGGTTTTCTTTTAAATTCATGTACGCTTACTAATCTTTACTGATATACTAATATACTTTTACTAATATTATAAATGCGAAAGTGTGTTTGTGTGTTGGTTTGTCCTTCAATCACGCCACAACAAAGCAACGGACCGACGTGTTTTTTTGCATGAGTATAGCTGAGGAGCGGGAGAATGACAGAAAAAAAGAGTTCCTGCGGGATTTTAAAAACTAAATCCACGCGAGCGAAGCCGCGGGCATGAACTAGTTAAAAATACATTCTTCATTATATCAAAATTAAAATCCATTGCCGGCGCACTACTGCGTACATTTCCTCTCAATTGAGTAGGGTTTACCTCGCTAGCAAAGTGGCCGATTTCGAACACCTTTGAGATAATTATGGAGAACTCTGAGGCATGCAGGTTGCTTTCAGATAGCTATAACAAACTACATTTTATTTTGAAATGCTTTATACAATACAACCAAACAAACACATAGTTTAGAGATGCTGACGTATGTGCTTACGAAGACTCGTACAATTGCATATCACAATTTGCTAAAATCGGCTTCTACCAGCTAGCTATTAGCTTGCCTACCGTCTGTTCTTTTTTCATTAATCTGTGTCGCTGACAACAAATAACAATGGATAGACTATAAAAACAACAGCTGCTAATGAAAATGGCCACTTCTCCACTTCTATTGTTTTCATTATTGCGACACTGTATGCCTATTGCGTTTGCTTGTTTTGTAAACACATATCTATCTGTTGGGTATCTCAACCTAGGACAAGACTAGCGACCTACCTGAATGATTGTTGATTTTCTTGATAAGATTGTCATTTGACATTCACGTCATACAGCTGTGCGATTCTCTAAAAATTATTGTATAGTTCTTGCATATCACGAGGGCGCGTGAGCTTTACTTGTGGTTGCGTCGTGTACATGCACATTGCGTAAGTTTGCGTGCCTATCAGGAGCGTAGGTGGGAGCGGATACAGATGCGACATGCACACAACCATGAGCCACGCGCCCTCGTGAATTGCAAGAACTTCATCAGTGTGACGATTGCAATCGCTTCTAATTGTCCAATACTCATTCAATAAAATGGAGAAAGAACGCGATAAATTCAGGCAATCACTACAATTGAGACTGTGACAATGATTGATGCAGCTTTTACACAATCGGCCTGCAGTATTGTATAGAAGATATATTAGCGCAGAACTGACAAACGTTGGGGGATTAATAAAGATGCGCTTTAAATTTACTCATGCCTTTATATGGATTAACATATTATCATTGCCACTGTCAATATTTATGAATCGTGTGTCATTATCATTTTTACTACAAAAATACGACGTCGCTTTATTAGTCTGTCGGTAATTAGGAGTTAATTGATTAGGCAGTTACTAGAAATGATTTGTTATTCTTTGTTTCACGCCGTTGGGTCCAATAGATTGTGCTAATAGTCACACAGAAACTGCGAGATAACCTATTTGTTTAATGTCATCATCAGAAAGCGTGTTAGTGTGGCTTTGAGTAATATCACTCACACATACATAGTTCTTATTTTGCTCGTATATAGAAAAGTGTGGTGTATAGTTTCAATTAAGGTCATAACTGCGCTATATTTTTAAAGGATAGGGGAACTTAAGAGTTGTATTTTTACTTCAATCTATCCATGAACGTCTTCTTATCCTAAACCTGACCGTAAAAAAACTTTTAGAGACGCCACTTTCGTTAGTTTCATTGCAATACTTAGTAAATAAAGCATAAGTAAAGCCATGGTTATGACTCATGACCACACGACATTGAATGACGTGCAGTGATCGCAGATTCCCCTTTCTGCCTTTTCCTTTCAACAAAGTGGAGTGCAATTTGCTGATCTGGCGCTAATAAAAGCCAAAAAGCAAAGGGAAAAGAAGACTGTTTAAGACGTAAAGTTAGTGTTGCTTATTGAAGAATTTATTTTATTGGTTTGGCATCATCGCGAGGTTTTTATTTATCTGATAGGCTATTTGCTGCTGATTGTGCCTTTTCTTTCTGACGGATATTTTCAGTAAAATTTGCTCTCCTAACCGAAGATCCTTGAACATAAATAACTGCTGAAAGATGCGTGTGTGAATGTATGGATGAATGAATATACTTTATTACACAAATTAAAAACTGAAGGATCGATGTGCTAGATTATCACCACAGAGTAAGCAATAGACGCAAGCGACTTTCCAGTTTTTTCGGTCGAAAGCAAATAAACAAGCGCCATGTTTTCGGCTGAATGCATGATGTTTCTGTTGTTATTTAGAACGCGGTTGGCACAGTGTCAAACGACCCCACTGAACGTTCACGGTTCGCGTTCTATATGGCGCGCGAACATACTATAATCGGCAGGTGACCTAAGCCCGAATTTCTAGTGCTGGAAAATTATACCTATTTCCTTCCGATTCTATATGTACGAGTGTCCAGATTGAAATAAACTGGACTTGTACTGCCTGCTTTTTAATATTCCGTACCCAAAAGCTGCCCGTCCGTCTGTTTGTCAGCGGGCTGTATCTCATGAACCGTAATAGGTAGATACTTGAAGTGTTCACAGAATTTGTATTTCGAACGCATTTTTTTTTGTTGTCGCAATTTTCATGGTTATTGAACAAAAAGCTTCATTTGAAAATACATTATGTCACAAAGATAATATATGTAGCTCAGGAGTTATGCGACTTATCCCAGAATAAATATCTAGACATGCACTCGTATCTCGATAGGTATTCCAAAACAACTTCGGTCAATTTTAAAATTAAAAATATAATGTTGGCAATGTATCCACTGCTATCTGGTTCACCTTCACAATTCGCACTTACCAACTCATTACATACAATATCCATACTCAAATTATAAATGCGAAAGTGTGTTTGCTTGTTCATTTATCCTTCAGTTATGCCACAGCAAACATGGATCGACATGACTTTTTGCATGGTTATAGTTGAGGACCTGGAGTGTGACATGAGCTACTTTTTGTCCTGGAGAATTAAGGAGTTTCCACAGGATTTCTAAAAATCTGACTTGCTGAAAACGTTTAAAAAATGCCGTTCAAGTACGAATTTCTTATGGGGTTGACATGCACCAGCTGGTAAAAAGCCCCAAAAAAAATAAATAGATAAAAAGTATGAATTTCTTTCAAAATTATCATCTTTTGAAACGATATTTCATGTATGCATGTGACTCACGTTATGTGTTATTTAAATAAATAACGAAGCGTAGAAATTTTCCCTTTAAATATTTCAGTGAGCCAACATCAACAACAACATGCAAAGCTATTAATTAGCACCCGAATGTTTCCGTTTTCCTCACTTCCGAAATACAACATACAGGAGAGTCACGGAGATTTTGTGACACATTTTCAGCATCCAAATTAATAAGCTAGTTTCTAAAACTTTTTGTTTTATGTTTTTTCTATTTTATTTGGTATTTTTTGTTTTAGCTTCTTCAAAACTGCTGAACCGATTTTGACAAGACACTAGCAAGTATCAAGTAGAGAATTATACAAGAAGTGATCAAAGATACTTTTAAAACAACATCTATTTTTTTCGGACAATCAAAGAGCTAAGAAAATTTTTAAACCCTATAAAAATACGGATAAATTTATTCGACTTTGTTTCTTCGTGATTGAAGGACTATTGACATTAGTTTTATATTAGTTGAACAATGGGATGAGTCAATCTTGAGAACTTCAAACACGTGGCTCAATGAGTCTTTAAGATACGATCTTGCCAAAATTCCGGTATTCCGAGAAGTCAAAAGGAATGTCGCCCTGAAAATATCTCCACTTCCATTAGCAGGAATCGATGATATCACTGTTTGTTGACTTCCCGGCCTTATTATGCGTTGTGATTTTACGAACTTCCGAATCGAATTGAGCGAAGGTCGTTACAGAAATATCACTGGATTAATTTTAACCACTCGCAGATGCTTAGTGCGTCAACGTAAAAATTTTTAAAGCTCTCTTGATCCTTAACTGAATAAATTGAGATAACATATAAATTTTACTAGCTGATGCTTTCGACTTCGTTCGCTTGAATTGAGGTTTTTTAATTCCCGTGGGAACTCTCTTATTTTCAGAGATAAAAAGTAGCCTATGTGTTCCAGACTATTTTATCTCTGTGTCTTTCAGCCAAATCGGTTCATTTGTCGCGGCGTGATTGAGTAACAGACTTCCGACCCTCTTAACTCATCTTAACTTTCGCATTTATAATATTAGTAGGATTAAACTTTTCCACAGCCTTTCACCTTAAATAACAGTACCCTGGTATACGTAACGTACCTATGCCTAAAGATTTGAAAGGAGAAAATATTCCTTGAGCTCACTACAGGTGAACTAAGTAGGGATTTATTGAAATTCAATCTCTAGCAATGTGAAAAGACATAAGTATATTACAGTTTGTAAAGAAACTTTTTAAATCCTGAATCCATGCGGACGAAGTCTTGGGTTTTACCTATTTGTGTATAAAAGGTTTAAAATTCCGTAGCCCTTTCAATCTAGGTTTTTTATTACGAAAAGTTTTTTGTTTTGCTCTTCTCATTCTGAGGAAATAATCCAAGAATCGGATTTTAAATTTTGATTGGCTTCCCCCGTCTCTTCTCACTTTTTGAAATGTAGAATTCATTTTCATTAACGATGGTTTTACGTGTTTTTCGACCTTATTCGAAAAACATCGTTTCCTTTGTTCTGATCTTATATGTTATAGGTTCAAGAGTTTCCGTATACATTGTAATGTATATTGAAAATATAACTGATATAATAAATACTATTTAATTTTCCGGTATTTCATGTATCGATTTCTTTGTCATTTTCACAGCTCACATCTGATTGATTTTAAATGTTTGTGTCCACACACTAGGTATGTGTGCTGAATATGTTATTTGCGTGAATGAAGCCTGAAGCGTGACATGTTTATGAAGAGCCTTCATAGTCTGGTACTTGCAAAAATATTTTGGTCAGAACTGGATTATCGTCTACAGAATTGCTTTCATCATCTCGTGTCTCAAAGCGATGGAATTCTTACAAGACAAAGGTTCTTTGTAGGTATTTTACAAGTGTATCATCCGTTTTAAAATCTTGAGATTGTCTTTTCTGGAGTTTTTGATATCTTTGAGACATCTTTGCATCATACGTTTGAGATATTTTTTCATATATCGAAGAGTATGGTGGTTGGTGGATTTAGATTTAGATTTTGTGCTCTATCGCAACTAAATAAATGTCTTTTTTTATACATTCCTTGGTCTTCTTGATGTGAAACAAGCAAGTACTGACAGTGGATTGATTATAAAATCAAGCCTCAATAGCCCAACGGTTAAGGTGCGGACTGAACACTGAAAGGTCGCAGGTTCGAGCCCCAACAGTTGCACTATTATAGCACAAGCTTTCCGCTTATTTGGAGGCGAGAGGAGAATATAAGTCAAGATCAGCTTGGCAAAAAAATAAAATAGGTATATATAAAAAGCTATATCGAAATACCTCAAAATGAAGCTATCCATTTCTCTACACAAAATGTATAGTATCAATATATACTATTTTCATGCCCTCCTAAGAATCAAGATCAAGCATAATGTTAGAGCATAGTTTTGTGCACAACGAGAATTGATGTCAAAGTCATTACAATGGTCATGCTTCAGAAATGTATAGATATAGAAAGATATAGATACTTAGTAGATCTGATTCGAAACAGTTGTCAGTTGAACTCATCTGGTGCGGTGCCAACGACTCGTGCGCCTTGACCTAGGTAGGTATGATTGTCGTTTGATTATTGGGGGTGTTTTCAACGTCATTGCAATTTTAGTTCGTTAAGGGCCCTTTTAAATTAAACTTTTTTCTTTTCGTCACATAACTACTTTGATTTGTTTTTAACCGACTTCCAAAAAAAGAGGAGGTTCTAAATTCGTCGGAATCTTTTTTTTTTAAATATTTTTATTTATCTTCCCCGATTACTCTCAGACGCCTGAACCGATTTGGAAAATTCTTTTTTTGTCGGAAAGGGTTTTGATGATGGGGTCCTGGAGAAATCGAGGAAACTATTCTATATGCACAATTGATATATGTACTTTGAAATGGCGTTTGAAGTCGGTTTTGTAAGGAAAATTTTTACGTTTAAATTAGTAGTTAACTAACTTAAGTTGAACTAAATAGTTGCATCAAAATGATTTTCCTCACTTGGTTTAGTTTAACACTCTTGGGTGCTCGTCAAACTATTGTTATTATTTGTTATGATGAGAAGTTATACTAATAACTCCTGATAATGTCATCTACATACATACATAATTTGTATAGTGACCTTATTTAGGCGTTCAAGAGTCATAAATACATATTAATTTATTTTATTTTCATTGAGCGAACATAACCGATGAACTCTCCCACTATAAAATGACAATGATTATATTTTATGATATAATAGTTTTGTTTTTCTTACCCGCATAGTTTATGAATAAATAAGCAGTGCTCATTAAGTTTCAAGTGTTCTGTTATCTAACGTGGGTGCTGCAATGGTAAAATTGAATCAGAAAATTCCGCCCTCGCTATTACAAATGACAATGTGAATAATAAAATATAATAATGTAGGTATACGTATTGTTTTGAAACTGTGCATCCATTAAGTTTTATTCAATCTTTTTTAATTCACGACCAGCTTCAATAGCTCAAAGCGCCGCACGGATTCCCGTGGATTTCCAAAAGTTTGGTTTAAACATCACTTGTTGGACTTTTTCCGCGACAAATCCTACGCTCAGTTAGACCGTGAAGTTTTAATTGGAATGAGAAAAAAAAGGAAAAAGAAATTGTAGATGTCACATAATTTAAATACAAAACTGCCAAAAGGAGACGGTCCACTTTGGGTCTACTCTTGTACCATATACCATGAAAAGCGAAAAATTCAAAGAGATCATTAAAAATAAAATCAATTAGAAAATCATAATAAATAAATTGCAAAAATAAAAATGTATTTCCAAGTTTTTCGGTACTGCTCACAATAATTTTAACAGCTAATGTCAGAAACATGAATCCGCCCGCCATGATTACGTATGTTATGTTGCCTTACGTGTAGAAAATAAATAATATTACCATTGAAATTAAGATAAATTCGTGGATTTGATCGATCAAAAATGGTTTCATATTTTATTTTATTTTATTTTATTACTGGTACAAAGACCAGACCCACGCTCCATACAATTTTGGACCGTCTCCTTTGCAGAAGGCTCCCTAATGATCACTAGGTAATAATATCTTGGTAAAATAGGATTTATTTAGTTATCCATCGGGATTGTTCAACTGCCTACGTAAAAGCCGACTCTACTTCAGAGACTTGGGGCCTTCTGCCTGGTAATGACATTATATTAAATCCGATTACACGGTCTCAGACATGCCTTGCGGTTGGTAAAGAGAAACTTCGCATTTAGTTTCTGTGACTAAAATTTAAATTTATCCCATTAGAGATGCGAAGGTTGGATTTTAATTTAAAAAATAAACAGCAGATTTTAAGTCCTAATTGAAGCTGTTATGATTACAAGTTTTTATATGTTTCCATAACATGTTTTTATTATCTATGTTGTCTCTATCAAATTAAGTAACTGTTTGTTAGTGTAATTTGTAGGTACTGCGCCGACTATTATTATGCAGTCTTTTGTTTGTCATAAGGACGTACCACTCCTAAGCAGGTTCCTAGATAAGGTTTTTAAGTTTTAATTTTGTCCTATGTCTATTTCGACTTTATCTCTTTAGGTTGCTTGGCTCCGTAGTTTGTCAAAGAAATAATTGAATTTATGATTGCGTTTAAGCAAATGAATTAGTGTAGGGAGCTCGCCGGCTAGATGGAACGATGACATTCGATTGGATGCGAAAGGCAACGGTGGCGCTACCTATAAAGGACATACGCCTGTCCAACAGTGGATGAATTTTGACTGATGATGAAATTATATGCCGGTGGCCGATGTATATCTGTAGTGTTTTTGCTTGATACATTGATGTGATGCCTCTCCAGAACGGAATTTTATCGTCGCATATCAGTTTTATTGATAACAGTTGTTTATGAATTAATTGACTTTGAAGCAATATCGACAGTTTAGTTGGCACCCATTGTTACAAATCCTTTGCAATCAATCATCGCATCTCGCACCAGCCTCGGGTGACGCATGATTTATTTAGCGCTACCACATCACGACCTACAACAATAACATTGATGCATAGTTGATAAACTAGCCTAATATGTACACTGTGGTTCCGCTGCACTTACCACCAAACTTTAAAAGTAGTATTATTTCAATATTGTTTTGAGATGTCATCCAATGACATCCTTCAGTTATTTCCTTAAGGTTGACATTGTATGCCATGTCAAAATAATCCTACTTCTTCTAAATATAGATATAAAACGCAAAAGTGTCTGACTTACTGACTGATCTATCAACGCACAGCTCAAACCACTGGACGAATCAAGCTGAAATTTGGCATACAGATAGCTATGTGACTGAAGCCGCGGGCAAAAGCTAGTAATATTATAAATGCGAAAGTTTGTGAGGACGGATAGATAGATGATTCATTCTCCACATCGAAAGATCCGATTTTGACTGAAATTCGGAGTGGAGATAGCTCATTCCTAGGATTCAACCTAGACCTCATCAGTGCTATCCAGTACTGATTGTCGTCAAGCGCAAGCCTATTTCGGATAAAAAAAAGATTGACACATATTACGTTACATTTTAGCTCGTTTATATTACTAGTGGTTCGCCCCGAACTGAGACCTCGCGATATCCCATAATTCCCAAAAGTTTTAATTATATATTGTAATAATTAACTTTGAGCATTAGACGCAATAAAAAAAATAATAGTTGACATAAAACTGTTTTACTGACACAGCGCCATCTATAGTGAAGCATTATAGTGAAGCTATTAGCTTCACAATAATGCTAATAGATGGCGCATTAAAATTAAATAATTTCGTTTCTTTATAACATTTATCTAATTTTAGTATTTGTTGTTCAAGTACAGGATATAACTGAATTTTCAACCAAGTTTCACGTTCTAATATTCAGTAATTCTTAACATATGGCTCAAATTAAAATCTCCACTTTGAAACCCCCCCATTTGGTCAATTTTTAGGGAAAAATTAAAAAAAATATATTTTTGTACTCTGTTCAAAGTCGTCTTTAAAAAGATATATCGCAAGTCTATGTAGAGCAACAAACAAGATTTTACTTCAAATACGCTTCTATGAGAGCCCCCCTGAAATAAAGCTTTTTATATTTTTTTATACAATGTTCGGCTGAAGGCCATCAGTTTACATATTATATTTAAATTTGAAGTAATTACGTTCAGTAATTCAGAAGTTCAGTAATTCAGAAGTGTAATTCAGAAGGGCTCTGACAGACATTTAGACGAACACACTTCTCTGTCTAGTAGGCAAGCGCCCTAGTTGACTCAGGGAACTTCGCTTCGCTCGTTCAATTAATGTAGATTAGGGCTTCAATCGAGTGACTGTAGTAGTCAAATTCTTTTGACATTCTTCATTATGATATCGCACAGACAATGACGCTTTTAGAAATTTAAATATTTAATTACATCGATAAAGATGCCTCGTGCGTCCGTGTTATCATATAGAGGCCCAGTTCTTTTGAACAGATAACAGTTTTTATCGCCAAACTTTGATTTTAATTAAAAACTGGCTTTTGTCCGCAACTTCACCCGCGCGGATTGTCGTTCTTAGGGTTCTGCACCCGAAGGGTAACCAACGGGACCCTAATACCTACTACTTCCGCAGTCCGTCCTTCCGTCCGTCCATCTGTCAGCGGGCTGTATCTTAGGATCCGTAATCACAGAATGTGTATTTCAGTTGCCGCTATAACAACAAAAAAAAAGACGTGGCACTCGGGGACTGCCGCGGTAAAGCTATTGCATATAGTCCAGTCGCCGAACAGAAAGAATTTCGTACAATGACCTCTTTGCCTACTGACAGTGGTCACAAACTTTTTTCTATTAAGTGCGGTTTATATAAAATATTTGAAGGAGAAAAAAATTAGTAGCTTATTAAATAAATTATTTATTTTTAAACAGTTATAATAATCGAGTTATATTAACTTATTACATAGAAATAAAAAAATTAAAATTCAAAAATTAAAATCCGATTTCTCTGTATCGGAGTAACTACTTTCCGACGACGTCTCGCCTGTCACAGTTATATCGAAAGAATCTACAGTTTTGTCTATACTATGATCTAGACTACCTAAATTCAATTCACACGCAAACAAAAACAAGCCTTAGGTTCGCACGTAAAAAGGTTTACAATCCCCGAGGACAGCGGTCATTGCATCTGTGCGAGCGTGATGCATTATTTTAATGCGGGAGTGACAGAGACAGGTAGTAACAGGTTAATGTACGAAATTCTTCCTATTCCGCGACCGCACTATAGCATTTTTTATCAACGCCATCTAACGGTGAGAGGAGTTATTTTCGTTACGGAATTTCTGGATTCGGTCTCCACGCTCAAGGCCCGCGATAGAAGCTATGCAATAGCTTAAAAATTTAAAAATCGTAAGAATCCAGGATAGAAGTATTTCCACAGACAGTGTTAAGGGGTTGTACCAAATGTTGAAATTTCGTTGTGAGAGGTTCGTAAAGAAGTTTTACCTAAACATACTGGCGCATCCGTGTTTCCTGCCAATAACCAGAGTACCTGTAAATATTCAACTTCTGGGCAAACGCGTCCCAATCTAGACCTGTTGAATACTTTCCACCAGGCAGTCTTCGAATGTAAACCTACCTTGTACTAAAAAATAAACAGATACACTTTCGGATTTATAAAATAAGTATGGATTCGTGACAGCCGGATTGTTGACTAACATAGCAATGCGCGCGCGCCGGTGGCCACGAGCCAAATCCAAAAATAGACGCACACTTGGGCTTTTCTCACCTACATTGTGGTCACGTGCCTTAGAGCTTACTTTTATTTTTTACTTTACATTGGATGTTCAGAAATTTGTGTCATCCTGAATTATTTTTACCCGCTTTCGAAAAAGGAGGGGGTTCTCAATTCGTCGGAATCTTTTTTTTTATGTACGTTCCCCGATTACTCAAAGACGCCTGGATCGATTCTTCTATTGTTTGTTGGGCATATTTCCCAGGTGGTCCCATGGTCATCAGTTCAGGATCTGATGATGGGATCCTGGAGAAATCGAGGGACCTCTTTAAATTTCATAGGCACGCATGATCATATACTTTTGTAGCGTCGTTTGAATTCGGTTTTTTAAAAAGATTTTTTGTGTTTATATTATTGACTTGAACACAACAGTCTTGTTTTAGGGTCTTTTTCGTAACATAAAAATATTCTTACGGGCTTCGGCCTGGGAGAAGTCTCGACCTAAATGCAAGAAAAACATAAACTTTGAAACAAGTACAATTCTTAAATGCTATATATAAAAGTTGAAACAACCAACTCTTTTCGTATCAGCTGATCGCGTCCAGGACCTTGGCTTTGAACCCAAGACGGGCCGATTGTGAATGAGCGCCAATCGATGGCAGGAAGTCGATAAAGGCGCAGGCAGAATGAGCGTGTTTAGTCCGTTTCCTGCATTCGCAAGGTTTCCTCCACTTGTGCGGGCGGGCAGATGACCTTGACGCCTTATCAACGATTGCCTCAATCCTTGCTGTTACTAATCTAAAGTTACCTAGGATTTGCCCCATCATTCTAGTCTCTTTAGAAATCTCTTACATATTCATCATCAGTAATATATGGCTCACTATAGTGCGCAGGTTCCCTCTCAGAGAAGAGTTATAGGCCGTAGTTGGAAGGAGTATGGCAGTATTAATTCAACCCATACATACCCCTACTTAATCGGTTTTTACACGCCATCATGCCGGGCCCGGAACGCTAAATCACTTGACAGCACATTATTAACTGCAGTGTGGTAACTAGCCACGGCCATAGCCTCCCACTAGACCCAGTTTTAACTTAAATATTCTGTCAATATTAAGTTGAGACTCTTCCAAAGTAGTATGTTGCCAAACTTCAGATTGCAGCAGCATTTTGTAGTTCTAAAATCTTCCAAATATAAAGAAAGAAACCCGCGACTACACCCACGCTTCTGTAGTTTATTGCTCCTGTGCTAACGTATACGTAATGCCCACGTTGTTATATGATCCGTTGTAGTTTGAAAAGTTTATGACACTTTGCTTATGTTCACCTTGCGTAGGTACGTTCCTACCAGAAAATGTGTAAATAAAAAACATGTCTTTTGAGACCGAAAACTTTGTATGCTAATGGGTTTATTTTATCTCTATATCTCTAGTCGGGATCTTTGTCTACGAGTATACCCAATTATTCTACTCTATTGATACCCAACTCTTCGTTTAGAAACTGTTTTGGTGGAAGTTTTATGTATGTTATTTATCCTATTGTTAGTTACTATAGCTACTGTTATTTACAAAAATAAAATTCTATTAATATGTAGGTATATTATAAATGCGAAAGTTTCGATGGATGGATGGATGTTTGCTTCTCAGTCACGCCGAAACGACTGAACCTATTTAGCTGAAAGACACAGAGATAGATTATAGTCTGGAATAACACATAGGCTACTTTTTGTCCCGAAAAATAAGAGAGTTCCGCGGGAATTACAAACCTTCACGCGAACGAAGTCGCGGGCATCAACTAGTAAAAAATATAGTAAAAATTACCTCCTATCTCGAACAATCAACAACGGCGTCAAACTCAACAAGCGACTCGCCATCTTCGCAGGAGATATAGTGCACAAGTGTGTGCACAAATACAGGTGTACCTATCTTTCCTTCAAGTCCGATAAGACCGTTATCGGACACAACCGAAGAGACCTCAGTTAAAGGCCTAACGTGCTCTCTATAGCTCAGGGTTGTAATGTAACACTGCCTTTCCAATTACGCTGAAATGTTTGATCAGCATAAACTAGGATCTGTCTTTAAACGTTATGCAGCTGCATATGACCACCTGCCTTAACAAAAGTGCTTCTAGAATATACGTATTACCTAACGTAAATAAAGCGCCCTTGCACTAGCATGATAACTCGTGTAATACAATAAACATTGTTGGTCATGTTGATGAATGGCTAAGCAGGCTGATTTGAATTACAAATGAAACTGTTTCTGATAAGAACTGTCGCAAATAAAGTTTTACGTTAGACGACAGGTAAACAGGTGCTGAATTTAGCACGGTGAAATTATAAATTGTTGATTGTAGCGAATGATATAATAAATATCAACTAGCTATGATGATGAGGCGAATTTTATGATGGGGTTTATAGAGCGCACTCTCTCTCTGTGCTCAGACTCTAGGCAGATTTAAAGAGAGACACTAACATGTTCTGACATAAATCTGTCTCGTTATAACTATGTTTTGAGCACGAGTAGAATAAAACGGCGATTTTCAGATGGCAGCTTTTACATAGATGTATATTTGGACTACAGAACGGTGGGTGTACAAATACAAGACCATGATAGATTGGTGAATGACATTCCGGGCGTATTTAGGTTCATCCATGAGCTTTTTTTGCACCTTTCTAAGCAAAATCCACGTGCTAGCTTTTCTCTTTTAATCGTAATAATGTTTGTTTTTCCCCCGTCACTCTGTCGATTTATGTCTTATTGTACCCAGACAGTACAATGAACAAGTTATGGATTACGTGCTGCCTACGTACTTATCTATCATATAATTTAATGATATTATATAATTGCTTCATGTATTGACCTCTTTTATTTGTTCCACAGATTCTATGTCAATCGAATTCACGTCCTTTTAATTATTAAATAGCAGCCCACCTGCGAGTTTCATTTAATTTATATAAAAGGGTTTATTATGAAAATACAAAACTGTTGTTACAAAAAAAAAGTAAGCTATTTCTGAGCTTTTCGCTATGATTTAAATTTTTATTGTTGTACCAGGGAATTATAAAATTCCCAGATTAAAATTTAGAGAGTAAATAAATAGAGCCAAAAGACGTTACGGAGCTATATAATAGTTATGATAGATAGCGAAGATAAAATTTTACGCAATAAAATAACGCTGATTTACAGTTATGTGATATTACAAAACAATAATGCTATAAGTATTATCGCCGTGCTATGTCTTGTAAACGTAGTAGGTACAATACTAGCACGGCGATATTTTATAGATATAAAACATACTGTGAAAGGAATGTCTTTGAAAACATCGATGGCCTTTGTAATTGAAATTTCAAGGTACAGCGTGATACGTGCTACCGTACGATACGAAAGAAAAATGCAATTGGAAAATAAACTTCCAATGTTGCAAACGGAAAGCTTCGATGTAAATAATCTTTATCTATATCTATACAAATACGAGTAAGCATATTGAAGTTTTTCTTTGATTTCGACATAAATGCCTTTTGTGAAGTTCATAAATGATTATTCGACCGTCTGTCTGACAGTTTGTAGCTATTTATAGCTAACTAGACGATGGCCGCGACTTCGTATGTGTGAAACTCTTTAATTTTCCGGGATAAAATGTAGCCTATGTGTTAATCCTGGGCATCTCCATTCAACCAAATCGGTTCATTCGTTGTGGCGTGAAGGAGAACCTAACAAACACACACATACAAACTTTCACCAATATAATATTAGTGTGATCTTCGGAACGGCTTAGGGCAAATCAAAGAGATTCGAAGAGAAGGATGAAGTTGCGATAAACAAATGGATTTTCGCAGAAAGGACGCACTTAGCACAGCGCATAGGTCGTTCTTACCACACTGACAATGAGACCGTGCAAGTGAAAATCAAACTTTTCGTAAGTCTTCGTCGTAAGCGCCTAGCAACGCCTGTCGGCTACGCGTTTCTCGGAAACGTTTTGTGCGATTTGTTTACCTTTTAAGACAGCTTAGGAAACATAGATTATATTATATTGAGTCATCGATCAATAACCGAGGAAGCACCCATTGATCAGACGTTAGAGACAATTTATTCTAATGTATGCGCATTGTGCAATCAATGCCTCGTCCCTGTACAAACATTCACATCCGTGATCCGCGTCCGATCTCGTTACGCAATGAAAATCTATAGTCCCATCCCATGCCTCTTAGATAAAGAGTTGTTGGTAAAAAAAATCATTGGTTCGGGTGCTTAGAGTTAATATTAGAGCCTTGATTATAAAAAGGCTAAAGTCAATTTTTGACATATCCCTGAGCTGGATTTATCTGCACATTAATAAAAAAAAATAGCTGATCTAAAGCTCGCGTTTGGCACTTTTTCTATACACTTAAATCTTCTTGAGAAAAATTCTAGGTCTCTTTGGAATTGAGTAATTAATTGAAGTATTTGAAGTTTTTGATCCTTGCATTAGTTCGACGTTTGCAAATAGTTTTTTCATGTCTACTTACATTTTTATAAAAGCTAATTAATTACAAGTCGCGTAGGTCTTACCGGTCTAATCGGGTTTTAATTGTTTTAATTTTCAAATTTGCTTTTCCCGAGAAATTATTAGTTTTTGAGAATCAATTCAATAATAATTATTGACATGGGACCTTACCATGTTGTCTGTCTTGATTATACCCTAAACTTTCATCGACGAGTTAATAGTATTATAATACATATTCCAAAATTGCCACCAACTCCATAGCTATCTTCTTTATTGGGTCGATCTATTCTTGCGCGCTATCGAATCCCATTGCCAATATTTGTGTCGAGGATTCATTCTAATAACAGGTTACTAAAAATTTCTCTTTGTTAGTAAATTTCGACCCCATGTAATAATAATGGATTCTTTTTGGGATCGGGTTCTTTTGTTAGGTTATATAAGTGACAAAATAATTTTCTTTGAATTTGTGTCTGTTATGTGTAACCAGACTCCAGAGGGTTATTTTGTCATCGCAATCGCTATCACCTTCCACAAGCCTTGAACAGTTGCGAGTTGTTTGATTTCATTTGCAAAACGACAATCTATTTCAATTGACTTAACTTTTAATTAATTGGATACTGATTGATTCTTTGCAATTTTATGTATGCAGTATGCATGCCTGCTTAGGCATCACTTGATGGACAACAGTTCGTTACTGATAACGAAGATTTATACATTGCACAAATTCTATTTAAGTAGTGCATAAATATATGCAATTATTGATAAAGTAATGATAACCTCTCCCGTTGCATCGTCGTAGTTAATCACATTATCAATCAAACTAGGCGCGGTAAACAAGCTCGTCTCCCGGGTTATCAGGCCGGCACTGTTTACTGCTCCCGACTGTTAGATTGATATGGAAATTGTCCTTTCTTCTGTTCTGTGTGGAATATCTATATGGAACAGTGGAAGTTTCTACGTGTTTTTTAGTAGTAAATGTAATCGGAATTATTCATACAAAACTACCCGGTGGGGTATCTTCTGAGTTTTATCGGAATATCTTATTCATGTGAAACTTGCTTTCGTTTGGTTGGGTATCTATATACCTTTTTCTTCTCTTAAAATCGACATATCTTCTAAGATTAACCTCGAATAACGCAAATCAATATTTTTAAAAATTATCTCCGCCAAACACAACCTCAACCTGCGAAAAGAACACCTGTGGAGAGCCTGACTTAGGTAGAGTCAGCTTTAGTAGTAGTATTAAAAGAACCAGTCGAAATTTTACCACTGTTCACCGTTCGTGCAGCACTTCGTTTTCGTGTTGAATGTTGTCAACATTCAGCGTTTTAGTATCTACGCTTTTTACATCTGATATTACTTTATTTATTTATTAATTCACCTTTTCAAGTTTCATATTATTCCAGTCGGATTTTAATATAACACGTGGTTTCACATCTTCACATGCACCTTTATGTTTATGTAAATCCTAGTCAGACGTTGTTGCTTCTGTACCTACAAGTACATATTCAACTGTCACTCACGATTTTACTCATTGAAACCGCACACTAAGATTATTTATGTTTATTTCTTTCACGGTTCTTATTTCTCAATATTGGCTATTTGTAATGTTGCCTTGGTTATTAAGATTAATAATTTAATTAGCTGTGATCATATATCTTTTGTATCCAATAATTTTGGATCTTAATTTTGTAGACATTGTAAAAATCTTGAACTAAACATATTTAATTTTGTAAACAAGGTGTGGATCACCCAAATGTGAGGTTTCACGATTGGTTTCTTCAATGCAAATGGGGCTATAACACCGCCATCTTTGCAACTTCGGACTGATACTGAAAATTTCTTAATAGAAAAACTCAACTCATCCCGAGACCTTTCGGATTCCGAAGCCGAATAAGCAACCACCAGTGACCAGACTAACCTAGTTAGGTAGTTGGTACTAGACCTATTAAGGTCTAGTACCAACCTACTTAAATAATGTACCTATTTTGCATATTTGTTGGTTAAATACTCCAAGACAAAAGATTTACATTACTGTGGAGAGCAATGGTAAAACGCGAAATTATTTCCGAAGGAATCCGGTTTGTGTATTCATGCCGTCTGCCCGAAATAGTATCATCGATCTTATCCGCAAGAGAGAGAAGATTGTTGGCAATGTTTTCATTTGTTCAACGAGTACAATCACCTTCAAATTGAATAAAAGGATTTTTAGAAAATCACGGCAACCTTCGTTTTCTTCTTCTTTATAGACGTCCACTACTGGACGAAGGTCTCTTATATAGACTTCCGACTTTGTCTTTTTCTTGCACCACCTTTGTCTAGCGGCTTTCCGCGACTTGCCTGGTGTCGTCAGTCCACCTCGTAGTGGAGGGTCTGAAAACACTGCGCTTTCATATGCGACCTTCATGTTATTGAATTGATAATAGTTCTTATCGCCTCATACCCAAACACCCAGACCTTGAAGCCTGGAATATCGGCCTAGTGGTTAAGTCTTCACTCTTAAAGTCTTATGGTGGAGTCTTGACTTGTCATAAGAGCTACAAGTTTGCCTACATGAAGTAAAAGAATTTGAAAGATCATATCTTTGCAATTTGGCTATGTCGGTATACTATATACATACTTTGTTCAATTAATTCTTGATTGCTTATGCCAAGAGGTCGCGTCGAGGTTGTGTCCACTAATTAGAGACTTAACGCGTCGCCCACGTGCTCATTGTCTACGTTCAACGGTACCCAATAATCCAACGGGGTTCACGTGGCTCACATTTCAAATATACTAGTACCTACTAGCTTTTGCCCTGCGACTTCGTCCGCTTGGAGTTCGATTTTTAAAAATCTCACGGGAACCCTCTATTCTTCCAAGATATAAGGTGAGCTCTATTACTCCAAGCCTCAACTATGCTTATGCAAAAAATTACGTACGTAACACACTATCGTATTTATAATATTGGTAAGGATATTTCCTAACTTGGTTCAAATCAACGTTATATTATATACTAGCGGCCCGCTCCGGCTTCGCACGGGTATAAAATATATAGCCTATGTCATTCACTGATAAAATGATTAAAATCAATCAAAACAATTTGATTTATTCATTACTGCCATGAAGATTTCCTGCTATTTTTTAATATCTAAATTCATACACTACATTCTTACTTATTTACTTTTTACATTTTTACCTATCACACTAATATTATAAAGCCGAAAGTTTGTATGTGTGTGTGTGTGTGTGTGTGTATGTTTGTTACTCCTTCACGCCACAACAAATGAACCGATTTGGCTGAAATTTGAAATGGAGATAGCTCATACCCAGGATTAAAACATAGGCTACTTTTTATCCCGGAAAATTACAGAGTTCCCGCGGGAATCAAAAAACCTTTATCCACGCGTACGAAGTCGCGGGCATCGTCTAGTTTATTCTATTTATACAACAAAGTATATATTACAGATTGTCTTTATATACAACGTTCACAGCTTTCTTGTAAAATAAAATTGAAGTGTCTGTTTGTACTATCAAAAGAACAGCTTTTTACTAACTGCATACGAAAGTAAATACGAAACTTATACCAAGAAAACAATTTTTAAAATTTTTGTCTGTCTGTCTGTCTGTTTGTCTGTCTGTCTGTTTGTTACCGCTAATCTCGGGAACGGCTGGACCGATTTTGACGGGACTTTCACTGGTAGATAGCTGATATTATCGGGCAACGTATACTTTTTTAACCGACTTTCGAAAAAGGAGGAGAAGGAGTTGTGTTTTTCTACCTCTGCATATCAATGTCTCCGTGATTTCTTAACCGATTTGCGTGAATCTTTTTTTAATCGACATAAAAACTTTGCGAGATGGTCCCGTAAAAAGTTCGGGTTCCAACTCCTCAATCCTGATGCTGCAGGGGTACTGCTCCCCTAAACTGTGGGGATTTAGAAACTGTTGATTATGAATAGTTATTTTAGGGACCAAATAAAGACTACGTCGTTAAATTCCAGGACCCAACTCCTCAATCCTGATGCTGAAGGGGTTCTGCCAACCTAAACTGTGGTGATGTAGGAACGCGGACGAAGTCGCGGGCGTCCGCTAGTTAGACAATATATTTTATAGGCACACTCCCGCCGCCCCGGCCAGCTGGAACCGCCGCAAGCGCTACGTCCCGCAATTTTTAAATCTGTAATATCTTCGAAAATATTCATTTAAATCATATGCTGTAAAGGGCCATATAGATCTATATTAAATCAACAATGTATTAAGGTATTTAATTAGATAAGGATTAATACTGTATTGGTTAAAATCGCTTCGAAAATTAGCCATTATTTGTCGTAAAAAGTAAATGACAAAAAAACGTTATTGTGGGATATCCATAAGAGGTAGACATATACCATCGCGGAGTTTTCTGTAGACTTTTTCAATGTGTACAATACTTAGTACATTATTTTGATAAATCTCGTAGGGTTCAGCCTGCGTTTGCAATGTAAGCGGAAAAAATGTAATTATTTACGACATCACTTTAGAAAACTCAAAAATAACAGTATTTCTCCACTATTTAAAGGATGTTATTATGCATATAAACCTTCCTCTTAAATCACTCTATCTATTAAAAAAAACCGCATCAAAATCCGTTGCGTAGTTTTAAAGATTTAAGCGACCAAGGGGAAATAGGGACAGAAAAAGCGACTTTGTTTTATACTATGTAGTGATATTTTTTAAATTTTAATTCGAATTTGGATAATAGAGCCTTGAACAACATTTGTTGTTAACTGTACATAGACCATCTGACTAAATTGTATCAAATAAAATAGCCCGTTGGACTTTGGTTTTTATATCTGTAATGATTATTCAATCCTGAGGTAACAAGTAACATCAATCTTGTTACTCTACCAGCTTTTAATTAATAAAAGTTTCATTGCTGACTGACTTGACACTACACTTAATTGACTGGTGTTTAATATTTCCAATTTTTCTTCTTACTTAGGTTTAGGCTTAAAGAATTTATTCTCAAAGAACAATTTGCTCGCTTACAGAGAACTTAAGACTATACGTACATACATGTTTTGTCCCCTTAGTAAACGTAAGGCTTGTGTTAGAAGTGGGCACGACATCCACCCATTCCTTCCCCTTTCAAAGGAGTCAAAAGACTCCCTTTCTTTACCTTTTGCCTTTAGGGTTTCAGTCCACACCTTAACGGTTGCGTTACCGAGGTTTATGATTCTGTGGTACCTATACAACATTGTGTTTGAGGATGTTTATTTCATATTTGTTTGTATTTGAATATTCACCATCACTCAGTTCTATTTTCGTAACAGATATATTGTTATTATGTTATTCGAATCGTGCGATTTATAATGTACGAGCATGTTCATCCAGATCAAAGCCATTATCAGTGGCGTGCGTTGAGAGCCACTTAATAGTGCTCCGTTCTTATCCGCTATCAAGGTTGAACGCATTTGCAACTGTAAAATGTATGAAAGATGATTTCTATTGTGGGAAACATTGTTTGCATGATTCTGCAGAATTTGTTTACGAAACGACATTTTCTTTCAAATGTTTTGGTTTTAATCTGTATGTAAAACTTGATGTTTCACTAGGAATAGTAAAGTTCTTTTTTGATATCCGAAAAAAACTATATGGTACAAAGTTCTGCTCGTGTTGTACACTGCCGCTCTTTCAAGAAATATGGAATCAATGCACTACCGCCACGCAACACCATACAAACCCACTCAAATATACTTTACGTATGTTTCACAACGATAACGGACCTTTATCATCAGATGTTGCCTCTACAATGCAAAATTGCAGACTTGCCTTTTGGTTTGGTGCATTATAATTTTGTCGTTATTTGTGATCATGGAATTCCGCAAAGTAGGCGTTACTTTGCGGCTTCTATCCAAAATGTTTTCTGTTTTATTTATGGTTAACGATCTGATAGAAAACCCGATTCCCAAAGGACCGGACGTCTTTGCAGTCTGCAGCCCAGCCCTTCAACTTTGCAGTTTCTTTGCAAAGTGAGGAGTCAAACATATATAGATTGATTTAAGACAGTTAAATCGAGACAGATTATGTCAACGCCATATTTTGTGTATCGTTTTAAACCTGAGCTAGGCTTCTGTGTCTGTTCTTCAACCTAAGAACGTTGCGCCTCGTACAACTGCCATTGCCTTTCCTATTTACCTCCTTTATGATAATGCTTCTGAAGTAATAGTATTTACAAAAATTGTTTCTGTTTATTAGGATTTAGAATAATGCTTAATTTTTTTTAAATGGAAAGTATACAATAAATATGTATTTTGTTTACTTTATCGCGTCATGCTTCGTCAATTTCAAGATAAACAATCAATAGGTACCATTGTGATATCGTTCCATAATTTACGTAATGTATTCCACTAAGATTACGTTATTGAGTCATTTTAAGAAGGATTTGATTTTCTAGATGTATCTCCTGTGGCATTGTCTAAAAATGATCGCATCAGTTTGACGATTGTAATTGCCTTTTTGGTAGAATTTGCTTCTTATGCTTTCTTCTGGCACTCTTGCTGTATCAACACGCTTTTATTACTAGCGAGATAGCCAATCAGGTGATTGAAATCGTCACATTTTTAGACAATCCCGTTCATAGGTTCATCGGTGTCAGCCATTCATTGATAAAAACTTGTTTTATTTTGCTCTATGATTTTCATCTAAAAATGTAATAGTCTAAACATACACTACACTTAGTTCATATTCATATTTGCGTCTATGTATTCCGTTATCGAAACACTGTCGGAACAATTGCCAAGAAACGGATGATAGATTTGCGTTCACTTAAAATTGTTTGGACCGGTACCGCTTATAACATTGAAGATAACAATAGATTTATTGAACGCAAAAACCGTATTCTAATCCATCCTTGTTAATACGAGTATTACTAATGCGAAAGTAATTTAGTCGGTTTGTCCGTCTGTTTTTTACCTTTGGCTTTTTTATTATTCTTGAATGCGATCTCACCTGATAATAAGTGACGATGCAGTTTAAGATTGTGGCGAGTTAACTTGAAAGAGGTATGGCAGTGTAAATAAAACCCATACCCCTGATCAGTTACTTCGGTTACTTGTTCTACACGCCTACGTATCTAGAACTGGAACGCAAAATCGCTTGACAACACTGTTCTTTGACGGTAGGGTGGTAAATGGTAATAGTCAAAGTCTCCCACCAGACCAGAAATAATTCCGAAATCATAAATTCCAAAATCGAACCCGAGACCTCTAACTTATAAGACCACAGTGCTAACTGCCGCGTCAGAGAGGTCGTCAAAAACGGCTAAGCTTGTTAAGTTAAAGTTGAATCGATCTCGAAAAAATGTGTTACAAAGTCTATGTACCCACTCGTTATCCCGGAAAATCTAAGAGCTTCCGTGGGACCTTTAAAAGATCTATTTCCAGATTTTGATGAAGTCGAGAACATTAACTATTATCATGAGGATTAAAATAGCATTGAAACAGGAAAATCATGAATTTTTGAAGCGTCACCATATAATATTATGCAGAACAGAAAATCAAATCTAATTAAACTTCAATGACAATAATTCTCTATCTGATAAAACGGCTGAGTCAAAGCCGGAAAATAGCGGTTGATATACATTTTAATTTTTGCTGCTAATGGAAAGTTATTTCGTACCTAGTTATTTTTATGGTGAATTGAATCGCAATAAATTATTGTAGAGAAGTCCGGTTCATGGCGGATAACTGTTTAAGACCACACCCATTTAGTTTTTTGTACGCATACTTTTACGTCTACGAAAGTCTTTAATTGGCGGCTTCAAGTATCAATTTATTATTTCTTTAAACTGGTTTCGTGGAGTTGCAGATATATCATCTAGAAAGCGGTAGGGTTGTCATTGTCAACCTGAGAAAAATGTGCTGTCTTTTTTTATTTTTATTATATGCAAAGTCTTAAAGCAATGTTTAAAAGAATATGGTGGTTTGGATCTCTTTAAAAAAAATTGTGGGCCATCCGATGATGCAAGGACCCTTAACCCTTGTTAATAACAAATTTCATTGTTTTTTAATAATAAACAATGTTCCGTATGTTGCAAAACGCTGCAAATTTAATAAACGTTACAAAACGGTAAGAACAACCTTATTATAAATTTGCAGCGTGTTACTAATTTTTTTGGCAATGTTATTAACAAAAAACCCTTTTCACCCCTTTTCAACCCTTTCCGTACATCCCACAACGCTGCAAAATCACACGGTAAGTTATTTTACCTTCTTTAAAAACCCCCTAAAATTTTATCAAGTTACTAATTACTTTCGGGTTTTGGCTTTAATGACTGGCCTATACTAAACAAGCTCGAAGTTTGTGCTGCGCCCATTGTACTTGTTTTCACTTCACGTTTCTTACCCGATTACGGCAAAGTCAAAAGGAAGATTTTAGCAGTCTTTAAAAATTCTAATGATTAAAAAGTTTTCTGTTTTATATTATCAGCTACATTAAATAATTCAGTCTAAAAAACATTTGCTTGATTTATCTTATCATTTTGTGACGACTGACAACCCTACCAAAGTAGGTATAAATGCACGGTCTTTAGAAGCTTTGCCTCTGTTCGTTTGTTTTGCTCATGTGATGTAAACAGCGTGTAGGCGGCCTTGGGCGTGAAGGACATTGCGCGCGCGCGGAGGGTGTGGCAAGCACGCAGCGCGCGCGGCGACGCGAATTAATGAGCGTGCCAGTTTTTTTCTAGCCCCTGAATTATTCATCGATGAAAACCTAAACGTATTGAAAAGTACGACGAAATAGTTATCAAAATGAGTCAAACTTGGTCGTTCTTGAGCTAGTAAACAGGTCTCACCTTGAAATACCCTTCATGCAAAAGGATGTTCATACTGAGCATTTTTGTTATGGTTGGGAAATTCTAAGGACATTATTCCAAGATTCATAGCGGCGATTTCGGCTTTAGCGGGATTCAAAAGCAATTTGTAAAAGTTTATTTGAATAAAAACTTTTCTATTATATGTTTTATTTTATGTTTACTGTTTTATTTAGGAAGCTCTCTGTCCAAAAAAGTAAGCGTCTCTTGCATAATATTTCTAAACCAGATGTTTGCCACGAATTAAGTCTCGTGTGATTTTTTTTATCTTTATAACGGTTCAAAAATAGCTTTATCATCATCGTCATTAGTAATTCATCAACGCCGCACTAGGTAGTAAGCCCAGGTCTCCTCTCAGAGAAGGTTTATAACCAGGTTGTAGCTTACAATCCACCACGCTGGCCCAATACATTTTGGCAGACTTCACACCTTTGAGAACATTACGGAAAACTCTTAGGCATGCAATTTCCTTACGACGGTCTGGTCTGGTGGGCTTTGGCCGTGGCTAGTGACCTACCTACCGCCAAAGACGTGCCGCCAAGCGACTAAGCATTCCGGTACGATGGCGTGTAGAAACAGATTAGGGGTATGGGTTGAATATACACTGCCATACCCTTTCCATCGTCACTTACTATCAGGTGAGATCGCAGTCAAGAACTACTTTAACATCGAATAAAAAAAAGAAAAAAAAAAGGTATGCTAAACTCTAAACGGGCGTAGGGGGCGTGTCATTTACTACACGCGATCTAACGGAATGGTGAGCGCTTGTTTTTTGCACGGAAATCCAGTTAATTATAAATACTTCTAGAACACGTTGTCATTCTATGTCATATGGAAGATTATAGTTTCATACAATTGGCTGCATGGATGAGTGGAGTAGAAACGTTAGCATAAAAATAGTGTTGATGTTCATTTAAATGAAATTTATTTTTAAATTAAATTAAAATTTAACTTAAAGCTTGTGTTAAGAGTGGGTACGACTACGATGCAAAAAACCTTTCAGTTTCACCTTTAACCGTTAGGTTATTGAGCCTCAAATGTTTTTCTTAAGAATATATAATGGAATTTGTTTTCAACAAATCGATCAAGATTTACGTATTGCCACTAATGTTGAGATCTATAGAGCGTGCATTAACTTAGCTCAGACTCAAGATAAGACTTAAAACGAGTCGTAAATATGCACCGACATTAATTTGTCTCGTTTTTTAATCTGAGCAGAGGGAGAGTGAGTTCTATAGATTTCAGCCTAAGAGTACGCGCAGTCTTCGAATTTCAAGTTGGACAACTAAATCGCAGAGTATAGTAGGCATAGTTATTTATGGAAGCCCGCACATCTTATCCAACTAAATCGTCGAACATTTCTTTGTCAAAATCGTAGTTTTCGATAATCGGCGAACTTGAAATTGTATGTCTGCGTCCGCTCTAATATCAAACCCGAATAACACACAATAAGTAACATTTTCCTTGTTTTCTTTAACATTGTAATAGCGTGTAGTATTTTCCATTCCTCTGAAAACGTTTTCCGCGCGATTAGATACTTCTTTTTACTTAATCCTATCACTATCTTTGAGGATCAACGAGCTCTGTTGACAGCTATATTTAGGTCGTCGGTCGTCTTCGAATAATCTGGTTCTGGGTTTGTCGTCGTGACAAACGGTTATTGGTTGAATTTATGTTATTTATCTTTATTTATTTATTTACAAATGACACTTTCGGTCGTTGCTCCTTCTTTGCGTAACTCGTAGCCGTGCATTGCTGATCGCACATTACGTACGCCGAGTCAACTGCATTCGCAACTGGCCAACCCCACTGCACTTGCACCATAAAAATCGTATTTTAAGTATTGTAAATACTAACGTGACATAATATGAAGTCAGTGGCACAAGACACATGGCACGCCCAGTATCGAACGCGATCGAAGTTTGCGGCCAAACGATCGTTATGAGTACATGTTATTCTAATGTAAGTTGTTACTGTTAACGATAACACACAAAATAACACTCGTTTGGCTTCACCGTAAGAAAAAGCGAAAGTTGTCATTGAAACACGTGGTCCATATAAAATGTGTTACTGACGTCATTAATATCAGTACACAATAATGTGCGGCTCATGCGGCACGTGCAGCTCATCCGTAATGCGCGATCAGCGTTAGAAAACTTTATTTTTTATCTGTGCCTACATTAACGTTCGTCGAACTCATTACGCAATGAATATAGCTTTTGAATTTGAAATAAAATATAATATAAATCCTTTATAATAAAATAAATCCTTCGTACATTTATATGGTCTAAGACGGTTACTGTCATTCTATTTTTGACCGCCTTCCAAAAAAGGAGAGGGTTCTCAATTCGGCCGGTATATTTTTTTTCTATTCGCGTGATTTTTAACTGTCCCCTTGAGAGGACACAAGGAGGACGATTGGTCAGTGGCAGCCGCTGGATGCCGGCGGCACAAGGTCGTGATCTTTGCAATCCTTTCAAGACACCTTTGTCCAGCATCGTGTGTGTGTGGAAGTCTATCAGCTGAGAGAACGATGACGGTTGAAGGGAAGTTGTAATTTAGCCCGTATATCGCAATGAAGATTTTTTGTCTATATGCAATTCACAAGCTGGATTGATTGACACACATCCTGTCTGCAAATGCGTTGTCTAGACTTTTGTTGTATATGTATCCTTTTTAACTTTTGTTATCGACAATTTTCTCATTGAGTTAACCGCTTTGTATGGACAAGTTGGTTAATACAATAGCAATTCCTATTTGGTTTAATTTTCCATACCGTACCTATCCAAACTAATATTCTTTATATAATTGGTTCAAGAAATATAAAATAGAATGACCAATTCTGATATTTATTCCTCTTTAGTTGGATATCTTGACAAAAACAATTTTCTTATCGTTGCTTACAAAAATATTGATCTTAGCCTGTGTTTGTACAGTTAATGCGTCTGCGATAATGATCTTTTATAAGTGGTCTGCTATATTTTTCCTTCCAGCTATATTATGATAGAGCTTATGGACTGATAACTTAAAAAAAAATAATACTTACGTAAAGTTTTCAAACAACATACGTTTGTGACTTTTATGTATTTGTAAGTTGTCCAAAACTGTATAATAGTAATAATTATGACTTACTTTGCTTACTTGCTGACTTCTACAAGTTTTATTTCTAGTAGACACATGATAACATTCAATTCAATAACTAAATCAAAAAAAAAAAATTTCAGTCAGTCTCATTCACTCAGATTTTATTTTATGCTAGTTCTCTTCTGTCTGAATAGACATATTTTGCAGTAATTACTTAATACCAAAATCCTTACTGATATTTAAATGCTAAAGTGTGTTAGTTTGTCCTTTAATCATGTAACAACGGATCAACGGATCAGCCTGGAATTTGCACTGGTATGATTATGGACCAGGTTAGGGACAACTTTTTATCGCGATTTTTTTTCCGCGGTATTGGAAACCTTAACAGTCGCAGGCAAAAGCCTAGCCTTTTATAATAGTTCATTATTTTAAAATTATTTATGATATACAGCCATTTGGTTCTGCTTAGTTGTCCAATAAAACAATATTGCCTCGTAGCAGTAATAAAGATTCAATTTATATGTCAAATGGCCGTTGCCAGTCGAGCGTAGGTACAGTTTCACGACAGAAATGTATAATTTATAGAAGCGGACCAGCACGGCCTTGCCCGCAAAGTGGATAATCACGAGTGGACTTGCGAATATGTCAGCCACAGATTGGATAACAAATTTACTAAACGAATTTGTTTACTAAGTCAATTCACGACTATGATAGCATTACACGATTTACAAAAAAAAAACATCCTCATGTTCTTCATCTTCAAGTTTTAATTGCGTTGTCCGCTTTGTTTAGGACGGAGTTTGTGAATGATCCAAAATAGTAAGACGAAACATTTAAGTTCAGGTTTGATGTTTGTGTTTGAAGACTTGTGGAATTGTACAAATTTGCAAAGGATGATTGATGTTTGATTGATGATTGATGATGATTTTTCAGTACGATAATAATAATAATTAATTCAGAAATTCTCTGAATCAATCTACCTTCGATGAAAGTGGTTGTTTGTTTAATTTACACGTATATACGTACGTTATAGTTGCTGCAATAAACAAACACGACAAACCGCTTCCGTGACATAACTAACAACCCAATTATCTCGTTACAGGTATTCGGCACGGTGGAGCTGCCGGATAAACCAATCATGCTCCCGCCGTTCGTGGAGGCGACCCACTGCCTCGGGTACCACTTGACCCGCAAGGGGCGGGCGGTGGCCGACAGGGTCGTCTCCGTGCTCGGCTACGCCTGTCCCGACATCACGTACAGCCCCAGCCTCTATCCCATCACCGCTGCTCTACTACACTTCATGCCTGGTAAGTCGAACGATACAACTCTAAACTACGCGACACGATAGTTTAAAAATAAGGCGGGCACTAATAGTAATCTTACGAATACTTATTATAAATGCGAAAGTGTTTATATGTTGGTAAAAGTACTCTTCACACCAAAGATTGTGGACACAAATGATGATTTACGTGTATTTGATATTTTATGTAGGATTATAATTGATTAATCTTTGTGCCAAATTTATTTCGAGTGTTGTTTAGTGAAAAACTGAATCACTCAAATTCCCAGACAATAGGTCTGTTTTCATAGTTGGCAACCTCTATAAATTAGCACATTAGTGGTTACATTTAAACGATCTCATAGTTTTATAGTCACATTAAATTGTTCACTATTTTACGAGTAAACGGAACTTAAATCAAATTTTTTTTAAACATGTACTCCTAAAATAAGCAATTACCAGCAGTGGCCTCCTCTGTCATAGCTTAACTTTATTTAACCGTATTTAGGTGTCACTGATTTGAATAAATTACTATTGAGTTGAGAAGTATTTATTATTTAACAGTGCTTATTTGAACTTTAAATCAATCGAAATGAACTAAATATCTCTTAAATATGTTTATCCTCCTAATTTCAAATCAAAGACATCTCAATAACATCAGGCGTTTAACACGATGCTGCGCTGACGGCTTGAATGGGAGCTGTTAATTTTACTGCTGTGGTTTTCTCGTCTTATGAATAACGACCGTTTTCCGCGCCGACGGCTTAATTAGTTCCATTAACAATATGATGACTAAAGTACTCTGTTAACATGATCACGAAATCGTTAACAGCTTGTACTGCTGTTACTGTGTGATCAGAGATAATTTTACCATCATTTTTTTTGCCAAATTTTTTTTTATGAATTAAATAGCAGCAAATCAATTCAGTGCTCTATTTTATTTTATGACAAATTCGATATTATGAAAAAACAGCACTGTGTTACCTAAAATCGGTATTCTTTCAATACTTCCGCTATCCGCATAACTTTAAAAATTTATATTTATAATGTATAAAAATACCGTTTTTTTAAAGAAAGTAAATGTTGCAATGTCAAAAAATTCTATATGTGTTAGTTAAAAATGTCAATGTTTTGAAAAAGCATGTTATACTCGATAGTAATTCATATCACTAAAACCAAAATATCCATATAAATATATATATCAATGGAGAGATCTCCAGTTAAGTCAGGTAACAACTGGTAGCAAAGCATCCTTCCAATTTAGTAGACTTGCAGAGGCGTCACAAAATTTACTGTCGCTCTCGCCTTAATTCAGTAATGAGTGCGGGGGGCGATAATTGAACTCGGCAATAGGCAAATTGCTGTACGAGTAGCTCCTGGCAGAATCGACAAGCCCATACAGTCTACTTTAAACTCTATTTCAATTACATACGATTGCACATTCATTCGATGTATCTCATACCCCGGACCTATTATATCGGATCCTAAATTGGACTTTCCTACTACGTGACAGAGTTGGGAATGCTATTCCATCACGTGTAAACGAGTGATCACGATTAATAGCCGTCGGCATACCAGAGATTTGCAGAACGTCTACTGTGTTGTCAATTTCCTACGTCTCACTTCTGTGTTGCACCTGTTAGTGGCTAGAATTCACAAGATTACACACATGTTCTGATTACAATGTATTTATTTAGGAGGGTATTTATGAACTGTTTTAACCAATTCACACTATTCCACAACTGTTATAGTTCAATGATCTATACCAGCTATATTGCTGGAATGACGTGAACAGAGTTTCGAATATTCTTGGCAATTAACTCCGTGAACAACCTAGTCCAGTAACTAGAGTCGTGTTCTACGAATTAATCGAGAGCGACTGAATTTGCAAAATGCACTTTATAGTGCTAATGAGGAATTGAATGACTTTTATAAATCGAATTTAATAGTTAATGATGAAGTGATCCAGCACAGAGCTGAAAAGAACTTCCTAAATGTCGTCCACTGCTGGACACAGGTTTCTTGAAAGAATCGCCACAAACACAATCATAATAATTATACTTACTGCCAGTTTCCAGCGCCGTTCAGTGAATCGCTTGAGATCGTTCGTTCACCTATTATAGGGGTTTTCCACGTTGTGCTTTCTGGAAGCAGCTAGTCTAGCACCTTGGGACCCCAACGTAGGTAAATCGGTTATTCGAGCTGTATATCATTTCAGCTTCGTGACTGGATAAGCTATTTCGATGACTTAGGTTTACTTGCGGACTACGACTCGAAAAGTGAAAATTAAATAATTATATACGACACCGCACACCGACGCATATTTTGAGAACCAAGACAATTTGTTTATCACGACGTAGCGGAAATGGACTATGTCAATTTGAACATCGCGACAACGACCGGATGGTTAAAAAGCGACTGTTTCCTCTTGTGGTCTTTTAACTAAGTTATTTACGATGATATAATTTACTCCTTCATAAATATAAACATCTTGTACAGAAATTGAACCATGCTTGACACCGCCTTTAGAATCTTCTTCATGAAATAGTTATTATTTCTTCTTGATCGATAAATTAAAATTTTATTAAGTAATTTTAAAAAAGATCTATAAACTGCAATATTCTCTGTTTTAAGAAATCATTCTTTTAATAACCGTTATGTGTTAGTAGCGGTTTAAATTATTGAAATTATTATGTCACTATCAGATTCCTTAACAGGTGCTTAGATCAACAAGTCATCAATATGTCACAACTCACAAGTAATCATCTTGAGATCGACTTGCAATCTGTTTGAGACCGTTTTACCTCGATTAGAGTGATATTGAACTGTCCACTCTCAATGCCTCCGCTGTACTTGCACGGTCCGTGACAATTTATCGTGCTACGTGCCTGTATCTAAACTTACTGCCCTGTATAGTTGCACGTTAAAATTTTCTTATTCTCTAGAGTTCTTCTTAATCCTTTCCGATGAATCGGCTGCAGTGGCTTTGGCTTTATTATTATTATCATTGGGTTGCGCCTGACTTCAAAAGGCACTCAGTACTAGATTTACTTAAATATTCAAAAGCACTTTGTAAATTGTAAAAGTTTATTTCAATAAAAAAGTTATTATATCTATTTTTACTTCAGTCTAGTCTGTCTGATTGAAAGGGGTGAAGATAACGTTAAACGGAATCCGATTGTGGAATTACTCACAGTACGGAGTATTTGTACTAAATCGTTTGTACTGTATGGACCATTCCCAAGCTTAATAAAAACGCAGTGCAGTGCCATTCTATTGGGACGGAGAAAACCTAGATTATAACCGTATTAACTACCACGAAAACAGCTTGAATTTATTTTCTAACACACTTGAAACTTTCAAAACTTCCTTTCTATAGCTTCTAGACTTATTTTCCTACATTGAAACGTGTCTAAAAAGTTCACATTAATTCGCGGTAATCTTAATTAAAGAGTCTGTTGTTACTCAGAAATATTCCGTTCACCTTTTCTCAATAAATCATTCTATATTCACGAACGACAACGTCAATATTATCGTCCAGATTAATCTTAAGATAATTATTTTCGTCAGCAATATCGTGCGCGTCCGTGACACTGAGTTTTCGTTGCTCGGCGTTATCTGCCAGTTTTAACTGGACCTCATTCAAGAGATCAAGACGTGTCATCTTGGTCCATGTTTTCGTGCGAAAAATGCCAGCGGTTGCCCGATATAAACCCGGGCCCCCTGCGTTTGGCCTATCGCCAGTCTCCGGGTGTTTATCTACAAGCGACGCGATTCACGTTGTTGTTGCTTCTATATTAAATGTAACACAGATAAAATTGTCTTGTCTTTGTCGATATTGCTATTTGTATTGCCAGTTGTCAATAATTTACCTGCATTAATTACCATTGTTGATTATTGTAAAAATTGGTAGTTCTCTCCTCTCTTTTAGTTCTCTCCTTTCTTCTTTGGATATCCAAGTTTTTTTCTGAAAAGTTAAATAAGCTTTATAAAATTACAAAAATAGTATCTCTAAGAGACGGTTTGAGTTATTGTTTTTCCCTTATTTATGCAAATTTTGTTTCGAAGACGGCACGCGATGATTATATTAAGCAAATGATTTACAAATTAAACTAAAACGGCTGTTATTAAGCTTACATTCCTGAGTTACCTAAAATTATCCATGCATATTTTTTGTAAATTTTCATTAAATATTTTATAAAGTTTTCATCTACAAATTGTGTCAAGCTCCCTTAGTTTTAACGTCAAGGCTGTGCATCAATTTATAAAAGCGCTCTAGAAAGATTTTAGTGCTTTTAATTTAACCTAGCTCTACAGTTTAAAAATCCAGCCGCCCGGTAAGCTGCCTCCGTTAATTCCATAATTGAAACCCAATTCTTTTCATCGTCAAACAAAAGTAGAAGGGTAGAGGAAAAAAAACTCCCCATTACATGTTCGATCGGCGCGCACTCGCCCGTAACCAGAGCTCTTCCTGTTCTTTTTTGCGCATACAACCAGGCATTTTATTCGTGTCACGAACTACCGCTTCAATTTCGTCCTTGAAAGGCATTTATGAGGATGTTTTGACTTCATTTGCCTATCGGGTCGTTTCGTAAATATCGAGGATATTCTTTTTGAACATACTACCTGATATCAATACATATACGTCTTTTCACTTTAACCAATTGTGATTTGGACCGACAACCGGCATTCCGAACCAGTGGTAGATTCATTCCTTATGTACTCGTATTTTTGGTTACGAACCACTTCATACCCTAAGGAAAACTTTAAATTTTTTTTCTTGTTTGGTTTCTTCTACCGTTATTTTTAATAAAGTGAATATAAAGCCCAACATCATGAATATTGAGAAAAACGTTTAATTTTCATTCCGGTTCCTATTCATCATTTTTCTCTACTTCCTTATAATGTCGACCTAGTTCTTGAAAAATATTAAATGGCGAAGGAAACCCGCGTAGAGACGCGGCTATTATTTTTAATATTCAACATTAAATTCTTTCTTCTCATGCCTCCAGAGAGTTAAGTTATAAATGATAACCGGCAGTTTTTACATAGAATAGAATATTTTTTATTCAAATAAGCTAAGTGCTTTTGAATCGTCAAATGAATCTATCACTGGTTCGGAATGCCGTTCCAACCGAGAATAACCAGCAAGAAACTCGACGGTTGCCATAAAGATCATCTGATATTGCGATTTAAGTTCTCGCCGCACTTACCACATAAAAATGGACCCACTCGTAGGCTTCATTTTGTCTCCATCATTAATATCTCGACCTAGTTTTTGAGAGACTCGTAAACTGGCGGAACAAAGCCTCGCCTCTATTATTCCTCATATTCAGCAATAAACTCTTATTATCCCCCCAGAGACGACGCCTGTGTCTATGCTCTCTTATGAAGTTATGACGCAATTTAAGACCTACGCTTCACGTGCGAATGAGATAATAAAATGTTGTATAGTATTTTATTTTTATGGCTAGGTTATGCTGCAGAGTGAGGTTATGCTTTCACTATAATAGCTGGATTGCCATCTAAGCGACTTGTATCGTGTAGGCTTCTTTTTATACCGGGATTTTTTTTAAAATGTTTAAAAGTTCCTGCGGGAATTAAAAACCTCGATCCACGCGAACGAAGTCGCGGGCATCAACTACTCAGCAATAAAATTAACACTCGATAATTTAGTTAAGTAGAATAGTAGGCCCAAACAAGACATTATTGTGCTGTATTGTAATGTAAACGACGCAATGTCGTAGCATTTTTAAGTAAGCATAAAAAATACAAATCAACGGGAAAGCACGCGCTAGCTTTTTAGCCTTTTTTATCGCGTGTCGGCACGCAGTCGTTTCTTGTGTAGCCTCGAAAACTATTCCGATTTCAAGGACGTTTGAATTACCTCACATCCGCATTCTTGTTTAGTCTTATCAATTTAATTGTTAAATGTTACAATAAAACTTATAGCTTATATCTAATTAAAGATTTTAGACTTGATTCGTGGTTTAATCCCATAATTGTGATAAAACTATACGTAGATGCAATTGTCGATATTTTGATCCAGTTGCATAGAGTGTAGTCACGACACGACTCACAACAATTCCAACTAAAATAATTTACCGTGGTACGTATTTACTAATAGTATAGTTTTATCACAATTATATCTAATTACTGTAAAAATCATGCCCGCGTGGAATGGTGCCTAGAAAACTGATAATATTATGAGGCAATTAACCGAGGTGAAAATAAATAAGTAGGTCGTAATTTTATTTTCTATAGCAAATGGATGGAATATGCGTAACTCACAATCACAGTAGCATACTTGCGCCGCTTATTGGATCCAGCCATTTCAGCTGCGGCTTCCGGTCTTGATGCTTTCTCTCGGACATAACACGGGGCCAATGTGTCGACGCACGTTGCGAAGGAAGGATTGCAAGCAAGAGATTTCCATGTTGCTATAGACCCGATTGATTTGGTTGATCGATACCTACGAGATAATGGACCAAAATTATTAAAAACAGCAGCTTTGACTAGAAAGACTTTTCCTATAAGGATCGCCAAACCGCACTTCATGAACGGTATACGATGATGATTTTTTTTGGTGACTCATCAGCTGCTTTTTGTTTCCGTTCTAAACATCACTAATTGCTAGCAATAACTTCTAATTTAAACTTCTATTTTCGTTTAGTCTGTAACTGTGCGTACCAAAACTGATTACTCAATTATTGAGCATTGCTCATAGTTAATTTATGTAAATGATTTAGATTTAGTTCATGACACGTAAGCCTGGCAATAGACGTCCGATTTTGTTTCCGATTGTCTGATCAGGCAACCGGATCGTATTTACTCGATACACATCCGATTTTTCCGTCAGGCTTTTTCTGAACTCAGTCGTTCCCGAGCTATCATCCCGAGCGCTTGCGTTTGGAGCAAAGCAGAAGAAAAGAAGATGGATGACGAGTTAATAGAAATAGAAATATTTTTTATTCAAATAAACTTTTGCAAGTACAACTTTTGAATCGTCAATGAATCTACCACTGGTTCGGAATGCCGTTCCTGCCGAGAAGAGCCAGCAATAAACTCGGCGGTCGCTCTTTTCAAAAAAAATTTTTTTTACAATAGGTAACAAAACTATGCTATGTATACAGTGTTTCCACAATAAAGTTTCAAAAATGCAAAACAATCCAATGCATGTTAAGACAGGCAGGCAAAAGCAGACCCATTCCCGTTGGTGGCACCCGTTCACGAGCATGACGCAGGATCCAGCCATTGCTTCGCTCAACCATATTTGAGGGAACGTAACTACCCGCACCACACGGCACCACCATAGAAATTTTAAAGAGAGGAAAGAGAAAGAAGAAAAAACGTCGCTATTGGATTCATCCAATCAATTTGACAAGACTTACTGAGAGTCATTTCTATTTAAAACATCCAAAATAATTCATAATAATAATAATTTTATTATTATGAATTTTTTTTTTCATAATTTTCGCCCATTATTCGAACCACAACGATGCGTCCACACAGTGTCAGCGCTAGATTTTTTTGGGCCCTAAAAAATCCCAATAAGCAAAATTTGGGGCTAAAAGCCCTAAGTTGGGAACCCTGACTGGCAAAATCGGAAGGAGTAACCGGATGTCTATTTTGTCTCATACTAGAAGTATGTAGACCGCGCCTTCAGACAATCGGACCGACAGTAAAATCGGAAACGCCTCGCGCCCGTTTCCGACTCGGACGTCCGATCCGGCCACCGGATCGGACGTATATTGACTGTTCATACAAAGTAATGGCCTCAACGCCTTCCGGTAGCCTGATCAGGCTACCGGATCAGACAATCGGATGAAAAAACCTGACGTGTATTGCCTGGCTAAGATTCAGGAATTCTTTTTGTATGGATGGCTGACGTGACGCTATTGAAGCTCTTTTGTTGAACACTTTTATCCGAATCTAAGTGGTTCTCTCCCTCGCATTTCCGAGGGTATATTATTTTGTGCTTGCAATATTTTCTGGAGTAGGCCAAGTGCTTATTAAGCCTCGGATAACGAAACTTTCAAGTTTTTTATTCATACTTTATTGAATACGCGGGAACTCTCTAGCCTATGTGTTATTCAAGACTATAATCTAATCAAATTTCAGCCAAATCGGTTCATTCCTTGGGCCGTGATCGAGTAACAAACATCCATCCATCCATACCTCAATAGCCCAACGGTTAAAAATACGGGCTGAAAACAGAAAGGACGCAGGTTCGAGTCCCACCTGATGCACTATTGTCGTACCCATTCCTAGTACAAGCTTGTCGCTTATTTGAAGAGGAAAGGAGAATATAAGTCAAGGTCCACCTTGTCTAATATTCCTTATAAAAAAAAAATACATCCAAACTTTCGCATTTTTATATTAGTAGGATAATTCACTTGATATGATAAACTAGTACAATATTTTGTTAACGAGTCTCTATTTCATCATCATCCGGTTGATGACATCATTGTTTTTTTTTTTTCAACCGATTTCATCACAATCCTACGGACAGGCACTATTTTTTACTAGTCTTCAATAGCAATGTACCTTTACTAAAATTTCAAGCGTTAGATGAATTAAATATTAAACAAGACCATGGAGATTTAATACAAAGTCGTTTTCGCTCCCTCCGGTCGTCTCTGTGGCTATATAGGTCACGGCGTCCTCCACGCCCTCTTAACCTCTCGCTTTGATTGCACGCCTCCATTTGGAATCGAGATGAATTAAGCTTCATATGCCGTGCGCTGTGCAGTACGAGATTGTATAATGTTGTCACACTATAAAATTATAAAGGCGAAAAGTGTTTGTGTAAGTATGTTTGTTACTCCTTCAAGCCACAACGAATGAACCGATTTGGCTGAAATTTGAAATGGAGATAGTTCATATCCAGGATTAGCACATAAGCTACATTTTACCCCAGAGAATCAAAGAGTTCTCGCGGCAGGCGGCGGTTTCTATAAACCTCGGATGAAGTAGGGGGCATCATCTACTGAAAAATAAATTGGATTATATTATCTGGACCATGATTCACTGTGTAAAACCTGAACTATACGTGATCCTTGACTATTTGGTCATAAGTGTAAATTAAATTACAGAATCTAATATTCTTGTCAGGAAAGCTCTGAAGGAACCTTGTTTTTGTAGTCGACAATTATCATCATAGTTCAAACATCGATTCTATCTCGAGATATCTATTCAAAATTTGTCTCATTGTCAATTTACAGTTCTTGTTATGTGTAAATGAGGAAGGCCACCTTGATGATCCATTTCTGCGTGGTTAAAGAACAAACCAACAACCAAACACACGATAGCAATTTATATTATTAGTATGGTAATGTGATTTGGTGAAATTTAAATAATATCTTCATCTAAACTAAAGCCGCATTTTATCTGTAACAACGTATAACATAATTAATAAAATATTAAAAATTAACGAAACCGCTGATGAACGTGACGTAAACATGGGCGTTAATTTACTTCACGTAGACATGCACGTTAGCGTTGGCTTGTAGTAGTAATAGCGTAGTGATTAAGTCGCGACGTTAACCACGTGAATAATCTTTTATTGGATTATCACGTAGATCTAAAATAAAGATAACTTTAAGATTTATTTGGTTACTAACGCTCGGTTGCTACCGTGCCGTTGGTAACCAAAATAGCTGTCATTGATAAATTGAAAATAGGGACGCCTATTTTGGTCTTTATTGCAACGCAATAACGTAATGATTTGACCATCATTCGCGGACGTAATGGTTGCGAACCTCCGCTAGGAGATGGTGCTAGAAGAATAAGAACATGAATTCCACGTCATCCAATTCACGTACAGCAGTTAATAATATGAGTATAAAACGAAGAAAAAATTATCAAAATATTTAGACTTTGCCCACGAAATAACCGCCATGTGGAATGTTGATTCAATGGTTATAGTTCCAATTATCGTTTCGATCAATGGTCTTATAGTGAAAAGTTTCGATCAATACTTTAAGAAACTTTTGCTTAGAATTTGGATCAAGGGTAGGATTCAGAAGGCGGTACTCCTTGAGACCTCACGCATTGGGAGGAGGTTCCTCACTCTGGGACCCTGACCATTGGCTGCTTAGGTCCTAAAAACTCCGCAGCAAGTATAATATTTATATCTAATAATAAAACACGGAATACGTACTATAAGGGAGAAATGCTCAAAGGTGATCCCAAAACAAGTAAACAAAGACACTACACCAAAAGCGACTCCTATTACATATAAGCAATCGGTGAGCAGTCACGTGATTCGCTATAGAAAATAGTCGCGACCTTGAGTGGCACCGAATCGAAAGAGAATTCCACTCGGGCACATATAAACAAACGACGCCAGAGTCGGTCGATACACATCAAAGCTTATGTAGTTGGTTTCCCGGCGGGTGGGGCGGAATTGTTTACCGAGTTCACAGTACAGAGGATAATCCGCCGTGCGTAACTTAATTTGAAACACGCCAAGACTGCAAAAACTATGATGAACTGCATCGAAACTTGGACTCTTCTTACAGAACTTAATAGTCATCTAATAACGGATATCTTGAAGTCCAAAAATATTAAAACCGCTCTTGAAGTTAATATTATATTTTCACTCACTGCATCAGACAGCAGACATGTTGAAGTAGTCTACTACACAAGCCGATCGGGTACCTACACGACTGACTTGATTTTTAGTGCTCGATGCGTAGGCGACTTTTATATGATGTATCTCGTGGACGCACTAATTGGTTACAACTATTATACATTTACTGCACCTCATTTAATAATACCTGCCTGCTACTTAACTATTGGACATTATTCGTATTTTATGGAATATATCAAAAGGATCTTTAAAGGACCTTTGAGATTTTACGTCATGGAAAACTTTATGGGATTTATATCAGGGACTTGAATGAACACTTCACGTATTAAAACTTTAAATAGTGCTAGTGAGTAATTATGTTTATTAAAAACGTTACTGCAATAGTTGTCGGAAACCATTCGAACACCTTCTTATTTTACATGCCTGTTATAATCATTTACCGTGTACCTATATTTCCCGTGACTCTCACCTGTGTGCACTGTAATAACTACCGCGCAGATAGCTAATCTCTAAATAATTGTGTTATTTTCAACGATATCTGATGGTAAATCTTACTAATAGATATAGCGTACCTACAACGACTAGCCATAACGTCAGCCTGTCACAAATTGTCTCAGAATAAATGTCCGTGATTCATTGAGTTGAGGCGAACAAGATATTCCTCAATTATTATAAACTAGTAGGGCGCGTGGGTGCGCGGCTCGCTAAAGCGAACCGCGGTTTTTCTGTCCACCAAGTAGACCTTCGGGTCTTGATCATCTTTTTCCAAGAAACCACTCTTCCATCTTTAAAAGTCTCCGACGAAATTTGTACGGCCGCCATCTTGAATCCACCATTTTGGTGTTTTTTTTCAGCTCACTGCTAATTGGATGAGGTTTCGAGTAACTTTTGTTTGAGCAGCCCCCACCTATCTTTAATATCCTGGCCGTGCTCTTTACCCGTCTTCGAAATCCTCAATCATCAGTTCCCTCCATATTTTTTATCCAAATGAATTTTTGTCCTCTATACAAAACCGTCAGAAAATTTGAAAAGGAACCCTATCAAAGTCTTGCATATATTTTGTATGAAAAAATAAAAATCCGCCATCTTTAATTTTTTTCTATTCATCAAGTAGATCTTTGGGTCTTGATCATCTTTTGCCAAGAAACCACTCTTCCATCTTTTATAGTCTTCGAGATAGACACCGACGAAATTTGTATGGCCGCCATCTTGAATCCGCCATTTTGGAGTTTTTTTCAGCTCTCTGCCAATTGGATGAAGTTTTGAGTGACATTTGTTTGAACACCCTCACCTATCTTCGATATCCTGGCCGTGCTCCTCACCCGTCTCTGAAATCCTCAACCATCAGCTCTCTCCATATTTTTCCTCCGAATGAATTTTTGTCCTCTCTACGAAACCATCAGAAATTTTGAAAAAGAACCAATTAAAGTCTTGCATATATTTTGTATGAAAAAAAATAAATTCCGCCATCTTGAATTTTTTTTCTGTTGATCCAGTGGACCTTTGGCTCCTGATCATCCTTTGCCAAGAAAATACTCTTCCATCTCTTATACTCTCTGAGATAGACACAAACAAAATTTGTATGGCCGCCATCTTGAATCCGCCATTTTCGAGTTTTTTTTCGGCTCTTTGCCAATTGGATGAGGTTTCGCGTGACATTTGGTTGAACACCCCCCACCTATCTTCGATATCCTGGCCGGAGCTCCTCACCCGTCTCCGAAATCCTCAATCATCAGCTCTCTCCATATTTTTGTTCCGAATGAATTTTTGTCCTCTATACGAAACCGTGAGTGAAAAAAATTTTTTTCATACAAAATTTTACAGGAGAGGTGATCAATGAGTCAGTGAGTGAGTCAGTGAATCAGCCCCAGTAGCTATATATATATTAACTAGTAGGGCGCGTGGGTGCGCGGCCCGCTGCAGCGGACCGCGGTTTTTCTGCTCTTAGACTTTCAGGGCTTGATCATTTTCTACCAAAAAACCACTCTTCGATTTTTTATTCTTTGTCAGATAGACAATGACGAAATTTGTATGGCCGCCATCTTGAATCCGCCAATTTGCAGGTTTTTTTCGGCTCTCTGCCAATTGGATGAGGTTTCGAGTGACTTTTGTTTGAGCACCCCCCCACTTATCTTCAATATCCTGGCAGTGCTCCTCACCCGTCTCCGAAATACTCAATCATCAGCTCTCTCCATATTTTTCCTTCAAATTAATTTATATTCTCTATACGAAACCATCAGAAATTTTGAAAAGGAACCGTATCAAAATCTTGCATACATATGAAAAAAAAATCCGCCATCTTGAATTTTTTCTATTCATCACGTAGACCATCGGGTCCTGATCATCTTTTTCCAAAAAACCACTCGTCCATCTTTTATAGTCTTCGAGATAGACACCGACGAAATTTGTATGGCCGCCATCTTGAATCCGCCATTTTGGAGTTTTTTTTCAGCTTTCTGCCAATTAGATGAAGTTTCGAGTGACTTTTGTTTGAACACTCCCCACCTATCTTTAATATCCTGGCCGTGCTCCTCACCCGTCTCCGAAATCCTCAACCATCAGCTCTCTCCATATTTTTCCTCCGAATGAATTTTTGTTCTCTATACGAAATCATCAGAAATTTTGAAAAAGAATCTTCTTCTCTTGCATATATTTTGTATGGAAAAAAATAAATTCCGCCATCTTGAATTTTTTTTCTGTTCACCAAGTGGACCTTCGGCTCCTGATCATCTTTTGCCAATAAACCACTCTTCCATCTCTTATTCTCTCCGAGATAGACACAAACAAAATTTGTATGGCCGCCATCTTGAATTCGCCATTTTGGAGTTTTTTTTCGGCTCTTTGCCAATTGGATGAGGTTTCGAGTGACATTTGGTCGAACACCCCCCACCTATCTTCGATACCCTGGCCGGTGCTCCTCACCCGTCTCCGAAATCCTCAATCATCAGCTCTCTCCATATTTTTGTTCCGAATGAATTTTTGTCCTCTATACGAAACGGTGGGTGAAAAAAATTTTTTCCATACAAAATTTTACAGGAGAGGTGATCAATCAGTCAGTCAGTCAGTGAATCAGCACGAGTAGCTATATATATAGTAATGTGGGTTGTTGGCCTCAAACTTGTAACGCAAAGACAGTTTTGGCTGCATCCATTTATATCAGTGTTTCCTTTTAAAAGTAGTTTATTCGCCGTGCTAATTATATCATTTATATCTTTTGTGACATTTCCAACTGTTATTGCAAATATACACGTATCTAAATAAATGGTTCTACTCTACCAGCTTATATGCAACTTATAGCTGGAATGGTATTCGCTTATTCATATATAACAATGCTCAGGTGTTGCTATAATACTTTTGTAATTTTATTAGCGATATTGTCAGCGTGGAGCTAACTCCCCTAGTTAAGTTATATTAGTTTTATCGTGATAAAATATTCCTAATAAGTCAATCTCTAGTTCTTTATTTACTTACTTACTTCGCTGGCTCATTGACCCAAAGAGGATCTTGGCCTCCGACACCAGAAGCTGCCACTCATGCCTATCCTGCGCCGCTTCACGCCAATCGGGTAGGTCTTGCAGGTCTTTTGTCACTTCGTCTATCCAGCGATACCTGGGTCGTCCAATGGGGCGTTTTCCTATTGGGCGACTCAAGTATGCTCTCCTTACAGTACGATCTTCTCCCATTCTCTCTAGGTGCCCGAGCCAGCGGAGTCTTGCTAATTTATATTCTAGTTCTTTAAATCGAGTAAATTCGTGTCGCTTCGTTGCTGCGTGATTGAAGGATAAACCCACTCAATTGCATTTATGATATTCATATGTTGTTGTGTAGGTCGTTGCTTTATCGTTATCAGTTCACTGACGATCGCATTATTCATGGCGGAACTTCGGTGTGTGATCCGCTGACATTATTATCCGAAATCTTTTATATAATACTCTCTTTTGTTATGATTACTATTATTATCTCAGCACCCATAGTGTATAGAATATGGTAAAGTTTGAAGTTACCATATTCTACGAATGGGTAGAGTTGGAGAGTACTTAGATTACCTTTTTTCCTGCAAGGACAGAGGTTTCCTGCAGGATTTCTAAAAACCTCTACCACCACCAGCACTAGTCGTGGGCAAAAACTAGTATGCCACTAAATGACAAAATATATTATTCCTCTTGCCCCTGTCAGCCTCCCTTAAACGTGTGTCTTGTGACGTGGTAGTGCGCTGTATACGTTGAGGATATACTAAATTTTTCTATTGTAGAGCATAATTTCTGTCGTGATCTCCATCACCAGTACCACAGGTACGACTGGACTAGTAAAGCTCGATTGACCTGATGAAAAAATAATGCAAAAGTCCATTACACAATTTAGGTGCAGTAAAGATAATATTGCCGATAGTATTGGCAAAAGTTACATTTATGCTTTCAATAAAATTCGATATAAAGCAAAAACTTTTAATAGCTGTTCTATAAAGATCGCATATGAAAGAAATGCTATAAATAGTTCGCCACTATCCGAATAGAAGTCGTTATGAATTTTTATGCGTTATTTATGATTGTACCTACCAGTACAGCGGGTTTTATATTGCAATATGTCATATTATAACGTATGTTGTTTTTTATGAGTTCGGGTATCGTTCTATGGAACGGAAATAGAATGAAAAAAGGAATCTTTTAGACTTTTTCTCGGATGTTATAAATTGTCGGATACAAAAAACATGAACATTGATCAAGGTTTTTTTTAATTCATGGAGACTGATAGCCTCTGAATGTGATCTTAACTGAGTGATGATGCAGTCTTAGATGGCAGCGGTCTAACCTAACTTAGAAGGGGGTATTGCAATTTTAATTAAATCCATACCCCTTTATCATTTTCTAAATACCCTGCCGGAATGCTAAAACGCGTGGTGGTACATCTCTGACGACAAGAGAATCAATGCTTATTCAGGATATTAGGGTGCCAACCTGTGATATAGTCAAGGTCGTTTGGTTTCTGTCGTTCACCAGTTTTATAATTTGAGACGTTGCTACTCAATTTTCCAAGGTTGATGATAATATGGTGTGTGGTGTGATGTCTCTTTGGAGGCGTGGTCGCGGTCTATGACAGATCTGTCACCACTCACCACAGCTATAACAAGCTGTGACACCATCTAATACACTTAATCATAAACTTGGCCCGATTAAAAAGACTATTACACTGTTATAGGTGCGCCGAGGTCGTTCTTTATTATTGTGTCATTTGTAATCGACTTTGAATACATGCAGTTACACCTATATTTAGTATTTTATTGTTTATGAATGTAAAACATAGGTATGAAACCATTTTATGTAATCATAAATTCGTGATAATTCTAATCTACTACCTAAATTAGGTTTCACTTAATCGAGGAGTTTTATTCAATCCGTAATTTTTGCCTCCATGACATCCAGTGCCCCTTTTTTTGTTCACTAAAGTTTTCGGTCAATTTAAGTTGTATCTAAGATATTCTAGTCAGTTACTCTTAGGTGTTACGTTTAAGTTACTTTCCGTTTCGTTCAATTCATAACATTTTACTTGTTACCTTGGTGAACAAAAAGGTGTACCTATTTGACTTCTTATTCAGTGACGTTTAGGTGTTCTAGTGAGACATTGAGGTCATTCCGTTTATATGATGTCTTATTCGCTGTACGTATATTAATGCGTGGTAATTGGATGATTTACGATGCTTCTTGTGTATTACGAATCAAGTTTCACATCTTGAGTGAGTGAATACTGACAGCATTATGATATGAGCTGCATTGTATTTATAACTAGCTTTTTCCCGCGGCTTCCATTTTCATGCAGATTTGAAACTCCTAAGAGTATACTCTTGCTATAGACTATAGAGTAAACTTTTAGGGGTTGAATTTTCGAAAATATGTATTTTATGATTGTGACGTTACTTTGGAAATCAGGCTACTACTACTACTACTACTGGGTTTACTATTAAAATACTTGAATTAGGTAACAATATTGTTTACGTTTTCCGATAGTAACTCTCGAATGCTATGACTAGATATGAATAGATAAGTGACAAATACAAGCAAAGTACGTCACAGTTGATGAGCTAGTGTGATGTTTGAATGTATTTCACCGGTTATCACTTACGTGGACATCTTCTATCGCTTATCTTTTATCGCCCACTATAAAACTGACGTGTATACTTACTATTTTTTTTTTGGGATTTGTTGCTATTTATTTGACCTATTTTAACAGAATTACCTCAAAACGTTCTCATCAACTCTCATCTCTCATTAATTAATTTCTTTACATAAATCAAATTATCATGAATTCAGAGTTTACCTAATACATACAAGTAAAGTGTATGTAAAAGATGTATGTAAATATTAACGCTAAGATCCGTTTATAATAAGTTTGCTTACCGAATACATTCAAATCTTTAATTTAAACACGAGTGAGACTCGGTTGACCGTTCAATGACCTTGTCATCATTGCAAATATTATTGGCAAAGATCATCGTCAACATTACAATTTTTATTTCTATTTGACTAGATGGTGCCCGCGAATTTGTTCGCGTGGATTAAGTTTTATGGATTCCTGTGAGAACTCTAATTTTCCGGGATAAAAAGTAGCCTCTGTTAATCCAAGGTATAATCTATCTCCATTCCCATTGTGTATCATAAAATTCATTTATTGTGTATAATTTCATTTATGATTCTTTAGATATTCATCTAAGGAATCATAAATGAAATGATAAATTAACTAATAATAAATATTAACTAACAATGATGGGACAAATCTAAACAATATTGTGAAATTCAATTGAATTGTGAATAAATTCTTTGTTTGATAGCCAGGAAAACTTATCTATACTTATAATTTGTAATAAATTAACTTCATTAGCAATATTACGACAGTTATTTATTGCTGTAAATTCCTATAAAAGCTCCAATTTCTTTATCTTCTACGACTTTGACTCATCGTGTTCTGTATAAACTTTGAATTTGAACTTTTTTCTAACATACGATTCTCGCTATTCCTTCGCACGCACATTAATGAATTGCGAAATACGTATCCAAATGTTTATTTTAACAAGAATATCTAGATTCAAGTTAAATTCCTCATCGAATTATTTCCTGGATTTTCCCTCACTCATTCTAATTTGGAAAGACTCTACGTAAAGTTAAAAATATTCAAAAGCAACGAAACTAACGGCATATTTTATTTGATTGAACTCGGTTTACCATTACCTTCATCCTTCTAGCCTTGCTTTATGTATCTTCTAGATGTCTAAGTCCTAGGATATATCTCAATTTCAATAGCTACATTGCCGATCGCTTATTGTGATGCTGATTGCTTCCATGCATTTCCCTAACATTACGTTCTGATCATGATATTGTCATAAATATATTGCATTTTAATTTGGAAACGTTCCCATGATTACTGTTTTGACGACCGATGCTATACTGAGACCGCGAATTCCTCCTTTATGACGCCCACATCCCACTGACGTTTTACGACCGTCAATTCGTACACATTCAGCACGAAATGACAATCGCCTACGCTGTTATCGACACTCGATGCATTCGATTAGGGACGTCAATGGCCTGTATCCATCCGTGGATGAAGAGCATCGTTAAGCTAATGATGGTTTTGCCATAAAATACGAAACACCCACTTTGGCAACTAGGCGTTTCGGTTTTCTAAATGATACCTACGTATGTTGTGGTTTATAGCATTCTTTCTCTCTTAAGGTATGTTTAAGCTTGACTAACATCTCAAGTAATAAAGTAATGAAGCAGTCCAAGTTATCTCGAACCATTTAAATTAATCTCTAATTTACTGAGTACTGATATGTTGTAGTTGAAATAGTTGGCGTTGTTTAATGCAAAATTGTTTAGAGATTCTTTTCCGGCAGAGATCTGCCAGAGCAGACTAAAGCCAATCGTCTCGACAATCTGGGAATCTAAGCTTCCGAGTTGTTAAGCGAGTCATCGCAGCAACCTGTTTCTGAAAGGTTAAATTACTTTATTTTTGTGCGTATCTTTATTTATATAATTATACACCTATCTGGTTTTAATTATTCATGTATATTTGTAGGTCTAACTGTAACCATGTATATTTTATGATTTTGCTATTTATTGTTTTCAAATGCGTGGCAAGTGTGGCTTCAATGAAGTAGCAATAAATAACTAAACTCGGTGCCACCTTGAGGCCACCATCCCAATTACCTCCCATTGTACGAAAATAACTTCAATATTCGACCTTTGACCTGTTGTGGGACATTTGGTTACTGATACGCAATACTTTTCTAAAACGTATCAATCATCTTACAACTTTTTGCTGCCTTTTTCTAATTATTCTAGAGTGTTGCCACTTCATTTTTTTTTATTTCTACCCTTACTAACTTAGTTTTAAATTCACCTAAAATCTACTTTTATCGTATAGTGACAGTTACCTTCACAACTTCTTTGACGTGGACGGTTCAAGACCTAAGTTTGACCACATCTAGCGTAGTATAGGAATTCACATGTAATACGAATACATATTTGTTATCCAAACGGCAATTACGTTGTAGGATCCCAATTGATTTATCGGCATATGCATTTTGTACATGAAATTATCTAATTACTCTGACGTTGTCTCGATTCTTTGCCAAGTTAGACTTGTTTGTACATACCATAAATTGAATATAGACATCTTGCCAAGCTGGCTGACCGTTCGTTGTCGTCATACTCGTATGGTTTTAGTTGAATCTTCCTTTAATTATTTCGATCTGGCTTAATTTTTCCGGCTCTCAGTTTTGCTTACAATCTTGAAGATTATAATCTTTTGTTCGTCTCTTACATCAGTGTCGTTGACCTTTGAGTACGTTGTTACATGCCGTAACACTTAAGTAGGCCATCGTACGAATGTGAATACAATGGACATAAAAGGCGAAAACTTACGATTGCTGAGTGTCAACTGTACGAGTAATCCTACTAATATTATAAATGCGAAAGCTTGGATGTATAGATGGATGTTTGTCACTCAATCACGCCGCAACGATTGAACAGATTTGGGTGTTTGGCTCAGAGATGGATTATAGTCTGGAATAGCACATATATGCTTCTTTTTATCCGGGAAAATAAGAGAGTTCCCGTGGGAATTAAAAACCTCAATCCACGCAAACGAAGTCGCGGACATCAGGTGGTTTGATTTAATTTTTAAAGGAAAAAATAAAAATTGAAATTATCTGCAATCCTCTTCCTCAATTTTTTGTTTCATGACGCTTTGTCATCAAATAATTGATCCTTAATTTCACCTGATATATCAAAAATTCTGCTGCAATATTTAGGAAAATATACGAAAGTGGAGCTAAATAAAATTGTTTAAAATATCGTATCCTAAATTGTGTTTTTTCTGCTTGTAACCTGTATGGCGAATACCATTACAAAAAACCTACCTTACTAGAGGCATTCATTTAAATCTTCCTTACTTTATTATTCTTGGCGACAGCTCTAATAAGGTACGACATACTAGAGCGGTCGCCACGACTTGGTCATGAGGTTGAGGTTAGGCGTAAACAAAGTACCTACTAAGTTGCAATGGAGTCAACGTACGTATGATTCCAAGTCTGTTTTGCATTACTTTCTCCTGTGAAGATGGTAATTTACCTCGGGGGTACCAAAGCATGCATAACGGTAGCGCAATCGTTTCTGTTTATGAGCAATTCCGTTTGCACGTGGATACACTCGTATCGTCTGTCCGTGTAATAACCAGATACGGATACCTTTACTTTCCACTAACTATACCTATCAGGAAAATGTATGAAAAAGCCGAAACACTCTCTTTTTGGGTAATATTTTCTGTAACTTACTATTTTTTTATCACCTAAACTTTATATTATAATAAAGTTTATATCTTCAAGTATATAAATACATTTACAATTTGTCGGAATCTGGAACTTTTTTTAGGGGCGGAAATTGGGCCTTATCAACCCACCTCCTTTAAATAAAAAAAATAGACAGCAATATCTAAAACATTGTGTTGCTGGAAAAATCAAGCTGAGAAATGGAGTAATTTTTTAACGAATAGACTGTCGGGCATGGGCAACATTTCCAAAAATGTATTCCACTTTCCAATAGAAAATATTGCTTCAAGTGAAAATAACAGAACTTCTGTACATATATGATACTGGTATTAGGACATTAGGTATAAGAGAGAGTACCTATCACTATAAGACGCTGGGTGTGTACCGGCAATAAAGTAGCATACGGCCATACTGACCGCAATAAACACAATAAGAGTTTTATGTTCCAATCGTTCATTTACAGCTTTGTCTCACTCACCACACCACACGTGACTCGCGTACATGTTATCAGATAAAGGGTCATAAATATATGTCGTATTGAATACACTAATGGTTTATATATTTTGGAATTTATGCTCTCATATATTATGCATTTTATAAGTAACATTAACGTCCCTACTTTGCTGCCGATAACGTGCAATGATGTAAAGTGTAAACAATATGTTAATAAGTAGATAATTATGTGCAGTCATATAATTTTGTATTTTGTATTGGATACATGTTTAATACAAATATAAAACTGTTAATCGGTAATTACAACGAACCTTTTTTCTGTTTAAATACAATCGATGTAAATACAGTAGGTACAATATTCGTTGTTAATGAATCTATTTATTGTCCGTACACATACGTGTATGTATACACATATAAGGGAGCTTAAAGATACAACGTTTATGCCATGAATAACGACATAAACAATATTATACTAAACAAAGTATCAATTGAATTACTAAAATTACTGGAACTAAAACCTAATGATAAGTTGAACGTTGCCAAATACTTATCTTTATTATGTAGCTATCAAGACTAGGGCTGTCAAATGCCAATATAATTGGAATTCCTGTATTTTATGAGTGGTTTTAAAACAAACAATATGAAGCCAGTTTGTTCAAAGTAAAACTCATGAAAAGTACCTAAATTGCAGTGCCAACTAACGAATATGTTTTATTTATTTTATTTATCCTTATAATTATAATCCTTACTAAATTATAGACGCGAAAGTGTCTTTATTTGTTAGATTGTTGGTTCGTACTTTAATAACGCCGCAATGAAGCAATAGATCAACGTGATTTTTTTGCATGGATATAGTTGAGGACCTGGAGAGTGATATGGAATCCTGACCTGGAGACCTGGAGAGTTTCCATGGGATTTTTATAAAAATAATTTCACGCGGACGAAGTCGCGGGCATCAGCTATTATTTTAATAAATACTATGTACTTTTTGTCAGTCAATTTATTTTAATCTTTGGACTAACCTCCATTCAAAGATTAGGGGACCGCTCGTTCAAATGAATTTTTTCTAATACTACGACAAAGCCAAAAGGAAGGATTATGATTTTAACAGTATATGTTGTATGTTTGTATGTATGTTCCTCCGAAGGACCTAAATTACTGAGCCGATTTAGATGAATGAGTTGTCAAACGATTCAGTATTATGGCCTGGATGACAAAGGCAACATTTTATACCTTTTTTACATTCAATTTTTCGCAGTCTGATTAAAATTTTTAAACTTTTTTCTTGTTTTAAAGTATTTGACAGCCCTCGGACGGAAACTTTAGAACAGCTGCAAGGGATACAAGTGCGTCTAGTAAACATTTGGAGAGTATCGCAGTAAATAACCGGCGTTGTTTGTAGAAACAATGTTTCCGCTCTGGTATCTGTAATTCCATGCTTCTGTTGCTGCTGTAATTGCTAACCGTTACATGTTACATCTCTAATAGTCTCTAATAGTTACCGAGTCTAATCCTTCTTCGCGTTTATGAATTTCTTAATCAGTCCTACTCCTATCATAGATGAACATTGAACAGTTTTTGTTAAATAAATGAATATCGTGCCGCAACTTGCAACGACTGAACCGATTTGGTTGAAAGGCACAGAAATAGACTATAGTTTGGTTTAACATATAACATAGGCTTAGGCTACATTTTATGCCGGAAAATTATAGAGTTCCCGCTGGAATCCAAAATGCATGATCCGCGCGTACGAAATTCCAGGCATCGGCATCTATAAAGTTTTGGTCAAAAAGGTAAATAAGCCTATTTTCGAGCCAAATAAGGTCCTAGATAGGTTAGGTTAGGATTCAAATAAGGTATTCTCTGGTTATTAGTGGATGTAGTACTGAAGTACTCTGTACTACATACATGAATGTTAGAAAATTCATGTTATTGTTTCCATAAAAAAAATAGCACGTGCGCTACCGACCGCGTATCTTATCTATGTTCGAATATCTTATATCTCGATTTTAGAGCTGATAAAGATAGCGAATCTAAAAATATCTTAATATGATATGGTAAATTATAATAGGCAGACTTTTTATTAACTTTTTTATCATGCTGAACTTGACTAATATTCCCGTCTCCCCTCCAAATAAACGAAAACCTTGTGTTAGGAGTGGGTACGACAATAGTGCAATGGGTGGAGATCGAACCGTCGAACATTCTGTTTGCAGTCCACACCTATTACCGTGGGTTGGGCTATTGAGGTATAATATACAGTCTTTTCTCTGTTATAATAAGATTACTTAACACCCGCTGAGTCTAAAAGTATCTCTCGGGGAGGCGAGAGTGAGAGCCTAACCTTGTTAGAGAATAGAGGTTCTCGATGGCCTCAACTGAAATGCGAAGTTTGTCAAAGAACTTACTTTTATCAAATTATTTTATTTATTTATTTTTATTTTTATGTACATATTAGGAATTACAAGACAACATATATATTAGATAATTATCAGAATACGGCAAAAAATGCTCTATGCCAAATTTGATCTAAATCGGAACAAGTAAAATTCAAAAACCAAAATAAATGTTTCTACTCAGTGTCGTCCCTTGGAAATATGATGTAATTTTTGCCTGTTTTTTTTTTTCGGATAGTTAAAACTTGATCTACTTCTGTAAAAATCAAATCTGCATCTGAAGGTTTACCATTACACGCGCTCTTAAGCAATTGCAAATAATGTTGTGGTAGGTCATGTCATAGACCTTGGGACTTGTAATATTTTGCGCTTAAAACTGGCAAAGCTTTTTATAACGCTCATTTTGTTTTCTAGCGGACTGGATAGGCCGTGAAAGGCTCTACTTAGTCATAGCTTAGAATAACGTCAACTCCAGTGAGGATAGGTATATTCGAGAATGTACCTCGCTTTAATGTACCTTGCTTTAAAAAAGAGCGTTTGCATCAAGTCAAAAATTTATATAACTATGGCGTAAAACGGGCCCTATGATTAAATAAACAGCCAAGTAGCGAAACAGCCGCTCACAGGCCACAAAATTCTCAACTGAGCCAGCAATGTGCCCTTTCATGAATTATTAAGCAGCACTAACCCTTAACAACATTATTTTAAGTTACGTAACTTATACTTTACCTAATTTTATAGAGTGTTTTTTTTGAATACCTATAAACAAGTTATAAATTCCCAAATCGCCAGGAATCGAACCCGAGGCCTCCCAGTTAAAAGACCGCAGCGCTCACCACTGTGCCAGGGAGGTCGTCAGGGAGTGCTTCTACAGAATAGAACCTATAGATGGGTCTAATTAACACTCCACTTACAGCATTCTCGCATAGACACCAATTAGAGCCTTTGTCAGCACTGATTGAGTTTGGTGCGCGTATTGGAATTTAAAAGCGGTCTCGTCGAGCTGGTGTGGTAATTGCATTTCACATAATTGGCTTAAGCACACCTTTCAACGATCTCCCTGGCGTAGTGGTGAGCACTGTGGTCTTATGAGTGGGAGGTCCCGAAATTCCCATCGGGACCAATTTGGAGATACCGCCCTATCATCATAACTGCGCTAAGGGAATGAATGAGAACAACATAACATATCTTAAAAATTAAACAAAAGCAGATTACAATTGCCAAGATATTTAGCGCTCTGGCACATACCTACTGTGCCGCGTAAAAACCCATAGGGGTTCAAGAAAAAGGTCGACTCGTAACCAGCTTAGACTACATTATCACTTATTACCCAATGAGATTATAGTTAAGAACAAACGACTTTTTTTGTTTGTTTAAAGAATAGGTAACAATGAACTTTGTTCAGTCTTCTGTGTTTTTGCAATAAGCTGAAACAAAAACTGGCCCTTCATTGGGCGCCAGTATAGCGGTAAAATTATAAGTTCTGTAGGAACTAACTTTGAGTAACGTTAATAAAACATTTGAAGATTATATAACCTTTTAGGGTTTTTCTTCAGACGAAGCTTAAAAAGCAGCCGGAAACCTGTTCTACCCAACAAAAATGACGTCTATATCAATTCTTCTACATCTTTGTCTTCTCGCATGATATACCTACACTTACTAGAAAAAACATACCAATTGGCAACTCAGTTTATTCTATAGATAAAATAGAACGAAGTTAGATGCTTAATAGCATATTCTATGACGAAATATAATGGTTTCCCCGTTGGTGCGGTAATCTAAGTGGCAATCAACGGTGTTGTGAGATTGGTTTCAGCGCTCGCATTGGGAGCGTTCTCGATGAGTTGGCGGAGTAATTGCATCCATTCTGGCGGAATTGCCCTTCTAAAACACAATTTGCCATGTGCCTAAACTCTCCAGAAATCTAAAATGATATCTAGACTTTCAATTCCAGTTTAATTTGGCAATCTCACGCGCCGCAGAATTAGAATTGGATATTCAAGAACCATTTAGTTTTTCATTCCATCCATGTTCCATGCATTTTCGACTTGCAATAAATTACAATATGTGTACACGATTATGACATCGAAGTCAGTGATATCGTTCAGTTTATAGTTTCTGAGTATTTCTGAAGAAATATAAAAAGGAGAAAAGTTCATATATTATCTAGATAAATAATCGTAAATCTTTATGACATTTTATTTCGAAGTAAAGCAGGCGCTGTCAATGTAAACGGAAATAATGTAATGAATTATAAATTATTTTTAACGTGGAGGTTCGACCAGTTTGAAATTGATGATAAATCGTGGAATATTTGATCACTGAAATACATGCCCATCATAAAAAAATTGTTTTAAAAGAAAATCTAAATCAAATTCTTAGTTTTTGATTTTATAGTAAAGTCTTCTGTAAGTTTATTTTTCATCTAACGTAGAAACTGGATACCCTGGCGACCTGGCGACGCGTAGCCAAGCCGCCATTATTTTGTATACAAGTAAGTTACGCCTCCCTCACTCAGTGGCCATTGGCCAACTGATCGCCAGGAACTTAATTCAATGAATGAATGACTGAGAGTCGGTAGCCATGGCTACGCAGCCAGCGACATCGCCATTCGTTTTCATAGAGTAAGAAATTGCGATTTTTTCTACAAATTTTAGTTAAAATCACTGTCAATTTTTCATTGTTGCAGCAAATGAGCGATATAGTTATATATATAAAAATTTAAACCATGTGTTCAAAACTTTAAAAAGAAACCTTTTCTATATGGGACGAGGGATGTCTATACTCTTTATGTGCTTGACAGTTAAAAACATGTATCGTTTCATCTTTCGCAGAGGAGGAATGCTACCACTGCATGGCAAGCCTGGTCGCGTCCAAGGAGAAGATGTTCATCACACAGACCAAACTGCTGAATGAGGTCACGTGGAAGACGGTCATGCAGATCGCCAAGAAACATGCCGTAAGCTTGAATTTTACTTCTATCATTACAATTCAAACATAAAACGTATGAGACGTTAAAACTTTACCACGGTACTGTTATTCTATAGCTGAATCTGATACCATAGATTAAAATCTGCTGACATCATAGATACCTAGATGATGGGATTTAGAAAACCTTTAGGTAATGCAGTTCATTGATTTGCAGAGATTGATTAAAAAAGGTGTTATACTATTTTACAGTGCTCTAGTTCTGCCAAAAGGTAGCAACGAAATGAAAGAATGAAAAAAAATCGATGAGGTCGCGGGTATCAAATAGTAATCAAATATAAAATCGGTCCAAGAAACAATCAAAACAAAAGATGACCTAATCACTACGTCAGAATTTAGAAAGAGTTTACCTAGTCCTTCAAAACAAAGAAAGGTTAAAATAATCAATATCATGTTGAATGTTTGTATATTGCTTACACATTAGCATAAATTCTTTTCTTTACGAAGTAACGTCACGTAATACGACCGTTTATCGCATAATCTGTATTATGTATAAACTAGGGGTCTTTAGGTAAATCCCGTTTAATAAAAACCGAACCTCGCGTTTAATCCGTAAAGCTGTGTGTACATCTCGGACGCGATACCGTAGCAGCGGTATTAAAGGGATAGATAAATGCACTGTCAAACCTAATTGTTCGCAACCGGGAAAGCTCTAAATAAAGAATACTACTTTTGCGGAGAGAAGGATGCCCCAAGACATTCACCCCTTATCAGGGGCGCCATTTTGCGGTCTTTGGCACTTGTGTTAGGGCTCCGACACTCTAAATATGACTCAATGATGACCAAGTAAAGCTCCACCGATTGATGGCCAACATTTCATTTTTCATCAACCTCTCATTTGCAATGGAGAAGTTTGCAATCGACGAATGCTAGTCTCAAGTCTAAGCTATCTCAGTTATGTGCAACGATATATTTCATTTAACTAATAGCGAGAGAGTATCTGCCAATTGGACATGATAGCTATCGTCACGCTGTAGCTTAAATTTTAGACAATCGTAGGAAGGTGGCAGTTGCAATATTTGAGTGACCCGTTATTGCGAACTGGAGATTAGTGGAGAAGAAAGCAATGTATACATATGCCCAAAATTTAACAGCGTGTATTCTATCGAATGAAGAGGAGCGAAAGAAAAATGCTACGCTCCATATAAAGAGAGACGAAGAAGAAAAGGATGAAGAGGAAGAGGGCGACCAATAAATACTTGACATGAAGAAACGCAATCGAAAGATGTGCTGGTTTGGAAAACCCGAGGAGATGGTATAAGTCCATGCAAATCGAATACGCCTTAGCAGAAGGCAAAATCCCGACTTGATATTTTCCTTCTCAGAGCAAAAAAATGCATATTAAAATGTATGCAGGGTGGCCATTTCACACCAGTGCAGAGCAGAATAGTTAGCAGAAAATCCATCAAATTCGCGAGGTAGTATCGCTACTAAGAAATCTAAAACATTAATTACATTGTTTTTATTGATCATAATAATGTGGAATGTTGTTTCCACGAGATATTGTTTTGTTATCCTTGTACGTTAAGGTATCTCATTGACTTCCGGTTCTTTTATTGACTGTACACATTTCCTCGTATCACGCATAATCAAATCGTAGCACAAGCTGATATGCCCTGACTTCGCAATTGTAGTCTGAGCTTTACAATAGAAGTAAATATTTCTGGACCGAAAGATTTAGGTAAATAATAAGAATAAAAAAGCCAAAGCTGCAGTTTGTTGGAACCTTTGTTGGAGCCCAAACGAAAGGAAATAGCGTGACAGCGCCCGGCATTACTCGTAAACAGCGCTGTACCTTATATCGTAACAAACACGCGATGCGTTTTACTAATGTAATGACTTGTATAAACGCATATTTCCACCCTTATATATTATTTTAAAGGTGAAAATAACTCTGTCTGTCTTTTACATTTTCACGTCTAAACCTGGTAACCTGAGGCTTTCCTCAGTCTTTACTTGGTACACTATTCTAGAATATCAAGGAGTTCGCACGTTATATTATCTAAAAAAACTAATCTAGTTTAAAACATATTTCGCAAGGAATTATCCGGTTTGAAGGACCTTTTTGTTTTGAAAAATCTAAAGTAAATCGACGTGAACCATCCACTGAGTAGTTACTGAAATCCTTCCTAAAATTTAAATAGTTACATAAAGTCGATCTTGTTTTTAGTTTGTCAGCGTAGTTTTGTTTTATTCGAGTCCTTACCTTATATGCAAACTTATTGACATTGTGTCTCAACTAAGATAAAATACAATAACAATATTAATGACCGCAATAAAAGTTTATCATTATCATTGTCACTGCTTATATTACATTAAATACTTTGTTATATCATAAAAACGTCAGAATGTTAAATTCGTAAAATGTTACAGTAAATTGCATTTATTGTGCAGATATAAGATTAACGAAGTCAACACTTCCATAAGCAAGTGCTAGTTCCAAATGAACTCCAAACTACGAGACTGATATCATTTATACCAAAAGTACCTAATAATAATAATAATTATTTCATAAGTAATTACTTTTGTTATGCTTTTATGGCAGAATTAATACATCATAACCGGAAAATAAACCGATAATACACTTCAATAAAGTACACGCTGTTCTCGTAAGTGTTGTAGGATCTCCGCACAATTAGATCTTGTGGCGTTTGTATCCAGTGGCGGTCAGCGATTCGTTTGAGATCATCAATCCACCCAGTGGGGAGGGTCTGGCAGGTCTACCAATGCTGCGTTTCCCTGTGCAAATTGGGAACGCAACGTCTATCGGATCTGCGCTCTATGTGGCCCGTCAATTGCCAATTCATTTTTGCGAATCAATGAACTGTCGGTAACTCTAGTTTTCCTACGGATCTCCTCATTTCTAATTTGATCACAAACAGAGACATTCTGACTTGTGTGATCGGTTAAATTACACCATGAAAGCCCTGCACACGTTGATCCAAATGCTTTGGCTACACGTTTACTAAGGCCTTTAACATAGATTTATGGCCTTTAAATTGGGTGATACTTCAGCAAATTCACATTTGATGCAGAGAGACTACTTTGAACACGAAACCCGGTTTTCTGGAGGTTACATCGTGAAACTATGTAAACATTTTTGGTTACATAGTCAGTAAGGCAATAGTCTGTTTACATAAAATGGCAGTCAAATAGGCTAGTTTTGATCGATTCGGAACGATGTCGTTCACCCCAACGCATTAAGAATTTATAGATTCGATAATAGCGGTCGATTTCTAACCTCTGGTCCTTTGCTGCCAGATATTGTTATCGACTATAAAAACAATTTATTACGTGTGCATGACACTAGACGTATCACGTTTATGAGAATTGTTTGCCTAGGTTATGGATAGTTATGGATACATTTAACTTATTACTATTTTTAACTAGCTTTTGCCCGCGACTTCATCCATGTGGAGTTTGTGTTCAATTGGCGTATCCATCTAACTCGCAAACAGGTTTAAGATGCTGTTGAAACTTGAACGAATTTTCGCACTGAAGTACGTAGTCAAATACTAGGATTTTTCTGGGTGTGTCATACCATCGTAAAACCAGCAGCATCAGGAGTCTTCTCCGATTGGCCTTAGCTAAGTCGGGGGTAAGAGCCTCGAAGCATGACCTCCTTGTTCCGGAAAGAATACTTACCGGTGATATATTTTAAGCCACATATTGGCTCAGGTCTTACCTTATTTTTCCTCGTAAAACCGTACAGCATCGCCCCTTGGTTGCAGAAGTCGGCCGCGCAGCATTTGTCGCGACTGTCCGGTGCGATCGGTCCCGAGCGCATCTACGCAGACTGGCAATGGTGGATCCTAGCCGCTCTGCCTTTCCCCCACCTGGTGCGAGTGCTCGACTGCTTCTTTCATGAAGGAATCAAGGTATGTAAAATGGTGACCGTGCTGATAGCTAAGTAGTCGAGACTGCTGCTCCCTTTTCGGGTTCAGAGTTCGAATTCCAGGAGTTTTAAGTAATTTAATATCACTTGCTTTAACTGTGAAAGAAAGCATCGTGAGAAAACCTGTATGCCTGAGAGTTTTCTACAATAATCTCAAAGGTATGCGAAGTCTGCAAATCCGTGTTGGACTAACGCCTTTAACCCCTTTCATTCTAAGAAGAGAGGGAGACCCGTACCCGATAGGCGTGTGATTGTTTCATGATTATGAAGGTAGAATAGTCTGGATGTGGAATCTGACTACGGCTTTATGATCGGCCATTCGTTCTTTGTGTATAAATATATAGATAAAGGCGAGGACTATGGAGACCTATTTAATGCACTTAATGTTAGAACACGCATCTAAATCCAAAAGATGTTCAGTAATCTTGAATTTAGCACTTGCTTTTTACACTGAATCATCCGAATATATTCAATTCGCTAGACTTAAAAATGTCCCTATTTTATTTCCAGGTATTCTACAGGGTAGCACTAGCGATCCTGATCTTGTTCAACAAGCACTCCACAAACCAGAATTCTGAGTGGTACGCCGAGGCCACGAAGAATGGAGTCGATCACGCCGTCGACAAATTTTGCAGGAACATGCCTGCTTCTCCCACCAAACTCCTAAGGACCGCTTTTAGTATAAGGGCACTAAGGTTTGTACTTATCTTGATTTCTGTCCTAAAAAAACACTGGAGTAGGTGTTAATCTTTTTAATTTATCTAACAGATTAAAGTGGACCTCCACTGATAAACTTGTTTTTGCAAAAAGCACTCACATCTCTGATTCTGAAGGACTGTGGATTAAATCTAGTAGCTTCTAGTATATTGATTTTAAACTTAAGCTATCAACAGAATCTGATTAAAATCAGAGGACCGTTGAGGTTTATTTCCTTCCACTATAATTTTCCCTATTGTAGAATCCTTCGCGTCTAATTAAGAATTTCAAAAACAGTAAAGTCGCTTGACGGTCATTAAAATAAGAAAGCAATCATCAATTAGAACGAAGAAGGTAAAATGCTCAACCAAGTAAAATAAACATTCCGTCATTTCCAGTTCACAGTACATATCCCGGGTGTTCATAAAGACGGAGATGACGCTTAAGTCGAAGCAGGTGATAACGGGTTCGCGGCTGATGCGGTCACGGTCCTCGGACAATCTGCCCACCAGCCAGTCCCAAGTCAACATACAGATGATGTCGCACACGCTAACCATACGCGAGGTACGTTTGATATACACACTCAAATAAACTGACAAATGTTACGTCTTAGAAAGAGAACATGCTGGTAAAGAAAAAAATATCGATGATTTGGTATTAATTAGTGTTGCCGGAAAATCGAGGACCCCGCATAGTAGATTATATGATGAGGACGGTTAATGACTGATTGGGAATTTGGTCCATAGCATATAATTTGTAGAAAATAAATTATCCATTGTTAATTTTTCTGCAACACTACTAATATTAGTAACACCTGAGAGTTGTTTGTTTAAAGCTAAACAATTGGGTCTATAAGTTGCAAAAAATTTTTGGTAAATGGTACCTCCATGCTTTTTGAGCTATCTATCTATTAAAAATATATATATATATTTTTTCAACACCTTAACCGACGCGGAAAACGTTCTAACTACACCAAATGCACCTCCACGCCGTATTCGAAAAAGTTTTTATGTGATCGATATAAAATAATGTGTATTAGAAATTATTTTACTTGGTTTGCAGAGAATGTCTGAGGAAACGTGCAAACAGATGGTATCGTACACGACAACATTAGGCGTGGCTTTCGCTTTTCTTTCTCATTCAATCATTCGGTTGCGTTTCTAACACAACTAACTTCAATTACATCGAATACTCATACAGATTCGATGAGACAAACCATGAGTCTTAATTTCTTGTAAAATATTACATCCTTTTGTCTCCTTTCCTTTTTGTCGAATCCACGTTTTTCTTATGTTTCGATCTGTGTAGCGAGAGAGTCTGTGAATACTTACCATGTTGTGTTCTATCGATGTTATCATTCTACTCGACACGATCCTCATCAGACAAACGAAACAACAACACTCAGACAAACAATGTTCGAAGTTCATTGCATTGGCTTTGAATGGTTTTGTTACTATTTGCGTTCTCGTAAATGTTTAAATGTGTTGTTTTTGCCAAGTGTCCAAAGTTATGATTAAATTGTGATATTAATTATGTATTTATAAGTTGACATACTTCGGAATATGGCATGCGTGTGAGATGGGGTGTTTTGAAGATTTGAAATACCGTAAGTTTTGCTGTGGACGGCAGTTGAAAATAGCTTGAGATGATTAACACCCTGTGAATAGGTTTATTAGATTTAATAATCATGTGAAGGCGCATGTAAACGATTGTTTTGTGTGAGTGCTAACTTTTGTGTCGGTTTTCCTGTTAGGGCTCACATTCGCCGGGCCCGCGCGCCCTTTCGCTGGGCGTTTATCCAATTCAAGCGATCAAGTCGCAGATTCTAGACCAGAGCGAAGTAAGATTACGTAGTGTTGTCACCGACAAATTTTTAAGTGTCGCCGTTTTTTAGCTTGCGACCATCATCGATGTTTAGATGCACCGCTTGCCTCTATTAGGTGTTTATTTATTTTAATATTGCAGTCAACGCTGCCTTCTTTTAAATTCCTCCAGTTAGGGTCGCTTCGACTTTTATTTTGCATCACTGTTGTAAATGGTGAATGTTGATTCAGATTTTGTTACTCTATATTCTATAATTTTAATTTTATTCCTTTTTTTGATACAGAAAATTCTTACTTAATTGAATAAATGAAATCTGAACTCAACGACCACCAAAGTTTTGCATGAAAGCTCGGTTTCCCAAAAACTAAGTCCTCCAGTTTGCTAGTGTCATCTCCCCTAATTGAGTCGAATATTCATAACATTAAGTCAAGAAAATAAGACTTTAAAATCACCAAGAATATCACAAGACAAAACTTGAAGCTTCACCGTAGGTAAAACGATTTTTAAAATAATTCGGAGCGATACTATAAAAACACCATCTCTAAAATCTAAGACTTCAGTCACATTACACGAAACTAGTTCATCATCATCTAGGAGTGTTCACAGAGCCCACGATCCTCTCACCTGGCCCTGTGGTTCCCATTTCCTAACGCGGTGTTCAGCGATCAACGTCAGCATTCGTCCGACCTCCGTCAGAAGGTTCGATTAGGGATCAATTTAATATAACTATTATCTTGGGACTGAACTTGGTAGCTTAATAAATTGATTGGAAATATATTACTGTTTATATCTCTCTACACGTCTTAAATTTAACTTTTAAATTATATTATTTAATTGGACTATATTTATTATTAATCATTTGATTAATTTTGAACCTTTTTTGATTTGAAGTGTCAGTAGATTTCATCACTTTCTTTATTTTTTAATATTTTAAACTTTTATATTGTTAACTGTCTTATTATGATTATAAATGGAAACATTTTTATGTTTCTTCACTTCTTTTAATTTTTAAAACTTATCAATGCCAGAAAAATATTTATTTGGTCTTTTTATGTTATCATGTCAGTCATAAATTATTGTTTTTGTTTTAATTATCATTTAAAGAGAGATATAAACAAACAATTAGCAATGTTTAACGTCACCGCACTATTTTTCGGGTTGCAAAAAGGCAGAGGACTAATACAATAGACACACTTATCACCAAAGAGTTCACATTAAACCCTTTCTCATCATTGTAATGAAATTACATTTATTGAAATTCTATTGCTAGCTTTCTGAATTTTAGATTGTAGTTCCTTATTTGAAAGTAATATTATGTTTATTTATATTAATATTTGTACTAGATAGTATTATTGTCGGAGTCATTTTTTCCATCGACTAATTATTCTTAATTTGATAATTATTATCTGCATCTTGTCTTAAATTATCTAGGAATGTTTTGATATTTTATTGTTTAATTCCAATAACAATAATAAAAAATGGTTGAAATGTCTCCAATTTAATCCAACACTAAATTGTCGTAATTAAATTGTAATATTGCATGTGATGTCGTTTTGTCTGTCGAATTATTATTATCTATACCGAACCTAGATATTATTTACATGTTGTTTAAATGTATAGATGTTCACAAGCACTTGGCACCTGTAGCCGTCACTAAAAGGAAACAACTAATAATTCTGTGATGTCGTAAATCTATGTTATCTATTAGTATAAATTGATAAACTTTGTTGTTAGTGTTTTACTTTAGAAATTTTTTATCTTTTAGAAAGTATTCAATTTTGCGAAAACTTTGAACAATGATTAATTTAAAAATCTTCATTATTCATCAATTTCTTGCATCTATACTATGCATATTTTTCAATAGAAAATACCATTAAGTACTGTGATAGTTAAGTTTCATTCTACTTGAATCATTAGACAGATTTAGAACAGTTTTAAAATCATCAGTAACACAACGTTTTCGCTTGGTAATATAAAATTTTTCACGCATCGTTATTATAGGTTTACCGTTTATCTGAGAGTCTATTCCTATTATGTTAGAGGGAAAATGATTAACGTCTTCTTACTCCTCCAGCAACGTACAACTACCTACAGAATCATCTCTGTAGATAAAGGGTAGACCTATAGAAAACTGAACGCTTAGTTTCTCAATGTTTTTATTTTATCAATTATTTCAATATTAACTAATTTGAAATCCAAATCCGAGACTATGGATCTTAACATCTACGTTATTAGAAAATCATCAGTTCTTAATTATTCTATCTCCCATGTAGTGCATCTGACATAAACTAGACGATAGTCTCTTAATGTTGAAAATTCTGATTTGGTTAGAGTTTTATAAAAAATTAATTTTTGATCATCGATTGGTATTTGGTAGATACTAGATAGGTAGATGTAGTATTTATAAAACTCCATAGTGTGGTTATTCATTTGAACTTCCATATTATATGAAGTACTCCTGTTAATTATGGAATATTTAAATTATTTGGTTTCGATATTAGATTGGTATTATTAACTTTGTTAGAAAATTTTATAGTGAATCCATTGTATAGTTAACTAGATCTAAAATACGATTTAAGGCCGCCTCTGACAAACGTTGCATCGCTCGAGTACCTACGCACTTCGTCATTGAAGTGTGAGCTTTAGATCTTCTGTTACTACATTTGAATGTTATGAACATATTATTATATATCATTGCTAAAAAATAAATAAAACCATGTTTCAAAGGCCGTACCGTACATACTTCAGTGATGAACGAGCCTTAATTGCTGTGACATTAAATTCATATCTGCAATCTGTGACTTCTGATTTGACAGTTTTTGTAATTGAGGTGTCATACGTGACGTCATAATATTTCTCTTTAGATTTAAATTTAACTGGTGATAACAATACACCAATTCTGGCCGGTTATTAGCTGGATTTACTGCTGTGGGATTGTGTAATTGCTTCGCAATCCCCTCTGATTGGCTGGTACTGTTTGTTAAAATGCATTGATACAGCAAGAACGCCATAAATTCAGTCAATCAGAAGTGACTGCGAGCTTCACACTAGCAATCGTTTTTAGACAATCCCACAGCTGTTTTCTTGCTAAAGTTGTGTACTTTAGAAAATAGTAGATGAATGTCGGCCAATCAAAAATGATTTTAACTGTCACATTGTAATTATCAGTGTTCGTTACTAGCTTCTAAAGCGGTACGGCGTGTGTCAGTGACGACAATAATCGCTCAACAGTATTAGCTTTCCTAGTTCGAGTATCTCCATTGTATAGTTAGTTAACTTATTCTAAACAATGAGCAACAATTTTGGGACCCCGTGTTTCTATAATAACTCCGTGTTACAGTTGTTCACGCTATGGTCGTGGCTCCCGGTGCGCATAACCATGTACCAGCCGGTACTGCTGTATACCACGGAGGAACACGGATGTTCCTTGACCACGTTCTACGTGAGGGTAGAACACCACGAGCCCACTTTGCTGATGATCAAAACTTGCAATAACGAGGTAAGCTATAATTCTACAGCTTGATGGTGAGTTCGCGTCATAATATTGCCGTTGATTCACTTCATTCCTGTCAACCCATCGCTGGGTCTCCTCTCGAATGAGAATGCCATAGTTCACCACACTGGCCAAGTGCGGATTGGCAGATACCACACACCTTTGAATTGTCAATCATTATTTTTTCACCTATGTCTACTTCTAATATATGTTGTCTTGTAAATCCTTAAATGTACATAAAAATAAAAATAAATAAATAAATAAAATAGGTAAGGTGACTATTGCGTAAAATTACATGCTTCAAAGTCAAAGTAGCATTATCTGTGGCGGTTCACACCACAGACAAACTACAGAGTGGACACGAATAAGACGACGAAGGTCAATTTCTTGTTCCCTGTGCAGGTGTTCGGTGCGTACTGCTCCACGCGGTGGTTCGAGCGCAACCAGAAGGACGAGCGCGGCAACCGGCAGGCCTACTTCGGCACCGGGGAGACATTCCTCTTCAGGTAACATAATACGTATATCATATTCATCCTTCAGGCTCTGGCTCCCTGGTAATTGTTGTTGTACAGTCTGGTTATCATTGTGAATTTTTGTAATGTGATTATTTCTGAAATTTACGGCCAAATATTGAAACGTATCTTAAGAGCATCACTTATAGTTAAGTTAACTTATCACTTAATAGCATTACAAGTGACTGTTTTTGAGATTTATTTTATTCTAAAATAAGACATGGACCGAGTCGCATATTAATGATGTTCTTAAGTTGCGTTGTACTTAGAAATTAGTTTTAATTCTTTCGGAATTCGTTCTTTATTTGTACCTTGTTACATTTTATTAATGACATCTTTTTCTGTTTTTAGCTACTCGTAACTATCACGTTTTTTGTTGTGTTTTTGTGTTATTTTACATTTATAACTATTTTAATTGATTTTATAGCTTCTATTTATTCTTTTAGCTTTATAATACCTGTTCATAATATGTTATTTTCTTTTTATTCATTAATTATGGAGTTATTTATATTTCAGTGCTACTTAATATTTTTAATAAACTATTTATTAAACGCTTTCGCAGTAATTCTTGCAAATTTTTATTCTGTACTATTTATACGCATTATTTATAATTTCTTTAGTAGGTATACTGGCTATTTTTCTTTTTGTTTGTTATTTTTAGCTTTTACCAGTTGGTATGTTTTGTCTGATTCTGTTTTTCCAGAATTATAATTTTCCATAAAATCAGTTAAATGTTAGATGGAGACATATTAATACCAATTGGTAGGCGTTTATTTATTACATTTATTTACTTGGGTTCTTCGGGTAAAGGCTTTCTGTTTCGGTTGCTATTGACACGCTATCTTTTCGTTGTCGACTCTTCGCTTCATGTTCGACAAAGCTTTGCACTCTAACTATTACTTACACACGTTTATTACAAGCTATCTAAACTGAACTTATACTATTTAACACTTAACAATGCAGAAGTTTATTTTTTATGGATTGAAATAAAAATGTAAGCAAATTGAAGCATAATAGTGAAAATAATATTAAATTATCTCAAAAAATAAAAATTTATGGGTACAGTCCCCAGTCCAACATAAAATTATCTCAGCTATTAAAAAAGGTTATGGGCTTAATAAATTCCATATAGCGAGTTCAAGCGAAAGTCATTCTGCGTTAAGATATCCTAAATTAAAAATGGTCTGTTTCTTCGTCATTTCTTGATGGATTCAAAAATTATTGCACCGATATCACTACTGCACTATTATCTATTTTTTGTTAAATTACTTATTCGTCCGTGTTGTGTTTGGTTTTAAAAATCTTCCTTTTGAACCGACTTCTAAAAAAAATAAAAAGTTCTCAATTCGTCGGGTTTCCTCTAATTTTTTTTTTACTACTATACTAGTGACACTAACTTCATGATATATAATTACTTATACTGGATATAATTTATTTTATAAAAAAATTTTTAGATAAGTACTAAAACTGTTGAACTTAAAATTATATCAACTTCCGGTAAGGTATTGATTTTGAATTGGCTGATTCTACAACGCTTGCTTTCTAATTATTGGGGGATATTTTTGTGTTTTATTTGCCTTATTATGAACATAGCATATGTTTATTATATTTATAATATTATTTACTTTCTACGTATGCGTATTATTTTTTCAATATTTTGACTCTTCTTATTTTTTATCGCTTGCATTATTACTCATTACGTCTTCATCGTAGTTACAATAGGTTTAATTAAAGAGATGTCCATGCCTTATTATTAGTTATCTTATTACTTACGACTTATTATATTTTCACTAGTTTGCTAGTAATCGTCTACCAATCGGACCGCGACAGCCATATTATTTTTTAAAACGGATCCCCAGTGAAACTAAATGGTGATCCCTGGCTAGTTGCTTTAGTGCCACATCACACAGTCCGGTGCCGACATGCGCCGTGCGGCATACAGCGGAATACAGAGCAACGCTTGATTACGATCACACCTGATGATAAGTGAAGATGCGGCCTAAGATGAAACGCGCTTGTTTAGAAGATGCCTATTCACTCTTGATGGAAATGTATCCAAGTTATAGTTAATTGGAAAAACGGAGGCCGGAATGGCATTCTATATATATTGGCGATGTGTATAAGGTGCTTAGTGGGAGGTCGTGGAATTTCATCCACGTATCAGTGCAGATCCATGCGATACCTTGCGGTATGCAGGATACTTTTATGTATGTAAAGAAAGATACAACTGTGTCTGTGTACAACTGCGCGAAGAAGAAACTTTCGTTACGCACATGGTATAGAGTTTCTCGAATGAAAGCGAAATTTTCGGCACTCATATTTGAGCATTGCTAAACTGATTCAAGTTTTTGTCATAATGTATAATATTGTAATGCACAACCGTGGCGTGGGCGAAAATTGTATGGAAAGTTTTCGCATAGGATAATCGCAAAATATTACTTGACGCATTCGAGAAACTTTTCTTGTGTAACTGACATCTTAAGCCCACAAATCACAACCTCACAAACTTCTACAAACGAAATATTTATATCACATGGCTACAAACACGACCAACTCAGTCGCACGAAATGGTTAGCGTGTACACGTTCGCTTGCAGCCTTTACCCGGAGCGCGCCAAGTACCCGTGGGTCGGCTGCTCGCTCGCCGCCGACGGCAAGGGCGAGGAGCGAGTCTCTCACGGCTCCGAGCTCTTCATGGCGGCCGACTCCAAGATGATCACCATCGGAGGAGGGTCAGTACTCCCACTCACCGCTATACGATACCCCTTTCAGCCTCCATCCCACCAGAGCCAAGTACCCCTGGGTGGGATCTCTCACCAAGGAGGAAGACGAGGAAGTCAAAAACGTGCACGGAAAGTCGCTGTTCATGGCTGCTGATAACACTATGATCACCATCGGAGGAGGGTCAGTATCCCCACTCACCACTATACAATCCCGCCTTTCAGCCTCCATCCCACCAGAGCCAAGTATCTCTGGGTGGGATCTCCCATCAAGGAGGACAACGAGGAAGTCAAAAACGTGCACGGGAAGGCGCTGCTCATGGTTGCTGGCCAGTTTTTACTCCAATTGTATTTCGTAACACTCGACGAAGATTTATACTAAAAGTTAAAGCTGACAAGGGCATCTTCAGATCACTTGATTCTAAGATCTCCACTACCGCGGATTCCCAAGATGATGCCATGTTAATGGTCAGTAACTCTGAAATCTAGCCCTTTTAGTCACCTCAAGGTAAGATCTTTCACTAAAGGCGATTAGGAAGAAATCAATATCGTGCACTGTTCATTGCCATAGATAATACAATGATCACCATTGGAGGAGGGTTTGTATTTATTATTCACCCCCTTTTTGCCTTTACCTTGATTGTAAAATCGGCTCAACCAAGAGTTTACCAATAAGACGACGACAAGAAGATGCGTGTCAGACCCCTTTCACCCATTATGAGTTTAAGATTCCGATGTGCATTAGACAGCAAATGTTCTTATTGCAAGTGTTAGGTTTTACATTATTTTCTAAAATAATAACCTAAAATCGCCTTTAATATTGGTTGCCGCCTTAAAAAATATCTGGATTTCTAATCGACTTCTTATGTCTTTACAGCGATGGTCAGGCAATATGGATGGACGAGAACATCAGGTTCGGCAAGACGGACCGCTGTTCCACCTTCAACAACCCCCCGCTCTGCCCCAGCGGCGACTTCGAGATACGTGTTCTCGAGGTGTACGGCTTCTCCGGCGCCTAGACCATCGATGTCGATACTCGAAAAGGGACGACTCGGGAGGAGTATAATCTCGATGTGTCGTTACCCGCGTGTACTGTGATGCTCCTCCTCCTGATATCGATATTCGATACTTCTCCCACCAGTGAATTCGCTCGAATATTCGCGTATCGAACAAATTAGTCCTTATCTAGTGCAACGATTCTTATATTTAAAAAGTATGTATCATAATCTGTGCGATCGGGCGGGTTCACTGACTACGATACGCTTAGCAAAACTTCAGTTAGCTTTCGGAACAGTGCACGCGATATTCGACCGTACGACGTAGTTATGTATGAGACAACAGCATGCACAGTTTTGACAAGGAGTGTTGCTAGTGTACAGATTGTACGAGTGTTTGATCGTGGACTTTACGGCAACATAGTCCCGCGATTTTCATCTGCGAAAATCGAAACCATCTTTGTAGTTTATTACAAAGCTTATATAAATTTTATATCTCCTAGATATATGTGCGTGGATTTTAATAATATTTCGATGTTATATCGCGAAGGACGTGCGATTTTTATAATACTTGCCGTCTCAACAGACTGTGTAGATGTATTCCTATATTTATTCTATGTGTGAACCCCGTAGTTTAAAGTTAACAGTTAACACGCATGTCCGTTCAAGACAACGAACCGGGGAAATTAGGTTGTTTCTATTAATATTTAATCTATAAATATAGTTGTCTGTGTGTTAAGTACAAATGGATGTGTCGTATAGTATCTATCTCGGATGAATACGCTTACGTGAAGCAATATATTAGTGGGCCTGGCCGCGGACTGTACAGTTTGCTCGTGTCTAGTACATTCCAGTGAAGTATGTCCCATACTTCACTCGGCTACGTATATGTAACGTATATTCTCACACGAAGTGGTCAAGATTCGAATGCGACCTTTAGGGAAAGGGAAGATGAAAGCAAGGTTCAAAATTAAGGCAACGACATCGGTATCGTTTAGTGGACTGTATCGCTTTAGGCTTGTTTTCGAATGTCTAATCAAACCGTTATCACTTGTCTTTGCTCACAAAATGTACCAAAGAAGTTTATAGTAGTTTATCTGTGGGCGAATGTTTGGTGACACTTGAAACCAAAGAGAATATAAGCACTTCGTTCTTGTGACTATGCATTTTGACTGCCGGACGAAATTGTCTATGCTACTGCATATTAGTATTTAGTATTGATATACTTCATATCGCTCGCGCTTGTTCCAACGATATCGTCGGGTATTGAGAATGTGTATGACCAATATTCTTTGAAAATTTTGTATTGATTGATAGATCGGCAAGCATATCGCAATAGTGATACATATCTTATACTAGGTGTGTCGAAGATACGTCTGTAAATACAAAATCGATTCGACCAAACATTTGCCTACAGAATATCGTCGATGTTATGAAGTAAAATAAATTTATATGAAATTTTCATAAATATCAATTACAAATACACTTACATATTATGTATCAACAAAGTTACAAAAACTATTTACTTCGAATTAGGGATCACAAGAATTTTTGATTGGGGCTGACATGTACCAAGATATAAAAGCCCCTAAATAAAAAAAGAACAAATTTTTTGATTACATTAGAATACAGAGCCGAACGGGGTAACCTCCAGTGACGTGTACTTGATACAAACAAAAAATCACAGATTTGTTTCTTACAAATATTTAAGTTTGTATAAAACAGTTGTGATTTTCATTAGACGATTTCTTTATGACATTTAGGTCCACTTGCACCGACCCCCTAAATATTATATTCAAGATAAATTTTTTATACTTACCTGTCCTTTTCTTGTTCACTCTGAACTAAACTTGCCAAAAAGTGACAGCATTACAAAATTTGACTAACCATGATTAAGCAGATTGGTGCAAGACGGCCTTAGTAATGTTGCCTCTACTAACATCATACAAAGTTCAAAGACAAAAATATATCGATTTTTTATGGCGCGACTGCCGTTAAATATCAAATAAAGTTACCGAGTCGTTTACACGATTCTGAAACTTAGTTAACGCCTCTGGAGTCCCGTCCAACCAATAGACACTGCCAGTCCATGCGTTTAGTAGTATTATTTTACATATTCGAAGGAAGAGTGCCAAAAATTAATAAACGGACCATTTGGAACCAATGCAGTGGCTGGAGTGGTATTGTCTATGGAGTATTGCTCTGTGGTATAAATACAATTCGCTTCACAAAAGTTGACTAGTCGACTAGTCGAGTGGAGGGTGAGCAGCCTCGACATGAGTTAAAACTGTGGCTGCTGACATTCGACTTTCGGCCCTTACGTTTCCTCTCAAGGCGCATTAGAACGAAGGTGCTTTTGTTTCTCCTACCTAGCTGTTATATTAACACGAAACTTTTTCTAATAAGTTACATTTCTACAATTTATAAGATGTTATAATTATACATCATATCAATGGAAACTTTCTGAAATGTTTCATAACAACAATTTGTGCAACATATCTTTCAATAGTTTGTTAGACAATTTTATCTAACAAATTTTATATATAACAATTTATAACTGCTGTGGTGGGAGTTAATAGCGACAAAAACCGAATACAACTGGCACAACGTTCCTCAGTTAAAGGCTCTAGTGACCGAGGTGTACTGTGCGAGGCATAGCAAACTCATCTTGATGCCATACCCCTTCAAGTTAGTACGCTATCATCTAGCATACATCGTCACTTACCATCAGGTGAGATCGCAGTCAAGGGCTATCTTGTCATGGAATAAAAGAAGATAAACGCGCCTTACGCTGGTAATACGTGTATGCAAAAGCATATTGCACAATTTCAACTTTTGTGACCCGAATTGTGGCATTATTAACATATAATTGTATGTAATGAGTACTTGATAAAATATTATGTATATATATTTATTTGATTGATTAGATTTCATATTAAGTGTGGGCAAAAAATCTTTAACTCAAAATACTTAAGTCCTGAAATTTTTCCAAAAATGAAACACATTTGCTAAGTAAGTACCTATAAATGAATATGTGTATTCATAAATTAAGACCGATATTCAATGACAGCTATACAAGTTGCATGAATTGCCACAATTTCATGAAAAGATTTTGTTTTGGCTACAATTTTGTAAATAGTTATTTTTAAAAGTCTCTACACATTAAATTGTTTTTTTAAGAATTACTTGAGTAGAAATCTTAAGGCCCAAGACACAGAGCTGCCCGCGAAATTCAAATTTAATTTGGTTTTTCGCCATTCATAAACGAATACGACAAAGTAGGCTTATGGTATTCAAATTGCGATAATGGCAGTATCAAATTCACAGATTTATATACTAATCTTTACGTGAAAGTATCCAGTTTAAGAAATTAGTCAAAATAATGACTAATTTGTGAGTAGCTCACGTCAAACTCATTATTTTGACTAATTTCTTAAACTGGATACTTTCACGTTAATATTAGTATATAAACCTGTGAAGATGATACTGCCATTGGCGCAATTTAAATACCATAAGCCTACTTTGTCGTATTAGTTTACAAATTAAGAAAAACCAAATTAAATTTGAATTTCGCGGGCAGACCCGTCTCTTGGGCCTTAAAGTAAGATGTTTATTTTTCGTCTATTTTATGTTTTATAATTTTATAGACTATTATTATTTTATGTGTAGAGACCATTCGTAGCTGAAAACACTACACTAAGTTGGGGTAATTTTGGTCTTTTAGAATAACTTTAATAGTCAACGATAAACATCTACCCGTTTACCATTGACTCCCTCTTTGAGATGCAAAGTTACATCGACTGGATGTATTCATCACGGTGTTACATGCGACATATTATGTTATGAAGACCTAAGACTTGTTTTTAAATTCAGATTATTTATATAATTTATTAAGTAGGTAAAGAAAGTAAGACGAAGGTTACATATAAAGTTCGGCGACAGCTCAATCCAAACGATTGATTGATGAGCCATGATCGATTGTGTACATGCTGGTCCAGAAAACAACGACCATAGATGATCCTTTGGCAATAATTCAATCCGAGACTTTGGATTGAAGATTCAGACGGCGATATAATCAATGATAGCGGTTTCTTTTTTGTAAAAAAAATGTAGGAATGAAAGCACAACCTATTACTTAACCTCAATCAATCAGCCGGCCATCAGTTCGATCGACAAGATATTGGATTGATCTGACGCCAATCTGAGTGTGTGCCCTCAATGTAACATTTATGATGTATATTATTGCTTTGCCCGTGTGGACAGTGGTCCGGTATGGTCACATGTTACGTTTTAGGGAAACTATAATATTTATATTATTCGCTCAGTTGTTTGAGCACCGCCTGGCAACACACGCTTCTTTGCGGAAGATTATGTTGGTTTTTGATGTATGATATATTTTTAATGTCGCCCCAATCTCTTAAGCGTTTGAACGGTTTTTTGCATTTTGTATATGAAATAGCTTTTCAAACGCCTGATTGGATTTAAAAAGATGGCTCCCCAAATGACGGGAAAAAATCATCAGAACGTGTTTGTATTCTTATTTAGAGGGTAGTTCGAAAATGTTTTTAAATATTCATTATTGTAAGTACTGGGATATTAATGTTATCTCATATGTCAAAAATCAAAGAATGTTGTCTTTATTGAGTGATTATAAATATTTGCACGTAGAAAGCTGCCTGTGTTGTCAGCCGCAATGCTTGCGCAGCAGGCCGCCGCAAGGGGCGCTAGCGTTGTTGCTGTGCCCTTATTCGCTATCAAATTTAAATCTTAATGACGACATGACGTCAAATTTGACATAAGCTATAAGAAATGATTTCAAATTTGACATCATAAAATGTACCTGCACTATTGTGGGTAGTTGTGATTTAAATTTTTTAGAGAATCAAGGTCATTTTAGCAGTTTAATCGTTGATCAGTGTAAAGTCTAGTCTTTATCCTGTTTTTATTCTTTTTCGGATATATCTAAATATTAACGAATTGATATTTAAATGTGCGATTTTCGCTCCATCTCGGAGTGCATAGGCTCGTGGTTAGATAGTGTTTAAGTACATTTAATGTAAAATATATATAAATAAAATGTTGCACAAATGTTGGCATCAAAAAATGTGCTCAGTGGTAACTTGGATATGCTTACACAAAATTGACTTAATTGACAGTTCATGTATAAGGCCTAAAAGTAGTGCTATCCTTTTCTCAGGGAACTTTTTGATAAGGATAGCAGTACTTGGGTATGTTAATTTGGTTTAGAGTTCAACGAAACTGTCTATGCTTATGACGAAAGTGTACAACATTTGGGCAGCACTTTATAAAATCTCTGTTCTCCCTTTCAGTATTTGTGGTGTAAGTTTTTTATGTGAAGATCGTATGCGACGTGTGTGTGTTGTGTGGTGCATATGCAGCATATGCACGCTTGAGTGAATGTGGGATGCTTGTTTTGTTAATGTACTGTTACATTCGAATAGTTTACGTCCGCCGCTCGTGCGACGGTGTAAAACTCGTTTAAATAATGTAATGTAAATGTTGCTTTATTATGTCTACAAAAAATATATAATCCCATATACATATTGTAATTTTATTTATTAACCTTTAGCCATCGTATTCACAAGGTTAGTAGTTACTAACTAGTATAAACAATTATAGCGGGGCATTATTTAATAATAAAATTTCACAAGACTTTCGAGTGGGCCTCAGAAACAAACTTAATTAACTCCTTTTAACATAACAGAAATGTAAATGCTTGAAGCATATATACTTTTTATTAGTAAAAGAATATTAGCATTGCTGTCATTGTTTTTTTATTCAGTGACTAGTCTTGTAACAATCTTGCCTGATGTTAAATTACTATGCAGTCAGATGGTAGCGTGCTAACTAGGAAGGGATATGGCAGTGTTAAGGGTTGTATAATTTTTGAATTGTCTGCCAACTGAATGGTTGGCTCGACTTTGGCCAGGATTAGTTACCACTGTACCGCCAAGATGGGGGGTGAGTATAACTAATTGCTATAAATCGAACTCCAGAAGGCCCACTGATAAGATCATAGCATTCACCACTGCCAAGGAGGTTGAGTTACATAACATTTGCCAAGAGGATAACAAGTGGTGTTAGGCTAAATGAGGAAAAGCAGATGCCCAAAACTTGACTGCATGGATTTATTTTTTAAATATAAAAGTAAGAACTCATTTTCTGGGATGAATAGTACCCCACATCACATCTACACTAGTTTGAGAAAGTCCCATCAAAATAATATTAATTACAATAAGAGTTACTTGACTCTTCAATTTTATTTATTTATGGATGTTGATTAAAATATTAATATGATATAAAAATTATAATTATCTTTAGCACTGACCTCTATAATTAATCTATGATTATTACTGGACTGGCTGTCCCTATACAAATGACAGCTTAAAATAATCAATTTGAAGCATAACATTTGACATACATGATGTGTCGGGCTCGTGGGTCAGGCTCATCTCATCTCATTACTTGGGCTCGTCTCAATACTCTTTAGTTGCATGTTTTGCAAAAAATAGATTCTGTTAAAAAATCAACAATTTTCAGTTTCCTTCAGTCTTGTCCTATAATTTGCTGCCCTATTTGACACTGCTTTCACTAATGATGTATCAATAACTAAACTTAAAATGTCTTCATAGTTAGAGTCGATCAGGTCTAAAGCTTTAAGCAGGTTCTCATCTGAACAGCTCTCTAGGTAACTGAATATAAGTATGCTCAATGAGGATTTCATTTTCTTTGAAAAGTCCTGAAGTTCTTCTTTATCATCATTTTCAAAACTGGAACCTCCATTTTTATCAAATGTAGCAATTGAACTTAAAGTTTTCCACATACTGTAGCTCTGTAGGCAGTACTGTTCATAATCACATAGCTCACCAATCTGTAGCACTCTTACTATTGTTTTTGTAGAATCTATGATATCTACTAAATCCATGTCAATTTCTTTCTGAACAACAAACTTATTTTCATAATATGAAAAGACAATAGATATAATATTAACAACATCTGGCTTGTTATCGCTGAATACATCATAAGATTTATCAAACCCAACTAAGTTCAATATTATTTGCAAACTTATTATCAATGCTCTTTCCAATTCTTCTCTTTCACAACAATCTTTTTGTTTAACGGTTATTTCTGTAAAAGCTGATGCTAATGCTACTATAGCTTCTGAAGAGACAAAATGTCCAAAAAATTTAGTTCTATGCTTACCCGTATTACAGTATGAGCATATTGTGTTAAAATTTTCTAAACCTGTGACCAACACAACTTTGTTGGAAGAGTTTTTCAGAATGAAGTATAGAGCATTTGAATATCCCACCTTTATAAACATATCTATCCAAATTGATATGTTATCGTGGGCTAGGAATAAACTAGAGTTGATTAACCGCAGTAACTGTATAATGGTTAGACTGTCTTCAGACTTAGCATACTCTAATAACATGGTGAGAAAACTGTCCATTTTAAGCAAAGATGATGCTGCTTCTTTCTGACAGCACATATTACCAATGATTCCGATGAGAATTTCCACAATCCGAGGCGATTCGACAACTGGCCAGGCGAAACTTAACAAGTTTAATACATCGTGTTTTTGTAAGAATAACACTACATCTCTCTCAGCTGTCATGTCCCAGAGCGTGCACAGATCTTCCTCGAAAGCTTTTTCTTGAATTTCATCCTTTAATGTGTCCAAGTTAGCGAATTTTAGTAACAACTTTAGGACAAATCTCTCGCTGTATGCAGTGTCTCCTATAACATCTCCAGTCACTGGCTCGTTGTTACTTTCACTATTCTCTAAATCCGGCTTCATTCTTGAATATTTCCTTATGCGCTTTTACAGTATTTGATAAAAGATTTTAAAAATAATTGGTTTTAAATTTTGTTTGTGTTTACCGATTTGTAGATTACAACAACAATTTGACATATTTGACATCTTTCAACAGAGTATAGGCCATAATTAGAGTTGTTCAAAAATGCTATATATATATCAATATCATGCTACTGACTATAAACTATAAAATTTTAGCATGCTATAAAAAATGCTATGCCATAGCAACTTTAATTAGGAAGCTTGTGGGCGGCCGGCGCGTGCGCTATGTCTTGCAACAAGCTAAATCACATAGCATGTTTATTGCGAGTTGCGCTAAATCCATCTGCTAACTGCCCGGCCGCCTCAGCGCCGATGCTACGCGCAGTGTGCTACACCGCCTAGAGCGCGTGATATTTATAAAATCGTAGCACCACCGCGCCTACGTATGTAGCACTTGCTGTGTGCTGTGGAAAGATAGCATGCTGTAATATGTTGTTAAGTGCTATATTAACCAACTCTAGCCATAATAGGCAACGAAATATAGGTAAAAAATGTACGAACTATAATGTACCTAGTACTTCCTAATTCCATGTCACGAACATAGGATAGGATTTTGAAGGAAAAACAAAATTCCTATACTATAATTGTGACTATAATCCGCCAAAAAAGAAAAATCTGCATGTCGAAACTGGTCTAAACGCGCCGTTCACGCTGCAGTCTGCACGTCTATCTGGATGTAAAAAAAATGGTGGAACAACACCAACACTCCACCCCGACAGCAGACACCTTTGCTTTGTTCGTGAAATAACATCGCAATTCACAACCACAACCACCACATTATTAAGGGGCAAGTCTGGAAGAAATGCGCAAATAGACACTTACGGTTTAACGCAAATTAAAAAAGTCATTGAATAGAATGACACCACAAAAAAACCTCAATTACTTAATAGATGAGGCTATAAGTACGCCGCAAAATACATCTAAAATAAATCTCAGTTTTTGAGAAAAAAAATCGGCGACATCGTCAAAATCATCGAAATCGACCCTTTCTATTTAATTTATCTATGCTATTCCGATGTTATATTTGGAATAATTTTTGGTTAAATCATGAGAAGGAAGTATAGAGAATATATTCGCCATTAAAATTTTATATTAATTCAAACCAAAAAGCAATAATATAAGACTAAACATAATTAATTTCGTAGCGAAAATCCTTCCCAACTGCCCATACATTTTACTATGAAGCAGTAGCCGCCCATAAATCGCTTTATATTACAATACGCAACCACAAAAAAATTCAGTGCCGTCCCAGTATTCAAAGTGATAGTACGCTCCTTCGCGTCGAGCTCCGTAGCTCCGCGGATCGCGATATATTTTGGTTTTGACGAGCACTAGGGTGGGTCGCGAGTGTCGGAGATTACTGCTAATTTTTTTTTGTATACTTCGAGTACGTAGTAACTATGTGAGTTTTATCATGTATTTTTTTAATCATCAAACACTTCATTAATTAGCAAACACTAATGTACTCATTAATATCGTAACTTATTTTTCTTCTCATTTCAGGTAGATATGAAAAAGCGTAAAGGAAATTAATAAAAACACAAAAAAAAACAAAGGAAGATTTAACATAAAGCTGTAAGTACTTATAATGTACTCATCTTTTTACCCGACTTTTTTATTTTTATCGTTGACAAGATAGTCTTTGACTGCGATCTCACCTGATGGTAAGTGACGATGCCAGTCTTAGATGGTAGCGGACTAACTTGGAATGGGTACGGCAGTGTAAATTCAACCTAAGCCTAATCGGCTTCTACACGCCATCGTGCCGAAACACAAAATCGCTTGGCGGCACGTCTTTGACGTAGGGTGGTAACTAGTCGCGGCTAAAGCCTCCCCCCAGACATAGCTTCGACTTCGACTGTGGCGAAGCCCAAAACATTGTTATGTTTTCTGGCTGAATGTTTGTTAACCTTCAATAGTATATTTTGATACAAATGCGGAAAATCGAACTTTCCGCACGAGATACAGCTACAAAAAATCTCTTTGAGCAACCGTATTAAAAAATTACTTTAAAATGGACTAGCTGTCTTTATAACCCTACAAACACTAAACCGATTTGGCTGATACATATTTTGGAATTCAGATAGCTTATACCCTGGATTAACATATAGGCTACCTTTTAAACCTTTAAAATCTAATTGGGGTTTGCAAAAAATCTAATTTAATTAATTACATCCTAATTTCTAATAAATACCTTATTAACTATATTGTTTCAGGAAACAAAGTGTCAATTCTGGAAAACAAAAGCTTGAAGGATGATACGTGCACTGATGTTGAAAAAGCAACGAGAGTTCTATTTCAGGAAATACAAAACATGCAAAATATAATTGTAAATGACAAAGTTACTTGGAACCAATCTGCTTGCTTCAACTGCCACAAGATACATAAGCTACATATTGTAACATTTTTTGTTTTGAAAAGAGCAACTGCCGAGTTTCTTGCCGGCTCTTCTCAGCAGAATCAGCATTCTACATGAAATAAATAATTTTGAGTTTGAGTTTGAATTATTTAGTGACACTTGTTTTGTCTAAACTAATATCATAAAGATGAAATATTATTGCTTATTTGTAAGTTTGTAAAATTGTTTGTAATGGATAAACTCAAAAACTACTACTTAACCGATTTTAAAAATTCTTACACTCATGGAAAGCTATTATTCCTAAGTAACATGAGCTATATTTTATTTAAAAAAAATTAACCGTAACTTCGTGAGATATACGTACTATACATGTTTGCAATACTCATAATTACCTACAAGCACGTCCGCGGGGCTATATATTGAACTATTATAGTTGAGCAACTATAACCCCTTTTTTATTCAAATTAGTCTGTTGAAACATGAGTACGATGAAAAATGTTGACGTTCTCATCATGATTATTTAGTAATCTTTATCCAATTAAATATTTTTGTAACTATAATTGACTATGTATTTGGAAATTCCTCTTTAAATAATTCGAATCGGACCTCTTATTTAGAAGTTATTCATTCACGCAAAAGTTACATGACAAAAAGCGTGCACTGTGACCCCACCCTATGCCACCGGCTACTCACTACCGCATGTCGCCGCCCGCGAACTAAACAAAACGACAATCTAATGGTTAAATACATTGCGTATTTTCTGTGAAATTCATTAATATCCTACTAAGACGAACGCGTGATGTACATTTAACTTGAGGGAAGCGCCAAACGTAGATTGTTAAGATTGTTACTTTCCAGGGTGCGTATACTAATATTGTATGATATGTCTGTGTGAATAGAAATTATCAATGTGGGTGTTCAATCGCAACTTCTCACGCGCCCAGACTGCAGGCTTAAGCGGGTTGAGGTTAAAATTAAAAACTTTTTTAAAATAAAACTTTTAATTACGTTTATCTTACGATTATACAATATACCAAAAGCAACAATGTTTAGCTCGCTGATTGTAACAATATACAAATTCTTTTTAATTTTATTTATTACAATACAATGTAGGTACTAGGTACACTATGAAAATTCAACAAGACGTGAGGAAGATTCGCTTACAATATGGAAGGACCAAGTCCGCATTTTATTTTTTTTGAACGCTAAATTCTTATGTAACAAGAGGCAACCTACACATTACATACAGCAAAAATATTTAAAAAATCTGTCAGTTTTTTTTAAATTATAATTTGAGGTTATACATCAAATTGATGAATTAGAGTTTATGTTTGCTGCTAAGTCAGAAATAAACAATCATTGTTTTAATAAAGTAACTAATGTAACTATCATTCAGCCTTAACTTTGGTAGGTGGGCCATCTTCAGACTGATCTTGCTTTCTTTTTCTGCCTTGTTTTCCTTTAAAGTTCTTTCCTTTATTATTCTGTTTAAATTGTTTCATATTCTTACGTCTTTTCGACATTTCTTCGACAGTTTTTTCTAGGTATGTGGTCTCCTCTTCGCCTTCCAAAATCCGAAAGACTACTTCGGAATCTCCTATTTTGATTTTCCCGTCAACGATTTTTTCTGCTAACTCCTTTGCGGTGTTTTCTTTGGTCAAACGAACCCATCCTTCTGTTTCGCCAACTTTGAAGTCTATGAAAGCTACTTCCGCTCCTATAAAAACAAATAAAAAATGGTTAGATACATGTATCAGCTGTTTACATGTTCAGTCTGAAGATATAAAAAGGTTTATAATTCGATCGACAAACAGGAAAAAATCCACACATGCCAAAATTGAGATAAGTATCATGCAAGTCTCAAAATGCAGTTCTTACCAAAAAAAGTTTTAAGATTCAAATCTTATGTATGATGTAAAACAAAGTCAGTTAATGTATTCAGTACCTATCTATGAGAGCATCTATCCAACAACTTTTCCATAAATTGTGTAATGTAGCCTATATGTCAATCCTGGGTATGAGCTATCTCCGTTCAAAATTTCAGCCAAATCAGTTCATTTGTTGTGGCGTGAAGGAGTAACAAACATACACAATTATACACTCACACACACATACACTTGTAATAAACTAAATCAATACACACCTAAAGCTGTGAGCGCTTCTTTGACATCTTCCCGGGTCATCTTGTCGTGTCCCTGACTGAAGTGCAGCACTGTGCCCGTTGGCAACTTGAAGTCGTCTTTCTTTTCCTTGGTCTGGAATTTACATACAAAAAAATAAGTACACTGAATGACTTTTACCATAGACCATAGAGTAAATATTTAAATAATGTACCTCCTTCTCCTTGTGTTTCTTATCCTTCTTCTCTTTTTTGGCCGCATACTCCTCTTGTTTCTGCTGCACGTACTTGTCCTGCCACAGGGTCAATAGCTCTGCGTCATTGAACTTCAAATCTTTCGTATCCAGGAACTTCTCTGCCTGCAAAAATGATTTAACATTTTTCAATTGATGATTCATCATACAAATTATGTAGAACTAGTTTCTGTCCACGACTTCGTCCGCGTGAGCGGAGGTTTTTAAAACTCCTGCGGAACCCTCTACTTTTCAGGAATAAGAGGGTATCTTATGTTTCTTTCCAAGTTCTCAATTATATTCATACTGACCCAATGCTTTGCTGCGTGGTTGAAGGTCAACCAATAAACTAACGAACCAACAATCAAACACTTTACAATTTTATAGTAAGAACCTTCTCCTTACAATAACAAACACAACAAAAAAAGAATTGGCAAAATTGGTCCAGCCGTTCACGCGTGATGCCATAACCAAGGGAAATAGTGATTAATTTTTATACAAATAGAAATGAGATTAGTCTTAACCACTAGAGCTAGACTATCACCTCTTTTAATTAAATTAAATAAATAAATAAATTCTGTAGGCGCCACCAATTTCTCATGCCTTTTTAAACATTAATCTTACCTGTTCTTTAGTTTTAAATGTAGCAAAAACAGATCCCTTAAAAAGTCTCTTCTTAGTCTGCCTATCTTGATACCGTCTCATTATAACATTCTCCACTTCATCAAACTGTTTGAAAAACTTGAGTATGTCATCAAGACTTGTGTCTTTTGGGAAACCTTTGGCATATATGGTACGTGCAGTAAGCTCCTTGCGTCTTTCCTCATTCATTTCTGGTATAGGCATTTCAGGGTTTCTTCTCACTTTTTTATTGTCATCTGATACCTGGATAATTATTATATATATTATTTTTTATTTCTACAAAATTTGGCATTCCAATCAGAGGTTATTGCGATTGTTACACTGATGCGTATCATTTATAAAGAACACTAATACACAGGTTATAGTAGTCCTGAGAACATCTCAATTGATTTGTGGAAGAACTATGTTTAATTAACCATAGTTCTTCCACAAATACAAAGATACAGTATCATACAGATAGACATCTGTATCTTTGGCAATACAGTTGAACCTTGGGAGCATTTTGCATAGATAGAGATTATTTGCATATAAATTATGATGTATGTATCCTCTAAGGAAGGATTTTTTTAAAATTCAACCCCAGGGAGTGTAAAGCAGGGGTTTAAAAAATGGAACTTAATGGAGTGTAAAGCAAGTACATATTAGACATGACTCAAATATCATAAGTGAACTAACCTCAAGCAGTCCAGTTGTAGACTTATTAATTGTGTTTGCAATGACATCTGTGTCTGTGGACAGTTTGGCAAGACGATTGAACCTTGTGAGCACTTCTAAGGGCACCCATCCATCATCCAGCTTCACCTGTTCACGCAGGAATTTGTCTCTTGGGAGGTTGAGATCACCTAAAATTTAATAAATAAATTGCTATAGATATTTCTTTTACCAATATTAATGTTATAACTTTATTGAAAGTGGTTTGTTTGTTGGTTTGTCCTTCAATCCCGCTACAACAGCTACGGATCGACGTGATTTGTTGCACGGGTATACTGCAGGATCTGGCGGTATATTGCTATCTGTACTAAGCGGGTCTGACTACAGGTACGGTGCGGAAAAGCGCGGAGTGCGGTAGCAGCCTATTTGAAGTGGACGGGTAGTAGACCTGCACTTACAGTAGACCGATTTAGGGAAATTAAGCTTGAAAGAAAGAGTTACTAATAATAAATACAAACTTATAGATTTACAGATGCTGCTGATGCTGATAGAAATTTAATAATACACATGTGTACATACCGAAATAATACTCCACTTGACGTATGATACCTCTTTCCAAATCAGTCAACTCCTCAGTATCATTCTCTTTATCGTTATTTTCTTGTCCATTGGCTTCTGTGACCACTTCTTTTTCTTCAGTCATAATTGAAATATTTTAATTTTCCAGGCGTGTGTATGATCTATGTATTTAATTTAGGTTACACACGTTGTTCGTTAAAATTATTTATTTTACTTAAAATATGGTAAGCATTTATTGAACGCGTTATAATTATTAATTAAAAGTTATAAGCTACTAATTTTAACATAAATAACCTTGAATTGGTACAAACGTATGATTGAAGTTAATGTTAATAATTATTAATAAATAATATTAAAAATAATCTTGACACACGTGTTCTACTCAGCACAGACCACCAAAGAGTATAAAACAGAGGACACAGGAGCTGGGAGCAGCGTTGTTTCTGACAAATTTAAAGTTGCCGTATTGTAATTCTAAAATTACCATACATTAATTATTTTTAGGGAAAATTAAAAAAAAAAAGCCGTATTGTACAAAATATTTATTTAGAAGGTTAAAATTAAAAAAATATATAATTAAATTACTAGCACGTGAGTTATTGGCAAAGACTACAGGTTATTGGCAGAACATAATCTCGAAACACATGCGAGTAGCTCGTTTTTGCTTGTGACTGGCATGCTTTTGTGCAAGCATGTGTATCACGCACTTAAGCAAGTCCAGTGACAATCGCAGACTAAAGATAGAAGTCAGTGAACGGAGTGGTTTATTTTAGTAACTAATACCTAATCTGTGGTTTAATTATAATTTATATACCTATATACTGTGCCTATATATAGGTATTTACTTTGTCCAGTATTATGTTCCTTGACTTTGTCTTAACCTCATAATTTTAAAATTAATCATTATTAATTTTCTTATTGATACCTTTGTATTTCTGTTTTTCTTTTCTTCAATAGACCGAATAATTTAAGAGGTTTGAAATTCCTAAATTAATATTTAGAACGGGGTGCTGCGGTTCCTTGGATTACCATGGGAGTACGAGGTTTAACAACTTACATAAATCACAATCATGATTTATTCTTAAAAAAGTACTATTTACATAATACCAATCTGGTTATCGACGGCCATAGCTTATGTGCCCAGTTGTATAGATTGTTGAATAGTTTCTCGGCATTTGGTGGTGATTATGACAAGTTTGCATCGTGTACGAAGATGTTTTTCAAGAACTTACGGAAGTGTAATGTTACACCTTATATTATTTTTGATGGTTGCCACGAGACTAGAAAATTGAGGACTGTGCTCAGTCGCCTTAGATCTAAGTTAAAAGGTGCTTCTCGACTGGACCCTGTGACCCAGGATAGCCTGCAAATCTTCCCTTACCTCCTTCGAGATGTTTTCAGAGAGGTGCTTATAGAAATGAACATTGCGTTTACCATATGTGAGTTCGAAGCTGATGATGAGATTGCAGCTCTAGCAAGACATTTAAACTGTCCTGTATTGAGTTATGATTCAGATTTCTTCATATACAATGTCTTGTACATCCCTTTTAATATGTTAGAGACAAAACCTAAACAAATTGAGCTGGATGGTAAGAAAGTTTATGTATTGGAATGTAAGCTATACAGAGTGCAATATTTGTGTCAACATTTTGGCGGGCTTAATGAAGAACTTTTGCCATTACTGGCTACTCTTCTTGGAAATGATTTTGTTGAGAAACGGGTCTTCCGTAAATTTTTTGACCAGCTTAAATTGCTCAAAACGAAGAGAAAGAAGAATCAGCAACAGCGTAGCATACATGCATTATTCAATTGGCTACAAAATGAAACATTAGACTCAGCTATCACTAAAATACTAGGCAGGCTCAAAAAATATCAGAAAAATAAAGTTTATGGAATAATCAAAAAGAGTGTTGATGGATATTACTGTAATGACTGCAAATCTTTGAAATACTTTAATATACAAACAGATGAGGCCAAAATTGGCATTAAAATATCTGAATATAAGATGCCTGATATAGAGCAAGAAAACTCTTATATTGAGGGTATTGATGATGGTGAAGATGATGAAAAAGATTCTTCAAGTATTTCTGATGAAGGTAGCATTCAACAAGATGAAGAACAGGCACAGGAAGTCTCTTACTCTCACTTAGACAGCGTACCTGATTGGTTTTCTGAGAAAATTCGTAGAAACCATGTACCATCTTGTTATTTGAATTTATATGCACATCATTTGCATGTTTGTAATCCACAAGCAGAAGATTTCACTGAAAAGGATTGCTTTCTCAATGTTTTACCTATTCTTCGCTATGCCTTTGATATTCTAACAGATTTTAGCCATGATCACTGTTTGTATTTTAGTAGAGAAAATTGTAATTATCGGAAATTATTCATTGGTAAAGAATATTCTGTTGAAAGACCTCTAGATACACCTTATGAACAGCTGACAGATGAACAGTTGAGGCAATATTTTAAATATTTTTTTGACAACAAACTAAAGAATTTGGACTACAGTGAAATCGAGTTGTTGCCTATGAATTTCCAACTGATTATGATATCAATTCTTTGGTGGATATCTTATTGTAGTGTCCCAGCAGCACATGTTCACAGTTTAATCATGTCCTACATAATGTTGGAAATTATTGATGAAAAAATTGGTACTGTGCGTGGTCACTACCAATTTAACAATAAACATTCCAAAAAACTTGAAGAATTAAGACAAAAATGTACAGAAAATCTCGAGACAGATGAATTATTTTTGAATAAAAACAAAGTGCAGTATGAAGATTGTCTTATAGCTGCGAGTGTACTTTTGAAACATTTTGAAATAGATGACAGTATACGTAAAAGACCTAAAAGCTATGATGTTAAGAAGATACATTCATTTGCTCAATTTCAGTGTGTGTTACAACAAATTAATGCCTTACACTCCTTATGTAGTACACACTTTGAGAGTACAACTTTTTATAAAACTTACAATGGAACTTTTGTATACAATATAGCTTTAAAGTTAGAAAATCAGTCAGATCCTGTGACTTTCTTAGAGAATTATATTAAAGGTGCTACTACAGTAATAATGTTTTATAAAAGTGTTTGTAATATTTTTAACAAGTTGCTGCACAAAATGAATTTATCAACTGTTCAATGGTCAAGCAAGAAAAAGAGGAGCAGGCGAAAAAACATTGCTAATAAAAATGAAGCAGTTTTTATTGTGAAAGGTTTTGAAGCTGATGTACAAATATAAATAAAATAAAATATGATTTTATTAAATCATTTTATTTTCAATTTATTTACTTACTAGGTGATACCCGCGACTACGTTCGCGTGGATTAAGGTATTTATTCCCCCGGGAACTCTCTTATTTCCCGGGATAAAAAACTACCTATCTCTCTGCCAAATTTCAGCCAAATCGGTTCAGTAGTTGCGACGTAATTGAGTAACAAATATACAATAATATTATTATATATATTTTAGAACAAATAGGAATAGTTTTTTTTAAATCACATCACACTATCACATCACATCACACTAATATTATAAAGGCGAAAGTTTGTATGTGTGTGTGTGTATGTTTGTTACTCCTTTACGCCACAACGCATGAACCGATTTGGCTGAAATTTGGAATGGAGATAGCTTATTCCCAGGATTAAAACATAGGCTACTTTTTATCCCGGAAAATTAAGGAGTTCCCGCGGGAATCAAAAAACCTTTATCCACGCGGACGAAGTCGCGGGCATCATCTAGTAGAATATAAAAGCCTACATACTGACTAACATTTTTTTTATAGTCGATTAAAGCGTAGGAAATATATGGAAATGCCCTAACTACAAAAATAGGGTGCATACCTACAGAATGCTAACGCATAAAATGGCCGCCCATTAGGGAGTGTGCTTGAAAACTCGGCGTCGATAAGGAGTGAAATGGTAATCAAGCATTTATGAATACAATGGCTTATGCATGCGACTTCATTCGCGTGGATAAAGTTTTTTTATATTCCGGAATAAAAAATAGCCTATGTGTTATTCTAAACTATAATCTATCTCTGTGCCAAATTTCAGCCAAAAAGGTTTAGTCATTGCGGTGTAATTGAGCAACAAATACCCATCCATACACCCAAACTTGTTCGAACAAATTTCGAACTTGTGGTTCGAGCCTGCGGCCTTTCAGTTTTCGGTCCGCATCGCCAACCGTTGGGCTATTAAGGATTTTTGCGAGAATCTGCCTATTTACCTTTAAAAACAGCTAAGGAAAAGTGGATTTTGTGCTAACACAATAAAAAATTAAAAATAGTTTACAGAATAGAAAAGAAAATTGGTATATAAATGAAAAACGTTTAAATTTTCAAATATTTTGTATCTTAAGTATCTACCTACCTTCCTATTTACGATTTCTTTTTACTCTTAACCGTGCCATTTGTAATACCATTGGCATAAGGTTGTCTATTACATACAAAGTTATTAACTTTCTCTCCAAAAATGTAAAAACCTGTAGCTATACTTAAGCTGATTGCAATAAAGACGAACCTCAGTGGCCAATTCAAAGGCTCAAAAACCGGGTATACAAAAGCCCCTGTTTTCGCATAAATAACGAAAAACCATACCAGGTACGAAATATAGAACGAATGCGTAATTACATATCCTAGTTTTCTGGATGGATAAGTTCTATAAGAGGTGAATAATTCAATAATAATAAAAACCGACACAGTCGTATGCATTACATGGTTAAGGGCAGGGTGGTACAACTTTTCTATGCGTTCTGGAAAAATAAGCTCTTTGTCTATGGCGTATATGCTCCAAAACGCGAGAGACACGTAAATTGCTGTTGGTAAAGCTAGGGAGAAGAGGGTGTCTTTAATTTTCCTGATTATAGGTGGCTTCTTTGGGGATTGCTCGTTTGTTCCGAAAACATCGTTCACAAATGCGATGAAGTGGTATACAGTTTGTAATATCTGAAAAAAGAAAAAAAAATAAGCTTATGAATACCTATACTCTAAATTGTTTATGCTGAGATCAACAATAATTTTATTAACTACCTATGTAATAGCTAGCTTTCGAGTGCCAGTCGCGGTCATTATCTCTCCTTTAACTAACCTATCATAACTTATCCAATATATCGTATCATCTAGCCTATCATATTCTATCTAGCTTATCTTATTAAGTTCTTCAAACTAGCTAAATAATCTAAGCACGGTCTTATCGATAATTCATTTTTAGCAGAGAAGTAAAAATAATAAAATTGCTCAAGTGTTTGTCTAGGATCTTTCAATCGTGATTACGATCGTCCCACTGTAACAGTGATTTTTAACTATCCCGCTGCAGTCTAAGATATGTTGGTACAGGTTATCACAAAGGTTCTTGACTGGCTTGACTTGTTCTCTGTAAGATTACGTGCATTAAATTATTTTAACCTCGACAAATACCTAATCTTCATATTTATAATTATGAATACCTATATAATTGGAGGTTACAATTATGCACATACATACATACCTATTATTAAAATAAAATAAATAAATAATATATTATTATCATCCTGTTGATCTTATGCAGCCAAATGTAGCTGCGGGCTGCGGCATTGTCTTAATAATGATTGCATCGCAATCGGTGTGACAATCGCAATCCCTCTGATTGATTGAATTTAAGTATGGCGTTTTTGCATTATTTTTTTTTTCAAATTTTATTTGAATAAAAAAATATTAAATTATAGTTTCAGGCCTGGCACCTGCCTGGCACGCAATTGGACCTTTATATATATATTTTTTTCCATTTCTGCAGTATCAATGCATTTTAACCAATAGCCAGAGAATTTACTTTTATAATAGGTAATCCCCGCTTTACGGCTTTAGTCTCTGAGTTAATCCCCCCTAAAAAAGTAAGTAGGTTTTGAAACTTACCAGACACCATATAGTCAAAAACATACTCCTGGACTTTAACGGAAATCCCTCCATGGCTTTAACGGTGAATGGAAACGTGATATACGTTTGATCGTACCATATCACAAACGTATTTATCACAACAACACTTAAGTGGAACAATGGACGCAACATTTTGAATGTTGTTATCACATAAAAAAAGAATTAAAACAAACAAAAAAAAAAAAAACGATTCGCACGTCAATCTGTGGTCGCGACGAGCGTGCCTCTGCTCATTAAATAACTTGAATAAAACGGTACAGAGGTAGGTATTCAACTTGAATAAAAAGATAGGTATCTATGTAATCTTCTTTAATGACTAGAATAATATAAAATGCGTAGATAATATGCTGTATCAATTATTCCCATTGTGAATTGCAATTCATCTTGAGAAGCTTGTATAGAGTTAAGTAGTTATTTACCTACATCACTCTTAATTAACAAAGGTTAAGGCTATAGATGATTTATAATAATAATATATTATTTTGTCATAGACAAAATTTTCATTACGTCGCGACTCGCGCGTCACTATGTAACCGTTGTGGTTTACGGTATATATCCCGTTGTACCAAGTAACGTACCTAGGTCACAGATTTTGACCTAGGTATCCAGCAACATATCTTTTCAGTTGACACGGTCGCTACTCGCCAGTGGAAAGTTTAGTATTGCTACCGTGACTGTTATTTAACAGAATTCTAGATTACTAGACTTATTTTTTTTTTTCAGTTAACTTCAATTTTTACCCAGTCGGGTTTTTGATTTTTTAAATATTTACGGACTGTTTTCGCAATCTTATCATTTCATTGAGGGAGTGATTTGAAAAATTTAAGTGAGAATGATTGCTAATTTAAATTGTCATAGATATTAATTAGATAGTAAATGATATTCAATAATACTCCACTTAACATAAGTATAAATATTTTCGCCGACATTCATTTTTTTAATAATATGGCGTCTGGTGGTCGCCATATTGAATTTTGATTACTGTTATGTCTTTAGTGACACTTGAAAGATTAACACAAATCGATTGACTTAAGAAACATCAAAATCGGCCCACGCGTTTAGTCTCCAGAGTGCCATAAACAAACATACATACATACATAGATTGATTAACACACTACCCTCCTTTGCGACTCGCAGTCAGGTGAAAATAGAGCTGTTAATTTTTCGAAACTATTTTTGTACGGTACATGATGCTATTGGAAAGAATTTTAATACAACGTTATATAATTAATTTAAATAACACACTACTCACATTTCTGTAAAAACTGTGATATTTAAAAATACCACTTGTGCTCTGTTCGAAATTGCCGATCTATAATAATCAATAATAAAATTCGGCATGTCCGGGTTAGGAGGTCGAGGAAAAAAGGTTAACTGATAAAACATTTCATAATCGACGATCGGACCAAGTGCACTGTACAGTAGTTACTTAATAAAACATTTTGTTGTGCGTTGGTAACATGGTTGGACCAAGGTTTTAAGCCAATTGTTGCGGATGATTACGCAAGTGTTGCCGTAACCCAGTCGTCAAGCGATGTGCAGGAGCGCCGCTGGGTTTAAGCGGGTATTTTGGAGTGCCAATGAGTCCCACATACCCTTTCGGAAACAAGGCAGTTTAACTATGATGTTTCCCAGCGATTTCCCAGCGATAAAAAAAAGAGTTTTAAGCCAAGTGGTGAAAATATAACACGGCAAATACCTACCATTAATAATAACCTGTCAAAAGCAAGTCTTCGGACGCGCATACGAAGGGTTCCGTACCAAAAATCGCCGAAAAAAACAAGTCTCTAGTAGACGACCTCCCTTTAATTTTTAATTTATTTATTTTTATTGTTATAGCGGCAACAAAAACATACATTCTCTGAAAATTTCAACTGTCTATCTATAACGGATGAGATACAGTCCGCTGATAAACAAACGGACGGAAAGATGGCAGAGGCTTACGTAATAGGGTCCCGTTGGTTACCCTTCGCGTACGGAACCCTAAAAATGAAAATATTTTTACAAAAGTTTGACATAGAACAACGCCCTCTATCGTTATGTTGAGATATTGATAGAAGTACTCGTTGATATTCCCAGTACACACGGTAGGTAGTTCCAGTGGTTACTATTCTTACGTAGAAGTTAAAAGTGCACACTCAAGATGGCGTTAACTTAAACTTAAATATAGGTCATGACCTATATTTAAGTTTAAGTTAGATTTGCAGTTACTTAAGAGGAGACTCTAGTGGCCCTTTCTCCTTTCTATTCTGCTGTTTTCTTCGTGGATAATGCCTCTAGAGCAATGATTTTTTTCCAAAAAATCTAGGTCTAATTAATACGTGCCCCTATGTTTTTCTTTTTTCCAAAACATTATCATTAAAAAAAATATGACAATCCAAAAACCCGAAAAAAACCCTCGATTTTACCGCGATGTTCAGACGACTATCAGACAAATTTGATAAGTTTTTAACAAAAAAAAAAAAAACATAGAAGCATAGATATACTCTTCCTCTAAATTTTGATATAAGAATATTTGAGATTTGTCCAGTTTTGAAGAAGGAAACAGCAGAATACGAAACGTCTTTTGGTCAAGGTTTTTGTAGGTAAAAATCAGCCCGAGCTGCAGTTGTCCCTTTCGTACTTTACGGGGGTAGGGTGGAGGTGAGGGAGGGTAAGGCTTACATGTACACTAATAGGGAAGTGACAATTGTCGATATTTTTATCGATACTCTAGTGATGTACTCTGATGTCGATATTTACACTATACAATGATTATTCTATTTATTACTAGCGGACACCCGTGACTTCGTCCACGTTCCTAAATCACACAGTTTAAGTTGGCAGAACCCCTTCAGCATCAGGATTGAGGAGTTGGATCCTGGAATTTAACGATGTCTTTACTTGGTCCCTACAATAACTATTCATAATAAGCAACAATTCCTAAATCCCCACAGTTTAGGGAAGCAGTACCCCTGCAGCATCAGGATTGAAGAGTTGAAACCCGAAGTTTTTATGGGATCATCTCGCAAAGTTTTTGTGTCGATTAAAATGAGATTCACGCAAATCGGTTAAGAAATCACGGAGATATCGATATACAGAGGTAGAAAAACACAACCCCTCCTTCTTTTTCGAAAGTCGGTTAAAAAGTAGCCTATACGATGCCCGATAATATCAGTGAAAGTCCCGTCAAAATCGGTTCGGCCAGTCCCGAGATTAGTGGCAACAAACAGACAGACAAAATTTTTAAAAATTGTTGTCTTGGTATAAGTACCGTATTTACTTTCGTATGCAGTTAGTAAAAAGCGGCCAAGTGCGAGTCGGACTCGCCCATGAAGGGTTCCGTAGCAACAATTGCGGTTTACGATTTATGACGTATTAAAAAAAACTACTTACTAGATCTCGTTCAAACTAATTTTCGGTGGAAGTTTGTATGGTAATGTACATCATATATTTTTTTTAGTTTTATCATTCTCTTATTTTAGAAGTTACAGGGGGGGACACACATTTTACCACTTTGGAAGTGTCTCTCGCGTAAACTATTCAGTTTAGGAAAAAATGATATCAGAAACAACCTCAATATCATTTTTGAAGACCTATCCAAAAATACTCCACACGAATAGGTTTGATGAAAAAAAAATTTTTGAGTTTCTGTTCTAAGTATGGGGAACCCCAAAATTTATTGTTTTTTTTTCTATTCTTGTGTGGAAATCTTAATGTGGTTAACAGAATACATCTACTTACCAAGTTTCAACAGTATAGTTCTTATAGTTTCGGAAAAAAGTGGCTGTGACATACGGAGGGACAGACAGACAGACACACAGACATGACGAATCTATAAGGGTTCCGTTTTTTGCTATTTGGCTACGGAACCCTAAAAAGCTGTTCTTTTGATATTACAAACAAACACTTCACTTCAACACAGACAATATTATTTATTTGTATATATATACTAGCTGATGCCCGCGACTTCGTCCACGTAAGTAAATACGAGTATCTAGTTAAAATTCGCGAAAAACGTTTATACCTACCATATAAATTGTGTAATGACATAACAAGTTGATAGTAAAAGTTTTAACAGAAAAGTTTAATTTATTCTTTTTAGCGCATTTAAATAAAAGCTTGTTTTTAAAAAAGTTTTTTACTTTTCATTTATTTATGGTTTGTAGTGGTGTTTGAAGTCGGTTTTTGAAAAGAATTTTTATTTTAAGTTTTTTAGTGTAGCTTGTTCCTGCAGCTTGCTCTCTTCCTCCCCTACAATTTAGGTGGGCAGTACTCTACAGGATTGAGGAGGATGACCTGGAGCTCTATGATCTAGTAGCAAGCATACCAATTCGTAAACGACAGTTCCTAAAGCTTTTAGGGAGAAAGTACCTACCCCTGCAGCATCAGGTTTGAGGAGTTGAAGGTAAAAAATTTTAAGGGCCCATTAAAAAAAAATCGCGTGAATCGGTCCAGAAACCCCGGAGTAATCGGTGGACATACCTACCTACATAGAAAATAAAGGATACCGACCGAATTGATAACCTCCTCCTTTTTTAAGGTCGGTTAAAAATAGGGCTATCCATTATGGTTTACGATAGTGTGTTATGCCAGCTTAAAATGAGCCGTACATTCAAAGTTTCTTGTACGTAACGAGGTTCAAGTTATTTGGACCTATTACTGAGCATTGTGAAGTCTATAATTTCTGAACTACTAAACTGACGACCTTGAAATAATTACAAAACAATCATTGCAGTATGTTCTTTCTAATAAAAAATGAATGAATGAAATCGGAGTACACGTTAATGAATTACAATGAAATACACATTTTGACTTTCATCCCCTCTCCCAAAGGAACCGTGCTGAATTTCGGGATAAAAAGTATCCTATATTTTACCTCGTAGTATGAACTTAAATCCTGTTACGTTTCATTTAAATCCGTCCAGTAGTTTCAGTGTGATGCGCGGCCAAGATACAGACAGACGAAAAATTAAAAAAAAAATTGTTTTGGGCTCAGTATCAATAGTAAAGCATCATCCGATTCAAAGTTTCAAAATATATTTATTCACCCGCAGGCGGCCGGCGGGTGAATGTTACGGGCACGGGAGGGGCGAGGGCTCGCGCACACAAATACACTACTCGTACACATGGATAACTCCTGTTGGTCGGGCGCAGCGCGACGGCGATATTTTCTTCAAATACCTATTTTTCAAATTCCTTGGGACTAGAGTACCGTCTTAAGGTGGTTTGATCCGGTCAGTTGTTTGTCAGTTTGTCCTGATATAAATAAAGTATATTGAGATTATCAGTACAAATGAAAGTATTTTGAAAATTAAAATACATCTGAAACGTAGTTGGATATATTACAAATATACCGCTACAACCGGGAACCATATTATTATAAAAAAATATTCACATTTTCATTCATAACAAAAATAAAATAAGTCTAATTACAAAATCTACGCCATCTATTGGCGCTGATGTGACCGCTGGTCGGATCAAACCACCTTAAAAATGTAATGGGGATTTGGAAAATTCTTTTTTTGTTTGCAAGGGTATATGTACCTACTTCCCAGGTGGTCCTATTGTCATCTGGTCAGGATCTGATGATGGGATCCTGGAGAAATCGAGGGAACTTTTCAAATATAGGCACAATTGATATACTTTGTAGCGGCGTTTGAAGTCTGTTTTGTAAAAATAATTTTTAAGTTTATTATTATTCTACCATGTAATTAAATTATATTCATGGAGGAGCACTGAAAAAATATAACGTAAAATCTCTGTACTCTGACCTCTCTTCCGCCGAGTGAGGGTTGAAAGGGTACGTCTGTAACAGCGTAACGAGATGCATTCAGTGCGCCCTTAGTGCATTCTTCGAGGTAATCAGCCCTTTATGCTGTTACCGCTTACCGCCCTTTAATGCTACCCTACGGAAGGGGTTATGTTATAAACACAATAGTGGTTGGTTTTATCTATGATAGATTTTATCCAATGTAGTATACATTGCTAACGTCAACATAAGAACAAAACTCGCGTTATACAAGGTGTAACCTCAATCTAATCCACAAATTTTTAATTATAGTGTTATAATGAAAAGTTTGCGAATAAATTACACTAAAATCTACTCATTTAGGACACCTCCTAAGGATAATGGTAACCCATCATCATGGGTTACCATTATTGTAATTTTTGAGGACGCAATGTATTGCAAACAACGAACGCCGACCTATACGTTTACATTTCTTGTTTTTACATTCACGATTCCATGTTTTAATTAAATAAAAAAATTAAAAAAATTGTCTGCTACGATGGTATGGAAGTACGGAACACATTTGGCCGGTTTTTTATAATAAAACTCTGTCAATGGTGTCGCGTTTATATGAGCTTTTTCAAGCAGGTAAGTAGGTACCTAGTTCTGTTTCTGTCGTCGACGGGAGCTTCAAAGAGTTTTTCGAATGTTTATTTAACTTTTTCACATTTTCTTGTGTTAATTCGTTTTCGTATTTAATTGCTTTCACAGCGTTTGCGTCGCCTCGCGGTAAACATTAATCGTCACCAATTACCATTTTCAAACGGGTTCTTTACAGTCCACTCGCCAATTCAGAGTTCGTTGACATTTCACTTTTTGAACTCGACCGCAGACTATGTAGTCTAAGAGCCCCCGTACACTAGTCAGTCAGGCTGCGGGAATCTAATTATTGGCTGCCTAGTGCAAGTGACGGAAAACGATTTATAAAAGTTTCGATACAGTCAAGATACAGTGCAATGCTGAGTAGAAGAGTTTAAGGCGTATGGGTTGAATAATACCGCCATACAGCCATTCATCCCAATTCCATCTTGAATCTTAATGACTGTATCGTCACTTGACGATACTTTATCAAAGGCTTTACTTTATTGAATAAAAAAAATATTTTTGCTTCTTTTCTATGTAAGTGATGCGATATGCGATAAATTTTTAAACAAATATGTACCTATCCTGTAATCTTGCGATTAGATTTTGTTTCAAAAATCAGTTTTTGAACACCGCTACGGCTAATGTGCTGTATTGTAATAATTACATTTACCATCGTGTACTGCAAATAAAATATTGTATTATTGTATTACTATTTTAAATTTAAATTCAAATTACGGAATTCAGTTCTGAGAAAGTTGCGACCGTCTCTTGGTGCAAAACTGGCAGCAATAAAAACGTGGGGAAAACCGGGCTTCGTTGCACAGGCTGAAGTTCTCGTTAGGGTCGCTTAATGAACGCGATTCTGCCATTGCTGTGGAGGGGCAAAGGAGCTGTGGTTTCCTTGTTCAAATGACGCTGCCTATGAATGACACAAAATTAATTAAATCCACTTTAATGTTGGGTATAACTTCTATAGTAAGTACGTCTGTCTGTCGTTTGTCTCTTCTTCTTCATTATGAACCGATAGACGTTCATTTCTAGGTCTCTCGTGTAGAAATCCACATAGCTCGGTCTTGCGCCTCCTGTACCCCCCTGCGACTCGTTTGATGTCGTCAGTCGATCTAGTGGGGGATCTGCCAACTCTAAGCTTTCCGGTGCAAGGTCGCCACTCAAGCCTTAGCACCTTTTTTTTACTGCAATATCACCTGATGGTAAGTGACGATGCAGTGTAAGATGGTATCGGACTAACTTGGAAGGAGTATGGCAGTGTTCAACCCATACTTACCCCTAATCACACGCCATCGTGCCGGAACGCTTTAGCGATTTATCGCTTGGTGGCACGTCTTTGACGGTAGGGTGGTAACTAGCCACGGCCAAAGCCTCCCGCCAGACAAACCTTTGGGACCCCGAGCAGTTTGATACAGAATTCAAGCAGTTTGATCAAAAGATTTATGAACATACGTCAAGACTCAAGCTGGTTGATTAGATTAAAATCAACCTCAGCATGGTTGAGTAAAAAAATTTAAAAAGTGCTACTTTTACTTAGTAAAAATCATTAAAAGTAACTACGGTGCAAAATATAAAGCACTTAATTTTCGCTGTCATGTCGGGGGGATTGCCGCCACGTAAAAAAGTCTGCGCTCTTCATTATACGCGCGTAGATGCCTGAAAGAAAATGGATACGTTACCTTTTCATTAAAAATTAACTCCTCCTTAATCGGATTAAGTCGGGGGTCCTCTCGACCGAATCCGGCCACGGTGGTCAATCTTAGCCATTTGCGCGGGAGATATTATAGTGCACAAGGACGTTCGTTAGCACAGGTGCACTCTCATAGTCCGATGGACGAAAATCCGACACGAATGGGAAGAAATCAGGCCCAGGACCGATGGTTTTACGTGTTCTCCGAAACACGAGGGAAATACATCACCTGCTCTTTCTAACCGGGCTACTTCATTTTGAGAATTTCTTGTCATAAAAACCCAGCAGAGTAAATTTTTTGGCCTGACCCGGGAATCGAACCCGGGACTCGTCATCTGCAGTCGAACATGCTAACCACTCGACTAAGGAGGTAGTTCACCTCCTCTAACCTCTTAAATTACGTTTTCTATCAATCTATCTTTCTATACTTTTTATAATTTATTTGGTTTGGTAGTTGTCACATACCTACTAGTTATGGTATGACACTAGTTCCATGAACAGGAAGCTGTATCCCACTTACATGCGACCTCCACTATGGCGGCCACAGCGGATACTAGCGCCGACAAGCCAGGAGACGCAAGTATGAGAAGCTTGATGGTAGTTTCATATTTGTGGTTATTGAGATGGAGGCTCTGGGGCCGTGGCCCGTGGGTCAAAAAAGTCCTTCAGCGATCCAAGAGCAAGTTAAAAGGAAGTAGGTATACACCTAAGCCTATTTTGTCTACACGGAATCCGTTACGTTTAGCGTTTTCCCTTTTGCAGTGGAAAGGGGTGCCGCATTTACTGTAGACTTGTTCACAGCTTCACGACACAGAAGGGTCTGGTAAATGTTGGATGTATATCCTCCGCAAACCACCGAGACGACTTTAATATTAATTCCGTACTTTCATCATATTAATGTAACTCACAATTAAATTCAAATCTGCTGGAAAGAGAATGAAAACTTTCATTGCGTAGGCACTCGTTTAGCTTACCCTAAAATTATGAAAATGAATCTGAATGTATTTCAAATTAAATACTTATTTTATCTGTATATGATGACACAAGATAGCTCTTGGCCTTGACGGCAATCTAATCTGACTATAAGTGGACATGCAGTCTAAGATGGTAGCAGGCTAACTTGGAAAGCATACAGTGACGGTGTACATTAAATCCATAACCCTAATCGGTTTTTTCGTACAGGAACGCTAAATCGCTTCGCGGCACGTCTTACCGCAAGAACGTGCTTTATGAACAACTGCAGAGCGACAGCGACAATTTTTTAAATACCTACCTAATTTTCAAAAGTCTCTCCGATTGCATTTCCTCTTAACGGATTTTTCTCTGAAGAATGCTTCCTCTTTTTTAATAGGGAAAATATTGCGTGACAAACCATAAGTGACGACTTCACATAGCTTCTCGCTAAGCATATGCAAAGTATCATATAATATTCATTATGCATGCGACTTATAACAAAGACTAGAATCACGGCGAACTATTCATTATACTATGTACACGAATATTCATGAATATTCCTAGCGAAAAGTTCCAAATACCCACAGCTTTGAGCTTTTGATTTAAGCGCCTAAGAAGATAAATACCTAGGTACCTACAATAGTTTATTCGTAAGTAATTTTCTTCAATTGAAAAAACAATGGAAGTCTAATCATACAACAAAAGAAAAAAAAATACATTAGGAGTTCATGTAAGTTGGTAACATTCAATACACATCCCTTTTTTCATAGGACAAAGTCAAAATCAAGACAATGCATCTCACGGTCCCTTAATTAAGGGTTCCGAAGACATAAATCCACAGAATTGGCCCTTTGAAGTAATAATGGCGCATGAGTTCTCAAATTGTAATGGAAAATCTTCTAAAGTTACCCTTTATTGCCTCTTGAAGAAAACGCCTCGAAAATTTAAATGAAAATAATATTTAGGAAGTCAAGTCATATAGGTACATTAACATTACCTACATGTATAGTATGATGGATGGATAAATTAATGGTAGGTACCTTATGTAAAACATATTAAATACGTGTGTGTGTGTGTGTGTTTTTTATTCTATCACACCACAACGAATGTTGGCTGGGAACGAAAATATTTGAAGGAAGATTCAAGATAGCTCACAACTAGGATTAACATTATAGACATAGTTAGACATTTTATCCCAGAAAATTAAAGAGTTCCAGCGGGAATGGAAAAACCTTAATCCACGCGGACGAAGTTGCGGGCATCATCTAGTAGATGATAAGGGAATAGTACTTAGGTACAACCCAGGCCAGTTAGTGAACGCACTTAGCTCCGAAAAGTCCCGGAGTCGAACCAGCGACCCCCCGAATAGGAGACCAGTCCTAACGACTACGCTATCGCTGCTCTCATACTATTGGTGTAGCCACCTAATTGTTTGATTGCAGTATTTGTCCCAGTTCGCCATTGTTTAAACATCGGAATTCAAAAGTAGGGAACACATTAATACTGTAACTTTGAGGGTCTAGCTCAGGGATCACCAATTAGTTTCATTCGGGGTCCGTTTTAAAAAATAATATTATGATTGGCTCGGTACGTTTGGTAGACCACCAAGATTAAAAATATTAATCTAAATATATAAACGGCAAAGCTGACTGACTGACTGACTGATCTATCAGCGTACAGCTCTAACCATAGGATGGATCGGGCTAAAATTTGCCATACACGACGTAGGCATTCGCTAAGGAAAGGATTTTTGAAAGTTCAACCCCTAACGGGGTAAAATAGTGGTTTGGAAAATCGAACTTAACGTGAGCAAAGCCGCGAGCAAAAGCTAGTTAAGAAAAGCTTATTAAAACAAACCTGAATATTTTTTTGATTAAAATATTGTGCAATGAGCAAAACTACCTATTATTTCTTAATATTCATACGCCATAATATAGGGCGGGATGTAAATGGATTTTAATGATTGCTTAACAGCTTATTAACAAAGTAAACAGTAAATACTTTGCGGCCCGACTCGGATTTGGCCTGAGCTATAAATGTCTTTCACGAGAATTCCGATTTGAATACATTTTTTTAATAAAATAAAAATTTTATTCTCTACACTCCCTTGAGAACGGTTGGATCCTTAACATGTAATTTTTTTTTATTACAATCATAATATCTGAAGCATAAACCCAGTTTCAAGATTCGTCGAAATCAGAACCTGGGTATACTGGCCTCTTAATGTGATGCCTATCCTCTGAAGACTGAATTAAATGGCGCGGGCTGAATTCAAAATCATTTTTTTTATTTTAAAATTAAGTTTGAGTTATAAAAACACACAAAGTTTGCACAAAATAGATCGGTCCGCCATTTGGTGACCCCTGGTCTAGTTTTATATTCTGGTCACGCCACACTAAGCGACCCTACATATAAATTGCTCTCATTTACAACCGGGTGAGACTAGCAAAATGCTCTTAAATTGCTAATAGCCCTACAATTGTGGAAAGAACTTTATAACGGTTAATTTACCTATTTGTTTGGGTTACATGTTTATTTTTCGGTACCTTATATCAGGGTAGAACGGAGGGATCCCGCGAGATTTTTAAAGTCTAGCTCCACGCGGATGAAGTTACTGGCCAAAGTTAGTAAATAGATATATATTTATTTATAAATTCTATGCTAAATCCACGCAAACGAAGTCGCGGGCATCAGCTATTATATTTAATAAAACATTTGTAGAAGAAATACGTAATACCTAGTGCAAACCCGTGTCAGATATTCGAAGTTTATGAACAAGATTACCGCCCCTTCGTAGACCTAAAAGAAAACTTTGGCAAACTTTTTTGTTTTAGTTCAGGGTAAATTTTTTGACGGCGATGTTGAAAAACTTTTATAAATCTTTATAGTCATGTACACTCTCTTGAAAAGTTTTTCATATCGAATACCTCAGGCTGAAATCTATAGACCGCATTTTTCACTCTGCTCAGAATTCAGTTGTATTTGGTCTGGTCTGGTTTTTTTTTTTTTTATTCTATGACAAGATAGCCCTTGACTGCGATCTCACCTGATGGTAAGTGACGATGCAGTCTAAGATGGTAGCGAGCTAACTTGGAAGGGGTATAGCAGTGTAAATTCAACCCATACCCCTAATCGGTTTCTACACGCCATCGTGCCGGAACGCTAAATCGCTTGGCGGCACGTTTTTGACGGTAGGGTGGTAACTAGCCACGGCCAAAGCCTCCCACCAGACCAGACCAGAGACAATTTAGAAATAATAAATTACTAAATTGCCCCCGCCGGGAATCGAACCCGAGACCTCCCAGTTATAAGACCACAGCGCTCACCACTGCGCCAGGGAGGTCGTCAAAAGGAGGTGGTGGGAGACTTTGGCCGTGGCTACTTACCGCCCTAAGGTCTAAGTGCCGCCAAGCGATAGATATAGCGTTCCGGTACGATGGCGTGTAGAAGCCGATTGAGGGTATGGGTTGAATGTGAACTGCCACACCCCTTCCAAGTTAGCCCAGTATCATTTTAGACTGCATCGCGTCGTCACGTACCATCAGGTGAGATCGCAGTCAAGGACTATCTTGTCATCGAATAAAAAATAAAACAATTAATGTTTGATATAGGTCTTTCATTTCACGAGGGTTCGTGGCTTATAGTTGTGTGTGTGTCGTATCTGTATAAGTGTGAGCGAGAGCTTGCTCGCGCCTGAGCGCTCCCACCCTAGGCTCCTGACAGGCACGCACACTTACGCAATGTGCATGTACACGACGTAACCACAAGAAAAGCGCATGTAACTTCGTGAGATAAACGTACTATAGCATTTTGTTTGATCGTAGCTAAGGCACTCTACAATAATGACGAGCGCGGGGAGGTGCGCGGTGGAGCGGGCGGGGAAAGTCAGTTTATTTTCTTCAATTACAGACTACCCGAAGATAAAACCTCAAAGACAAAGTCATATAACCGCAGGTCGTTTGTTCCACAAAACGGGCGTCCTTGTAAAATAATAGATGCTATTATTTACATGTCGTCCCATCTACCGCGTGCCGGGGTACCGGGAAGTTTTCATCGTACTCCATCGCGTCTCGAAACTCTGCCGCCATTTTTTACGTTGAGTTTTAGAACCGTTTACGTGACGATTTCGGTGTGCAAGTTGTAGGATACTAGTGGTTAGTTATTTCAAAAATTTTAACATACCCGAAACCTCGTGTGAAACGCGACAGATGCTAGCGTGTAGGAGTGTAGTAAGCGCCAAATACATAATGTAAACTAATAACTCGTAAGATATTTATTAAAAAAAAAATGGCTATCGTCTGTAAATTTTGGCTCTGTAATAAACTTCACGATTTTTTTTGTCGAACAAAATTTTCTTATTCTATGTTTCTACTCAGTATTGTCTCTTAGCGTGCGTCCACATCTGGCGAATGTGCCGCGAATGTGCAGCTCGCGAGCCGTTTGCGAGCTGCCCGCGAGCTGCGCGCGTGCATTTTTGTTCGTGAGCCGCTCCTGCGCCGCCTGCGCGCAGTTCGCGCGCAACCTATGCGCCGTACGCGATCAGCGAGCGGGCGGCGCGCTAGCGGCTCGCGTCTTCGGAAGTACTGAGCCAGTAAACGGAACTGTAAGGGTGCGTCCACATCTGGCGAATGTGCCGCGAATGTGCAGCACGCGCGCAGCTCGCGGGCAGCTCGCAAACGGCTCGCGAGCTGCACATTCGCGGCACATTCGCCAGATGTGGACGCACGCTTAGAAATATGATGTAATTTTTGCCTGTTTTGTTTTTCTGATAATTAAAACTTGATCTACCGCTGTAAAAATCAAATTTGCATCTGAAGATTTACCATTACACGAGCAACGGATCGAAGTGATTTTTTTCATGGGTATAGTTGAAGACCTGGAGAGTGACTTAGGCTACTTTTTATCCCGAAAAAACAAAGAGTTCCCGAGGGATTTTAAAAAGCGAACTCCACGCGGGCAAATTCGCAGGCAAAAGCTATATTAGTTGTTCTGTAATGTGATTTCGATCCATGATTGTGAATCCAATATTTTATTGTTTTATGTTTTAAAAAATCTCTTATAACTTGCGTCATGTCGCTCGCTATATTTAGACGTGAGGCGACAAGGAGAAAAATTTGATCCGCTCGGCTGGACCGACCCACATTTTCCAAGTTTTTTCCTCATTAAAACCCCCTAAGCCGAGCTTTAATTTTACAAATGGCCGCCGTATTACGGTTTAGGACTTTCAACTTGGAAATAGAAAAACTCGTATGGAATTGAATCTAACTTTCATATCCATATAAGTTTTTCTATTTTCAGGTAGGTATTAAGTGTATACTTATATTTTCTACTTATTTTATATTTTTTACAAATGGCCGCCGTTTTACGGTTTAGGACTTTCAACTTGGAAATAGAAAAACTCGTATGGAATTGAATCTAACTTTCAATATGTAAGTTGTTCTATTTCTAGGTATTAAGTGTATATTATAGTTTCTACTTATTTTATATTATTTTACTTTATGTAGGTTTAACTAGCTGATGCCCGCGACTTCGTCCGCGTAGATTAAGGTTTTTGACCAGGGGCAGTCAACAACAAATGCGAAAGTTTAGATGTATAGTCGGATTGATGGATTGATGGATGGATGTTTGTTACGCAATCACGCCGTAATGACTGAACCAATTTGGCTGAAATTTGGCATAGAGCTGGCTTATAGTCTGGAATAACACATAGGCCTTTTTAACCTGGAAAATAAGAGAGTTTCCGCGGGAATTAAAAAACCTCAATCCACGCGTACGAAGTCACCGGCATCAGCTAGTATGGGATAAAACGTTAAAAATATTGTCACAAAAATTCTAGAACCTATTTCATTCCCAACTATCAAAAATTACATCCAATTTTGGTTTTCAACCTCCAAGCGTGGGGTCCCGTTTGGTTTGAATTAGTGATATCGTCAATTTAACTTGTGTGTAGCGGCGGACAGTCTCATGGGGCATCTAGAATAAAAATCGTTTTTCAAATTGGTTTTACCCACAGAATATACCTTTAATCTATTTTTTTAGCTGTCTTGAAAGGTATAACAAGTGGTTTGGAAAGGCGTAAATAATAAATGAATAAATTGTTTATTTGCAAGAAACGTTATACAAAATAGATTATTATACCTAATAAGGTATAAATTATAATAATACCTTAGGAGATAAAATTATGTCCGCTTAACTACCATTGAAATCTATAATATAAAAATGAATCCCTATTTTGACCATGGCTGGACCAATTCCTCTAATTCTTTTTTTTGTTGTGTTTGTTATAGTTCTCACGGAGAAGGTTCTTACGAAAAAAGTTCAGAAAATTGGATAATTTCAGAAAAGTTAACAGTTGACGAACTGTCAAACTCGTGTCACGAAGTATATTGAGTAGGTATATATCTACAGGACACACCTACGAAGAACTGCATCTTTCTCTGGAGAATCTGCTTCGAGTTAAAACCTGTGTAATTAAAAAACCGCAAAACCGCCGTACTTACATAAAAAATTAAAAAGATGAAGCAGCAACCTGTCTATATCCTTTGCGGTCTATATCCTTTAAATATAAGACCCTACTTAAAGCAAAAAAGAATTTCATCAAAATTGGTCAAGTACATATATACAAATTAATTTGAGTAGGTATAGGTAGGTACGTTCAAGACAAGAGTGAATAGGCATTGGCTAGGTTGGCTTTTCAACCGAGATTTCATCATTTAATGTCGGCAAGCGCAAGTCTATAGTGGTAATAAAAAAGTATACAATAATATATAATATAATAAGTATATAAGTATAAACTCTAGGTACTGTATGTTTTGCGAATAAATAGGCTAGTTTTGCAAATATATCAGTTATTCCGCTGTCTAAAGTAGACCAAATCATCCTGTTTCGCAGAATTAAATGAACAATGAAAATGTAGTGGACAAAATCTGAGCTTAGCGTAAGTCCTGCTAATTACTTGCTTCTTAAGTTACGCAAACACAATGATATACTCGTTGGCGTTGCGGATTTTTCCTCATATTGTGCGCACTATCAAAGGTTTTGTATCACACCGAGGTGTAATTTTATATTTTAACTGAACGTATAGAAATATCTATATTTACAGCTAAATTAACCCCTTCGATCGCTTAGAATACAAAAGATATAACAACGACGACTAGCTGATGATTTTCAGGGTTAAAAGTATATTGATTTAGTTTATATGAAAAGTCAAGTCACTCGGACCATAATATAACGAATCGATTGACATCTCATTCATGAACATAGGCTCAGTATGGTAGAAATACATAAATAGACATATACGTACATGCATTCATACGAGTACATAAATACATAGAGTGTTAAAATCATAACCCTTCCTTTTGAAAAATCAAAAAGCCAAAAGGCAAAAGATTTAGTCGGGCAAAATACTTTTTACCCGACTAAGGCTTCAATTCACGAAGGTACGTGGCTTATGGTTGTGTGTGTGTCGTATCTATATCACCTAGGCTCCTGACAGGCGCACACACGCAATGTGCATGAACACGACGTAACCACATGTAAATCGCCCGTAACTCACGTAATCTCACGAGATAAACGTACCCAACCCGACCAAGGTTGCAGCCATAAATAAACGGGTTCAATATGTTTGACAATACTTTTCGTGTGTTGCAAGACGGTTTGATAGGAGTCCACTTTAAATCCAGCGCGGTTAGGTTGGCAGTGCATTTACTAATTCACACAGCTCCAACTTGGCCAGGTTGCAGCCCGGATTTAATATGTATAACTTATTATTACGGCGTGAGCGCGCTCTACAAATGTATGCCACACTGCAAGGCTTAATCAGATTCTGTTTCGGATTTATTGTACGTGCATGTGTGGTTTGGATATTTTGTTGTTTCCGTTTGCCTGGGTAGGCACTTACAAACCACTTTTTTTTGCTGGGACATTCTATATTTATAATATTATACATTCTATAGTTATTATAATACATATATCGCTCATTAAATACAAAAGGGCCACAAATAAAAAAAAAACCTTTTTAAAGGACTATTAAAAGAAAACTGGAAACATGATTTTTTTAACAGACTTATACAAGCTCTGTAAAGCGAGTGTAGAATCGCTTTATCGCTTGTATAAGTCTGTTTAATTAAAACTAACTCTGTAAATCAGAGTCAAGTAAAATAATTGTAGATTAACAATTAGGAAGTAATGAGATATATTGCTCATTTGTCGAATACAACAATTATTATTAGTCTCAAGAGATTAATTAGAATTGGACATGTAGGTTCGAGATAGAACCCTTGAGTATAACGGTCGGTTAATACAGTAGATTGTACAATCAGGGACTATAACGAGCCCACATCATACGAAATGTTTATGCTATAACAATCGAGTAGGGAATCCAATCCCGCAACCGCATCCCGCAAGCGGGTCCCGCATGAATTTTGCTGGATCAGTTATGCGAGGTTTTACACGCGGGATCCGCGGGACTAGCGGGACTGACAGATTGTGGCTACTGACCGCCAATCTCTTGCGCAATAAACGTTTTGGCAACCTTTGCGCATCCATTTCCTCACTCGTTTCATTGTTTATTTTGTTTGTTATGTATATTGTTCGTTTTTGATTTATTTAAGCAAGTAAGGATTTCTTTTGTTTGGTAAAATCTAAACTTGAGAAATTGAAAATTACAACTGGTATGGGTGAAGTTAGTTTTTATAAGTTATTTTTTATCGGCAAAATGTTTTCGTACTTCCAGAAGAAAAATATTTTTTTTAGTTTTCTTATTTTCTTTCAAAACGTCATTGCCGTGAAAAGTATTGCCGGAAAGAAATCCTCCGTCACTGTCTGGTTATACTAAAATATCTTTAAAAATATACACTTATTATTTTACTGTCAACGGTACCGGTATGACCTCGTTTTGTAACGGTCGACGACGGCCATCTCGGAGTGAATGGTTAGTATATTATGTAGTTAAAATACGAGTACATGGACAAAGGTCGCTTTTATTCCGCTGATGTATTTTATCTTCTGATTGACACTCGGTCCGTGGTTTGAAATTCAAATTTGCCTCCATTTGTTATGCGAGCCAGCCGGCTTTTAACACCAAAGCAGAGACGGACGCTCCGTCGGACAGATTTGAATTTTGTGTTGGTACCATTGATTTACAAATCTAAAGAATATCTTTAAATACAATTTTTTTATTTATGGTGGGAGGCTTTGGGTCTGGTGGGAGGCTTTGGCCGTGGCTAGTTACCACCCTACCGTCAAAGACGGGCCGCCAAGCGATTCAGCGTTCCAGCACGAAGGCGTGTTCAAACAAATTAGGGGTATGGGTTGAATATTCACTGCCGTACCCCTTCCAAATTAGTCCACTACCATCTTAGACTGCATCATCACTTACCATCAGGTCGCACGTCAAGATCGATCGATCGATCGATCAAGGACTATGTTGTCATAGAATTAAAAAAATAAAATAAAAATTATTCGATGACAAGATATAGTCATCGAATAATTTCCAACGCTCCGCTGCCCAAATGCGGATTGAAAATTTTTGCTTAAAAACCATTTTATTTTGACAGCTGAAGAAGTTAAGTATACATTATACATTAATTTATTTATACCAAAAACTTGAAAATAAAAAGTTATTTAAACATCACAAAAGTTATTTAAACATCACGGAGTGACCGCGTTTTCATTCATATCCTAGAAAATCAGCCAGTAACAGTATCAATGGTTCAGATTAAACCGTGTTCGGTATATCCAACCGAATTTTGCTAAGCTTTCTAAGCCGATGTTATTGTTTGCTAAAGCGTGTATTACATTCACGGTTTCTAAAAGGGGTTATGGAAATCCATATTTATTATTTTGAATGCGAAAGTGTGCCTCTCTGTCTGTCTGTCTGTTATCGCTATATTGATCTTGATAACATTTTGGCACAAAGGTTAGGTTAGGTTAGGTTTGTCTCAGAAAATTAAAGTTTCTAAAAGATTTTTCAAAAATGTGAACCAATTTGACTTAGTAATTAATTACAAGTCCGGAAGCTATCAACCAGGCAGACGGCTCTCATAAATAAAAACATTATTTATTCTTTCATCGTTTACCTTTAGTGAAAAACAACGAGTCTCCTCCCTTCGTAAGGCAGTCTCTATACTCAACGACCAATATTATCTGCCAATGTTCCAGACCACTAGGTCTGTGCAATTGCAATTTTCTTCAATTCATATATGTGACTTCTACATGAAGATGTCGATAGACGGACAAAATACCTACTCAGCAACGTATAGTGTGAAGTACAAAGTTATCCCCTTGTACTTTATACTCAATTATTTTATCTTTTACAAAATCTCGCAACAATACATTTAAGCCAATAGCGAGAGAATATCGGCCAATCAGCGGGGACTGCGATCGTCACGTAGCAAGAAGCTTGTATGCATAAGCTTCTTTTTGGTTATCCCAAATTCCCAATATTCGCAAAGAATGATAAATCTGCTCTACATAAAAATCTAAAAACAACTTTAATGAAAAAAAAAACACACCATGGGTTTTAAAATGTTTGTCTCGTTTAAGAGTATACTCTCAGAATGTGCTGCTCAATGAATTTTATCGTCTGGGTGATTGATGATCATGGAATTTTATGAAATTGTGGAGCGTTTTTTCGGTAGATATCCTAAAAAGAAGGCCATTAACTGCTGTATTTGTGTCACGACATTGAGACTTATGAAGAAACATGGCAAGAACTCGAACCGCAAAAGGCAATATGTATTTCTTTTCTGTTTTATTAAGAATAAAATATGAGAAAGTGTAACTATACCTAACAAAAGTCGCCCGAACGATATCGTCCATAGAATCCTCGTCTCGGAAAATGTGCCCTTTGTAGGTCATGTATGTGCCAGAGCCCCTAGAATTTAAGTTTTCAAGTTTACGTTAATTGTCCGTAAAATTAATGAATAAGGAAAAGGATGGACATAAACTTAAATAGTTACACTAGACCTCTGTGAACCTAGTGTGACTTTGCAAGTTTACTGTGTGTAAATCTGTCAATTAGTATGGACGGTAAAAGGATTTTAAAAAAATCCGTTACTAAAAAAACTTGCACACCAACTTTCACACACACACATTCGATTTTCAAAAATTTCAAGCACACTTGAGATTTTCGAAAATCTTTAAAAACGCAGTTTCTTAATCGACACCAAGAACTCTGGCCAATTTTTTGGTCTTTAGGCCAAGGTTCTTTATTTCTAATATTTTAAGTTTTCTTTGAAATTAGCACACCAAGAGATTTTCGGAAGATTATAATATGCTGACATGCTATGCTGACAAATAGGTCCCGTTTTAGGTTAAGATTTAGGTTTTAGTATTTTTACTAACAAATAGGTTTAAGTTTCATGTTTTTCAATTATAATTACTAGCACACACAATATGATCCTAGTTGGTCGAAATCAATTTTTTTTAACCTTTATTTATATCATTCATTCATTCATTTAGTCGTATAGGTAGTGAGATCGTTGAGTTGAATCCCGCACGTTATCGCGGGAAATTTTTTATCACTTTAAATTGAATTGCGAGATCCTCATGCCTAATATTTTTTACGTTATTGCCGTAACGACAAATAAAGTCCCCAATTTCGCTTTTAATGCCAGAGACAAGGAAAAATATTGCTTTGTTAATTATTATTTTTATACTTTGGGAATCGTAAACCATTATAATTATACCGAGTAAAATATGATTGCGTTCTCACCTGGTAGTAAGTGACGATGCAGTCTATGAAGGTAGCGAACTAACTTGGAAGGGGTATGGCAGAGTACATTCAACCTATACCCCTAATCGGTTTCTATACGCCACCGTGCCGTACGACGGTAGGATAGTAACTAGCCACGGCCGAAGCCTCCCACCAGAGACAATTCAGAAGTTATAAATTCCCAAATTGCCCCCGCCGGGAATCGAACCCGAGACCTCCCAGTTAAAGACCACAGCGCTCACCACTGCGCCAGCGAGGTCGTCAAAGTCCTTGACTTTTGGGGATAAAGTTACCCTATGTTGTTTTTTTGGGTGCAAGCTTTCCTGCAAAATATTTTGGAAAGCGAGGTAGCTTATTAGATTTTTTTTTAAAGAAAATTAGCCAAGCTGAAGTTAATGTACTTACGACAACGCAACGGGTGGGATTCGAACCTGCGACCTTTCAGTTTTCAGTTCAACGTTGTGCTATTGAGGCTTGACGTGATAAGGTTTCAGAATTACTTTAAAAAAATATATTAGTAACGTAAGTATATATAAAAATGCCGGAGCCTACAGTTTATAGACGAAGAATCCCAATCACACATCCTTTCGGACTTATGTGCATTTTAAAAGCAATTAACTATCCCTTGATTTAACGGTAAAGAAAAATATAGCCTCCTCCTTTTAGTATTGTCGAAGTCGGTTAAAAAGGGACAAGGGTCCTATGGAATTACCTAAATTTTAAGAGACGAAGTTGCAAAAGCTGGTAGGTATTTAATACAGCTAGCGTATGTTACTTCATGATGAATACAAATCGTTTACGGGAGCGGTGGACAGGCTCGTGACAATTTACATAATGTTTTAAAGTGATTAATGGCTGCAGGGCATCCAGAACGAGTGAAGTGGACTTTGTTGTTGGAGATTATTTACTAACATAACATATCCTTACTAATATTATAAATGCGAAGGTGTGTTTGTTTGTTTGTTGGTTTGTCCTTCAATAAATAAGCTACGGTTTGCATGCGCATAGTTGAGGACCTGGAGAGTTACATAGGAGAGGAGAGGAGAGGAGAGGTACCTACTTATATACTTTTTACCTACTATTATACTTTTTATTCCGGAAAATCAAAGAGTTCCCGCGGGATTTTAAAAACTAAATCCACGCGGACGAAGTCGCGAACATCAGCTAGTTAACTATAGAAATAAAATAGAATAATAACCTGACTGCTTTATAGAATATCAAATGAAAAATAATTAATTAGTGTCACTCGGATGCATGTTAGGATTCTAACTATACAACGTAGGTACATCAGAATCTGGCCAATTGTTCTCATATACATACCTACCTACAAGAACCCAGCCCTGGTAGCATGGACGGTAGAAATTTTATCTCCGGGAAAAGGATAAAACGTTTTTCCCTTCGCTTAGCTTTATCCACCCGTCGAGCATGGGCACAGCGGTGGAAATAACACTCAGTGGATATACTTATACAAATATACATCGCCTTCTCCTCTGTCGCCATGCTTTAGCATAGGGAAAAGATAATTTTATCCCCTGTCAGTGGATAAAATCGGGGGATAAAACTTTTATCTCCTGCCCATGCTACCAGTGCTGAAAACATTACACTCCTTTTTTTGGGCAGACATGTAAAAATCAAGTCGATTGTTTCGGTTCTTCTTCGGTCTTTTACTACTTCTCTCAAACCGCCGGCCAATCTTTAACCAACCTCACTCAATATTACATTTTAATAGAATTTTTTAAAAGAAAATAAAGCCGAGCTGATAGGAGGCTTTGGCCGTGGCTAGTTACCACCTTACCGTCAAAGACGTTCCGCCAAGCGATTTAACTTGCTTTCCGGCACATTGACGAAACCGATTACCGCTACCATCTTAGACTGCATCGTCACTTGCCATCAGGTGAGATAGCAGTCAAGGACTATCTTGTGATCAAATAATAAAAAAGCTATTTATTTGTAACCGGATACCGACGGAAGTAAATATACGCGTAAATATGGAATTCTACCCCGTAAAGGGTTCTTTCTAACCAGGGTCGCGTGTCGGCGTAGCAATTTGACACGACAGGAAGTAAATGATGAATGTACCCTCGCCCCGCATTTTTATACCCAACCCCATTTGTTTACATTACCCCAAGCACCCCTAAGGTATTTGCTATTTGCGTAAACTCACATAAGACCCCTGTTGAATTACGTTTTTGCGGTCCCGTTTTTTTGTTTGGGTTAGGAAAAGGCATTTTTAAGACATGGTTAGTTACTTAGGAGCCTGACTACCGAATTCTCAAACGCCAGCTAGTAGCTACTTAATTAACTAATTAGGTAATTAAGTAACTGATATTAGTAGAAACTGATAATGTGCAGCCGGCCTTAGTCTTATTAGATACAGTTTATCACATTAATATTATAAAGGCGAAAGTTTGTATGTTTATGTGTGTTTGTACGTTTGTTACTCCTTCACGCCACAACGAATGAACCGATTTTGCTGAAATTTGGAATGGAAATATCTTGCACCCAGGATTAACATTTATAGCCTACAATTTATCTCGGAAAATTAAAGAATTTCCGTGGGAATTGACTTAACTTTAATCGACTTTAATCGACGCGGATGAAGTCGCGGGCATCATCTAGTAGTCAAGTTAATGGCACATATATACAGGGTGTCCCACGGCTATGCCACATGGAGGGGAAGTACCTTAAATATTGTAGATGGAACATTTTACTGAAAGAAGACTTCATTTTAATTTAAAAAACAATTTAAACTGCATTCATAGATTTTTAAATAACTGCCTGGTTGAACCGGGACTCGAACCCGCTATACGAGGAAAAAATTAACCTGTATCTATATCATACCGATCGGAAGGCTTCATCATAAGGATTATTTTTTGTTAAATAACATAGCATGAGAAATAAAAGGAAGACCATGAATTTTAGCCTTTGATGTAAAATTTTGTTCCCGCTAAAATCCCGCTGCAATTCGTTGCTCTGTTGCAGCGGGATTGAAGGACAAACCAATAAATCAACAAACAAACACACTTTCGCATTTATAGGTAATATAAGTAAGGATTAGTAAGGATAGTAAGGATCGAGAAATGATGCGTACTTCTCAAGTGGGTACTCATTAGTAATAGTTCATGTCAGTTGTATGTCGATACGCCAATGTCACCTTTTCATTTTTCTGAACAAAATTTTACATCAAAGGCTAAAATTCATGGTCTTCCTTTTATTTCTCATCCTATGCTATTTAACAAAAAATAATCCTTATGATGAAGCCTTCCGATCGGTATGATAAAGATACAGGTTAATTTTTTTTCTCGTATAGCGGGTTCGAGTCCCGGTTCAACCAGGCAATTATTTAAAAATCTATGAATGCAGTTTAAATTGTTTTTTAAATTAAAATGAAGTCTTCTTTCAGTAAAATGTTCCATCTACAATATTTAAGGTACTTCCCCTCCATGTGGCATAGCCGTGGGACGCCCTGTATATGTTTAGAAATAAATTTGCTCGTATCTCCCAAGCGAAATCCATTACATGTAAGGAAAAACTACATGAAACTCTGACTCTAAAGACAATACAAGTAGCAACAAGTCCTTGACGTCGAAACAAAACTTTGTTTCTGTTCGGGACGTTGAACTATATTGATGGCCCTTCGCAACCAGGTCCCCGCAAGAAAAGATGGCTTCCATACTATACAGAAAGTTTTACATCGTTAAAGGCTTGGACAGACAAAACGCGTGGCGCCACGCCACGTCCGCGTCGCACTAAAAGTGTGCACGATACTAAATATGAGGGTAGAGCACATTACTTCATCACAATGCATGACAAAATAAAATTACGTTCCCCTCAAGCCTCAATAGGTAGGTAATAGCAAATTTTTGGGCAATTTGTCATATTACATTTAGGTAGCTTTGGTTTTTCTGTAATTATGTATAACTTATAACTATGCATCTTAAATCGACGCAGATGTTAAGTTTTTCAGGAAATATTTAATAAATTAGTCATGTTCGTTTCTTCTCAAATCCTTTTCTGCCGCGAGATGCGAATATTCCCCGTTGGCGAAACGGGTTCGAGACGTTTTCTTTCAGCTGGTACTTCCTCGGCTAAGTCCTGTCGTCCTGACAAAGGATCAAGAGTTCCATGCAAGTCCTCCGCGCTGCGAGCAATAGGCTCCCGCGCGAGGAGCTGGTTAACTACAATAGCAACGGTTTTTTATTCAACTAAACTTATTATGCAGTGCTTTTGAAGACGCTAATGTTTTTATTTACGAGTATTCACCGGAAAGCAAAGTGTTTGCTTACCCCTTCAAATGGTTGACCGACGACATCAGACGAGTCCGTTCCGTGGAACTCCATGCAGGAGACATTTGTCCAGCAGTGGACGTCTATCGGTTGAAAGAAAGAAGAAGTATTCTCTTAAAGCTCCTTGTATCACAATACTTATAGAAACCGGGCTAAGTATGTTGCCGTTGCGTGTTCTGTTTGTCTAAACCTTAACTTTTTTGCGGCATAGCGTGACGCTACGTGGCAGGCAGGGCGAATGATGTTTTGTTTAGGCATTTTAAGGTAGTTTTTCCTCGAATTAAGTGAGGAAATGCAGAACAGTTGGAAGGACTTAGGGGCCTCGTAAGATAGAAGTTTGGTAACCAATTCCTGGCATTTCCGAATTCAGTGAGTTGGGGAATTAATTTTCAGATGTCTGTTGGAAGCTTGCGAGTTACGACACTGGCGGAAAAATTGTATTGCTAAGCGGTTTAGAAACAAACTTTATTAGGTGTTTTAGCCTCGCAAAATGGGCGTACATTCCTGCTTACAAGTTTAAAAGCGCAGTTCGGTATCGTGAAATGTATTTTCACTGGCTAAACAACAGAAATAGGTTCTCGATCATTGGTGGGAATTTATTTTTCACTATAGATCGAAGAGTTTCATCACACAATACTTGTTAACAGGACGCGAACAGCGATTATCGCAGAAGATTCGAGCTTGGAATTAGCTGAAGCCCTTTCACCTAATAAAGCTTACCGCTAGCACTATATGTTATGAAGCAAACTTATTTTAGAAGTAGGTGCAAAAATAGTGCAAGAGGTAGGGTGCAACTGTCGACCTTTCAGTTTTCAGTCCGCATCTTTTTTTTTTTTTTTTTTTTTTTTTAAATGTCTCAACTTAGAGACGCGGTTTTTTCTCCGATATGTGTCGGAGTTTTGTGTGCCTTTTTTATTTTATTTATTTATGTTTTACGTGCGTCTTATAATAGTATATTACTTTTAGATTTTCATATACAGTGATTAGCAACAGTACACAAGCGGTTTTTATGCATGTTAATATTTATATTCAATAATATAGGTACAACATTGCATCTTTACTGCCGTGTACTGTTCCTTTTCACTGCTTTTTGCGCAATTCTCGTGAAGAATTGGAGAAGCAGCTCTCTCGTCATTTTATTATTTAATATAGCGGGGATTGAGTCCCTGCACAAATTCATTTGTATTTGCTGGAGTAAGTCCTCTCTAGCTCGGCTGTGCTGCGGACAGTCTATAATTAAATGAAGGACCGTTTCTTCTATGTTTTCGTCGCAGTCACAGCCAGGATCTTCCATACATTTGAACTTGTGCAGGTACCCCGCAAATGCTCCGTGTCCTGAGAGGATTTGCACAAGGAGGGGAGTCAGCCTAATTTTGCTTAGAATTTTATACGCCTGTGGTATTGTTGGCAGAAAATACTTCGTTTGAGAGGCCGTTTCTCCCGATTTATATCGTTCGTCCCAGCTCATGATGGTGTCCGCTCGTATGGTCCTTTTTATAAAGGAGAGCGGACAATCATCATAGCTGGGCTTCGTTTTGAGTCTTGTTACGGCCTCTTTAGCCAAGAAATCAGCCCTCTCGTTTCCTGTCAGCCCCTTGTGTGCACGCACCCAGAAAAGGTTGACACCTCTGCCCCTTGCCTTCAGGAGGCTTAAATTCCTCCTGATTTCAAAGGACAAAGGGTGGAAAGTTCCGGCCCTGGCTACGGTTTGCAGCGCCGACCTTGAGTCGCTAAGGATATTCACAGAGGTTTCCTGCGTCTTGAGAGCAACATTTGTTGCTTGATATAGTGCGTACAACTCTGCCTGGAAAACTGTACAATAGGGGGCTAGTCTAAATTTTTTACTTATTATTTCGACGCCGCCTTTCCATCCAGACAGAGCTGCGCCCACTCCTTCATCCATTTTGCTGCCGTCTGTGAATATCCTTAGATCAGTCGTGCCGCAATCTACCTGCGATTCCGGCGCTAATTCTCCCAGACACTGAAACCCCACGTCTGCTTCTTCAGTGGGGTGCGGGGCGTTTAAAAAGCTGACTTTTTGTTCAACCTCCCTACCCGCTAATGCGGACTGTGGCTGTCCCCTCTTGGCTTCGTAGAGTAGAGCCGCTTCTCGAACTCTAAGGTCAAGCGGGATAAGCCTCGCCAGGGTTAAAGCCGCGTGAAGCGAAACTGTGCGATAAGATTTGACAATTTTTTGTGCGAAGCCCCTTTGTACTGCATTTAATTGCTTCTGCACTGTCAGTTTTTCCGCAGCTGGAGCCCAAGCACTGGCCGCGTACAGCACAATCGGCTCTATCACCAAGACGTAAATAGTCCTAATGATCTCCGATTGTAGTCCCCAGTTTATCTTGGCTGATCTAGACAACGGTTTGTATATATTGAGAGCCTTTGTACAAACGTAACTAACGTGGCTGTTAAACGTTAGTTTGTTGTCTATGATCAGCCCCAAAACCTTTATCTCCTTTACTAGGTCGATGGTAGTTCCCGCCATGCGTATGAGTGGGGTGTCAAATTTAAGCTTCTTCGTCACTATCATGGCATTGGTCTTATGTGGCGCAAACTTCAGTTTGTTTTGCACTCCCCACTCATACACATAGCTCAGAACACGATCGGCCTGTTCCTCAATTTTGGAGATCGAATGCCCGGAGAACACTAGGACCACGTCATCGGCGAACGCCTGGCAGTACGCGCCTTTTTCGCCTATCCCGTTGAGTAAGGGATCCAAAAGCAGATTCCAGAATGTGGGACCGGCTATAGAACCCTGCACGCATCCTTTTGATGTTTGGACGGTGTATTCATGGTCGCAATAACGGACTCGCACACTTCTGTCTTCAAGGTAACTAGTTACCAGTTGCCGTATGTTTTGTGGGCATCCTTTCTCCTCCAGCCGACACTTTATCGCAGGCCACCAGGCACTGTCGAAGGCCCCCTCTATGTCCAAAGAAACTACTACATTAATCAATTTGTTTAACAAATTATTTTTAATGTGCCTTACCAGGTCATAGAGGGAGTCTTCGGTGCTGCGTTGTGGCATGAAGCCGTACTGTTTTGGGTTTAATTTCGGCATCACGTGCCATCGAATTCTACGAACCATCATCTTCTCCAGTATCTTACCGAAGATCGATAGTAGCCCTATGGGTCGGTATGATTTTGCATTGTTATAATCCGACTTACCCGGTTTCCGTAGGACCACTATGGCAGCCTCTTTCCAAGATACTGGGAAGTGATGTAATTCGAGGCACTTGTTAAAAATGGCCAGAAGTATCTCCGTGTGGGACAGCAAGGCTTCCGAACAAATGTCGGCCGTAAAGCCGTCAGGGCCCGGCGCTTTCTTCGGTTTGAAGGTACGAGTCGCGTTTAGAAGTTCATCCCTTGTGAACATTGGATCCTGCTTATCATTCTGTTTAAACTCGTCCGCCCCCCTGGCTTTGTTTCTGATTTCTTTATGCTCTTGGTTATCATTTTTCTCTAAGTCCGGTGGAAAAAAGGTTTCTGCGAGTAATTTGACCGAATCTTCTGGTGTTTGCAGGATTCCATTGCTCACAAGTGGTTGATCCTCGTACCGGTTTGATGTTTTTCTGATCACACGGTATACACCATCCCATAAGCTTTCTCTGTCTTGAGTGCCACAAAACTCCTTCCAACTCTTAACTTGAGCACTTGAAGTTTCCTCCTCATATTTTTTCTTTGTTTGCAGGTATTCTCCGATTACGTAGTGCTTCCTGTGGGGTGCAGCGCAACGGATCCTTCTTCTCTTCGTCATCATTTCCTTCTTTAGCTTCTCTAGTTCCGGATTCCACCAAGGTAAGTGTACTTTTTTATTTATTTTTATTGTTGGAATAGCTTTTTCGCATGCCTCTGTAACGCTTCTTACATATTTATTTACTAATTCGTCTAATTTATCTTTTGCGTTTATTTTGCTAATTTCTTCAGTTTCTACTTTTTTATTTTGTAAACCATTTTTTAATTCCTGTCTAAATCTCTTCCAATCTGCTTTTTTTGTATTGTAAATTCTTGTTGACTTTGCCATACGTTTTTCTTGATCCTTTTTAAGCTTAATATTAAAAGTGATGGCATTATGGTCCGAACTGGTCATCGCTTCATTTACTTTCCATCACGACACAGTCCGCATCTTAACTTTTGGGCTACTGAGGTTTTTATTTACTCTGAAACATTTATATTATTTCGTCGTTTTCACGAGAAATGTAATGGGTAGGGTAATGCAATCACGTCCTCTGGAACCGTTCTAACAATTTGGGCACGGAAATCGATTTTTCAGAGGCGTGAAATTTTTTCGTGAAATTCGTACTGAAATACTCTCTCGTATACAGAATTTGTCAAGGTCCTACGTTAGATCCTATTTCATGAAATATTGCATTAGGCTTTGCAAGTAGAAACATGCTTTGTTAGATTTTTGTGAATTGTGCGTAAGTGAGTTTGTTCATTTGACTTGGTTTGTCCTTCAATCACGCTGTAACAGAGCTATGAATCGACAACTTTTGTATGACCAGCAGAAATGAGATCTAATAATAAGATAATCTCTATGTTAATCTCTATAGCGCATCTTAGCCCTACTGGAGAGTGATATAGGTTACTTTTATTTTCGGAAAAGTTAAGCTTGTAGTATTTTTGAAATATAACTACAAGCGGACGAAATAGCGGGCAAAAGTTAGTTACATATAATTACAACAAAAAGCTTACCTTTCAAACGCCATTGACAAAACAAGCAAATTATCAAAATAATCAAAAAAATTATAGCCAGTATCGTCGAAATCTGTTTAGGCATTTAGAACTTATGGTAGAATATAAAAACTCACATACATACACACATACATGAACCCTCAAAACATCACACTCCGTTTTTCGGGCAGTCGTGTAATAAATAAACAAAGACAAATATCATTATTTGCATACAAACTCAGGTGCCATGTGCACACAAGTGATATCCAAGTTCCAACTTGGACTGAACGGAACCAACTCCGTTCTGGGAAGCTTCAGTACAAGCAAAGCGATTTAACTTTGCTGTGTGCATCTGGTGACTTTCCTATGCTAAAGTATCCTAAGTTCTAATTGCCTCGTGTTAGTGTTCGAAGCCCGGGTCGATCCAAAGAACTAATTATAGTACTATTATTATACTAATAAAATTACTAACTACTATTTTTTTAACTAATATTTTTCGGCCAAAAATTCTTAGTAGCACCCAGAGTTGAGGAGTTGGAGGTATTAAGGTCATAGATCTCACGACATCGCTCCCACTTTCAACTTTATACTTATTTTAAACTAGATGATGCCCGCGGCTTAGCTCGCGGGAACTATTTAAAACCGAAACGTTTTTAAATTTTGACTTTATTCTTACAACACCTGTTTTTGTTCCTAAATAATTAATCAGAATCAAATTTGAGCCAAATGGAGAACATTTATAAACCAATTTTTACTGATATTGCGTTACATTATTATTTAACGATCCAAGGAAATGTTTTTCTTCTCCCGAGCTCAATTAGTTTCTTTTTCTCTGAAGAGAGGAGCCTAATTGAGTGACTCTATCTCAGGTTCAGGCGATTACGGTTCGATTGTGCTCAAGGTTCCGGTTACACCGCTCTCATTTCCCATTTAACTCAGCCGGTTATAGAGTGGTACAAGTCATAAGAGGTATCGTGAAAATCTGCTATTTTTAGCCCACTTTCAGAGTTAAAATTCTGAAAAATGGACAAAAAAAAAGTGAGGGACTCTAGAAGAAAAGGGGAAGGTAACTGAAGAGATGGGAGGACGACATCCGAGTAAGTAGTATGGGGACACGTCTAGCAAAGAACCGAATCATCTATGTCAAGGGATATAACACACGGCAAGTTAAAGTGTTAATGTTTAAAAGTGATTATTACCTATTAGACAATTCCTGCAACTTTGTCCGCGTGGAGAAGGTTTTTTAATTCCCGCGGTAACTCTTTCACTTTCCGGGATAAAATGTAGCGTGATGTATTAATCCTGGGTATGAGCTATCTCCATTCCAAGTTTCAGCCAAATATATCCAGTAGTTTTTGCGTAAAAGAGTAACAAACATACAAACACAGACACATACACATACAAACTTTCGCCTTTATATTATTATTAGTGCAATTTGATGAAAAAATACGATTAACGCTGCCATATAGACTTTTTTATATTATGCTAACAAAATATCTTATAATGCTTAGGCGAAAGTTTACATGGATCACATGGAGATTGCTTGTAGGTACCTACATGAATAAATCCAAACGTAAGTTTTAGATATATGGTATGTAAATTAATGGAGGAATATATATTTTTTATTATTATAAACTAATAATTGACTAAAATAGCTACCAGCTAAATAAAGTAAATCTGTAGAGATAATAATATTATATTGATCGCTACCTCTCATGTTTAAGGCTCATACCACTAAATCGACTCCTGATAACTAACTTTATTTCCTTACCGGATATAACTTTTACTTGTAGGACAGTGTTTGATGATTGATGACAATTTGATTAAGATCATTTTTTTTTGCCCCCTAATGGGTTTCCAGTCTGATTACACTAATGGCCAATCTTAATGGCAATTTCCTCTCCCCTCTGTAATGGGCTCCGTATAATATCCATATTTGAAAAGATTCTTATCGAGTCAATTTTGTTGAGGTCTCAAGGATCCAATAGATCGTGGTTGCGAAGTTATTTTTTAAGGGAAACAGAAAAACCTCAATCCACGCGAACGAAGTCCCGGGCATCAGCTAGTCTAAATATATAAAAGGAAAAGGTGACTGACTGATTGACTGACTGACTAACTGATCTATCAACGCACAGCTCAAACCACTGGATGGATCAGGCTGAAATTTGGCATGCAGATAGGTATTATAACGTAGGGATCCGCTAAGAAAGAATTTTTGAAAATTCGACCCCTAGGGTGATAAAATAGGCGTTTGAAACATCAAAGTTAGCGTGAGCGAAGCCGCGGGAATAAGCTCGTAAACAAATAAACCAATAAATATTGTAAACAAAAGCTCAAAAATATGAAAATTATTTGTACGCAAACACAAAACGATATTAATAAAACAGAATGGGCAGCGCGTCGAAGCGCATTTCCGCCGAATAGCGTCCGGAAGAGATATCGTATAGATACAGTTTTAATGTTGGAAATTTATATGACGACACATTTTCATTAGCGAAAATGCTTGTAGGTATTAATTTACTTCTGCGTAATGTAGTTTGAATAATGAATTTCGGCGGAGTTTCAACGGTTTTAAACATTTAAATTATTTTGGCTTATCTCAACGTTATTTTTTTTATGGGACGCTGTCAAAAAGTTATAATAAACCTAGTATAAGAATTATTATAATATTATTTTTGCATGCCAATACCCGGCAGATTACAGTAGGTACCTTTTAATTATGTACCTACACACAATCTATGCAAATAAAGAATTTTGATTTGATTACCTGGTTATTTCTAATGTATTTTTTTTATAAAAGTATTTTTTTTTAAATATGTATAGCGAGCAAACGAGCAGGCGGATCACCTGATGTTAAGTGATTACCGCAGCCCATGAACACTTGTAGCACCAGAGGCACCACCAATGCGTTGGCGGCTGTTCAGGAAAATGTTGGTCTGCCCCTTGAATAACCCCATGTTGTAATTAAGCGGGAACACAGTTTGATAGTACGTGGAAAAAACAATATCTAGAGCAACGGATTGTCGAAGTGCTCCAGGCACCCAGGTGAGGGTGAAATTTTGACGACCTCCCTGGCGCAGTGGTGAGCGCTGTGGTCTTATAACTGGGAGGTCTCAGGTTCGACTCCCGGCGGGGGCAGTTTAGGAATTTATAATTTCTAAATTGTCTCTGGTCTGGTTTGGTGGGAGGCTTAGGCCGTGGCTAGTTACCACCCTACCATCAAAGACGTGCCGCCAAGCGATTTAGCGTTCAGGCACGATGGCGTATAGAAACCGATAAGGGGTAGGTATGGGTTGAATTTACACTGCTATACCCTTTCCAAGTTAGACCACTACCATCTTAGACTGCATCGTCACTTACCATCAGGTGAGATCGCAGTCAAGGGCTATCTTGTCATCGAATAAAAAAAATAAAAAAAAATCGCATTCGGTGGCGTGTAATGCGGTGGCCAATGACGATAAAGGACTAACTTGGAAGAGGGTATAATTAAAACCATTCCCCTCATTGGTTTGTACAACGTTAAACCGCTTGGTGACACGTCTTCCAGCCCGCGGTAAAGGCTCCCACCACCCAAACCAGAGTCATTTCAGAAATTATAAATTTCTAAGTTGCCACCGCAGGGGATCAAACCCGGGACCTCGTAGCGCTTACTGTTGCGCCACGAGCTCGTCAAAGTTAGTTTACTGTATCCTACTATAATATTATAAACGCGAAAGTTTTTAAATATGGATGGATGGATGGATGTTTGTTACTCTTTCACGTAAAAACTACTGAACCGATTTGGCTAAAATGTGGCATAGAGATAGATCATAGTGTGGAATAACAGATAGGCTACTTTTTATCCCGGAAAACAAGAGAGTTCCCGCGGGAATCACAAAACCTTAATCCACGCGAACGAAGTTGCGAGCATCAACTAGTAACATAATGAAAATGCTTTTTAAAATAACTTTTTATATGAATAGTTGAAAATTGAATTTTGAAAAGTATGTAAGAAAAAAATATGGAAGAAACGCGAACAAAAGGAGCGTGTATCACAAGTTTTGCAAAACTTTACTGAGCATTTGCAGTTACTTACATAAATTCAACGCCAAGATTATTAAAAAACTTCTACATTTTATTCTACAGGATGTTAGTTTGCTCCGTTCAGTGAGGCGACATCTTGATAGATAAGATCATTTTGAGTGGTTCGTAGAGCTCTTTGTTCTATAAATCTTTGGCATCAATTTAAAGAAAAAAAAAAAAAAGAAACAGAAAACTGGAATATTTCTCTAAAACCATTTTTAGTAAGTACTGTAAGATGGAAGCGGGTTAAGGGTATGGGTGTGGCAGTTTAAGTGAACATAAACCCCCAATCGTGTTTTAGTTGCACTCTATCACGCTACAGTCGAGTAGAGACTCGGCCCTAGCTTCCGACCAAGTCAGACTTGAAACTATTGACTCTTTTGGGAATCAAACCTTGGAACCTCTAGCTTAAAATATACACCACACCACGTTCCTGATACGCACCGCTAGGATTTGGAATGCCCTTCCGGCTTCCGTTTTTCCCTCTAACTATAATTTGGGTACCTTCAAATCAAGAGTGAATAGGCATCTTCTAGGCAAGCGCGTTCCATCTTAGGCCGCATCTTCACTTACCATCAGGTGTGATCGCAGTCAAGCGCTAGTCTATATATTTAAAAAAAAAAAAAAAGAACACACAGCCTTCTCCTCTCTCTAATATTTTCTCCTTTCTCTAATATTTTCGCCTCACTAACAGGTGCTGTCACAGTAACACCCTATAAACCTAAGAGTGAGTTTCTATTCGGACACATTTTCACACTAGATTTTGCCTACACGATGTTCAGACAAAGCAATTCGTAAGTTATTATTAAAGTGAGTTTGAACTTTGCGACGTTCTTATATTTATTGTAATAAAATTGGGAATCGAATGAATACATGTGGGAGGGACTGTATCTATATGTTTGTTGTGGCATGTTGGAGTGTTTTGTGTTGTATTCATATTCAAATTGAGCTCTGCTAGCAATGGCTGAAAATTGTATGCATCAAATCATCACGGAAATTAAATATCTAGGAAATTAAGTAAACGGCCATATGAACAACTGATATTAAATAACAATCAGGCGTTACTTTGCGGAAGTTCATGATCAGCAAGAGAAGGTAGAATTATTTTGCTATAATCCGCCAACAGAAAAATCTGTATGGTCAAACATGCTAACAAGCTAAGCACCGCTTAGCTCCCCAACCAAGCGAGAAAGCCAAGTTCCCAAGCAAGCAATGCCACCACCACTCAAGCTAGCAAAGGCCATAACTATTAATTATTCCATAACTATGGAAAAATTAAATTCTAGCAACCGGGGATGCAATTTTTCAATTATTTGCCAGGCGGACTCAATCTCCATACGTTTTCCATTTCCCGCGCTACAATGCGGCCAAGAGGAAATAAAACCGGCCAAGTGCGACACACTCCGTATATTAAAGGTTCCGTACTTTCACAACAAAGGTTTTGTTACAATAATATATTAGACAGCAATAAAAGTCTTAACAATAAATCATTTTTGTTTGGGACCAAAAACTAAGTGGGACAAAACTGTTTTTAAAGGAGAAAAAACTGTGCTAGTTAGGTCAACCGTGATAGCGCAAAATTTTGCATGAAGGTGTGGCTCAAAAGATTATATAGTAATATAATAAGTATATCTAGAATATAATATATATGTTACTTACCTGTTATATAATATTATTTTTAATATTTGATGATAAGATTTTTTTCTAGCATAATATGACTACACAACGGCTATTCCTATCTCATGCCTGTTCTGACACGCACTCAAATTAAACATGCATTTTTATGAAACTTAATAAACTTTGAAACACAAAATTGCATTTGATTCATAAATAAACAAAGCATTATTGTTCTGTATTATTTTGTCATATTTAGTGAAATAATCCACTGAATTAACACGGATGAAGTCATCTTAGTGTCCTTTTTCCTATTTTGGTACGGTACCCTAAAATAGAGCCTACCTAATTTACATTCTAACAAATGCACTGCAGACAACAGCACCCGTCAAATTATGAACCTGGACACTTCTTGGCAAGATATTTCAGACCTTAGGCGGATGCAATAAGGTTGTATTTTCGTTAGCCGCTTGTTTGCGTGCCAAATTCATATTCAACACCGTCGCGTTTCGCCATTTTCGCTTCTTCGTGGCTTTTCGACGCCATACCTTTGATAGGCGGTTTGGTACCTATGCGTCAAATTAAGGTTTCGAGATCGTTGGAATTTAGCTGGTTGACCTCGGTTTCGCACGGGTGGCTTAACTTAAGAGTGCGTTTCCGCATATCGGGTGACTTTCGGTACATATTGTGACTAAGTTAAACCAAATAAGATGGAAATAAAAATTGCTACACATAGATTGGTCCTTAATCTCCAAATCTTGGGAGTTGATTTTGTTCAAAATCTCAATTTTTAGTACTATAAAAATTATTTCCCGTCACCTCTTCACACAAAATTCACGATTTTGGGGCGACTTTAGGTACATTTCTTGTATATAATATACCGGTTTTATGTAATTAAAAAATACTATCTGTTAGCAGATATGTTCAACTCAAAATCTTGGAGAGAAAAATATCAAAAATAGTACAAATAGTATAAAAAAAAAAATATAGCATCGCGTGTAATTTTTTCACATATTTTGGTTTAAACCGAATCTTAAAATAATGTGCAATAAGGCTTATTTTGATTTTACTCGGTCAATGGTTTGATTTCATTTCAAAATTCAAAATTCAAATATCAATCAGTCGGCGTTTGACCGCCTTTCTGAGTGGAAGCTGCGCTGGTTGCAAGCAGATGCTGGTATCGAAAAACATCGCTGTACGAACACGAAATAGTTCATAGCAAACCAAATTGATACTTTATATGTTTTGAAAAGAAAGGTAAGAAACTAAGTACTAGGTACCTATGGTACCTTCAATATAATAGCATTATTTTATTATTTGATAGAATTTCGAAATTTCTTGTAAAGTTATATTCCCCGAATGTAGTACTGACCTGCATGTATACCTCGAAAACTTCTATTGGAACTCCTAGATCTTTAGAGTTAGTTGTATCGAGTTTGGGCTCGTTTTGTAAGTTATGATGAGATCTTACCACTGGACTTGTTAGAGTGACCTGATGGTATACTTCGAAGACTACTACTGGATCTTCTAGACGGCTACAGCTAGTTATATCGAGTTTGGGCTCGTTTTGTAAGTAATGATGAGATCTTACCACTGGACTTGTTGGAGTGACTTGGTGGTATACCTCGAAGACTTCTATTGGAACTCCTAGATCTTTACAGCTAGTTATATCGAGTTTGGGCTCGTTTTGTAAGTAATGATGATATCTTACCACTGGACTTGTTGGAGTGACCTGATGGTATACTTCGAAGACTACTACTGGATCTTCTAGACGGCTACAGCTAGTTATATCGAGTTTGGGCTCGTTTTGTAAGTAATGATGAGATCTTACCACTGGACTTGTTGGAGTGACTTGGTGGTATACCTCGAAGACTTCTATTGGAACTCCTAGATCTTTACAGCTAGTTATATCGAGTTTGGGCTCGTTTTGTAAGTAATGATGATATCTTACCACTGGACTTGTTGGAGTGACTTGGTGGTATACCTCGAAGACTTCTATTGGAACTCCTAGATCTTTAGAGTTAGTTATATCGAGTTTGGGCTCGTTTTGTAAGTTATGATGAGATCTTACCACTGAACTTGTTGGAGTGACCTGATGGTATACTTCGAAGACTACTACTGGATCTTCTAGACGGCTACAGCTAGTTATATCGAGTTTGGGCTCGTTTTGTAAGTAATGATGAGATCTTACCACTGGACTTGTTGGAGTGACTTGGTGGTATACCTCGAAGACTTCTATTGGAACTCCTAGATCTTTACAGCTAGTTATATCGAATTTGGGCTCGTTTTGTAAGTTATGATGAGATCTTACCACTGGACTTGTTGGAGTGACCTGATGGTATACTTCGAAGACTACTACTGGATCTTCTAGACGGCTACAGCTAGTTATATCGAGTTTGGGCTCGTTTTGTAAGTAATGATGAGATCTTACCACTGGACTTGTTGGAGTGACTTGGTGGTATACTGCGAAGACTTCTATTGGAACTCCTAGATCTTTACAGCTAGTTATATCGAGTTTGGGCTCGTTTTGTAAGTTATGATGAGATCTTACCACTGGATTTGTTGGAGTGACCTGATGGTATACTTCGAAGACTACTACTGGATCTTCTAGACGGCTACAGCTAGTTATATCGAGTTTGGGCTCGTTTTGTAAGTAATGATGAGATCTTACCGCTGGACTTGTGGGAGTGACCTGATGGTATACTTCGAAGACTACTACTGGATCTTCTAGACGGCTACAGCTAGTTATATCGAGTTTGGGCTCGTTTTGTAAGTAATGATGAGATATTACCACTGGACTTGTTGGAGTGACTTGGTGGTATACCTCGAAGACTTCTATTGGAACTCCTAGATCTTTACAGCTAGTTATATCGAATTTGGGCTCGTTTTGTAAGTTATGATGAGATCTTACCACTGGACTTGTTGGAGTGACCTGATGGTATACTTCGAAGACTACTACTGGATCTTCTAGACGGCTACAGCTAGTTATATCGAGTTTGGGCTCGTTTTGTAAGTAATGATGAGATCTTACCACTGGACTTGTTGGAGTGACTTGGTGGTATACCTCGAAGACTTCTATTGGAACTCCTAGATCTTTACAGCTAGTTATATCGAATTTGGGCTCGTTTTGTAAGTTATGATGAGATCTTACCACTGGACTTGTTGGAGTGACCTGATGGTATACTTCGAAGACTACTACTGGATCTTCTAGACGGCTACAGCTAGTTATATCGAGTTTGGGCTCGTTTTGTAAGTAATGATGAGATCTTACCACTGGACTTGTTGGAGTGACTTGGTGGTATACTGCGAAGACTTCTATTGGAACTCCTAGATCTTTACAGCTAGTTATATCGAGTTTGGGCTCGTTTTGTAAGTTATGATGAGATCTTACCACTGGATTTGTTGGAGTGACCTGATGGTATACTTCGAAGACTACTACTGGATCTTCTAGACGGCTACAGCTAGTTATAGCGAGTTTGGGCTCGTTTTGTAAGTAATGATGAGATCTTACCACTGGACTTGTTGGAGTGACCTGATGGTATACTTCGAAGACTATACTACTGGATCTTCTAGACAGCTACAGCTAGTTATATCGAGTTTGGGCTCGTTTTGTAAGTAATGATGAGCTCTTACCACTGGACTTGTTGGAGTGACCTGATGGTATACTTCAAAGACTACTTCTGGATCTTCTAGACGGCTGCAGCTAGTTAGCCCAAACTCAATACAACTAACTCTAAAGATCTAGGAGTTCCAATAGAAGTCTTCGAGGTATACCATCAGGTCACTCCAACAAGTCCAGTGGTAAGATCTCATCATTACTTACAAAACGAGCCCAAACTCGATATCACTAGCTGTAGCTGTCTAGAAGATCCAGTAGTAGTCTTCGAAGTATACCATCAGGTCACTCCAACAAGTCCAGTGGTAAGATCTCATCATTACTTACAAAACGAGCCCAAACTCGATATAACTAGCTGTAGCCGTCTAGAAGATCCAGTAGTAGTCTTTGAAGTATACCATCAGGTCACTCCAACAAGTCCAGTGGTAAGATCTCATCATAACTTACAAAACGAGCCCAAACTCGATATAACTAGCTGTAAAGATCTAGGAGTTCCAATAGAAGTCTTCGAGGTATACCACCAAGTCACTCCAACAAGTCCAGTGGTAAGATCTCATCATTACTTACAAAACGAGCCCAAACTCGATATAACTAGCTGTAGCTGTCTAGAAGATCCAGTAGTATAGTCTTCGAAGTATACCATCAGGTCACTCCAACAAGTCCAGTGGTAAGATCTCATCATTACTTACAAAACGAGCCCAAACTCGATATAACTAGCTGTAGCTGTCTAGAAGATCCAGTAGTAGTCTTCGAAGTATACCATCAGGTCACTCCAACAAGTCCAGTGGTAAGATCTCATCATTACTTACAAAACGAGCCCAAACTCGATATAACTAGCTGTAGCTGTCTAGAAGATCCAGTAGTATAGTCTTCGAAGTATACCATCAGGTCACTCCAACAAGTCCAGTGGTAAGATCTCATCATTACTTACAAAACGAGCCCAAACTCGATATAACTAGCTGTAGCTGTCTAGAAGATCCAGTAGTAGTCTTCGAAGTATACCATCAGGTCACTCCAACAAGTCCAGTGGTAAGATCTCATCATTACTTACAAAACGAGCCCAAACTCGATATAACTAGCTGTAGCTGTCTAGAAGATCCAGTAGTATAGTCTTCGAAGTATACCATCAGGTCACTCCAACAAGTCCAGTGGTAAGATCTCATCATAACTTACAAAACGAGCCCAAACTCGATATAACTAGCTGCAGCCGTCTAGAAGATCCAGAAGTAGTCTTCGAAGTATACCATCAGGTCACTCCAACAAGTCCAGTGGTGAGATCTCATCATTACTTACAAAACAAGCCCAAACTCGATATAACTAGCTGTAGCTGTCTAGAAGATCCAGTAGTAGTCTTTGAAGTATACCATCAGGTCACTCCAACAAGTCCAGTGGTAAGATCTTATCATTACTTACAAAACGAGCCCAAACTCGATATAACTAGCTGTAAAGATCTAGGAGTTCCAGTAGTAGTCTTTGAAGTATACCATCAGGTCACTCCAACAAGTCCAGTGGTAAGATCTCATCATAACTTACAAAACAAGCCCAAACTCGATATAACTAGCTGTAAAGATCTAGGAGTTCCAATAGAAGTCTTCGAGGTATACCACCAAGTCACTCCAACAATTCCAGTGGTAAGATCTCATCATTACTTACAAAACGAGCCCAAACTCGATATAACTAGCTGTAGCTGTCTAGAAGATCCAGTAGTAGTCTTCGAAGTATACCATCAGGTCACTCCAATAAGGCCAGTGGTAAGATCTCATCATAACTTACAAAACGAGCCCAAACTCAATACAACTTACTCTAAAGATCTAGGAGTTCCAATAGAAGTTTTCGAGGTATACATGCAGGTCAGTACTACATTCGGGGAATGTAACTTTGCAAGAAATTTCGAAATTCTATCAAATAATAAAATAATGCTATTATATTGAAGGTACCATAGGTACCTAGTACTTAGTTTCTTCTTTTCAAAATATATTATCAATTTGGTTTGCTCAACTTAGACTTAGATTTAGAATTAAACTTAGACTTAGACTAAGTCTGAGTTCAAATCTAAGCCTAAGTCTAACACTAAGACTAAGTCTTAGACTAAGACTAAGTCTAAGTCTTAGTCTTAGTCTTAGTGTTAGACTTAGGTTTAGACTTAAAGAGACTTAGTCTTAGTCTAATGCATTTCCCAGTGGCTTAAAAAAAACTAAATCGAAGTCTAAGACTAAGACTAAATCTAAGTCTAACTAAGTTAGACTTAGATTTAGTCTTAGTCAGTCAGTACAGCAAGTCCGGACGAAAATAAAAAATAAAAAAATAAAACATAAACAATTTATATCCAAGTATCAAAACAAGTTAATTCACTCATTTTTAACGCAGCTTGCCCGCGCCTGTGTGTGCGTGTGAACGGTGCATGTGTAGAAGTGCGTTTTTATACCTACTCTTTGCGAAATCCCGTCCTTAAGCCATAAAAGTAGTACGAAAGCATGGAATCCTGACTAAAATAAATCCTGAGTAAGTACATCTATATTTTTTCCAATTTTTTTATAATTACCATCACGTATGTGTGAGTGCAACAAAACATCGCTGTTTGTGTTTATTCGATTGTCAACTTATAAGCTTTGTAGTGGTCATGTACGTAACAATCAGTCATAAGGTTCTTGCAATTCACGAGGGCGCGTGAGCTTAACTTGTAGTTACGTCGTGTACTTGCACATTGCGTAAGTGTGCGTGCCTGTCAGGAGCCTAGGTGGGAGCGGTCAGGCGCGAGCAAGCTCTCGCTCATACTTATACATATTATACAACACATACAACCACGAGTCACGCGCCCTCGTGAATTGCAAGAATAATTATGTGTGCTATGATGTCATGAATGTTACTGTACATCTTTTCGCGGTTATACCTAATTGCTTAAACAGAGCTAAGTAAATATTAAGTTATTAAGTTATTCAAGCAAATTAAGCTAAGAACTTACGCATAATTTGTGGCAAGTCACGAAAATACGAAAACAAGAATCCACAAGCTCGGAATGACTAACGAGTGTAAGTTAAATTGGTTAACATGACAATGACAAGAAACTTTGCAACTTTGCTTTACACGCTACCGAATGCTATCAAGTGAATAATGTACAGCTTACTAACTAGCTTGAACCGACCCAGTTTTGGACTAAAAGAAGTTTTTCTACACTCTGACTTATCATTGTCAAAAAATCCGTAATGCGTGGAGTTAAATTTTTTAAATCCCTCGGGAACCTCCATGATAAAATGTAGCCTATGTCACTCTCCAGGTCCTCAACTATACCCATACAAAAAATAGCGTCGATCCGTCGCTCTGTTACAGCGTGATTGAAGGACAAACCAACAAACAAACGGTCGACAGTGCATGTTAGTTGAACAAGGTGAATATTCGGAAAGCCACCACATCTAGTAGTAGTAGTTTAGTTTAGTGGGAGGCTTTGGCCGTGGTAAGTTACGACCCTACCGTCAAAGACGTGCCGCCAAGTCATTTAGCGTTCCGGCACGATGGCGTGTAGAAACCGATTAGGGCTATGCTCTTTCCAAATTAGCCCGCTGCTGAAATCTTACCTTACCGCTATCTTAGACTGCATCGTCACTTACCATCAGATGAGATCGCAGGAAAGGACTATCTTGTCATCGAATAAAAAAAAAGCAAAGTGCATTTATATCGATTTACCGATGTTTTATTAAAATATGGGTGGCCAATTATAGCCTGAAAATAATGAATTTTTGAATGCAATAAGCTTATTGGAAGCGTTCACTGTTAGCTAATTGTGATTGGTTGGTCTACCAACAAATTTTGTGGCTTTTATCAAATTCTGATAATCTATAAACACTTTTGCATTATGCAGCGTAAATACGATATAATGTATTCAAAATTATTTATTTCATGTAGGCCAACCTGTGGCTCTCATGATAAGTCAAGACTCTCTATTCCCTCACTCTCATAGGCCGATGGGACGGAAAATCCGACAGGAGCGGAGAGAGATCCGACGCAGAACCGACGTCTTTACGTGCTCTCCGAGGAACGGGGGTGACTTGAGCTAGTACTGAGAATTTCTTGACAGAAAAACCCAGTAGATTTTTTGGCTCAACCCGGGAATCGAACCCGGAACCTCGTCATCCGCAGTCGAACTTGTTAGATCAACGAGGCAGTTACATATAACTACTACACTACCTTCTAATAGTGATTACATACATACATACATACATACATACATACATACATACATACATACATACATACATACATACATACATACTTTTAACTAGGTATTACATAAGTACATATTGATTTTGGTGTCTTAGTTAATTATTCATTCATTTAATACGAAGACAGAATGTCAACTATAACCTACTTGATATTTATTTGATGGATTTATTATATTTTACATACAACAACATCAACATTTGATAGCTTCATAAATATTCCTATTACGTTCGCCTATTGACGTGAAACGGCAGGTTAAGGTGACAAATCGTCAATAATTCGACCCTTTTCAAGTGGAGGGACAAGGGGGGAATGACGTGCCAACCGATTTTCCTGACTACATAATTGGTTTGAATAATATTTTCACGTACATAACTCAGAAAAGGACTCAGTTACTTTTTTTATAATATTTTCTGGTGAAAAGTCTTCTTTAAGGGCATTTAATTGCATTTGATTTTTATTGAATGTTGAATAGCTTTTATGGAATTAATGTAGCCTACTTTCTAATGCAGTAAATCAAAGTCTCTACGGGATTTCTTGGAATGAAATAAATGATATGAAATGAATACACTTTATTGTATACCATTTAAAAAAAAAATAACAAGAGTTTAGAGTACAAATGGCGGCCTTATGGCTTAGATTTCTTCTTTTTTCTTTTTTCAATTTACTTGAAAAAATAGATATGTATTTAATGGGCCTAATGAGTTAATGACATTTACGTACCAATACAATTATGAATCTTTTAAATTTCTGTAAAACATACTTAAATAAAAATTTTGACCCCGCCCCCCCTTCCGCTCTAGGCTCCAGCCAGCTAGTATATCTACCACTGCTCACCTACGAATCTCCACGGGATTTATAATAAACCTAAATATGTACAGACAGTCACAGGAATATTAATAAAAGTAAACCGAACTAAAAAACAAGAACAGAGAAAAGATAGACAGCACAAACAGAGTAGGTACTATGCATAGTCACCGCAGTAGATGTTCGATTAAGAATATTTATTACCCTCTGGGAATTAGAATTCTTTCCGTTCTCAATTAAAATTTTCGCTATTGCAAAGACATTTTTCCCATAAATTAAAACTTATCAATAGGCCCCATGGGTTGAATTGACAAATAGCTAAGTAATAGGGAGTGGTCGGTTATTGGCAAATGACGTCACTTTGCGGTTCTGGTCGAGATGTCGCATTACTAGAGCGTGCAATGCTTGAGAGACGGACTAAGCGCATTGCTTCGACGTTCCTGAAACACACCGCTATTTGGAATGCTCTTCCGGCTTCCATTCCAGCCTAAGCTAACCTATCCTATACAGTATACATACTCTACTATAAGGTTAGTGTTATGTTGTAAAGACATAACTGGTACTTATATGGTACTATAAAATAACTAACACATACAAGAGCTGCTATGTTATAGCATGGGTAGAAAGTGTACAATATATTTAAATATATATCATATATTGCATGATGCACGCATTACGTATGCGTGCACATTGAAAATTGAACTATTGCCTCCAATATTAAAAGTTCCACCTCAACTATAATTTTCAATTTACCGCACTAACTCGTATGTTAGCATAAATAACCTTCTTCTTTTTGGAAGTCGGTTAAAAAATATTACGAGGTCGTTTCTCATCATCAGGCGCAAGCACTTTTTTTAACGCCTGACGTTTTTAGGCTATCTCTATAGTCTATCTAACTCCACGGGTCTACCAATTAAAATAGTTCGAGTTTAAAATTAAAATACGTTCGGAAGCGCAACGCTGCGGTTACGTTTTTGTGTCAATATTTGTTTTATTATACATTCATAATTATTTGTGATTTTTGTTTGCGTGCGAGTGGAGTTTTAAACTATGAATAAATATTTTGCCGAAACAAATATTGGTTATATTTAGCACTACTACTAGCGTCCGCTTTGTACATTTGGTCTAATGGCTTAGTAACACAAAGAGAGTTTAGTTAACATATTCGAGTATTGTTTAACTGATATGAGTGTTTGTCATAACGTATAATAATGTAATGGATAATCACGGGCGAAAATTGCATGGAAAGTTTTCATATAGGATTATTGTTTGCGATTAAATAGTTTGCTATCGCTTGGCCTTATAACCTAACTAAATCTTTGGAGGCTTTGGCCGTGGCTAGTTACCACCCTACCCTCAAAGACATGCCGCCAAGCGATTTAGCGTTCCGGCACGATGGCGTGTAGAAACCGATCAGGGGTATGGGTTGAATTTACACTGCTATACCCCTTCCAAGTTAACCCGCTACCATCTTAGACTGCATTGTCACTTACCATCGGGTGAGATAGCCAGCGAATGAATATGGTTTATTATACATCGATGGAGATAGCAGTCAAGGGCTATCTTGTCATCGAATAAAAAAAAATCTAACTGCCAATTTTCACTAGTCGGAGAGAGCACTCAAAGAAGAAGAAATATACAATAAAATACATTCAATATTAAATACAATACGTAAGCAAACGACCGGATCCATTAACAAAATCCCGAATACAATTGGTATCTAATGAAATAAAATGTAAATAATAGCGCGTTCACTGAAATACGACGCCCGAATTGCCCTCGGTGAAAAACGATTTTCTTATCGTTTACGTCTACGCAATTTCAGTGACGCTTGTTGGCCCTACCTGATACACAAAGAGCGAGACAATAAAGTTCAAGAATGTTTTTTTATACTGATTATTTTTATTTCTTTCGTTCTGCAGAGACAAAAAGGTGAGACAGACCTAATTGGATTAATTTAATGTCCAATGATCACAAACAAAATATAATAAACATCGTCACCATATCAAGATGTGGACGTCCACTGCATACACAAATCTTCCTTAAGGCGTCATTTACATATAAAGAGTTTCTCGAATGCGAGCGGCAAGAAATAGTTTGCGATTATCCTATGCGAAAACTTTTCATACACTTTTCGCTCGCGATTATTCATTACATTACATTATTATACATTATGGCAAAAACTCGTACCAGTTAAGCAATGCTCGAATGTGAGTGCCGAAAATTTCGCTCGCATTCGAGAAACTCCCCTTTTGTAACTGAGCCATAGTTGAGAGCCATCAATTCCGGTGTTTAACCTCTTTATATCATCGGGTAACGTAGGTCCAACGTGCTGGTGGGCGTCCAACACTGCGTTTGTTTGTACGCGAATGGAACCACTCTGATAATTTCCAGCTACAACAGCCATCGTTCCTACAATAACCACTAACAAATAAACGTGTCAAATTATGTCAATTTTATTTCAGTGGATATAAATGGCGGTGATAACTTTTTAACGTAGTTAATTTTATAGCGCCTGTTACAACGAAATAACAACATTTATAATGGTCGTAAGTTTGGTTTTATAATTTGTAAATTGTGTCTGGCTTGTTCAGTAGAGCTGAATTTTGTCTACACGTTTGAGTCATTGTGATCTCTTTGTGAATCTCTATAGAGATTACAGAGATCTCTATAGAACAGTAGACAAAATTTTCTCGTGGCGCACATTTTAGCCCTACTGATATTCGGCCGTGGCTTTTTTACTTAGAATAAATTAATAATATTTATTTATTATAAAAATTACCCACTAGGTGGACATTGGTATTCACCAGTAACCTATCAGTACCTACCAGTATATTAGTAATTATGTAGCTGAATTAGGTTAGAACTGAATGTTACTGATGCATAAAAACCTTTTAAAACATTTCGCCTATTCTTGGACTAGTGCAACACTGATTAATTCAGGTAAAGACCTGAATTAATCAGTGTTTTTTATTTGTTGACTACAGAAAACGAAATTTCAGATCGAGAGAAGACCGATCTTGAAATAAATAGTGTAGGTCTAAAGTTGTACCTATTATTAGATAGATGCTATGTGGAAGCTGTCTCATCCGCCCAACGGATCTTGATGCAATTTGGCATAGAGATAATTTCATCCTGGACATGGTAACAAGATAACCCTTTTTAACCTGGAAATTCAGATATTTCAAGTGTTTTAAAAACCTTAATCCACGCGGTGAAGTCTTAGCGTGAACGTGAACATATGAAAAATCCTTACCAACATTATAAATGCGAAAGTGTGTTTGGTTTGTTTGTTGGTTTGTCCTTCAATCACGCCGCAACAAGGCAACGGATTGACATGATTTTTTGCATGAGTAATTGAATAGGTATAGTTGAGGACCGGGAGAGTATAGGCTACTTTTTATCCCGGAAAATTAGAGAGTTCCCGCGAGATTTAAAAAACTAAATTCACGCGAGCCTAAGCCACGGGCATCAACTAGTATTGCTATATTATTATCCTTATCACTAGGTATATACTAACATAGATGCTAACAAATGAATTTTTTTTTGGAATGCAGCTATAGACTTGTCTGAATTAAATTATTATTTATTTATTTATCATCATCTTCAACAACCTATCAACGGCACACTACTGAGAGCAGTAGGCCTAACATGCGTGCCACGAGAAAATTTTGTCTACACGTTTACTCGTAATCTCTATGTGAGTCTCTATAGAGACTGAAGATTAAACGGGTAGACAAAACTTTCTCGTGGCGCGCATGTTAGCCCTACAGGATTCCTCTCAGAGGAGGGTTATAGTCACACACCTCTGAGAACATTATAGAAAACTCTTAAGGCGTGCAGGTTTTCTCACGACATTTTCTTTCAGACGAAGAGGTGCGTCCAAGGGATCGAACCCACTATGCCCCAAATAGGAGTCGCGGTACTAATCATTATGCTATTACTGCACTGGTAGCATGGGCAGGAGATAAAAGTTTTATCCCCCGATTTTATCCACTGACAGGGATAAAATTATCTTTTCCCTATGCTAAAGCATGGCGACAGAGGAGAAGGCGATGTATATTTCTATAAGTATACCTATCCACTGAGTGTTATTTCCACTGCTGTGCCCATGCTCGACGGGTGGATAAAGCTAAGCGAGGGGATAAACGTTTTATCCTTTTCCCGGGGATAAAATTTCTCCCGCCCATGCTACCAGGGCTACTCTTAATATTAAGCGTATATACTTACTAAAAAATAAACCATAGTCTGTATTGCCCTTAATCAACACTTACGGGAGGGGCGCACCCCCGACACACGGGCATATCTAGCCTTGTCGCGTTCCTTTATTTAATACATATTTTGCCAAAAAGGGCTCAAGTTTTCGGGCTCAGTTTTCCTTCACCACTTCGACTTTATTTTCCATTTGCATACGATATTTTCTATTTGCACATAAATAGGTAGTTATTAGAGGGGATTTTATAAGCTTAGTATGTTTTCAATTCTGTCTACGTACGTAGCTACTTTATTTTATTATATTCCTGAACTATGTTGCTATGTTCATATGGGCCAATATGGGCGTCTTTTCTATAGACTGAATTCAAAAATTTTCAAAACTTCTGTACTCATACTTTTCTTTCACTTTTCATCAATTGGTGATTCGCAAAATCAGGCTAATAATAATAAATCAGGCTAATTATTATTAGCCTGATTTTGCGAATAATTTATTAAGGTTTCATGAAAATTGGTAGCGGTACGTCAGGAAGTTTCAATATGCTATTTTTATACGACTGCCTGAAAAAAGGAGTTTATTGTTTTCAGGGTTTATGTATTTTCTTTATTTTTAATTCTTACCTAATCGCACGGCTAACATTTGCACCAAAACATCAGTCTACGATAGTTGGTACTTTATTAGTCTATCTTTTAGGCCCATATTACACTATACTATTTATAGGATCCTATTTCGTACCATAGATTATCCATCCTAGAAATATATAAATGATGATCTATATAGAACATAATCTATGGTACGAATAATATATTAAACTATAAATAGTATAGTGTAATGTAGGCCTTAGCAAAACTAAAAGCAAACCCTATCGTCTATGGGAGCCCTAATATTTCGAGACGAGGAGCTTTTTTAATAAAACAAAACATGTCAAAGATGAATTTTATTCTAATTAAATTTAAGTGGAAACATGAATTATTATAACACGAATCTAAAGAAGGAAACACTATTATAACCTTAATTACCAAATACTTATATAAAATAACAAAATGTCTTTCTTGTCGTCGTTCAAATAATATTTAAACTTTGTATCTGTGTACGCTAACCGCCATATTGTATGGCACCATCTTAAAAGAGAAATTAATACAAACTTAGATTTTAGGTCTCGCAACGCAAATGTTCTTTATAATCTGCAGAAGTGTGCCTAGTACGAGTGTTAGTGTGACCAGAATAAAAAATAATGTTTTCCAATATTAGTAATGCGATTATATAAGAAAATTCATTTGACAGAGCTTAAATGTTTCATTCATCAATTAATATAAAAACATATATTAGCTTAAAAGTGTTCAAATATATACGATTTTCTTATAGATTCGCATGGTTCACCAATCGTTTCGTTCAAAGGAAAACTTTTTTTAATCATGAATTAATAATAATTGTAATTGATACGAAATCCTGGATTCATCTCCAAAAGTTTATAACATATACACGAATGATTTCAATAGAAATACACTTAAATTAAAACAAATGTGTTGTTTTAAAAGTATTAAAGTTTATATTGGTTATTATGAAATTTTGTTTTATAATTAATATATTCGGTAAGTATATTGGATTTCAAACATTATTTTATGTTCCAGCAACACTATATATAAACACAACTCGCCATCACCAAAAAAATATGTAAACTTACATTTAAAAAACGTGTAAAGATTACAAGTACTCGTAGCTGTAATGAAAAGCATACATTAACAATTTTAACTTTACTCTTCATTATTTTGAGAAGGCACATGAAAATCCCTTATAAATAAATGAATAAACTAAAAACGACACGACATATTTTTATGACCTTCTTTGTAAAAGCGAAACTGATAAAAAATATGACACCAAAAATGTTATGTTAAGTTGAAAGTTTACATGTATTTGTGTAAAATGAAGTAAAAGTATTTCGTTTTTTTTTTGCGACAAAAATCGCTATTTAATACCCCTAAACATACTTGAATACACTCGATCGATTTCTTTACGTCATACAGCCAACAAAATGTATATGAACAATCTTACCAACTATATAAAAATACAACAACATCCACCTGAAAAGCTCATTCGACAATTTTCGAATAGTCAAATCAACTTCCTTTTATGTGATATGCCACAGACTATAAATTATTTATAATATGTAATATATACGCTACCCTTTATTTTAAATTCAACCGCTGAACTAGAAATACCGATGCCAATGTAAAATTATGTCAACTGTAGAACATCAATAAATTAAAAAAAAGGTGTTAATATCGTGGTATCTAAAACTAAGGCATCGGCTGATTATAAGATTTACCCAAATATTTTTTCACATAAAGTTTGAAAACACCAATTCTTGAAGCAATCCCATCCCATTCAATGCTTAAATACAAGATTTGATCCCAAAATAGGTTAAATTACATTGGGGTAGAGAAAACTGGCAACATTATTAAAAGAACCTAAGGGCCTTCTAACATTAAGCATATATATACAGTCATATTATTTATAGATACAGCACTAGTGCAATATTGTGTTGTAACATTTGAACAAAAAAAGAAACATTTTCCAAAAATATTTCTAAAGGGAAAATGCGGTGTATAAGGTTTCTAGTTTGACAATACATACAACATTTAAACTTTTAAAATGCTGTTAAAAAAATTATTATTATATTGTATTAACACGCATAATGGATATTATATACTTCTTTTCCAGAATAAGTAAAAAATATACAATGTATAAAACCAAATTGTTCGTATTAATAAATACGTATAATATAATCGTTCACACACTACCGCTACACTACAAGTAAGAAAAATATATAATTTTGTATACAATTAATTTATGAAAGCTCGTGAAAATATTTTTAGAGTTACAAGAATTGTCTTTTATATTTTAATACTTACTATACCTAATGAATTAATCAGCGACGATGATCCAATGAAATGTACGGTCGTGATAAATTTAGAGAATAACTATAATAAAAAAAGGAAACATATTGAACAATCCAAAAATAAAAAAAAATCCGACGTCCAAATCAAACTGGTATCGCTTAATCGCTAGAAACACGCAAAACTTATAAATTATGTAAACAAATAAGAATCATTCATGTCTTTAAAACTGCTGCTTCGAAATGTTCTTAAACCGACTCTAACTTGGCATTTAATCACACCTCTTTGGAAATACGTCTACGACTTTGGTTATTATTTTTTTAAAGGATAAAAAAATCAGATCGGAAATTTGATTTAGATGTCTTTTTAAAATTAAATCGATCTCGGAAGCAAAAGAAAATAAAGTAAATGCGCGGACATGTTGATGAATATGAACATCAGAAAATAAAAAAAAAAAATACTTTATTTTTAGCAAAAATCGCTAGTATTATTACTGTATTTAAAGTACAAAATCCTCGAGAATACCTAAATAGTCTACTCAAAACTATGGAAGCCAAAACGTATCAGCATCACTAGCTGCTTACGAAAATGCAAATTTTTATTTAATTTATTGTACTTACGCCTTTACTTGTAAATTTACTTTACAGAGATAGCTTTTCTATTAATAAGATGGTCCTATAAACGAGTTTAATATGAAAATATTTAGCAGTGGTCCGACATCTTACGTTAATAATATAGTGAATTAAGAAATAAGATTTTCTTCATTAAAACGAAATTTCTAAAGAATTTTGAAAAATTAAACTGGCGAATTCCTATATTAGATTCTATCCTTATTTCTTTATGGCGATGTGGTGGTTATAAATAATTCCATCATTTAGTGTCAGTATTACTTTAGGTACTGCTTTCTATAAAATGGGAATAGGTACAATTGATTTTTATTTTCACCGTTTTTTTTTATTTACTTATTGTAAAAGATTTCCTAGACGAAATTACTGTTCTATTTGCAATATATAATAACTTGTTTATATGATAAAATTATTTTTCAAGAAAGCACGGGTCTCGTTTTTCGTGAAAACTTCATTTAAATTTTTATACTTAAAGACTTTTGGTCAAAACCAAAACTTCGTTAGAAGAGCTATCCCATAGTTTGTGATAATTTGCAATGACTTCGATTTATTATATTACTTATACATTCATGATCGCGATTCAGACCCTGCCTCGTTAAAGCGATAAATCTATACTTTTAATGGTAGTGATATTTTTACAAAAATTGTTACATTCCCTTAACTCTAGGCTACGACAAGCTTCAAGAAACATCCTAGACCGATAGGAACTGAACAGGTAAAATAAAAACTAAATGCCTTTGCAATGGACGACATTTTCCACACTGAAGTGATCCCTAACGCATGGTTTACAATGCAACTGGATACCGGTAATGAATACCTAAAAGAGCATTAAGAAGAAAACTAAAATAAGATAAGCAAAAAATGTATAATTAAGAATTAATAGATAAGTAAGAACGTCTATATTGCTATATTATATAAGATAATATAACACTATACATAATTATAAAATAGTTAGTTTTAATAAATTTATAATAATGAATGACATGCTAAAAAAAACAAAGCTGCTCATTCTCGTCCAACAGAGCAAGGCAAACAATAATAAAAAAAAAGCAAGCCATGTCAGCTATAAAAGGTCTCTGATCATGTCGGAGGACGAATAGAGGACACACAATTAAAAAAAAAAAAAAAAACTTCGGTAAGCTTTAAACCTCTTCGGAGTATTTGCTCAGGGACTTTTAAACATGGTTCCTGTCTCACCATTCTACGTCAACGCATTGAATACTTCTGCACCGCTACGGTAATAATGTAAACAAGCAATTAAAAGAGATTAAAAAACCCGACTGCTTTAAAGGAAATCAACAGAAAATTTACGAATTTAAATTGACAAAAAATCGTAAATCGTCATTCAAAATGAAAAATGATCAAAGAAACCTAACAAAGATATTCAAATACCTGTTCAATGATACTATAACATAGTTCATCGACTTTCATTTTTATCTTTTTCACAATATAGTCCCATGTTGAAGTTTGATTACTGTCATGTCTTTAGTGGCACTCCTAAGATTAACAAAAACCGATTGACGTAAGAATCATCAAAATCGGTCCACGTGTTTGGTCCCCAGAGCGCCACATACATACCTACATAGACTGTAAAACACTATACCCTCCTTTGCGTGCCGCAGTCGGGTAAAAACTGACAATTGATTGAAGCGCAAATTTTAAGCCTCAATAGCCCAACGGTTAAAGGTGCGGACTGAAAAGTGAAAGGTCGCAGGTTCGAACCCCACCCGTTGCACTATTGTCGTACCCACTCCTAACACAAGCTTGCCGCTTATTTGGAGGGGAGAGGAAGATATTAGTCAACTTCAGCTTGGCTAATGTTCTTTAAAAAAAAAAAAAAATTGCAAGTCCCTTCAGTTGCGTTGTACCATAACTCTCGAGACAAGAAAGCGAGAAAATGTCGTTGTATGCAAAGGCTAACGCTAATTAAAGAAAGAATGCGACGCGTCTACAAATCCACTAGAAAACAAGACAGTAGAACATAAAGTGCAATGATTTGCATATAAAATAGTTTTACCTTAAGGCTATGTTCAGATGGCTGAATTGCGACGCGCGTTTTCAAATCGCGCGCTTAGACATCCTAATATATACCTAGCAACCGTTCACATGTGCGCGCGTTAACGCGCGTCAGCGAGCGTCAACGCGGCGCTCAGAGAAAAAGTTTCTAGACGCAGACAATCGCGCGTTGACTCGCGCTTTGATATTAATGTAATGTCCGTTTGCTGTTCAGTTGAGCGCGCGCTTTCATCGCGATCGCATGTAATTTTGTTTTTTCGTAATTATATTTTGAGTTGAAGCAAGTTGTCGAATGATTTTGTAGACATTCTAAAGTAATTAAAGAATTTAGATTCATGGTCTCTTAGATTCGGATATAGTGTCGCAAACAAACTGGGTCTATTTTTCAAAATTGGATGAACCCAATGTGTACGTTTTCTTTTTCTATATTTTTCTTTTATAATATAACCACAAAATAATAGCCTCTTCCACGTCCATTTTCTACGTTCTACCGAACTAGACTGACGAGTACTCTCGCAACGCGCATTAGCGCTCATCATCTGAACTCTCTACAAATTTGATCGCGCGTTGACGCGCGTTAACGCGCGTTACATGTGAACATAGCCTTAATCTAAACTTACAGTTTAATTATAAAAATCACCTCAGCATTAGGATATTATAACAGCCAAGTGTTTAACGGTGTCGTCGATTTTGTTTCCACGTTTGTATGTAAGGCTATGTTCAGATGGCTGAATTGCGACGCGCGTTTTCAAATCGCGCGCTTAGACATCCTAATATATATCTAGCAACCGTTCACATGCGCGCGCGTTAACGCGCGTCAGCGAGCGTCAACGCGGCGCTCAGAGAAAAAGTTTCTAGACGCAGACAATCGCGCGTTGATTCGCGCTTTGATATTAATGTAATGTCCGTTTGCTATTCAGTTGAGCGCGCGCTTTCATCGCGATCGCATGTAATTTTGTTAATTTTCGTAATTATATTTTGAGTTGAAGCAAATTGTCGAATGACTTTGTAGACATTCTAAAGTAATTAAAGAATTTAGATTCATGGTCTCATAGATTCGGATATAGTGTCGCAAACAAACTGGGTCTATTTTTCAAAATTGGATGAACCCAATGTGTACGTTTTCTTTTTTTATATTTTTCTTTATAATATAACCACAAAATAATAACCTTTTCCACGTCCATTTTCTACGTTCTACCGAACTAGACTGACGAGTACTCTCGCAACGCGCATTAGCGCTCATCATCTGAACTCTCTTCAAATTTGATCGCGCGTTGACGCGCGTTAACGCGCGTTACATGTGAACATAGCCTAAATGAACCTTATTGTTTTTGGCTGGGCGTACATTGGCGACCAACGTCTGTCTTTAGCATTTCTAGCAACCGGAAAGAAGAAGCTTGAGCTTAATAAGGGTCGACCAAATGTGATTAATAACCGACTGGTCGATTGCGAAGAAGCTGCATCAGTTGGTGGCTACAATCTCAATTGTGGCGATTGGCTGAATTATTGCAATTTCGGCCAAGGTCAAACAAATGCGATTACGACTGTCTTGTGTAGCAATCATTTTTAGACAATGTCAGCCCTGGACAAATGAAACACAATTATACCTATGTGCCATCTTTTTCCTTTTTTTGGAGTGTACTGCTCCTTATATTTGAATGAATGTATATTATATATGTAAAATAATATACACACATATATAATTTATACGTGTAGGTTTGATTAAATTTTTGTGTGATTTCACATATTATATATATTTAAAGATCCCAAAAATAAACATAGTTTAACGTCATTAACGGTCAGAAATTGTTCGGAACTAAGCTGACAAACTCATGGCTTCATACGGTACGTATTCGTAGAGTCAATTTCCTAATAATATCGATCAAGGTCGAACTCATACGATACTGTATCAGTCCCGACGGGACCTTCAAAATAATATTTGAAGTAAGGGACGTCCGACAATACTATCCCGGGATGCAATAGAACAAGTAAGCTGCAAGAAATCGTAGGCTCAGTTAAATACTGAAAAGAAGCGATCGTTCAGGCGATAGTAGGTAGTCAATGCACGGCCAGCTTTAGAGTTTAAACTAACTTGTTTATCATCAAAAACATTACGGTTATAAATATTTACATTTTCAGTTTATGCGCCGTCTATTTTACTGACTTCGTCTTATTACTCACTTTTTTGATAGTTTCAATTATAATTCGTACATAAATTCATACTATATTTATTATGTCATACACATTTATATATTTTACCATGTTGTTGCCTATAATTTGTAGACCAAAAATTTTGTTTTCATTGATAATAGCAACTTTTAAATAACTAATTTACATCCGTAATACGTCATTGAACAGATTGGCAACGATCAGTGAGGCTCAAACAAAATACTTCTCTCTTATTTGTCAAAATTTGGTTATATCGAAGTTAACAATTTACAGTGCTTAGTCACTTTAACCCATAACTGGCGTTGCGCAGGGCAAGCGTAAATTCGGCTTCAGTTCACTAGAAAAAATTGGTTAGTAACCGATTAAAATTATTCGGTATAATAAGCAAAGTTTGCTTAATTAGAAACGATTTCAATCTTCAACCGATTCACGAACGAAATCAAAAACTTAACCGAAATGATTTCTGTTTATATTCGGTCAATAACGCTTTGAAACGTTTTCCAGCTTCCAAGACCTGGGGGGCGATTTGTGGGGGGCTTGTAGGCGCGCTGATCGGCTTTTTTGGTGTATTTGTATTGGAAAATTAAACACTTTTTTGGCACTTTACAATAGTTTTACTGGAGACCAAATTTAGTCGCTGTGGCAGAGAGACGGAAGTGAATTTTAGCTATTCGACCACAGATAATACATCTTTTGACACGGTATTGTTGTGTTGCCAACATGCTGGGGGCGGCGGAGCATGCTCATGAGTGACCCTATAGTATCATTATTAAATCTCTAAATGCAACGCTAACTCAGCTCACAGCATCCTGGTTTACATCTTATAAAATTTATATGAAAATGTTAAACGATTTATATTTAGAATATGCTACTCAATATCTCTGTATGACATTAACTCTGACAGAATAACTTAACAAATAACAGACAATAACAGAGAATCTTTAAATACATTTATATGAATCTAACATATGAAAAGGTTTTTTATTTTGAATTTAAAATATTTTTCCGAGAACATAATTAACTTAAATATTAGTGTATTATAATGTATGTGCCACAATTATTATTAATGAAGTTGAAACAAACTACAAATGAAGTTTTATTAATAAAAATACAAACTAACTAAAAACTTATTCTAACAGTCATACATAATATGAATGTTTTATGCAAAAATAAAAATAAACTGGTATAAAATTAATTCTATTCTAAAGGTAATACAGAAATACCAGATAGTGACCGCTTATATACCTTCTTACTAGGTGTTATGACATCAACAACCCGAACCTTTTGATCTTGGCCAGGGTACACCTTTATAACTCTGGCCATGGGCCATGTGAGTGGTGGGGTGTTAGGTTAGGTTAGGTTCGCCTATTCTTGGACTAGTGCAACACTGATTAATTCAGGTAAAGACCTGAATTAATCAGTGTTTTTTATTTGTTGACTACAGAAAACGAAATTTCAGATCGAGAGAAGACCGATCTTGAAATAAATAGTGTAGGTCTAAAGTTGTACCTATTATTAGATAGATGCTATGTGGAAGCTGTCTCATCCGCCCAACGGATCTTGATGCAATTTGGCATAGAGATAATTTCATCCTGGACATGGTAACAAGATAACCCTTTTTAACCTGGAAATTCAGATATTTCAAGTGTTTTAAAAACCTTAATCCACGCGGTGAAGTCTTAGCGTGAACGTGAACATATGAAAAATCCTTACCAACATTATAAATGCGAAAGTGTGTTTGGTTTGTTTGTTGGTTTGTCCTTCAATCACGCCGCAACAAGGCAACGGATTGACATGATTTTTTGCATGAGTAATTGAATAGGTATAGTTGAGGACCGGGAGAGTATAGGCTACTTTTTATCCCGGAAAATTAGAGAGTTCCCGCGAGATTTAAAAAACTAAATTCACGCGAGCCTAAGCCACGGGCATCAACTAGTATTGCTATATTATTATCCTTATCACTAGGTATATACTAACATAGATGCTAACAAATGAATTTTTTTTTGGAATGCAGCTATAGACTTGTCTGAATTAAATTATTATTTATTTATTTATCATCATCTTCAACAACCTATCAACGGCACACTACTGAGAGCAGTAGGCCTAACATGCGTGCCACGAGAAAATTTTGTCTACACGTTTACTCGTAATCTCTATGTGAGTCTCTATAGAGACTGAAGATTAAACGGGTAGACAAAACTTTCTCGTGGCGCGCATGTTAGCCCTACAGGATTCCTCTCAGAGGAGGGTTATAGTCACACACCTCTGAGAACATTATAGAAAACTCTTAAGGCGTGCAGGTTTTCTCACGACATTTTCTTTCAGACGAAGAGGTGCGTCCAAGGGATCGAACCCACTATGCCCCAAATAGGAGTCGCGGTACTAATCATTATGCTATTACTGCACTGGTAGCATGGGCAGGAGATAAAAGTTTTATCCCCCGATTTTATCCACTGACAGGGATAAAATTATCTTTTCCCTATGCTAAAGCATGGCGACAGAGGAGAAGGCGATGTATATTTCTATAAGTATACCTATCCACTGAGTGTTATTTCCACTGCTGTGCCCATGCTCGACGGGTGGATAAAGCTAAGCGAGGGGATAAACGTTTTATCCTTTTCCCGGGGATAAAATTTCTCCCGCCCATGCTACCAGGGCTACTCTTAATATTAAGCGTATATACTTACTAAAAAATAAACCATAGTCTGTATTGCCCTTAATCAACACTTACGGGAGGGGCGCACCCCCGACACACGGGCATATCTAGCCTTGTCGCGTTCCTTTATTTAATACATATTTTGCCAAAAAGGGCTCAAGTTTTCGGGCTCAGTTTTCCTTCACCACTTCGACTTTATTTTCCATTTGCATACGATATTTTCTATTTGCACATAAATAGGTAGTTATTAGAGGGGATTTTATAAGCTTAGTATGTTTTCAATTCTGTCTACGTACGTAGCTACTTTATTTTATTATATTCCTGAACTATGTTGCTATGTTCATATGGGCCAATATGGGCGTCTTTTCTATAGACTGAATTCAAAAATTTTCAAAACTTCTGTACTCATACTTTTCTTTCACTTTTCATCAATTGGTGATTCGCAAAATCAGGCTAATAATAATAAATCAGGCTAATTATTATTAGCCTGATTTTGCGAATAATTTATTAAGGTTTCATGAAAATTGGTAGCGGTACGTCAGGAAGTTTCAATATGCTATTTTTATACGACTGCCTGAAAAAAGGAGTTTATTGTTTTCAGGGTTTATGTATTTTCTTTATTTTTAATTCTTACCTAATCGCACGGCTAACATTTGCACCAAAACATCAGTCTACGATAGTTGGTACTTTATTAGTCTATCTTTTAGGCCCATATTACACTATACTATTTATAGGATCCTATTTCGTACCATAGATTATCCATCCTAGAAATATATAAATGATGATCTATATAGAACATAATCTATGGTACGAATAATATATTAAACTATAAATAGTATAGTGTAATGTAGGCCTTAGCAAAACTAAAAGCAAACCCTATCGTCTATGGGAGCCCTAATATTTCGAGACGAGGAGCTTTTTTAATAAAACAAAACATGTCAAAGATGAATTTTATTCTAATTAAATTTAAGTGGAAACATGAATTATTATAACACGAATCTAAAGAAGGAAACACTATTATAACCTTAATTACCAAATACTTATATAAAATAACAAAATGTCTTTCTTGTCGTCGTTCAAATAATATTTAAACTTTGTATCTGTGTACGCTAACCGCCATATTGTATGGCACCATCTTAAAAGAGAAATTAATACAAACTTAGATTTTAGGTCTCGCAACGCAAATGTTCTTTATAATCTGCAGAAGTGTGCCTAGTACGAGTGTTAGTGTGACCAGAATAAAAAATAATGTTTTCCAATATTAGTAATGCGATTATATAAGAAAATTCATTTGACAGAGCTTAAATGTTTCATTCATCAATTAATATAAAAACATATATTAGCTTAAAAGTGTTCAAATATATACGATTTTCTTATAGATTCGCATGGTTCACCAATCGTTTCGTTCAAAGGAAAACTTTTTTTAATCATGAATTAATAATAATTGTAATTGATACGAAATCCTGGATTCATCTCCAAAAGTTTATAACATATACACGAATGATTTCAATAGAAATACACTTAAATTAAAACAAATGTGTTGTTTTAAAAGTATTAAAGTTTATATTGGTTATTATGAAATTTTGTTTTATAATTAATATATTCGGTAAGTATATTGGATTTCAAACATTATTTTATGTTCCAGCAACACTATATATAAACACAACTCGCCATCACCAAAAAAATATGTAAACTTACATTTAAAAAACGTGTAAAGATTACAAGTACTCGTAGCTGTAATGAAAAGCATACATTAACAATTTTAACTTTACTCTTCATTATTTTGAGAAGGCACATGAAAATCCCTTATAAATAAATGAATAAACTAAAAACGACACGACATATTTTTATGACCTTCTTTGTAAAAGCGAAACTGATAAAAAATATGACACCAAAAATGTTATGTTAAGTTGAAAGTTTACATGTATTTGTGTAAAATGAAGTAAAAGTATTTCGTTTTTTTTTTGCGACAAAAATCGCTATTTAATACCCCTAAACATACTTGAATACACTCGATCGATTTCTTTACGTCATACAGCCAACAAAATGTATATGAACAATCTTACCAACTATATAAAAATACAACAACATCCACCTGAAAAGCTCATTCGACAATTTTCGAATAGTCAAATCAACTTCCTTTTATGTGATATGCCACAGACTATAAATTATTTATAATATGTAATATATACGCTACCCTTTATTTTAAATTCAACCGCTGAACTAGAAATACCGATGCCAATGTAAAATTATGTCAACTGTAGAACATCAATAAATTAAAAAAAAGGTGTTAATATCGTGGTATCTAAAACTAAGGCATCGGCTGATTATAAGATTTACCCAAATATTTTTTCACATAAAGTTTGAAAACACCAATTCTTGAAGCAATCCCATCCCATTCAATGCTTAAATACAAGATTTGATCCCAAAATAGGTTAAATTACATTGGGGTAGAGAAAACTGGCAACATTATTAAAAGAACCTAAGGGCCTTCTAACATTAAGCATATATATACAGTCATATTATTTATAGATACAGCACTAGTGCAATATTGTGTTGTAACATTTGAACAAAAAAAGAAACATTTTCCAAAAATATTTCTAAAGGGAAAATGCGGTGTATAAGGTTTCTAGTTTGACAATACATACAACATTTAAACTTTTAAAATGCTGTTAAAAAAATTATTATTATATTGTATTAACACGCATAATGGATATTATATACTTCTTTTCCAGAATAAGTAAAAAATATACAATGTATAAAACCAAATTGTTCGTATTAATAAATACGTATAATATAATCGTTCACACACTACCGCTACACTACAAGTAAGAAAAATATATAATTTTGTATACAATTAATTTATGAAAGCTCGTGAAAATATTTTTAGAGTTACAAGAATTGTCTTTTATATTTTAATACTTACTATACCTAATGAATTAATCAGCGACGATGATCCAATGAAATGTACGGTCGTGATAAATTTAGAGAATAACTATAATAAAAAAAGGAAACATATTGAACAATCCAAAAATAAAAAAAAATCCGACGTCCAAATCAAACTGGTATCGCTTAATCGCTAGAAACACGCAAAACTTATAAATTATGTAAACAAATAAGAATCATTCATGTCTTTAAAACTGCTGCTTCGAAATGTTCTTAAACCGACTCTAACTTGGCATTTAATCACACCTCTTTGGAAATACGTCTACGACTTTGGTTATTATTTTTTTAAAGGATAAAAAAATCAGATCGGAAATTTGATTTAGATGTCTTTTTAAAATTAAATCGATCTCGGAAGCAAAAGAAAATAAAGTAAATGCGCGGACATGTTGATGAATATGAACATCAGAAAATAAAAAAAAAAAATACTTTATTTTTAGCAAAAATCGCTAGTATTATTACTGTATTTAAAGTACAAAATCCTCGAGAATACCTAAATAGTCTACTCAAAACTATGGAAGCCAAAACGTATCAGCATCACTAGCTGCTTACGAAAATGCAAATTTTTATTTAATTTATTGTACTTACGCCTTTACTTGTAAATTTACTTTACAGAGATAGCTTTTCTATTAATAAGATGGTCCTATAAACGAGTTTAATATGAAAATATTTAGCAGTGGTCCGACATCTTACGTTAATAATATAGTGAATTAAGAAATAAGATTTTCTTCATTAAAACGAAATTTCTAAAGAATTTTGAAAAATTAAACTGGCGAATTCCTATATTAGATTCTATCCTTATTTCTTTATGGCGATGTGGTGGTTATAAATAATTCCATCATTTAGTGTCAGTATTACTTTAGGTACTGCTTTCTATAAAATGGGAATAGGTACAATTGATTTTTATTTTCACCGTTTTTTTTTATTTACTTATTGTAAAAGATTTCCTAGACGAAATTACTGTTCTATTTGCAATATATAATAACTTGTTTATATGATAAAATTATTTTTCAAGAAAGCACGGGTCTCGTTTTTCGTGAAAACTTCATTTAAATTTTTATACTTAAAGACTTTTGGTCAAAACCAAAACTTCGTTAGAAGAGCTATCCCATAGTTTGTGATAATTTGCAATGACTTCGATTTATTATATTACTTATACATTCATGATCGCGATTCAGACCCTGCCTCGTTAAAGCGATAAATCTATACTTTTAATGGTAGTGATATTTTTACAAAAATTGTTACATTCCCTTAACTCTAGGCTACGACAAGCTTCAAGAAACATCCTAGACCGATAGGAACTGAACAGGTAAAATAAAAACTAAATGCCTTTGCAATGGACGACATTTTCCACACTGAAGTGATCCCTAACGCATGGTTTACAATGCAACTGGATACCGGTAATGAATACCTAAAAGAGCATTAAGAAGAAAACTAAAATAAGATAAGCAAAAAATGTATAATTAAGAATTAATAGATAAGTAAGAACGTCTATATTGCTATATTATATAAGATAATATAACACTATACATAATTATAAAATAGTTAGTTTTAATAAATTTATAATAATGAATGACATGCTAAAAAAAACAAAGCTGCTCATTCTCGTCCAACAGAGCAAGGCAAACAATAATAAAAAAAAAGCAAGCCATGTCAGCTATAAAAGGTCTCTGATCATGTCGGAGGACGAATAGAGGACACACAATTAAAAAAAAAAAAAAAAACTTCGGTAAGCTTTAAACCTCTTCGGAGTATTTGCTCAGGGACTTTTAAACATGGTTCCTGTCTCACCATTCTACGTCAACGCATTGAATACTTCTGCACCGCTACGGTAATAATGTAAACAAGCAATTAAAAGAGATTAAAAAACCCGACTGCTTTAAAGGAAATCAACAGAAAATTTACGAATTTAAATTGACAAAAAATCGTAAATCGTCATTCAAAATGAAAAATGATCAAAGAAACCTAACAAAGATATTCAAATACCTGTTCAATGATACTATAACATAGTTCATCGACTTTCATTTTTATCTTTTTCACAATATAGTCCCATGTTGAAGTTTGATTACTGTCATGTCTTTAGTGGCACTCCTAAGATTAACAAAAACCGATTGACGTAAGAATCATCAAAATCGGTCCACGTGTTTGGTCCCCAGAGCGCCACATACATACCTACATAGACTGTAAAACACTATACCCTCCTTTGCGTGCCGCAGTCGGGTAAAAACTGACAATTGATTGAAGCGCAAATTTTAAGCCTCAATAGCCCAACGGTTAAAGGTGCGGACTGAAAAGTGAAAGGTCGCAGGTTCGAACCCCACCCGTTGCACTATTGTCGTACCCACTCCTAACACAAGCTTGCCGCTTATTTGGAGGGGAGAGGAAGATATTAGTCAACTTCAGCTTGGCTAATGTTCTTTAAAAAAAAAAAAAAATTGCAAGTCCCTTCAGTTGCGTTGTACCATAACTCTCGAGACAAGAAAGCGAGAAAATGTCGTTGTATGCAAAGGCTAACGCTAATTAAAGAAAGAATGCGACGCGTCTACAAATCCACTAGAAAACAAGACAGTAGAACATAAAGTGCAATGATTTGCATATAAAATAGTTTTACCTTAAGGCTATGTTCAGATGGCTGAATTGCGACGCGCGTTTTCAAATCGCGCGCTTAGACATCCTAATATATACCTAGCAACCGTTCACATGTGCGCGCGTTAACGCGCGTCAGCGAGCGTCAACGCGGCGCTCAGAGAAAAAGTTTCTAGACGCAGACAATCGCGCGTTGACTCGCGCTTTGATATTAATGTAATGTCCGTTTGCTGTTCAGTTGAGCGCGCGCTTTCATCGCGATCGCATGTAATTTTGTTTTTTCGTAATTATATTTTGAGTTGAAGCAAGTTGTCGAATGATTTTGTAGACATTCTAAAGTAATTAAAGAATTTAGATTCATGGTCTCTTAGATTCGGATATAGTGTCGCAAACAAACTGGGTCTATTTTTCAAAATTGGATGAACCCAATGTGTACGTTTTCTTTTTCTATATTTTTCTTTTATAATATAACCACAAAATAATAGCCTCTTCCACGTCCATTTTCTACGTTCTACCGAACTAGACTGACGAGTACTCTCGCAACGCGCATTAGCGCTCATCATCTGAACTCTCTACAAATTTGATCGCGCGTTGACGCGCGTTAACGCGCGTTACATGTGAACATAGCCTTAATCTAAACTTACAGTTTAATTATAAAAATCACCTCAGCATTAGGATATTATAACAGCCAAGTGTTTAACGGTGTCGTCGATTTTGTTTCCACGTTTGTATGTAAGGCTATGTTCAGATGGCTGAATTGCGACGCGCGTTTTCAAATCGCGCGCTTAGACATCCTAATATATATCTAGCAACCGTTCACATGCGCGCGCGTTAACGCGCGTCAGCGAGCGTCAACGCGGCGCTCAGAGAAAAAGTTTCTAGACGCAGACAATCGCGCGTTGATTCGCGCTTTGATATTAATGTAATGTCCGTTTGCTATTCAGTTGAGCGCGCGCTTTCATCGCGATCGCATGTAATTTTGTTAATTTTCGTAATTATATTTTGAGTTGAAGCAAATTGTCGAATGACTTTGTAGACATTCTAAAGTAATTAAAGAATTTAGATTCATGGTCTCATAGATTCGGATATAGTGTCGCAAACAAACTGGGTCTATTTTTCAAAATTGGATGAACCCAATGTGTACGTTTTCTTTTTTTATATTTTTCTTTATAATATAACCACAAAATAATAACCTTTTCCACGTCCATTTTCTACGTTCTACCGAACTAGACTGACGAGTACTCTCGCAACGCGCATTAGCGCTCATCATCTGAACTCTCTTCAAATTTGATCGCGCGTTGACGCGCGTTAACGCGCGTTACATGTGAACATAGCCTAAATGAACCTTATTGTTTTTGGCTGGGCGTACATTGGCGACCAACGTCTGTCTTTAGCATTTCTAGCAACCGGAAAGAAGAAGCTTGAGCTTAATAAGGGTCGACCAAATGTGATTAATAACCGACTGGTCGATTGCGAAGAAGCTGCATCAGTTGGTGGCTACAATCTCAATTGTGGCGATTGGCTGAATTATTGCAATTTCGGCCAAGGTCAAACAAATGCGATTACGACTGTCTTGTGTAGCAATCATTTTTAGACAATGTCAGCCCTGGACAAATGAAACACAATTATACCTATGTGCCATCTTTTTCCTTTTTTTGGAGTGTACTGCTCCTTATATTTGAATGAATGTATATTATATATGTAAAATAATATACACACATATATAATTTATACGTGTAGGTTTGATTAAATTTTTGTGTGATTTCACATATTATATATATTTAAAGATCCCAAAAATAAACATAGTTTAACGTCATTAACGGTCAGAAATTGTTCGGAACTAAGCTGACAAACTCATGGCTTCATACGGTACGTATTCGTAGAGTCAATTTCCTAATAATATCGATCAAGGTCGAACTCATACGATACTGTATCAGTCCCGACGGGACCTTCAAAATAATATTTGAAGTAAGGGACGTCCGACAATACTATCCCGGGATGCAATAGAACAAGTAAGCTGCAAGAAATCGTAGGCTCAGTTAAATACTGAAAAGAAGCGATCGTTCAGGCGATAGTAGGTAGTCAATGCACGGCCAGCTTTAGAGTTTAAACTAACTTGTTTATCATCAAAAACATTACGGTTATAAATATTTACATTTTCAGTTTATGCGCCGTCTATTTTACTGACTTCGTCTTATTACTCACTTTTTTGATAGTTTCAATTATAATTCGTACATAAATTCATACTATATTTATTATGTCATACACATTTATATATTTTACCATGTTGTTGCCTATAATTTGTAGACCAAAAATTTTGTTTTCATTGATAATAGCAACTTTTAAATAACTAATTTACATCCGTAATACGTCATTGAACAGATTGGCAACGATCAGTGAGGCTCAAACAAAATACTTCTCTCTTATTTGTCAAAATTTGGTTATATCGAAGTTAACAATTTACAGTGCTTAGTCACTTTAACCCATAACTGGCGTTGCGCAGGGCAAGCGTAAATTCGGCTTCAGTTCACTAGAAAAAATTGGTTAGTAACCGATTAAAATTATTCGGTATAATAAGCAAAGTTTGCTTAATTAGAAACGATTTCAATCTTCAACCGATTCACGAACGAAATCAAAAACTTAACCGAAATGATTTCTGTTTATATTCGGTCAATAACGCTTTGAAACGTTTTCCAGCTTCCAAGACCTGGGGGGCGATTTGTGGGGGGCTTGTAGGCGCGCTGATCGGCTTTTTTGGTGTATTTGTATTGGAAAATTAAACACTTTTTTGGCACTTTACAATAGTTTTACTGGAGACCAAATTTAGTCGCTGTGGCAGAGAGACGGAAGTGAATTTTAGCTATTCGACCACAGATAATACATCTTTTGACACGGTATTGTTGTGTTGCCAACATGCTGGGGGCGGCGGAGCATGCTCATGAGTGACCCTATAGTATCATTATTAAATCTCTAAATGCAACGCTAACTCAGCTCACAGCATCCTGGTTTACATCTTATAAAATTTATATGAAAATGTTAAACGATTTATATTTAGAATATGCTACTCAATATCTCTGTATGACATTAACTCTGACAGAATAACTTAACAAATAACAGACAATAACAGAGAATCTTTAAATACATTTATATGAATCTAACATATGAAAAGGTTTTTTATTTTGAATTTAAAATATTTTTCCGAGAACATAATTAACTTAAATATTAGTGTATTATAATGTATGTGCCACAATTATTATTAATGAAGTTGAAACAAACTACAAATGAAGTTTTATTAATAAAAATACAAACTAACTAAAAACTTATTCTAACAGTCATACATAATATGAATGTTTTATGCAAAAATAAAAATAAACTGGTATAAAATTAATTCTATTCTAAAGGTAATACAGAAATACCAGATAGTGACCGCTTATATACCTTCTTACTAGGTGTTATGACATCAACAACCCGAACCTTTTGATCTTGGCCAGGGTACACCTTTATAACTCTGGCCATGGGCCATGTGAGTGGTGGGGTGTTAGGTTCTCTTAATATTACTAAAGATCCTATCTTAACATTAGGTAAATCGTCACGCCATTTGGGTCGTGATTGCAAAATATTTAAATAATACTTATGCCATATATTCCAAAAATGGCCTCTAACTTTATTACAGATTTCCCAATATTTTAATCTATTAGTAGGAATCGATTGAACATCTTCCTCGGGAAAAGCTGTCAGAGCAGTACCTACCAAGAAATGCCCTGGAGTTAGGTAACTAAAATCATTTACATCATCAGCGGTAACCGGTAACAATGGTCGTGAATTCAAAATAGCTTCTATTTGACATAAAACTGTATTAAGTTGTTCATACGTTAATGTATAACCTTGGATGATCCGCTTTAAGTGATATTTCATACTCTTGACTGCAGCTTCAGCAAGACCAGCAAAAACTGGTGAGTAACTGGGTACAAAATGAAAGTTTATACCTTGTTTAGCTGCATACTCTTGCACCAGTGTTTGATGCTCTTGTGAGCTGTGTAATTTATACAAGTTTTCTAAATCCTTGCCTGCCTTTCTAAAGCATCCAGCGTTGTCACAAAATATCTCCAGTGGCGCTGATCTCCTTGACTCAAAACGCTTGAGGCAAGAGAGAAAACCTTCAGTGCTTAAATCAGAAGAAAGCTCAAGGTGTATAGCCTTGGTAACAAAACAGACAAAAACACAAATATATCCTTTTGTATACAAAGGGCGCCTTATACGTGCATTTTTAACTTGAATAGGCCCTGCGAAATCGATACCTATTTTTTGAAAAGGTCGGCAAGCTGTCACCCTTTGAGAGGGCAATGAACCCATCAGCTGTTTTGCACATTGAGCCTTCATTCGGAAACAAGTTAGGCACTTATAAATAATCTTTTTAACATGTCTGTGGCCGTTTACCAGCCAGTACTTTTGATTTAAATTAGCTAATAATAATTTAGCTCCTGCATGTAGCAGTCTAAGATGCTCGCTATGAATAATTAAATCTGTGATTCTAGACATCTTAGGTAAAATAATAGGATGCTTTTGTGAAAATGAAACATTTGCATTTTCTATCCTACCACCTACTCTTATCATACCTTCCTGATCCACAAAGGGATGTAAAGGTTTTAAATTACCCTTTATATTAGGTTTATTTGACATTAAATCATTAATCTCTTGCTTGAAATGAATGCTTTGTTCGTTCTTTATTATTTTATGTAAAGCATTTTTTAATTCGGTGGGAGATAGTGTGGGGCTCGATTTCCGCTTATTTTTATTTTTTAAATTACTACAAAATCTTAGAATATAAGCCATTACACGCGTCATTTTATTTATATTAGAATATCTATCAAGAAATCGAAAAAATTCATCTTCCGACTTAGTAATTAAGGTTACCTTGGCATTAGAGCACAAAATACCCTTTTTTATTTCAGGCAAGTCGTCATGGGCTGTAGAGATGGGTTTATTTTGCTCAAATTTATACTTACTGTTTGCCAGCATGTCTGGCCCATGCCACCACAGCTTACAGTGCCTCAGCTGTTCAGGATCAGCTCCTCTGCTTACGCAGTCTGCCGGGTTTTCCTCGCTGGCTACATACAACCAATGCCAACTAGCGGTTTGTTCGCGAATTAATTTCACCCGATTAGCCACGTATGCTTGGAGTTTCATAGGCTCAATTGCTATCCATGCAAGTGCAATTTGTGAATCTGAATATAAATAAACATCCTCTATGTTTATTTTAAGCCTTAATGTTTGATAGACTCTATTTATAAGCTTTGTAAGTAAAAGCATGGCATTTAACTCCAAGCGGGGTGTGCTGAGTGCCTTATCGCTGCGAGGGTTAATTCGCGATTTAGAGCAAAGTAAAGATAGTGAAACCTTACCTGATTGATCGACTACGCGCAGATACACACAGCATCCATATCCTACGGAACTTGAAGCATCAGCGAATCCGATGAGCTGCACAGCTGTAGCATCTTTAGGGATTTTTATATTTCTATCAATATATAGAGGTTGCATATTAGATAGACCTTTCACAAACCATTTCCATTCTGCCATTAAACTCTTTGATGGTAGCTCGTCCCACCCTATTTTTTCAGACCATAATTTTTGCATGAATGCTTTAGCTCTAACTATAATAGGTGATATGAAACCTAACGGATCAAAAAATTTCGAAATATAGCTCAATATTTGTCTTTTAGTAGGGTTTTCGATATCAAAGGTTTCCGGACAAGAGAACACAAAACAATCCTGTCTAATATTGAGTGTCAACCCTAGTGTTTTTAGATATAAGTTATTCTTTTGTAGGTCAAAATCATCAAAATGTTGCTCATTAGCAGGAATACCATCTAAGATTTGCTGACAGTTTGATGCCCATTTATGCGTGTTAAAGCCACCTTTACTTAGCAATTTACATAATTGCTCCTTAGCCTCTAAAATAGTATTCAAATCAGAGTGTGAATAGCAAGCATCATCCACATATGTGCAATTATCTAAAATATATGATGCTAAAGGAAACTCTTCCTTATATTTGGTAGCGAGCTCATGCAAACATCGAGTAGCTAAAAAACCTGAGCTTTTTTGCCCATATGTGACAGTATCTAACTGTATACACCTTATCCTTTCATTAACCTTACTCCGCCATAAAATATTTTGCAAACCAGCATGGTTTGGATTAACATTGACACATCTGAACATGCGGCGGATATCAGTTGAAAATGTGTATTCACCAAAGCGAAATAAAAGCATAATATCAAACAGATCCTTTTGTACAGGAAGCCCATTAAGCAAAAGATCATTTAGAGAAACCTTCCTGTCTGTACGCATCGAACAATCATACACCACTCTTAGGCGGGTACTTTTACTCTTCTCATTATATACTGCATGATGTGGCATAAAATATAGAGGGTCCTTACTGAAATCTAAGGAATTGAAATCAACATAGTGACCATGCCCTAATGAAATATATTCATTAATAAATTTATCATATTCTGATAGTAAATTGATATTTTTATGTAATTTTTTCTCGAGGTTTAAAAACCTATATAATGCAAAATCAAACGAATTACCTAGAGTATCCTTAACTTGACTCAAAGGCAACTTTAATGGCAAATCAACTTGAAATTTATTATTTTTATGTATAGTTGTTTGCTGAAAAATATTTTCACATAATTCATGTTCTGGGATATTTTCGCTGAAAGTTTCTGGTATTGTTTCAGTAGCCCAAAATTTTTGTAAAGTTTCATCAATATTTGATTTACTGTTAATTGTACAGAGTGAGACCTTATTTTTATTTGAAAAAGATTGTAGTGGTAACGCACCAGCTATTACATGGCCAAACCTTGTACTGATGAAGCTGGAAGCACAACAATACCGTGTCAAAAGATGTATTATCTGTGGTCGAATAGCTAAAATTCACTTCCGTCTCTCTGCCACAGCGACTAAATTTGGTCTCCAGTAAAACTATTGTAAAGTGCCAAAAAAGTGTTTAATTTTCCAATACAAATACACCAAAAAAGCCGATCAGCGCGCCTACAAGCCCCCCACACGATTCAGACCTGTTCGATAATATACCGTGTCGATACGGTTAGATATCGATCTTGTATAAAAAAGTTTGTCGTGTGATTCAGAGCGTTTGGTTTGAGGATACTATTCGGTATCGACTACGTTATCGACATCGACAAGATATATTAGATTACAAGAGCATTTACGAATTGAAAATATATGTTATCGTACGGTAACAAACCGAATCGATCGATAAATAAGTTATCGGAAGGGTCTGAATCGGTGGCGAAAGTAGTTGTGTCAACATCAAACTTAAAGTATAGTTCTTGCAATTCACGAGCGCGCGTGGCTCATAGTTGTGTGTGTGTCGTATCTATTTAAGTGTGAGAGAGCGCAATGCTCGCGCCTGACCGCTCCCACCTTGCACTGACATGCACGCACACTTATACAATGTGCATGTACGCGAAGTAATCACAAGTAAAGCACACGCGCGCTCGTAAATTGCAAGAAATATAACAGCACACCCGCTAAGTGTATTAATAGGTACGATTTCTGTTTCAATTTTTGCCTCACTGTCTGCTCTTAATATTTAATTCAGTAAAGTGTTTAGTTAATCCTAAATCACGTGTCATTTGTGTGGTCTGTTGGAGATGTGTAGAGTGGCGGCGAGGCGCGTCTGCAGTGGTGTCAGAACGTGTGACTATGAGCTCTCTGGCTCCTCCCAGTCGATGCTCGCCCACTGTGGAAGCTCCGTCTCGTATTCCCAACCGGGTCCCTGCAACAAGAAAATAGTTTCAAAACTGTAACCCAACTATGTCCAACTGGATGTAACATCCGTCATATTGATTTTGTTGATAGCTTATGTCACTAGTGACATAGGTCACATAGGCTACATTTTCCACGAACAAAATCATACCAGCTACAAATTTTGTATGAAAATGACAGTGAAGTTAACGCCAATGTATGAAAATGACAGGAGCGCTCCTGTCATTTTCATACATTGGCGTTAACTTCACTTTACTAACTAACCTTTACTATTCGAAAGTTAAAATGTTCGTGCTTAGGCTACAGTAAATCTTCGAAAATGCTTTCGACCAAAATGACATAAGATATAGATATATGATCTCCTAGATAAGTTATAGCACCTACTCTATTTCATTCACTGATCTTGGGAGCTTGTCGTGAATTAACAAATAACTTTGTACATAAAGTAATTGCAATTAAAACAAATAACATGAAATCGCTCTCTATTGCATTAGGGGAGTACTTTCGTTCACGTTCAAGATCGCTTAAAGTTACTTTGATTAACTTTCTAGTTTGAAAATATATGCGCTGCGAAACGAAACGTACATTCCCAAAGGATTTAAACTGTACCAATTCGTAAAAGGTTTCTGGTCTGGAAAATCTAGAATTTATAACATATTATATTATGATTATATTTTATAACTCCCCTGCTTTTACAGTTTTCAAAGTTAGGAATATTTCAGCTTATTTGTAATGTAGCTTTTCAATCTAAAAATAAGCTAATGTCGCATAATCGTTGGGGTATCTAAATCTGTTGTTTAAAACGGACGGGAAAACTTGATTTGACATGCATGGCAGAACAAAATTGAACCTAGAGGTTAGAGCGCGCTTGCCTGTAGACCAGATGACTATTGTTTAGAAGTTACTGAAGATACAACTGAAGATATATCGACGTGGCAAAAAATATGGACACCGGAAAAGCGTTCCACATCTCAGAAATTAAAAAACGTTGAACTAAAGCGTTTCATGCGAATATTTGATACTTTTTTACCTTGTATTTATCTACTATATAAAAATAAGTCGGGTTTTCCTTCCTGACGCTATAACTCCAGAACGCACGAACCGATTTCCACGGTTTTGTATTCGTTGGAAAGGTCTCGGGCTCCGTGAGGTTTATAGCAAAGAAAATTCAGGAAAAATTTCAACAGAAAAGCGGGAGAATCGAGGAATCGAAAAGCGGGAAGCGAAACGGAGTTCGCCGGGTTTGCTAGTAATTTATAAGTATGTGGGTAGCGTAAATGACGAGGTTCTTAGAGCTCGTGTCCTTTTGCCGCACGCGAAACTAGTAGCCAAGATGTTCGTGCCAGTAGTGGTACCAGCGTTAGTTACAAATGTGGTTGCGCCACGGGTCGCATCATCGTAATCGTAGACGCTATCATTCCGGGTAAGTAGCCTTCTTGCCTCTAGCAGCAAAGAAACTAAGAGAAAACAGGAAATCAAAGTTTCTCACCTTATATTTCCAAGCATGTAGATACATGACGAGGTCCCTAGGCCTAGGATCCCTGTACCGCACGCGACACTCGTAGCAGTGTGGGTCTGGCGTCAAGGCGTCCGCGCCGGTGGAGCTGCCAGCGTTATTGACGGCTGTGGTCGCGCCGCCGGTCACGCCACCGCTCGCAGGCGCTATAGTTGCGGGCGAGCAGCCAGTTTGCGTTGCTACTGTCACTTTGTCAGACTGCGGAGGAGTAAATAAATAAATAAATGGGTTCTTAAAAAGTTTCTAACCAACTTGGGTTCTTAAACAGTTGGGTTCTTTGCAATTGTGCATTGTGAAGTCAACATCTCCTTATGATGCTCCAATGTCGGAGCGAAACGTACGTCGCGTGTTATTTGAAGGATTTTGTGTGGTGCTACGTCGTGTTGGTGTAGTGTTGTTTCTGTGTTACTTCTATTTTGAAGAAACGACGTGTACGGCGCGGACGGCGCATGTTGTCATACAGATTTTTCCTGGTTCGGCGGATGACAGCAAAATATTACTTTTTTTTAGGATTATCATGGAATTCCGCAAAATAACGCCTGCTTCTGTCTAATTTCTTAAAAAGTTTCTAACCAATCTATTCCGTGCTTTCGATATATGGATATACACAAGCATATTAATTTTGGCAGTAAGCAATCGTCCAAATGTGGCCTATATTAAACTAATTGATGGGTCTAAACATAGTGCCCTTCTTTTCTATATTAGGCAATATAAAAAGGATAATTTTCAGTTTGAATGAACAACTCTTTATGTTAGGGTGGTTACCCACCCTAACATTAGTATTAGAAATAATTTTCTACTTAGATGCCTTTTTTCGTTTGCTGAAATGCTTTTTACCATAAAGTTAGCGTTAAAAACATTGATTTGATATTTGGAGTTCGAGTTCTCAAATAATACCAATAGATCGTAAAAGTTTAGCTCGATTAAATGTAATAACTCAAGTTAGCAATGCAGACACTACTGCAGTCTTAGCTAATGAGTCTTACCTTCAAAGAGTATGACTTTCAAAATTATGTTATTAATTTCATTATCGCGTGTTTCGCGGCGGAACGTCGGGGGCGCGTCTATGGTACCGTTAGAAGTAATATTAAAGTATAAAGTATTAACTGCAAAGTTTATTGCCTGTAAAGCCGGGTAGGCGCTTTATTATAACTTTGTACTGAGCACTCCGTTTTATACTTAAAAGTTATATTTCACTTCATTTTTGACGCAGCGGTATGATTACTCACTTTAAAGGCGAACTTAGATTGAGCCAGTTACTGAAGCCAGTTCCATCGCCAAGCCAGTGCTGACCTGACACTGCTGTCATGTAAATTGTTTATAAAAATAAAAAAATAAAAAGATACCGGCCGAATTGATAACCTCCTCCTTTTTGGAAGTCGGTTAAAAATAATAATTTCTTCGCGTTCGAATTCGGCGACAGCGGTCAATTTCAAGTGCAAGATCAAATGCAAAAATTATAATTATTTATCAGGTGATCAGACGCAGTTCTGACAATAATAAAATAGTGTAGAGACAAAGAGAGATGGGGAAATATCGTGTGAAATATGTGTTCAGGAGTGTGTACTTACTTGGGACGGGCGATAAAACTGCAACATAGTGTTTCCCTAATGCAGTTTTATCGATACTATCTTGTTTAAAAGAAACAGTGCATTTGAGAGATATGGAGAAAGAAGGACAAGGAAGGAGAGCAAGAGCAAAAGAGACAGGTTGAAGAGTATTTCAATGTCATACCTTAGCGTCACTGGAGTCTTCGTTCAATGATGGCGAACCTACTGGTGAAGGCTGTGTTGGTACTTCCATCGGAGCCTCGGCGCCACTTGATGGACTTGCCAAGGTTGCTAAACATAATACGATACTATCAATAGACATTAATAGATTTAATAATGAACTAAAAAAAGATGAAAATTTAAAATCGGTAAAGAATAGCAGTATAAAAAACTTCTAATGCTAATTTGTATGTACAAATTTTTATTCACAATGTTCTATGAAAAAAAAGGATAGCAATGTATGTTAAGTCTTATCAATTTAATTAACGGGGAACTTGCGTCGGAAAGCACATCATTGAATGATCCCATACTAGGTTGGTTGATAGCCGCTGGATATAAGATCGCTTTAAAAGATAATATTATAATCAGCAGTGAGGATGACGGAGATGATGATAAAAGATTTTCGTATAAAATAAGCTCCAATATCAACCAACCATTCAATCAAATCTAGAGACAAAATTAAAATCTATAGTCGTCAATATTGTAAACACTAATGTAAAAGATTGTAATAGCAAACACAGGCTTACGAGTCATAACAGTAGACGGAGTTAACCCAGGTGCTGGTGATTCAAGTCTTGGAGAAGATTCTCTTGAGGCCGGTCCAGTGTCACATTCATCCTCACCAACTGTTAAACAATGGAAAAATACACATTAAATTGTGAATTGAATGAAAATAAACAAATAATTTGACTAAAACTAGAAGTTTATTCATGACTAGATAGCCCTTGACATTAACGGGCTAACTTGTAAATAGTTTAAAAAAATTTGTTGCTATCCTCTTACAATTTTGATATCCATACACCTTTTTATCCATAATGTTAATTTATTAATGCCATTTGGGTTCAATTGGAACTCGAAACACGTGTTCTCTTGTATTTATACTTGTATGTATACAACTATATTATTATTAACATGTGCTATTATTTCAGCTTGTTTCAACATTTGTATTAACTTCGCAAAGATTATCGCTTTTATAACATAGCACGAATGATTAATCGTAGTGTTTTCACCTTTATCATCCGAAGCAGGTTTGGAAAACAGCAAGTCATCGTCTGCAGCATCAACTCCTAACCAGTTTTCAGCATTGTGTATAGCGATCAAGTCCCGTACAAGCTGTTCGTCGGTCTTCCCACCCGTATCTCCTCCTTTACCTCGCAGCGGGCCAAATACTGGGTGGTTGTACAGCGGATCATTCACTACTGGATAACCTGAGAAGAAAGAAGCAAATAGTTATGATAGTGGAAGAACATCTTGCTTGAGAAGCTGATCCATACATTCGGTATTCCAAACCAGTGGTAGATATACTTGACAATTCAAAAACACTTTGTAAAAGTTTATTTGAATAAGGACAAGGATAGCGACCCTCAGTCATGAGAATGACGGTGTAGCTATAGGGCGCAAAAGCGTTACTACCCACAGTTGTTGATGTAAAATCGACTTTTATTGCAAATAAACGTGTGGCCAACGTCCACAAGCCATTCTGTCATTAATGATTTAGACATTGGGCTGTATGGAGCTCCATGTAAATACGAATGGTGATAGATAGGTATGCTGACGGCATTCTTAAAAAATTTAGAATATAATGTTTAGGTCTTTTGGACAGTCATAATAATCTTTTATAAATAGCCTTTACGGTACTATTGCTTACCTAGATACTGCAAATGCACTCTAATCTGATGCATCCTGCCGGTTTTGGGCCGGCACAGTACCACGCTGGTGTTGGTTCTCGTGTTGAATCCTAGTCGTTTGAACACCGTCGAACAATCCTTGCCCTTGGGCGACACCTTGCATACACCAATTTTGTAGCTGACTACTTCTATAGGCTCTGTACACTCGATTTCATCGCTAAACAGGAACATTATAAATGTTGAAATAAGATTAATTGCTTAAACGCACATAACTTCGAAAAGTAAAAAAATGCGTTCCCGGGAACTTGCAACCTTCCAAATAGGAGTCTGCAGTCCATACCCACTGCTGTCACTGCTCTATTTACTTCGTACGTTTTGCTTATTTGTATATATTTATTATTTAACTGAGGCATCTATATTTACAAATACACCCTTGAGCGGAATCTCAATACCAACATGATAATATTTATTCAAATTAACTAAACCAACTCACTCTGGGAACTCGCCGTCGACACGACAAACATACTCTTTCTGCACCTGGCGGTTTCTTATCTGATGCTCCATTTGCCTTGCTTTCTTCGGACTCCTTCCGAATAATAGGAGACCTGATTGAAGTGATAGTTCATTCAAAATTCAATATTATTGATACAAACATTGAGTTTATCAATATTTTTGCTATTATCGGGCAGATTATATATTTCAAGCACAAACTCAACAATCTGTCGATCATTCACCCATTGTTGGTAGGTTTATTAAATACTTAGGTCAAACGGATAAATATTGATTCTGCGTCTACAGCGATTAATGTTTTGAAGTTTTATATTATGCGCTAATTTGTAGCCCCTGATAAATAACTAACTTACGTTAATTTAAACTCACCTGATGTTAGCCTGTCGAGTCTGTGAATTGTCCTGAGGTTTTTGAGGTTATATTCCTTGGCAAGGATAAATACAACAGTGTTGTGTCGATACCGACCGCACGGGTGAACCTGTCAATTTCGTAACACACGTAAAAATACTACAGGATCCCAAAAAAGCCTTCGGAATACACAGTTACATTTAGCCAACTATCAAATGAAGGACATTGTTTTTTTAAATAATAGTCAAGTTAATAAAACATTGATCTCTTTAGCAACATTTTTTTTTAATTTATTTTATGAATTTGATTTAAGAAATTATGAGTGCCATGATAAAGCAATAATGGAACAGGCAACAGTTAAGAACAAAGCCATGGAAAGAAGCTATCAACAATGCGTTCACACATTGATCTAGACGTGTTAACAAAACACTGTGAGTGATCGTGCAATATCAAACGTGCGAAGTAAAAGTAATGTTTCTTTATTGTTTTTTTTAGAAAATAATATTGTTTACTTCCGATTCTCGCTTTGTGTCTAGATAGACGGACTGCCTTGGAACTGCACACAGACTGCAAGATTGCAGTTAATGCAGTTCTATTGCAGTTGACATGATATAACTGGATCGTTACTGTTAACCGATTGTGCAGTTCGCGTGCAGTTGGCGAGCAGTTCTGTTACAACGGACTGCGCTGTCGGTTGGCAGTTGCAATACAGTTATCTAACGTTCAAACGTAAGTAATGTTCAACTGCAATAGAACTGTATCAAAGCTGCCATTTTATAGTCGGTGTGCAGTTCAAAAGCAGTCCATCTGTTTAGACACAAATAAAATTATTGACATTAAGGAGAAACAAAGGCTTGAACGGATATAAAGCGCGACAGCAGCTAGACGCGTCGGCGACGTGTCCCACGTGGATCGTAGAATGTAGAAGTGGAATAATGAAACGAATGTATTTAGGCGTTTACACTGCGCACCGCGCATAGGAAGCGCGCTGTTGATGACATTGCCGGCACGCCATGGATAGTGACGTGTTTTAAAGTCTCAACTCCAGGGCAGTATCAAGGCGTAGCGTCTTTTTTATATTTAAAAAAAAAAATTAAATAAATATATTTTCATTGGCTCAAAGCGGAATACCGTTTTTCTTCATTATGCCAAATTTTTTTTAAAGAATATTATCCAAACTGAACTTGACTAATATTTTCCTCTCTTCTCTAAATAAGTGGAAAGCTTGTGTTAGGAAGAAGGCAGATTGGCATTTTTTAGCGGCAGCGATCGGCGTCTTTTTTACGCGGCATCTAAAATCCGCAGACCGCGGCAACTAAAAAACGCTACTAGATCACTGCAATTGGCGTTCGCATATGTGTGAAGTGTAGCAACTAAAATACGCGAAAACGCCGAACGCTGCCTCTAAAAAAAGCTAGTCTGCCCTCTTCCTTAGGGGTGGGTACGACAATAGTGCTACGGGGTCCTTTCAATTTTCAGTCCGCAACTTTAAAATCAATAAAGCTGAGATTGAGTTGTTATTTTTTTTTATTAAAAAAAGACGCTGCCCTCGTTTCCACTCATTGGACCTTTCAGTTCCTTGTATTGAAAATCGTACACGCGTTCACTGTGACGCTTTATGTCTGCAAAAGCCTTAATGGGAGAAACAAAGACGCAGAGTAAGGTTTGACCTTGTAAGGATGAGTATATCCACAGCATATATGGGGATATTGTGGATTTGGACCACTTCCAGGTGGGGTTCTCAACGAGACCGCACTCTCGGTATTGTCTGGAGCATTCAACGTTCCGAACATTGTGTGCACAATCACTGTCAGACCCTGATTTGTTATGCTCATCTTGTTTTGTCTGACATTGATTTCATTAACAGCATGGCAAGTACTACTTCACATTTTGAGGCGACTTAGGTACATAATATAATCCAAAATCAAATTAAAATCTGTTTATTACATAAGACCGTGCTATGATTAATTAATAAGATTCTGAAGATATTGACGGAATAAAATTTGCCTTAAAGTTTCTTAATCTGAGAGCCCTATTTACTTTGTACTTATTATCAGATTAAGGTGATATTCAAATCTATGAACATAATATAAAGATGATTTTTAGTTGTTTAATTTTCGGTTAAAAGGTGTTTTAACTTGTCTACGTGTAATTTGTTCCGTATAAGATTCGAAGAAGATATCATCGAGTTCTCTATGTGAGCTGATTGATTTACTATGGGAGGTAAAAATTTTTTTTTTTCATATTTCGAACTATGTTCCATGGGGAAAGTTGTTCAGTTTCATGAGCAAATTTACCTCCTTCAGGGTTGACCCACCCTTTTGTTACACCTTGTATAAATAAAATAGTAGAAGTGAGAGTGAGAGTAAGAGCTGTAGCACGGTATTATGTATCAGATGCATCGGCTGTGGAACTGTCTAAAAATGATTGCAACAATGAGAACGATCGAAGTCACTTCTGACTGGCTGATACTCTCTTGCTATTGGTTAAAATGGATTTATTCAGCAAGAACGCTACAAATTAAACCAATTAGACGTTATTGTGATCATTAAACTGTAGCAAACATCTATAGACCGTCCTACAGACGAAAGATGAGAATTTTTTGATTAGCATGAACAGAACTTTACATTATGGTACGGCCACCGGGAGAATGCGTTTTTGACACCTCTAGTTTGCCATACAAGACTAAAATATTCGCTCGACTTAACGTTGTTATAGCGTTAAACTGATTAATGAAGAATATATTTTATCTATCTTCTTTTAATTAGCTGTCAGTTTTCCGTGTAAATAAGTTTGTAGAAGTAAGAATTAGAAATGTAGCACGGTATTATGTATCAGATGGATCGGCTGTGGGATAGTCTAAAAATGATTGTTTAAAAATGATTGAAAAGGTTATCACGTCACACAGTAGCTAATCTTTTTTATCCAGTCCCACAGCCGGAAGTTTTAAAGTCGGAATTTTTTTTTGATCAGGGCCTGACATAAAACGCAACCGCAACGCTGACTCACCGGCAACGAGCATGGCTTGTCTAGCACGAGAAGCTCCTCATCCACGTGTATGATGCGCAAGGGACTAGCGAGCACTGGCGTCTCGTGCCTGGCCCAGCATGGACAGAACGTTACATTATGGTACGCCCACCGGGAGAATGCGTTTTTGGCACCTCTCAGTTTGCCATACAAAACGAAAATATCCGCTTGACTTAACCCTTTTACAGCGATTTAAGTAAAAGGTATTCTCTTATTTATTTAATCTTGTAATAGCTTTTACCCGCGGCTTCGCTCCCGCCATCTATTAACAGAAGTCCGAAGAGCTGATTCCTATAAAAAAATACCAATTGTGATTTTTTTAGATTTTTCAGCTCTTCAAATCTGCCAAAATATTAACTGTATTCCACGAGAAAATGTTACTTAATGTTGGTGAAATCAGTCCTGAGCTTATATTTAACTGATGACATGGTAATAAAAATTTAAATTTAATTTGTGTGCAGCGCATAATATCATAAACAATAAAAATAAATATTCTTCGTCAGTTATAAATTACATCGAGCTTCTAACGACGAACTGTCAAAAACGCATTCTCTTGTCGGCCGCACTTTAACAGTGTAATGGTCTTTGAACACCTGTTGTTAGTCTGTGGTCCACGAGACCTTTGTCGTCTTTGGTTTTACAACAAACAGGCCCTATGAAGTTGATTTTGGGCTAAACAAGTCCAAATCGGGATGTTGCCTATTTTAAAAATAAATTATTTCTTACTCATTAAATAATGAATCTTGAAAAATAAGTAAAATGCTCCTCCACTGTCAGCTTTAAGTATGATAACCGTTTTAAATTATCAATTAAACTATAAAAAGTGCGTCATATGTTTATGACGTCACAATTCACTATTTCATACAAGCTGCCATAATATGCTTGCGTTTTGACATTTAATAAAGAGTTGTTGATTTAAGTAGTTGGCAACATCCCTATTTTTGGATGAGTGTTAACTGTTAACATTACAATTGTTATATTTAGTTAGATACTTCTTTTAATTTTTTAATTTATGGATTAGTTTTTGGAGATTTTGTTTTAGAAGTAGCCGTTTTTCAGTTCATAAGCTTACCATCCGTGAAATCATAATTTTCTCCAATAATTACTGTACTAGTACTGACTATAACCAAAGAAATATATGAAAAAATTTAAAAGTAATGAAACACTAGTTAGATTATCATTTCATTTCATTTGATTAATGGCAGGCCTATCAATGACTGAGAACATTTAGATAAGTCAATATAAATCAGATATAGAAGATGATAGAAAGTTAAAAAGTGTAGAAATTATTTAAATTTTCATTAATTGACGAAACATAATATCTTACATTAAAAATATCATAATATTAAACCTTACTGAACTTTTTAGCGAAAGTTTCACCGCGTTTTTGATAGAATTAAATAACTAACCTTTAAAAGATGGAACGGTCAACGGCATAAAAATAATAATATCTAGAATACCTAATGAACTTGTAAATAAAGAACAAATTTTTCCGAAATAGCATGCTACATGTTATTAGACTCAACTATAAAAAAATAAAATGGATTTCGGATTATAGACCAGTATATTGTCTATGTTTCAAATCTAAGTACACCCAGATATAATGTGCATACAACACGACAACAAAAGTTTGTATCTAGTTTCTATCAGTTCATGCAACTTGTTCACGCCGTTCACACAATTACACATTAATATATTTCCATAAGTCCTGTCCTGTCCCTTTCCCTCAACTCAGGACAAAAAGAGACCGCGTCAAGAAAACGAAGATACGCCTACGCCTAGTATGCCCGCTAATGTCAACGCCGCAACACGTAATTTTTGCGTGCTCAGAACACTTACCGCCCCTTTTTTAAAATTTTTGTTATATGGTGTTATGGTGTGTGAACCAGTGCTGTCGAAGGCGAGAGGAGACTGCAGGTGAGTCCTGAGTTTCCCACCCACGTTCACCAATTTTCACACCATATTCCTTGGTCCTTCTCCCTCGGATATCTCTTAATCCTCTCCTGGATATCCCGCTATATAAGTATATTTCTCCATTCCGCAAAAATCCGCATACATTCCGCTATATTTCACGCACGATTCATTACATACACCTACATACATCCACCGCCATATTTCGAGTTGTCAGTCAGCATAGCATCCATACGCGTTTTGCGCCGCCATATTGTGTCGAGTTACGCCCCTCACATTCACTAAGTAAAAATGACTGACAAAAACGATTTTCAAATTGAAATCCGCCTCCAAGAAGCTAAACAACAGAGTTATTATAAGCATGTACAAAAATTATACGATCAAACGAGCAATCTATCTAGTGATTCAGTCCTTAAACAATTTCTCATTAAAGTCAAAATGTTAGATACGTGGCGACAAGAATTTATTTCTGCTACGGAACAGTTAAATTTAATGAATTTGAAAGCTAACCCAAAGGCCCTAATTAATTTTGATACGTTAGCATCGTTCGATGAATTGTATTCTCATATAAAATCAGTTGAAACAGACGCCTTAGCCAAATTAGCAAAAGGTAATACGCAAAATTTAGATTTACTTAAAAAACTGCCTGCTTTGGAGCTAAGAAGTTTCGACGGCACTCCAAACACATGGACAGCGTTTTACGAAAACTTTAGCTCGCTTATACACAACAATTCAAAATTATCTAACGCCGAGAAGGTGCAATACCTTCTAGGCAAGCTATCGGGTAAAGCGTTGTTGGTTTGTTCGGGTATACAGCCTGTTGCCGCTAATTACGATCTAATTTGGAACGCATTAATTGAAAAATATGAAGATAAAAGAACTTTGGCTTCAATGTATCTTGATCAAATTCTATCTTTTAAAGGCAGTCAAACGTCCACGCAAGGTTCTCTTGATTTGTTTATTGAACAATTTTGTTCCGCACAAGCCGCTTTGAAACGTCTAGAAATCGATGACTTAGCTGATTTTATATTTACTCATCTAGCGTTAACTAAGCTAGACAAAGAAACTGTAACGTTATTCGAACAAGCGCACCGTAGTGAGAAAATGCCTTCTTTCGATTCGATTGTTCAATTCGTAAAAGAACAAAGTAAAATTTATATGTTACGCAATACCTCGTCTTCAAACCCTCCAAAACAAAACAATAAATACAACTCGCCGCAAACTAAACGTAATATACCCACACGCTCATTTCACGTTAATGATAATAACGACACAAAGTCGAATAATTCACCCGCAAATTCCGTTTCATCATTAGATAAAAATCCTCCGAAATGTCCGTATTGCAAAGATATCCATCCACTGTTCAGATGCGATAAATTTTTAGAACGCGATCCTACCTTTAGGAATCAATTTGTCCGAAACAATAGCCTCTGTGTAAATTGTATGGGCTTTCATTCAATAAAAAATTGCAGATCGAAAATCAGATGTTTCTGTGGAAAGTCTCACCATTCAAAATTACACATGTACGCGGGAATCGAACCCGCGACCCAACGTCCGGCGTCTACTCCTAGCCACTCCGCCGCTAGTGACACTCGCGTCTTATCGCAAAAACCGGTTGCGCCCGAGCACGCCCCGCCTCCTCCGTCGACGTTATGTTTGACGAATGACATCGCGCTTCAATCTCGCACACAATTGCATTCAAATAATGCAACTACTATTTTATTACCTAGCGCAGTAGTTTATGTCTATAATAATCTAGGAGAACGCTTTACGATGAGAGTACTCCTAGACAGCGGTTCTATGTGTCACATCGTAACGAAATCATTTTGCGATCGCTTAAACTTAAAAATTAATGCTGTGACGTCATCCTTACAAGGCATCGGCCTTTCAGAACATCAAGTTCAAGGTCAGGCACGCATCACACTTCAGTCGCGCTTTGACGAGCGCTGCAGATACACTATTGATGCACGCGTAATTAATACGATTTCGGACAAAATTCCAAACGATTTTATAAATGTAAATAATTTAAATCATTTAAAGAATTTACCTCTCGCCGATGAAGAATATTATGTACCTACAGATATTGATTGCTTGATTGGCAACGAATTATTCCCGTTTCTTTTAGGGAATCGCAAAGTTACATCTCCCGATTCGTCCGTAGTCGGTGTACAAACGACCCTCGGCTACGTACTTATGGGAAAGGCAGATTGCCTCGCGCCTACGCATTTGAAAGAAAAATCTTTTCTCGCTTATAACTCTAAAACTACTGAATCGAATTTAGAGGAAATTACGCAACGCTTTTGGGAATTAGAGTCCGTTCCCAATAAAAAACATATTAGTTCCGATGATTCCGCTTGTGAACGTATCTTTTTAGACACGTTCTCCCGCAATGAAAACGGACGCTATACTGTATCGCTTCCTTTCAAAAATGATCCAGCCGTTCTCGGTCGCTCGTATGATATAGCTAAACGCCGATTAATAAACTTGGAAAAAAAGTTAAACTCTATTCCAGAGTTACGTAAAGATTACAATGAAACACTTTTAGATTACATAACTAAAGGTTATTTAAACTTAACCAAAAACCCTGAGCCAGGTCCGTGCTACTACATTCCCCATCATGCGGTCTATCGCCCGGAAAAGACATCATCGCGAACTAGAATTGCTCTAGACGCGAGTTGTAAGACTTTGAATAATAATAATACCAGCCATTCGCTAAATGACATTTTGTATACCGGACCGAACTTACAGACTAACATTTTTGATCTGTTGATCAATTTAAGATTATTTTCAATCGCACTTTCTGCCGATATTGAGAAAATGTATTTCCAAATAAAACTTTCACCCGGCGATCACCGTTACCAGCGCATTTTATTCAGGTTCAACTCGAACGATCCCATCGATACTTACGAGTTTAATTGCGTATCGTTCGGCGTTTCTAGTTCGCCATACCTAGCTATGCGCGTGGTCAAACAGCTCGCCGAGGATGAACGCGCACGCTTTCCCGCCGCAGCTTGGGCAGCTGAACGCCATTTTTATATGGACGACTATGTCTCCTCTGTACCCTCGTTACAAGAGGCTAAAAATTTATACAACGAGCTCGTTCAGCTTTTCAAAGCTGGCGGCTTTAAACTAACAAAATGGATTTCTAACAGTACGCACTTATTACAAGAGATACCTTCTGACTTACGCTCGCCGAGTATCGTACAGTTTGACGAGAACTCAATTACCGCGAATACGAAAATAGTTGGTCTTCAATGGAAGCCTAGTGAAGATGTATTTACCTTTAAGGTAAATGTACCTAACGAACATAAATGTACGAAACGCATTATCCTTTCGGTCACCGCTAGGTTATTCGATCCCCTCGCGCTTCTAGGCCCTGTAACTGCCTTGTTAAAGTTGCTAGTGCAGGAATGTTGGAAGCTTAACCTAGACTGGGACGAAGACGCTCCTCCTAGTATAGAAAGTCAATGGTTTCAGTTACAACGCGAGCTCCATTTGTTAGAACAGTTACAAATTCCGCGACATATAGGTATTTTACAAAGCTCAAACAATATTTCGCTAATAGGGTTCGCTGATGCCAGCGAAAAGTGTTATGGTGCTGTCATTTACCTGCGCGTCAGCACCTCTGACACTGACAAAGGTCAAGTCACATTGCTCTGTTCAAGGTCGAGAGTAGCCTCGCCTAAATGCAACGTATCCTTGCCGCGACTTGAACTTTGTGCAAACCTCTTGCTATCGAATCTAATGATCGCTGTTAAAGACTCGATTAGCGAACGCGTAAAAATAAATAAAATAATCGCCTTCTCTGATTCCACGGTTGCACTGTCGTGGATCCGCGCGCCGCCTTACAGGTTTCAGACCTTTGTTGCAAATAGAATTGCCGCTATAAATGATAACATTCCCGCTGAGAACTGGTATCATGTTTCGGGAAAAGAAAATCCCGCGGACATCATATCGAGACCAGTCATGCCCTCTGAACTCTTAACCAATACGCTTTGGTTTCAAGGGCCCTCGTGGGTCACGCAGCCTTTCTGCGATTGGCCCTTAAACGCATCTTTGCCGCATGCTATAGACGAGCTGCCTGAACGTAAAAAGCTTGTCACTTTAACCGCTAAAATCTGTTCTGACAATAATTATGAAGAATTATATAACTCCGCGCATCGCATGTCAAATTGGAACAAGTTTTTACACTCGTGGGTGTACGCCTTACGCTTTGGTAAGTTTTTAAAATCACACGGTGCGATAACCGTCGCTGATTTGGAAGCGACTGAAATGTTTATCTTGCGAATCATACAAAAGAAACATTCTTTCGATACGCACAGTCCGGCCTTACGAAAGTTAAATGCGTTTACGGACGCAAACAACGTCATACGCGTCGGAGGGCGATTGTCGCAGTCGCAACTAAGCTATTCGCAAATGCATCCAGTCGTGCTTCCCGCGAAAGACCGCATAGTTTATCTTTTGGTGGACTATTTTCATATTAAAAACGCACACACCGGTCCTTCATTGCTACTCGCCTTGTTACGCCAAAACTATTGGATTATCGCCGCTCGCAATATGGTACGCCAACGCGTTCAAGGTTGCAATCGATGCTTTAAATTAAAACCGAAAAATACATTTCCTATCATGGGAGATCTGCCTTACTATCGCGTTAGCGAAGTTAAAAGCTTCGTTTTCACAGGTGTGGACTACGCAGGTCCATTTTATGTGACACCTTATCGTCGCCGCGGAGTTAAGTCTACGAAGGCTTATCTTTGTTTATTTATTTGTCTAACGACTAAAGCGCTTCATCTAGAGTTAGTCTCAGAACTAAGCTCTCAAAAATTCCTGGACGCGTACCGCCGCTTTATCAGTCGCCGTGGCCCCGTTAGTACCATAATAAGTGACGGAGGTTTAGGGTTCCGCGGAGCTGATAGAATGCTAAAAGAGATTCATGATCAACTGTCGCAGGACAAATATTTAGACCAAAACTTGGCAGATCTACGCATACAGTTTCGAAGAAACCCGCCATACGCGCCACATTTTGGTGGCATATGGGAAAGCAACATTAAATCCGTAAAAACGCATCTCTCAAAGATAGTAGGAACGCAAACGCTTACGTATGAAGAGTTTAACACTGTATTAGTGCAAATAGAGGGAATAATGAATAGCCGTCCCCTATGCGTGTTAAGTTCTGACCCGTCCGAACCTACAGCGCTTACCCCTTCTCATTTTTTAAATGTTACGCCGCTTAAATACTTACCGGCCGAAGACTTTACCGATGTGCCGCAAAATAGACTCAACCGCTACGAGTTATTATCGAAGCTGGTACAATCCTACTGGCAAAGATGGAGTCGCGAATACTTGTCTTCGCTCCAGAGCAGACAAAAATGGAACACTCCATCTAACCCTGTTTCAACTGGTTGTATTGTGGTAATTCGCGATGATAACTCTCCACCTCTTAGCTGGCCTCTGGGTATCGTCCAAGAAGTTTACCCCGGTAAAGACGGAATCATCCGTACCGCTAAAGTTAAAACGCGCACAGGTTCCTACGTCAGACCTGTAGTTCGGCTTTGCCCTCTACCGCTTCAATAAAATTCGTTACATTTAACAACGCCGCTATAATTCTAGTTTTTAATATAAATTTAATTATACTTTCTTTTATTTTTATTTTTTTTCTTATTTGTTTATAAAAACTTTGTTGCTTTTCTGAAGGCATATTCCTTCAGCCCGGGGGATATATGTTCACGCCGTTCACACAATTACACATTAATATATTTCCATAAGTCCTGTCCTGTCCCTTTCCCTCAACTCAGGACAAAAAGAGACCGCGTCAAGAAAACGAAGATACGCCTACGCCTAGTATGCCCGCTAATGTCAACGCCGCAACACGTAATTTTTGCGTGCTCAGAACACTTACCGCCCCTTTTTTAAAATTTTTGTTATATGGTGTTATGGTGTGTGAACCAGTGCTGTCGAAGGCGAGAGGAGACTGCAGGTGAGTCCTGAGTTTCCCACCCACGTTCACCAATTTTCACACCACAACTGATAGTGACCCCATATTAGCTATGGAGCTCTTATTAAAAGGGATAAAAGATGCCACACTACTTTTACTATTTTGTACTATTATATATTTTCTTTCAAGCATAGATAAACACTTTAATAAAATCTAAAATAGTAAACAATTGTTAATCATTTTTAATATTTATAATACACCTAAAATTGTATGGCTGAAAATGGAGATTTAAAATATCAAACAGTGCTTCGATCAAAAGATCAAAGAGTTTCTTTGACTTAAATTAATAGCTCATTTACAGCGATGTTAATTAAAACAGCATTAAACTGAATTAATTTCATGTTAATGGAATTCGGTAATAATTTTCATAAATTTTGTTTATGATAACTAAAGCTCTGGTTTTCTGATAGCGGTGCCGTCCTATAGCGGCCGTAAATGACGTCGCTAGAACGTTGTCAATATAAACACCATGGTGCGGTTTCTTAGAGCGCCGTAATTGATATCGTAACGTTAAAAAGCGGTGCCACCATTTGTGTGACGGTCGTCCTGACGGTGTTCTACATATAGTTCAAGCAACGTTTTATTTGATAGCGGTGGAGCCATTTTTTAAAATATTGTTTTATCCGGACGACGTACAAAATGAGTTTTAACTCCAATTGGAGCAGCGAGGACGACGTAATAGATTTCGTACGTAACCATGAAGCTATATAACTATCCCACGAATAAATTATCCTCTTCTATACGACTATTTTCCTCTTCTGATCATAGTTCATCCTCCAAGTAAATTATGAAAGCTAAATCAAGGTATAGACAACCTTGATTTAGATTTCATAATTTACTTTTTTCCTGGATACGTTTCGTTTGATGTTTGTTCTTAAAAAAAGGTGGCCGACGGTATATAACGGCCGTGGAACTTTCCAAATCTTGTCACCGTCTTTTTGCGTCCGTATATTAACGGCCATTAATACCTACACTATAGGACAGCACCGCTTTTCTAGGAAACCAGAGCTTTACATCTTAGTACAAACGTAAATCGTTAGAATTTGAAGATACAAAAGCAATGTCGCAAACAAATGTAAAACAGAAGACATTGTGTCTAGAGTTGAAATGATTTCAACTACTTGAAGTAACTTATAAGACAAAGATTAAAATAACTTAATAATAAGAAGCCACCTTAACTCAGGTAAAATGTAAGTCTGCTATAAAAGTGAATCCACTTTTGTCAAAAAGAAGAATCAGTAAATTGGGTGATCGTTTTTGAACTGTGCCTTTCCAACCAACAATGTTCGAAAACAAATTGCTTTAATACATCACTTTGCGATTAATTTTGTGGAATTCAAGACCTCCCATAGCCCAGCATCAATCAGGGTAATCGGACACGGTCACTCACTGGCCGCTAAAGTTAAATAAAAATCACCATTCTGTTTGGAGCATGCAAATAAAGAAAATTTATTGATTCATGTCTGTCTGAGAATTTGACATAATGACCCTTTCTTCGGCTCTTATTACTTACACTTTTAGAAGCACCAGACAACCGTCTTTTTCAATTATATTGTTCTAATGAATGATTTTGAGATGACTTTCAGAATCAAGTAAAGAATTTTACAAAGGTAAAGATAGAGGAGATCCAGACTACCTTTATTTGAAATCATAATATTTTTCCCGTTTTCACCAATCATATCTAAATCATACTATTTTTATTTAATACAAAATTGGCAGTAAGGTTTACTCAGCCCTACTCACTCAACTGAGGTAGTCTGTAAGGGAACGTTTGTGAAAACGGATATTAGTGATGCAGGACATGTTAAAACCCGCGGACAAAAATATGATTTTTCCCTATGCACTGCCCAACCGCTGAACCAATATTGAAGGGAATTGGGTACAAATGTAGTATAGATCCTGGAGACAAGAGAAAACTTTTTGTCCAGGGAAATCATATAGTTCCCCACCGGATTTTTCTAAAACCAAAATCAGCGCTAGCAAAAACCATAAATTAAAGTCTAAATACGACAAGGTCGCAGGACGTAGCTAGTAGGCATTAAATAAAGTCATCTTGCCTTCCCTTTTGCCTTTTTTCTAGATCCATCCTTGCCACCCTTACTTTATTATACTCCTTTATTAAAAACGCCCCAGGCCCAATCTTGATTGGCGTGTCTAAACTTGAAGAAAGGCTAGAGATTTATAAGGGCCGTCACACACTATAACGACTAAATATTAAGACGTACTGAAATGTAAGCTTTATATAGTAAGACACACAGTATTTTAAGGACAGTACCTGAGCTCACGCATCACAGGGTTTACGATGGCCTTAGGTCTGTAATAAAGGTCTACTATTTTGTGCTTTCTGTTTTACATTAGGAACTTATTTTTATTATTATAGCAATGAATTTTATTGAGGTGGAGTTTTTTAACTTCTGAACTAAATCGCGAAAAGTTAAATGAAAAAACAAAGGCGGCGCTGAAACGCACCTGATTGGTTTTGCAGTGCGTATTTTGCTCATATGACTTAGCGAGACGTTATAAAAGGTTTTATATTATAGTATTATAATATATTAAAAGTTTTACAACAACAAACAACTATTTTTATAATTTTTTATGACATATATAAGTAATTTAAATTCTAATGACATCTGTCACAACCTCTCTAACATTCGAAAGCGTTTTAATAACTAAGGGCCAGGGCAGACATGATGCTCTTAGCAGCTGCGATCGGCGTTTTTACGGCGTTCGGACTCGACATTGAGTTTCCGAAAAGCGACTAAAAATCGCAAGAACGCCGATCGCCGCTGGCAAAATTATCGTGTCTCTGTTCGGGCCGTAAAGAGAAAATATATTAGTAGATTGTTACACAAGGGACGTAAGTAAGCTATTACAGAACAAGATCCAGTTTGGCGCCAGTGCGAGCGCAGCTCGCATAGGGCGCTAATGGATCGCGTGCACCCGAGATATTTAGTCACACGAGCGAGCGCAGCGAGCGAGGGTGAATATAGTTCGAGGGTGTAATAGCTACTTGCAACCGAGGTAAGCATTCTACTTTATATCATTCTTGCGAGGTAACTTTGGACTTATCCGGCAAAAGGTTTTGCATCATTTGTTCTGCTTCAAGCAAACAAAAATCAGGCTCTCCTCCTTTTTCATCATCTGATGAAGTGCTTGACATTGTTGTAAATAACTTAAATCCCTTTACGAACAAACTTCACAAACTTTCAGATCAAATGAAATGAAATGAAAAAAAAAAATGGAAATGGCGGCATTTCCATTTTTTTTTCGTTAATAGTTTTCCATTTTTTTTTTTACGGCTCTGAGTGCTAAGGAGTTTTGCATAGTTTGAAATGTATGGAAATTAAATGCCGCCATGTTCAGTGTTTTTTTTTTTTTCAGTAAAAAGTTTTCTTACCATTTTATAAGAAAAGAGATTGTTTACCAAGGAGTTTTGCATAGCTAGAACTGTAATGTGAACATTACAATTAAAGCATAGTGCGACGTAATGTTGCCTTGAATTGCAAACACCAACTTACAAGGAGACTTTCCACCATAGTAATCCCTAGTTACTGAGCAAGTATGATATAAAATACAATTACAATTCTACACATTTCTGTGTATATAATTTTACTAGTACTACTTACCTACTTTCTACATTTCACCCAAAATAATATTGCTCAAAGAGCGTCTCCTAAAAGCGTTTCGCCTCTTTGAAGTCTGTCAGCTTTTTGTATTACATAACACAGACATGGCAAGTTCGGAACGCTATGCTGGAAGTTTGTACAGAGTTATACCTCCACTTTGCACTTGTCTCAAAATTAACCGCCTTTTCATTACATTCTGCTTCAAGTTGAAACTTGGAACTTGAAATACTAGTTTTGAGGATGATTCGCTGTGTATTCAGCTTTGATTAGTAGGTATACCCTTACCATTTTAAACAAATTAAACTTCTTTTCTTCTTCGCTATCAACCGATAGACCTCCACTGCTGGACATAAAGCCTCTTGCTAGACGTGCAAATATTTTCACATGCCATGGTCAGGGCTCCTTGCGACCCGTCTGATTTCGTCAGTTCACCTAGTGGAGGGTCTGCCAACACTACGTTTGCGAGGTCGCAATTCTAGTACATTCGGACCCCAACGACCATCATGTTCTTCGACCTATATGTCCAGCCCATTGCCACTTCAGCTTCGATAAGCTGTCGGTAACTATGGCTTATATCCTCATTCTTGTTATCTCTCTTAAACTTCTCCATTAAAATAATAAAATCAGAAGTTCCAGATAATTTTATAAGCGAGTTACCTGAGCACTTTGTATGAGTTTTAGTTATTAAGTTTCTACTTTGCCAGGATTATGTTACTTTACATTATTCGTTTACTTTTGTTGAGTGCAGCGATGGCAAACTTCGCTCTGTATAAATATCAGTAACTTATTAAATTAATATTGCAAATAAGAAGCTATTCAGATCATCTTAGTTTAGTTTCTACATTCGGCAAAGTAACTCTTGTGTTTGGAGTGAAAATGATGGAATTGGTTATGATAGCACTTATTTTTGAAGAAGACGAAGAAGAAGAAAGAAAGGCGCAAGTGTGCAGAGCAGGGTGCGCGGCCTCGCGTCGACGCGGGCAGAACCGCTGACTAGACACACGACCTTTTTGAGCTTTTCAAGTAATACTGGTCATTTACTTATGTAGATAAAGTTAAAAATTATTTCACACTGAAAGTGCTCGCCACACCGCTACCGTTCCGGTGTAAATCGGCCCTTAGACGTGCGTCTCTGGAATTGGAACTCCCGGATTCTCGAAAAAATAGGCCCCCACCTAACCTCTATCAACGCTGTAGCTAGTATAATATTACTTTTCAAATTCATGATGGTCATACGAGTAGAACTAACTTTCTGAAAACACAGTAAGACCCGTTAGATTCGAATTACAATAACAATATAAAGTTTCAAGTTATTCGTAACATTGAAACAAAGGGCTTGCGAAACGCTTTTCATTTTACGGCGGCTGTTAAATAGAAAAGATATATACATAAATGAGTCGAAAGATACTCTCTTTGTATTCCTTTCAAAAGAGGCAAAGGGTAGGTACTGCTATAAAATATTATTGTTCAAATATAATATAGGGTGCGAATCTAAAAGTTTTATGAAACAGCCTTTGTTGCCGGGAACACTTTCCCGGAAGGAAAAAAGAAAGGCGTTTGGACGGATACACATTCTGTGCAGTTTTATTTATTTGTTGCTAATTCGGATGTATATACCTAATCTAAACAAAAACAAATTGACAGGCCTAAAATAAAAATAGTACAATGATGTTCTCAGCGGAAATGTAATAGTATATTATTTACTTTGAGATAGAATGTATAGAACCTACCTTAACCCAATTTGATTGAACACTTAGCAAAATGTGTAATTTATGCCGTACTAGGGTACTGAGCTATCATGAAGGGTACGGTCAAAGATCTATACTATGTTTGAGTCATGTCCGTACCCTCGCCGAGGTTTATACAAAAGGATTTAAATCCCATTCTTGGCATGGCATGACCCCGGCACAGAATAATGAGAATCAACCTTTATATTTCGTGGTGTAAGGGCAGAGCCGTGCCACGATTGGGCAATAATAACAATTGTCAATACAATTGACCGTTTGCGGCCTAGCTTATAATAGTTTGTGAGATTTAAGGGCTAAACTGTCTAGAATATACTTTATAATAATTGTTTTAGCTGCTTGGAGAACAAACGCAAAATACGACGAGTAAAATTTGAATAAAGTTTACCTGAAGTCGATGGATTTAGGAGCCTCGAACGTGCTCTAAACGTGCTCGGTCGAGGCTTCTAAGCCCGTCTATGCTTCGTGAATTTAATCACATGCACCGTCTTCGATTCGCCAAACGTTACGCCTGGCCAGGGCCAGGCACGGGGCATCTTTTGCATGAACTCATTCAAATTCCACCAGGTCAAGCCAGTGCCTCGGTCGTGGTGAATTCATACAAAAATGTTTGACAATATTGGGGCACTGCCAGGCCCTACCACGGCGTAATGTGAATCAGCCTTTAAAGTCTATGGCTTTTAATTTCTTATAGATTAAAGAATTCAAATTATTTCCAAGTCTCATTAATAACAATAAAAATTTTAAACAGAAACATTTTATCGAGAAGCAGTATAAATATAACACTGTGTCTTCGTGTAAAAAAGTGTATAAATAACTCTGTGTGGTAATACATGTATTTTATTATTATTATTAGGTACTCACCTTTTAAGTAAGAGGTAAAAATATTTTTATAATGTGTTATAAAAACAGAGTATATTAGAATCCAAGAGTAAAGTAGCTACCAAACCCGAAGCTTAGTTGCGAAGTATAAGTCGTCAATTCTGTTTAGGAAACTGGCATACAGGTCTTGCGAGTAGATACATTCCACGTGACATCACGCACAGTCTACGCGTGGTATCTAAATGTTGCCGTACACAAAGGCTCGAAAACCTACACAAACTCACAAAGTCAAAGCGTTCCTAAACAAAATTGACGTTCCCTGACCATAGACATGCACACAAAGGACACAAGCAAACGTTGAAGATGACAGAAGCGAACATAAAATGGCGGTCTCAATTGCCACTTACGGGGATAGAGGCTGGTTTGTTGACAACCACAATGTCCTCGTCGATATGTACGAGGGTGATCGGTTGGCTGGTCACTGGTACTTCGTGCCTGCAAGGATACACACGTCAGGCATCGGAGCGGAGGATTTTGTATTCAACGTTTTGGATACCATCTGCTCTCACCTGTCATGACCACAACATTAGACGCGGAAGTCGATAAAATAGAATTCTACAAAGCATTTCCTCATGTTTAAAATCTGTGAAATAACCATCTTGAGGTGGTCATGGCAGGTCCGCTGCATCACGGTTAGTACTTCTTTTTGTTTCAAGAAAAATTTTGTCGTACTACTGTCGCGTCAAATAAAAAAAGATGCGTTTATAGGTTAATCGTATTGGTAACTACCAATGATCTCGTCGATATGTACGAGGGTGATCGGTTGGCTGGTCACTGGTACTTCGTGCCTGCAAGGATACACATGTCAGGCATCGAAGCGGAGGATTTTTGTACTCAACGTTTTGGATGCCATCTGCTTTCACTTGTCATGACTACCGAGTTACACGCGGAACTCGGTAAAATAGAACTTTTTAAAGCAGTTTCTCATGTTTAAAATATTCAGGTGGTTACGCTAGGTCGCTTAGTACTTCTTTTTGTTTCAAGAAAAGTTTTGTCGTACCAAATAAAAAAAGATGCATTTAAAGATTTTGGTAATGGTTTTGGTAAGTACCAATGATCTAGTCGATATGTACGAGGGTGATATGTATGCAGTTAGCTGCTCACTTGAACTTCATGCCTGCACGTATACCTACAGATGTCAGACATGGGACGGGAGGGTTCTTACACTCAGCGATTTGGATACAATCTGTTCTCCTAACATAAATACTAAGAATTTACACAAAAGTTTTATGCTGTAAAATAGAACTTGAATGAATCGGTTTTCTCTTCTCGCGTTCGTCATGCTAATTCCGCTATAATATAGTTAGTAATACTGTTATCCATAAACATTCGTTTATTAACCGATTTTCTAGTTCTAGTTATTAAAGTCGGTGACATATCTACGAAATAGAGTCCTCGTAGTGCTCGTACTTTTGCAAAATATACTGGAAATTCCGTAGAAAGTGGCTCTATCTGTCTGTCTGTACTTACTATGTACACGGCTCTATCTCGAGGATTTGTGGTTAAGACATAGCTTGCATCTTGAAGACGGACACATGACACTTTTTGTCCCAGAAAATGAAGTGTTCCCATGGATTTTTTTTATTATGAGATAGGCTTGCGCTTGATGATAATCAATGGTGGAAAGCTTTGATGAGGTCTAGGTTGGAGCGCGCTTCCTAGAAAATGCCTATTCACTCTTGTCTTGAAGATTCTCAAATTAATACCATGCTCACGATTTCTCGAAGTTCTCTCTTGAAGGGGTAGAACGGTGAGGGGGGCACAATTTCATAAAAATCTGATGGATTTAGATTTTCGCGAGCATCACCTAAAAAGTTAATTTTTGGTTTAAATAAAGCTACTCATAACAATGAGTAGGTACTCCTTTAATAATAAAATTAACCGTCTGATTTTCTTTTGGAGAATAGGGAATAAATTGCAAGTATTTATCAAAGCCTGTAAAAATGAAAGTTCTTTTATGAAAGTTCTTTCAAACCATACCACCGATATGTAACGATACCAGTATAGTATAGGGATACCTAAAATCATTAATCCTACAAGCGGTATTGTACACAAACAATACGTTCCAAGATTTAGAGATGTTGAACAAGCACCGATAATATCGTGCTAATCTTTCACGAGATGCACCTGAGAATAGATTCAAATGGATGATAGCGGTATTATGAATAATCCTCGTTAAGCTGATCGCACATTAGGGTCAAAGCACACACACAACTGAGCAGATGTGTGAAGAAGAAGAAATGGTACGAGTGCCTACAGTTTTGCCTAATGAGATGAAGAGCACTATTTAAGACTAAAAAAAAATTAAACTGTACTTTTTTCGTTGTTTTGTTAGGACAGAAAGGAGCTATACATTGTGACTATTTTTTCTCGGATAATTATTTTTTCCGTTCGAAATAGATGTTTATTAAAAAAAATGTTATATCGCGTTTTGTCAACTTGTTGCGTTTATGTCATACAAAACGTTTGGGTAATGTATGACATAAATGCAACAAGTCGCTAGGAGCGAAGCTGTCTCCTCCATCATCTCCATTTCAAGCGAAATTGTTTGCGCTATAATCTGTGCGGACAAAACGTCGAAGAGAATTTACGCCGACGTTTTTCCACACGGAAAATTCCGCTAGATTCGTCCCTGGCTCAATATCGTGGGTGGTTATGTGCGATAAGCTTTAACGGGATGATAGCGGTTATTATAAATAATCCCCGTAATGTAGCAGCCCGTATTACGCAGGTGGTATCCTCGGAGGTAATGTTACAAACATGTTGATTGTAGACTAAGAGCCCACGATGAAAAGATGTTGGCGTGTTGTAATAAGATTAAACTGTGGGTAGCGTTTTCTAACCGTGATTGCCATCTTTTTTACTGCATTTAAGGAGGGGATGGTTGGATAATTATTAAGTGCTACAGCCTATTGGCGAACCTAGGCCTGGGTCCAGTTGAATTTTACATATGAATTCTAAATCTTTAATCGAATGGTTTGTGCATCTCAGTCAGCCCAGTCTATCCAATTCAGTTACGGTTAATCAAAATCATAATCTGTTTTGGTGGCTAATTTATAAGTTGTGCATTCATTGCCCACTATTTGAGGTGATACAAATTTATGTTGGGCAATGTTCGGTCATAAAGATTGGAGTTCTTTCAGAAATTGATTATTTTGACCAGATTTTCTATCCTAAGTGGATTTTGCACGGAGCTGTTAGGTTAATTAAATAAATTTGTTGGATATATTAACTTTTTATTACTACATTTAATTGTGATTTCCTGTGAAAGGCACCACTAATCCTTCACACATACACAGATAGAAGGTTTGATAGTTTTATGTATATGACTAGTGACCGCGGGCTCTTGGTCTATAAAGAACCTACGTAATTCGTACCATAAATCTGATCTCGTGGTGTATTAAATACAGATAAGACGAGACCAAACGAAAACAAATGAACATGCGTGAACGATGTTGAGTATAATTTACAGGATTGTATGAAACAGCTTTATGTATCCTTGGAAGGAATACGAAGGAATTAATAAAAAAAGTAACAGTTTTTTGTTTTAAATATTTATGTTTAGTTGAAGAGGAAAGGGAATAGTAGAGCGTCGATAATCCGTCTGGATTATCAAAATGTGTGGAGTTTCGAAGTAAACCAAAAGAGGTCATAAAAAAAAGAAAACTTGCTTAAACCGTCGATTCACAATAGTGGTTAATTAGTTGGAACCGGTCTGTAGAACCATTAATTTATATGAACTTATAATGTGTTTTAATGAAAGAATACATGCATAAATATTTACAAAACATTTTTTTCACCGAAATTAAACCCAGATTATCGACTCCAGTATATGATAAAATAATAATAATTAAAATAGGTATAGGTAATTTGCCGACCGCCATTTTCCTCACTTGTTTTTCTCGGTTGGAACGGCATTCCCAACTAGAAGTGGTAGATTCACTTGACGATTCAAAAGCATTTTGTAAAAGTTTATTTGAATAATAAACTTTTCTATTCTATTCTCAATATACGGATTGCTTTATTGGCACGCTTTACAACAGATTTTAGATTAAGTATTATACAACTCCGATTTCACCATTATCAAGTGACGTTTAATCCTTACTAATCCTTACTAATATTATAAATACGAAAGTGTGTTTGTTTGTTGGTTTGTCCTTCAATTACACCGCAACAAGTCAAGGGATCGACGAGATTTTTTGCATGGTTATAGTTGAGGACCGGGAGAGTGGCACTTTTTACCCCGAAAAATCAAATAGATCCCGCGGGATTTTTAAAAACTAAATTCACGCAAGCTAACGCGGGCATCAACAGCTAGTCGAGGAATAAATATTGCGTTCTGATATTTTTTATGTTGAAAATCTGCCAAAATATCAAGTTAACGTTTGGATAAGTCTTTATTTTACATTGGGAAATGATGAAATCAGTCCTAAATGTTTTGATTTTGGATTAGATAGATTCAATACCGGTAGTTGTGCCAAAATCACTTGTTAAATAACTATACCGGTAATTCTATTTGACGCATCCACAAAGAACTGTATTCTAACGATCAAGTAAATGGAGGTCATTAGAAGTAATAAATGGTAGGTCTAATGTCTTTCCGAGACGTAAATAATAGCTTGTTTTAAGTATCACCGCAGACAAGTCGTTATCTGTTTTCCACACAGCCTGACCTCAAGCCTGACCATCGAAATAATTTTGATACTTACATCAATTAATATTTAATTTGAAGTATGTTGCTAATTTCACATTTAAATTATATGTTTCATAAATAAATACAGTACATAAATTCAAACCGCACCTCGTACATAATAGATACACGGAAGCCGCTGTAACCGAATCAATTGTTAAGGAGATGTATATAAAACCATAAAATAAAATCGACAACAAATCGACCATAAAAGCCGCAACAATGTTTTATCTCCAAAACTTTATAGCGATTTGTACTAGTAATGTAAAAAGAATCGTCATTTCATGCTCTGTGAAAATAACGATCGGAAAGTAAACTCAAAGAAAAATCAGAATCAAAAACTAAGATTTTGAAAATTTAGATACTTTTGGAGTCCCCACAGACCACAGACTTTTTATCAGCCGATAGTGCGGTCGGTTTTTTAATCAGTACGAAGATGTATGGAAGTGCGCAAATTATAACGATTTGGTGTCGGCCGATAAAAAAGTTTGATGAGCTACACGATTGCCTTCAAACTGAACTGTCAGGAAACTATTGGTCGACTGCAGTTACAAGGTCGTCAATAGTATGGCGCTCTTACACGTGCGCACATTACCGATTGTTTAGTTGGCCGCTTACTAACTAACGCTTAACTTTCATTATGCAACCGTTCTCTTCATAAGTTGCTTAACAACTAACAAATCGTTCGAGAGCAGTCGACCGACTATTGTCTGGTATATGCACTCACCATCACCCGACAGTTTGGTTGGCACAATGTGCGCACTAGCAACCCAATCCGATCAAACTATCGGCTGATAAAAAGTCTGTGGTCTGCGGGAGCTCTTAGACACATCTTTTCGAAATATCGCGATTTTTGAGATAAAGCAGTGTTACAGCAAGCAAGCGAAATACCTAATAGGATGTCAGTATCAATTGAGGATACAAACATATCGGTGCACTCACATGCTCACCTGGTGCTGATGGTTCCAAAATTTTGATTGAAAATCCTCCAGTATACAACATTCCAATAAACTAGAAGGCTTGTATTTACAGACAAGCTTTGACACTAAGTGTAAGTGTCTAATGCAGTTATACCAAATCTTGAACTTAGAATTGATTTCAGATGATAATTTTATGTTTGATGAGTCGAGATACATTGAGGGCCTTATGCTCTTTTACACCAACATTCCCTAACTTTTATGGGCTATCTATAAGATAAATTAGGTGACGCTTTCAATCAATTTCGTTTTACGAATCTATAAGGACCATCTAAAGGTGGAAATGGCATTGGGTACCAAGACTAATACGTAAAACGGTTTTACCAACCATACCTAAATCATCCACTAAGTAGGAGTCTCTTTACGTAGATAACGCCTAAATACAACCTTTTACCCCATGTCATTTCTACTTTCAGGTATTCCCTTAAGGATTATGAAAACGAAATTGACTGAAAGCGTTATCTTACTACGCTTCGCCTGTAAGCGTTAGGGAACCTTGGTGAAAGTTGACGCTTGACAGTTTTTGTGTTGACAATCTATTAAAAAGTAAAATTTATTCGTTGCTTACTACTTCGGCTTTAAGACTAAGAAGAAAAAAAATTGAGAAAATTGAAAATTGATGTTACAATGAATTTAGAATAGAACAAAGAGAATGTTAATGATTCATAAAATTATATTGTTTCACGCGCACGGGTATCATAAATTAGTGCGTGGCACGTAACTGTCATTCAAAAAGCCTATAAAAATTCGACGTTTGATCTAGTCAGGTATTTCGTTCTTGAAATTAGCTTTTATATTCAAGAACGTAGTAGGTAAGACCCGACAGAACTCTTATGTGTCAGGACTCTTCAAAGAAAACAGTTCCAAGTTACAAATACACCGGTTTCTATATTAAAATAATATCCCATGTAAGTCAAAGATAAAGGCAAGACCAGAAGAGGGTTCAATATTACAAAATTAGAGAATTTTTTAACCTACTCGTTTTGGCATTATTTGCCAAGGTTCAAATAGTTAAAGCGGAAACATACTGGTGACACACTCTACAACTCGACGGCTCATCACGCATGTTGTGTTAGATCAAATCGGATTTTAACCCTGCGACGTAGTGTGGCGGGTTCTTCCTAAGTACCTATTGGTCTATGATTTCGATTTTTTCAACAAGCTTTCGCACGTCATCGGGTCGAGTAGCGTGTTATGAATATGTTTCCTCCTTAATTAAGTTTCAAGAACGTGACGTGTCAAATGTTTCTGTGTAAGAATAAAATCACACTGCGAAATAACTCCATATCAAATAGATATAATTCGTATCAAATATTCAAGTCACACGCAAATCAAATCAAATTATGCGAATACATATACTTATATGATTTTATATATTCTTATATTATATATATATTTATTATATCTTGCGGTTTTATTTCGTAGTGCGTGGTAGCCCTAAACATTTGGATATTTGAATTGGGACTCTGAATGAAGTGCCAGATGACAAACTATACCTTGTAAGCTATCTACAAGAGTATCTAAATGTAGAGATTTAGAGCCGATGTACACACGATTCTTATTACCAACGGCGACCAACGATATTTTCTCAACTACACAAATACGATTGAACCGCATTGTATGAATTGCTTTCATACAACCTTGACAAGCTTGTATGAAGACTTGTCAAGCTTGCATTTACAGCCAGAGCCACGCTTACGACGGTTTGTTGGGTTTCAGCGCGGTAAGTGTAGACCGCTACGTGTAGATTTTTTACATGGGTATAGTTGAGTATAGAAGAGTGACGAAATCTTCTTTTAATCCCCGCAGGATATTTCATTTTGGGAAGCCCTAATATTAATTAATGTGTAGAACTAAGGTCCACTTGCACCAATCCGCTAAATATATTTAAGCAAAATTTGCCACACCTATTCTTTTCTTGTTAACTCTGAACTGACCTTGCCAAAAAGTGAAACCATTACAAAAAACTAAACATGATTAAGCAGATTGGTGCAAGACGGTCTAAAAGTTCCATCGCAGCTTTGAGCTTTCGGAAGGTGAATGAATCGCCGATCGCCGCTGCTAAGAATCATGTTTGTGGTGGCCGTTAGATATAGAGTAGTGAATCGTGATCAAGTACCTATGAACGACGTTCGCGAGCAAATCGTTGTGCTTTAGCCTGTAGTCCGGATCGACCCTGTCGTAGTTGACGGTGAGGGTGCCAGCTCGGATGCATCTCTCATACTCGGCGGCGGGGTGCGCTCGGAACTCCCTCGCGAAAACGTCGAGTATCTTCTCGCCCACCCATCTTCCTTTGGTGAATGTTGTGAACGTGAAGTAGTAGGGGTATACTTTTCTGAGACCTGTAAAATAAATATCGCATAGATTATTTTACCTTAGACTAAACTGATGTCTTGGACTTCGTTCGCTTTCGAATTGAGGTTTTTTAATTCCCGAACGAACTCTCTTAATTTATTAAAAAGTAGACAGTTATTCTTTTGCCTTGGAAAGTAACTAAAATAATTGGTCCTGGGCCTGATTTCCACCAGACTACGAGAGGGAGGAAATAGAGCTAGACTTCTTCTCTTACTCTCTATCTCTTACGTAGGTCTGCTGTTGAAGGGTTGTGCTATTCAAATGGTGTACACTAAATATATTGCTGGTTATTCTTTGAGGTTATCTTAGCTCCCAAACTGTAATCAAAATAAGTGTAGAGACTTCGTAAAATGAAGAAAACTAGACTTCATTATTAGAATACAGCAGTGCGGTTGAATGACTAACACGAACGGCTCAACAGGCTTCCTTTCATACCTGTTTAGGGATAATTTATATTGAAAAACTTCGTTATTGGATATTTATGACTCATCAAATTCCGAGGCGGCTCGCTTTGGAACTGGTTTACATTATACGACAAACTCAACTTGATAGAAACGACATCCGTTCGATTTATTGCACACAATACGGTGTCTTAGCCATTTCCTTATAAGAAATACTTTGTGGCTTTGAATTAAATCAGTATATCTTCCTACTTCGTAGCTCTATGTAGCTATTACTATCTCAAACACAAATCATCTCGATGGACAGACGACATTCCTAAGTTGTGGGGAATAGTTGAAGAAGACTCGTGCTAAATGGAGAAGAACGGTCTGGATTGGAAGGCCTAAGTCTATTAATGGATATGAAAAGGTTTAAGAGGAAGAAGATTACCGGACGACATTAATGTATAGTTGGAAATTTTGAGTTAATATTAGTTAAAAATCAGTAACCTTATTCACGAACATTATTCTCGCGCCTAAAATCACTCTGCTTTTCTGACAAATAACTTTCAATAAAATGTGATCGAATACTCTTTATTTATTTTAGAATAAAATAGAATAATATGTAATCAAAAAAACTTTTATTTGCTTTCGAATTTTCGAATTGAACTGTAAAGTTAACTAACTACTATATGTAGTTAGTAGCGGCTTATATACTTCAAGAAAGCGGCAAACAGTTTATATATAAATTACTAGAAAAATATTATTTAAAATTATTTATATATATTATGTTTATTTCATTGTATTACATACAGTAAGACTGTCGTATCGTAGACGTTGAACGGCAAGGCCCTTAAAGACGCATCAGAAGATTACCGAGTATTAAGTGAATTGAGCGAGAAAATGTTTTTCTTTCGAAAATGTTTACGCTATTAATGTTTCAAATAGATAGAAAAAATTGGCAGTTCGGGCGTTCTGACTTAGCAATTCTTTTATTTATGTAACCTAAGGTTTCAGCTGGTCATGAAAAGCGCTATGCTTCGTGTTTCTCTACAAGATTCAATCATGAACTAAATTGGCATCGGTGGTACATAGTTCGAAGAATTGATTGACGTTTGGGTCTGAAGATGAGACTCCTCTTAGAGACGAAATCAAACAAGTCGCAGGAGTCGCTAGAATCAACCTCCCTCTCTCTCCCTCGTCTCCCCCTCGTCTTAAATTTGGCGGCTGATACGGGTTTGTATTCGTAAAGCGATTTCATAAGTAAGTAAAATAAAAATCAACCCTTTAATAACTTACCATTTTCAATATAATACGAAGTCTCGTTATATCTGTCATCGGTGAAGCCAGGCCTTTTCGCTTTTAACGCCTTTGTTTCCAATTTCGCCTGCAACAAAGAAAAAGGATAAAACTCACGTAAAACATCGACGCCAGGTGGCTTGTCTGTTGGTATTCTACAAGATATATTTCGGAGAGTGTGGTCAAGAACTATTCAATTTAGTTCCATCATCACCTTTTTACCACCGTGATATCCGTGAATCCACCACCGTGATATCCCTGAATCTGTACCGCTACGTGGTCGAAACTCCACGATCTTGCACTTATGGTGAGATCTATAGAGCGTGCTCTGACTTAGCTCAGACTTAAGATAGAGTTAAAATGAGACACAAATATGCTCTTACATAAATCTGTCTCGTTTTAACTCTGTCTTGAGTCTGAGCTGAGTGAGAGTGCGAGAGTCTATATATTTCAGCCTAAGCGCTTTGCTTGCACCGCAAAAATTTGGAATGCCCTTGCGGCTTGCGTTTTTCCATCTTGCTATCTTGGGTATCTTTAAATCAAGAGTGAATTGGCATCTTCTAGGCAAGTGCGCACCATCTTAGGCCACATCTTCACTTATCATCAGGTGAGATCGCAGTCAAGCGCTAGTCTATATGTATATTAAAAAAAAAAAAAATTAAAACTGCTAAAATCATAACTCTTCTTTTAGCTTTGCCGTTGTCGGGAAAAAAGTTACACCAATTAAATGAATATCTCTGCGAGCTCTATGCAGAATAGAAAGTTATTAGAATGACTAAGAAACGTAGGAACGATTATGAAAAGTTTGTCGAGGACGCGGCGGGATGAAATGGGAAAAGTTTTTAAAAGCGGAACTATCTACGGGCTTTCTAGTGCTTTTCACTCATTGCAGTTGACGCATCATTATAGTTGTGTGGAATCCCAGCTCTATGATATTTATGCTTAGAAATAAAATGGATTCGTAAATCGTAGAAAGAGTTACTTGAGGTTTGAGAGAAATCTGGAATTGAACCTATAGTACTTTAAAATAAAAGAAGCTAGTCCTAAGTAGTCCTAGCTTTCCAGCACGATGGCGTGTAGAAACCGATTAGGGGTATGGGTTGAATGTACACTGCCATACCCGTTCCAAGTTAGCTTGCCACCATCTTAGACTGCATCGTCACTTACCATCAGGTTAGATCGCAGTCAAGTCTTGTCATCTTGTCTTGAATCTTGTCATCGAATAGAAAAAAAATTGTTTAGGGATTCGAAAAAAGGATCGATAACTGAGTAGAATCGTTACTTTTGGTTGGATATCTACGAAAGTTCCAGAAAGGCCATTTTACATATTATATTTAAATTTGAAGTAATTACGTTCAGTAATTCAGAAGTTATAAGGCTCTGACAGGCGGACGGACGGACGGACGGACAAGTGCAAATTCACTCAAGTAGACTCAATTAAATACCATGCGTGTCGAATTGATAACTGCCTTTTTTGAACTTCGTCGTAACTTACTAACCACTTGAAAACATTCGAATATGTATACGTAGTTGTCAACATACTGGGCAACAAAGGCCGTAGACCACGTACAGTTAACGTAAAATTACCGACGTAAATCAAAAGGGTTTTGACGAGACTCTGTCGATGTCAGATTACACGGGTTTCGCTTTGTCCCGTGCACCGCATGGCGAACCGATCTTGTCAACGAATATTAAACGGATCAACCTCGATCAACATTGCAAATTTTGTATGAAAAATACATTTTATACTTACGCGTCGCGGTCGTTTGGTGGTTGTTCGGTACATTTTGCATAAAATGCTGTGATTTTTTAATCAACTTCCAATTGTATAAAATGCTGTGATTTTTTAATCAGCTTCCGAACAAAGAGGAAGTTTTAAATCCAGCAGCGGGGATTTTTGTAAGTTAACAAATTATTTAAACTCTTTTATCTTTTAAACCAGATTTCCTACTTTTCGAAGGGTCCGGGATTCGATCCCAGGCACGCATCTCTGATTTTTTGACGTTATGTGAGTTTTAAGAAATGTAAAATATTCACATAAATGATAATCTGTTGTAGGGCTTCCAAACAAATATACAAATGTTTGTCCACGCATTTTCCCGAAACTATTAATCGGATTGTGATAATTCTTTTATTTGCTCACATTATTTCAACTTAAAGAACTGTTTCATCAAAATCGTCTCAGTAGTTTTCAAGATATGGACGTTTTTCCCTTTTCAGTTATACTTTATTTCGGTATATTGAAGTCGGTTTAATTTTTCTTTTGTTTTGTTTTGTTGTTTTGACTTTATCAATGGGAAGTAAGTACCTATTCAAACACTCTACTTTTCGCACACTTCCTTTAAGTAAACCCTAATGTATTTAAATTAGGGCGAGAGTACACTCTCAGCTGTGAATTAAGGGCAACCTCTACAGGACATTTGCGGAGATAATGAAAACAAAATGACCCCGTTCTTTGAAGTCGCTATACGAAGGCGCTCCGAAAACTTCGGACTTAATTAAATTTTCCGCCGTTTGTTTTAACTTTTATTGTCTAAAGTGGGGATATATTTTCCTCGCCTTTTTATGTAAACAGGTGAACTTTCCTTATCTGGGTTGTAATTCTTATTTGGATGGAACTTTTTCTTTTGTATACAGTGCTAAAACAACATGATTATCTTGTTTTTTTAGTCAGCAGATTTTAATAAGGTGTAGCCAAAACGTACCTACTGATAAATTGTTCTTTCTCTATTTAAGATATAGTCCTGAATCTTAAGATTTATACATGCACGAGACATTAATTCTGCCATAATATTTTTACGCACACTTCCTACCATTTAAAATAATAAAAAAAAGCATATAAACGTATAAGTGATGGTCACCATCAAACGTTTAACTGACGAATAAAGATAAATTTTCAATATATCAGAACGTCTTTATTCCGATGTCGTAATTTATTAGTTGATGTCCGCAACTTCGTTCGCGTGGATTAAGGTTTTGTAATTCTCACGGGAACTCTTTTATTTTCCGGGATAAAAAGTAGCTTATGTGTTATTCCACACTATAATTATCTCTATGCCAAATTTCAGCCTTATCAGTTCAGTAGTTTTTACGTGAAAGAGTAACAAACATCCATCCATCTATACTTACAAACTTTCGCTTTTATAATACTCGTATTAGTAGGATTTTTTCGTGAAAATATTCGACATTGAGACAAGTCGGAGACAATTGGCGGCGAAAGACAAATTGATTCGTTCAGACTGGTTGGCAGGGTGCCTTCTAATGCGTGCAAGTGAAATCGCGACGTGCACTTAAACGATCTCATGAGTTTTAAGCGTTTGGCAACAGTACAGGGTTGCTTTTGTTTTTTTTTTTAAATTAATGTGGCAATTACAAGGATCTACAGTATCTGGCAGTAATTGGGCTTTATCTTTATCAAACAATAGATGTCATAAGCAACATATGTCTTTTGTATAGACTTCCATATGCCTCGGTCTGCATTATCATCGTCATGAGCAACCCAATAACGTCTCACTACTGAGCGCAACCCCCTGATTCTGTAACTCAGTGCCTATCTACGACGATAGGCATTTTTTATCCATTGAAGGTTTGAAGAGAAATATCATTTACTATTTCACAGTCAACTTTCAATGGATAAAAAACATGTATCAGTGGCTTTCAATTTTTGATAGGCATTGAGTTACTGAATCAGGGGGCAGGTCAACTCTCAGAGAAGGGTTAAAGGCAATAGTCCACCAAGTTAGCCCAATGCGAATTGATAGACTTCATACACCTTTTTGTCCTCACATAAAGCACCGATACGTGATGGTGTAGATTCTCTTTCTGATAGCGTTATCTCTCTCGATGGAGTGGTACATTCAGCTTTCTGGAACTTTCGTAGATATCCAACCAAAAGTAACGATACTACTCAGTTATCGATCCTTTCTTCGAATCCCTTAGGGATTTTTTTCTATTCGATGACAAGATTCAAGACAAGATGACAAGACTTGACTGCGATCTAACCTCATGGTAAGTGACGATGCAGTCCAAGATGGTGGCAAGCTAACTTGTACATTTAACGCACACCCCTAATCTGTTTCTACACGCCATCGTGCCGGAACGCTAAATTGCTCGGCGGCACGTCTTTGATGGTAGGGTGGTAACTAGCTACGGCAAAAGCCTCCCACCAGACAATGTGTCTGGGGGGGGGGGGGGATATCTCTCTCGATGGAGTGATAGAGCTTTCAGGAACTTTCGTAGATATCCAACCAAAAGTATCGATCCTTTTTTCGAATCCCTACGCATCATGCAAACATCAAGTTTGCATGATGCGTAGGGATTCGAAAAAAGGATCGCACGTGGCCTCCCTAAGACTGGTTCAGTCGGTTAGAGTACGAGTATATCAATGTTTCCAGCACCCTGGGTTGCGTGATCGAAGCTATTGAATGTGTATTCAAAGCGTTGAGGTAAACGTCTTCATTACAGGCGTATGTCGAAGGTTGGACGGGCTCTGTGACGTGTTCTTTTACTTTCTTTGCAATTTATGCTTTGCTTTTAGGGCTCCGTACCGAAATTTGAATATTATAAATGCGAAAGTTTGGATGTTTGCTACTCAATCACGTCGCAACGACTGAACCAAATTGGCTGTTTGGCACAGAGATAGATTATAGTCTGGAATAGGACATAGGCTACTTTTTATCCCGGGAAAAAAGAGAGTTCCCGCGGGAATGGAAACACCTTAATCCACGCGGACGAAGTCACAGGCATCAGCTAGTAATAAAATTCCTGAAAAGCCGGCAACGCATTGGTGGCGCCTCTGGTACTACAAGTGTTTATGGGTGTCGGTAATCACTTAACATCAGGCGACCCACCTGCTCGTTTGCCCGTTATTCTTATTAAAAAAAAATGAAACTTTGATGGTATGATTTCGGATTCCAGATTTAAAGAAGATTCGACTCGGAAAAAGTTGTGAAGAGAAAAATCAAAATTACATAACTGCTTATAGTTTCAAGACTGATGCACAGAAAAAAGGGTCACTTCGTCCGTCTATCCGATTATTCCAGAGATCGACTTGGTCTTGGTACCCTATAAATATGAAAGCAACGTGTGCTTGTTTGTTGGTATTTGTTTTCAATACCAGAGAAATAAAGAGTTCCTAACTCCACCTGGACAGTCTCTGACACACACACACACACACACACACACCCACACACACACACCCACACACACATACAAACTTTCGCCTTTATAATATTAGTGTGATAGTGTGATGTGATATTATGAGATCGCAATTAAGGGCTACTTTGTCATTTCAACAAAAAACGAACCATTATTATTACATTAACAGTTAGAACTTTATTTAAAACTTTCTTTCCGATTTACAAAGTCTTCGGTGTGTGAATCTCTATCGCACTTGACCATTTTTATTTTTAATCGGATTTTGCACTGTGACTTCGTGACAAAGTAGTTTTCCGTCTCGTCTGGTCCTTTAGTGACCTTTATTTAATGAGGATTGTATAGATACAATGTACTCGTATATTTCTTTAATACGGAGGAGTTAAGACATAGCCTTTTAGTGCAGCGACTGTGCACTAAGCATAACAAGTAAAATAAAAACTGGTCAAGTGTAAGTCCGATCTAGAGGGTTCCGTACCACTATATAATATTAATTCTTCGTGGTAAATAATGTTATAAATTGACGCCATCAAGGCTACAAACACCATGGTTACAAAAAACACGAATAGGGTACGGAAATCTAATGCTGAGATCTTCGATCATTATTTTTCTGTGATCGAAGGCTGAGATCTATAAAGCGTACCCTGACTCAGACTTAAGTTAGAGGTTAAAACGTAACACAAATATGCTCTTACATAAATCTGTCTCATTTTAACTCTGTCTTAAGTTTGAGCTGAGTGAGATTGCAGTCTATAGAATTCAACCTAAGTACCTACTACATTCAGAAAGTCTTTAACTTTTAAAGTTTATAAATCATCACAAGTCATTGAAAAGCTCTGTCTGTGGAAAGAGATAGAAGTTTTCGTTACCATTTTCCAGCCATACATACTAATTGATACAAGGCATAGTTAACGGAAACCTGAAAAGTTATAATGGGAATTTCAAACATATTTGAAATTTTCGTACATATTAACGTTCTTAAGACAAGATCTGAAGCAAATTATTCTGCTAATCTGAATAAATTACAATCAAGTGTAGATCAAGTCTTTAATAAATAAACAAATTCAAACTCTGCCAGTGCTATTTTTCGAGTTTTTTTTTTATAACATGGGGTAGTAAGCCTAAAAAATCTCAAAAAAATTCATTCTGCCTATTTGTTTGAGATTTTCTATTTTATTTTTTATGAGAGGCTGCAGTTAACACGTACTCAATAGGATCCCGTAACCCGTTTGGCGCCTTACAGTATGGAACCCTAACTAAAAGTAGTAAAAAATCTTTATCATTAGCTAAAAGTGTAGTAAATATTTTAATTAACTCGAAAAATAAATGCAAAGCGTCATGGAATGTGATCAAAAAGAAAAATAATTCTAATTTGAAAAGTATAGATCAAATTAATTATAAAAATCAAATTATAAATAACCCAACTAAGATTGCCAATATTTTCAATGACCATTTTATAAATACTGCCATAAAAAGTCAAAACATAACAAATAAAAAAACTGCATATAAACTACAGCATAACAATTCAAGTATTTTCTTAATGCCAACTGATGAGACAGAGATAATTACCACTATTAAGTCACTTAATAATTCAAATTCCACAGGCTGTGATGAAATAGCAACAAAAATAATAAAAGAGTGTGCAAAGGAACTAGCTCCAGTCCTAGCCTACTTGGTAAATCTATCTTTTGAAGAAGGGACGTTCCCATCAAACTTAAAAAAGTCAATAGTTACGCCTTTATTCAAAGCAGGTGATAAAAATGACGTTAACAACTATCGGCCAATTACACTGATTCCCATTATATCAAAAATTTTTGAAAAGATAATGCACAAACGATTAACATCTTTTTTATCTAAATATAATATCATTTTGAAAGAGCAAAATGGTTTCCAAAAGGGAAAATCAACAACTTTAGCATGTTTTTCGTTAATTAAAGAAATATCGGAATGCATGGACAAAAAAATTCCTGTAACATCTGTGTTTTTTGACATGAGCAAAGCTTTTGACCATGTTTGTCATGAAAGGCTCTTAGACAAATGCGATCAATATGGTATTCGAGGTCAAGCAAATGAGTGGCTTAAAAGTTACCTGTCGAACCGTAATCAATATGTTGAAATTACTAACTTAAATAATAAACAAGAAGTAATATCTTACCGATCAGAACTTAGACCTAATACCAAAGGCGTGCCACAAGGAAGTATACTTGGTCCACTTCTCTTCATTATTTACATAAACGACTTACCTAATATTACTACTTATAACTGTACACTCTTTGCTGATGACATCTCTATTGTAATTAAATGTAGCAATGAATTGACATATAATTTAGAAATTAATAAAACAATAAAAGATACAATTGAATGGCTTACCGAAAATAGCTTGACTGTAAATATTAAAAAAACAATGTATATGCAGTTCTATAACCGGAATGGTAAGGGTAGGGATATTAAGATCAGCTATTGTGGAGAGAATATTAAAGAAGCGCAACTCGTCAATTTTTTAGGTATAACTCTAGACAGCAACTTATCGTTTAAATCGCACGTTGACAAAGTTGGCAAAAAAATTAGCCAATATGTATATTTGCTAAGGCGCCTATCCAAAACAGTAGGAGAGAAAACGGCACTGATGGCATATCATGCATTTGTGGTTTCAGCCTTACGATATGGACTAGTCATATGGGGCAACTCGGTTAGCATAGGACGTTTATTTATTGGGCAGAAGAAGTGTATCAGGGCAATCTGTGGAGCTGGCCCCCTTGATTCGTGTCGTCCTTTATTCAAAAAATTGAAAATTCTCTCGCTGCCATGCCTATACATTTATGAGATAAGCCTATTTGTTCAAAAACATATGTCTGATTTCTATACAAAAAAAAATGAGAAGGTAAATTTCAATACAAGGTATCCAAACAGACTCACAATTCCTCACTGTAGAACTGCATCTTTTAGCAAAAATTGTTATAGTATGTCTGTTAAAATATATAATAAATTGCCTAATGAATTGAAAGACTTACCTTTAAAAGTTTTTAAAAGGAGACTGCATAAATGGTTAATAAATAAGTGTTTTTATTGTTTAAATGAATTTTTAAATACAAAATGATTTATTATTACAGATTAATTAATTTATTGACATTGAATTTATCGACATTATACGGACTGAATGAAGTATTATTAGAAATGTATTGTTATTGTAATGGATTGTTGTAGTGTGATAATTTAGTAGATAAAGTCTATTGCATGCTTAGATTGCACGCCAGAAATTGGCAAACTGTTTAGAGCCTTTCTTAAATATTAACATCTTGTTACTCAGTTTATGCAATCAATAAATGAATTTGAATTTGAATTTGAATATAAAATCCTGCTCACCTTCTTTAAGTCTTTGTTAATGTCGGAGTCGTCGGCTTTTCGTTTCTCACAGGATAGAATACAGTTTTTGCCGTTGTCTTTTTCACCCTGCAACAAAGGAGAAATAAAAATGTTAATTACACTAGAAGCAGAAATATTTCATATATTTTCAACTAGTGCAGAAAGGACGCGAATTGAAATAATGAATTATAATGCACGTAAATATGTAATAGATAATTAATTAAAATTCACTCTCAACAAATAAAAGGTAGGTACTATTATTTATTGAGGACTTGAAGTTGAGAATGAATAACAAAAAAATATACTATTAACTAGATGATGCCTGCAACTTCGTCTGCTTAAATTAGGGTTCTTTGATTCCCGTGGAAAAGCTTTAATTTTCCGGATTAAAATGCCTATGTGTTGATCCTTGGTATGAGCTTTCTCCATTCCAAAAAAAATACTTAATAAAAAAAACACCACAGCATTGAATATATCAAAAAAAGGTAGGCAAATACCCAATTGAATTGAAAAGTTCTTCGTAAGATCTGATACTGAAACTAAATAAAACTGAAAGTAGTGCCTTAATATTAAACAAGATGCGTGGCAAATATAGAAACTCGACCTCCCCAAGGATTGTTATTTCGGAGTCTGGTTAGAATTTCATCAGTGGAAAATATAGGAAAAATCCTACAATTTTCCCGATTTCCCTCTCCAGGGAGCCTCCTAACCTCGGAGCGAGTAACGACTGCGCGTAACCTGAGTACGTAGAATTGGCCTATTCCAAATTGATAAGAAAACACTATTTAGAATATAAGATTCGTACGCTTTTTACTTAGAATACTTTTGCGGATACAAAAATACAGGTAATAAGCCTCAATAGCCCAAGGATTACAGGCGCGGACTGAAAACTGGAAGGTTGCAGATTCGATCCCCATCGGTTGCACTATTGTCGTATCCACTCCTAACACAAGCTTTCCACTTATTTGGAGGGGAGGGATGAATATTAGTTAAGTTTAACTTTGCTGATATATGTTTTTTTTAAAGTTACGTTACTCGTAGATATGGTGCATACAATTTCATGTCTAAACGGAAATCTTTTTGCGCCACAACATTTTTATTTTAGAAGTATATCGCGACAAGAATGCGTCGTTGACACGACATTTATACTTTGGATTATGAATCTTATATACTAGCTTTTGCTCGCGGCTGCGCTCACATTAAGTTTAATTTTTCAAACCCCTATTTTATCCCCTTAGGGGTTGAATTTTCAAAAAATCCTCTCTTAGCGGATGTCTACGTTATTTAAACAGCTATCTGTGTGCTAAATTTCAGCCTGATCCGTCCAGTAGTTTGAGCTGTGCGTTGATAGATCATTCAGTCAGTCACCTTTTCCTTTTATATATTTAGATTAATCGTAATTATGCATACGTGGAGTAAAACTGATCACACCAAACAAAACTGGACATTTTGTACACACAGTCACACACACAAATTTAGATACGTTGTTATTGTCGTGTGAACGAGGTCTTAGGTTAAAGCTTGCGTGTCTTTACCAATAAAAAATATCACATAGTTAGCTTTATAACGTGCGTTCATGTAGTCACACCTTGATATAGTCATAATGACGTAAATTTTGTGCTATAATGACGTAAATTTGTGTTATAAAGTACGAGCATTATTGTCAACATAAATAAGTGCGATATTTTTAACATGTCAGTGGAAAATAAATAGTCAGGCCAACCCCCGTTGCATTATTCACACAAAAGCACTTTATAAAAGTTTATTTGAATAAAAAAAATTCTTTTCTATTCTATCGTATCCAGTCCTAACATTAGTTTGCTTATTTTGAGGTAAAACGTGATTATTTTCAAAATGGCAAATATTCTTTTGGAATAAACAAAACCTCAATACTTAAAATTATAAGTGTGTGTGTCTGTTTTAAAAGATACTATAGTATTTATATAGATAGATATAGTATTTAAAATAAAAAGATAGATATAGTATTTAAAAAAATATAAAAAAAAAAAATAATTTAAAATCTTTAATTTTCCGGGATAAAAAGTAGCCTATGTCACTCTCCAGAACCCTGGGGTGCATGGGTATAGTTGATCCATGCAATAAATCACGTCAATCCGTAGCAGCGTGATTGAAAGACAAACCAACAAACATACTTTCGCATTTATATATTAGTAAGGATAATAATGTTGTTTTAAGCCGTGAATTTGTAACAATCAGATATCCGCTGAACCGAATTGGAGGAAAGGCACCGAGAGAGCTTCCAATCTGAAGACGGACACAAGTACCTATACCTACCTGCTTTTAATCCCGTAAAAATATTGTTGGTATTAATAATTAATAATAATTAATTTATGTTTTGCAAAGCGTAATAATCGTAAATCCAAACACAGAAAGTACCGTTTATAATAAATTCAAAATATTTCATTAGACGTAGATTCGAGCTGAGATATTGTATTAATATAGAATTTAATTTATCCTTACAGCGGGTTACAGGGAAGGTATGTTGGAGGAGGGGAGGGGGAATAGGCGAGGGGGAGAGGAACAAGGCACCCTTATTCGGCTTTTATATTTTATTTATTCGAAAGGGTCATTCCTTACAGGACTTAGGCCAAGATTTTACAAATAATACATTTACAAAAAATGATCAATGTATCTAAGTCATAATCAGCTTGCATTGATCAACATCGGTTGATTGTGGCATATCGATTTAGATCAACGGGGATTAACATTGACTTTTCACTAGAATCTAGATAATTTAGCTCAATTGTGGTTTTATTCAGTTGGAC